>CM074782.1:18605929-19205929 GCA_037355745.1 Pseudo-nitzschia multiseries | reverse complement strand
CTTTATTGGAGAATCCTTTGCACATTTGTGGAGTTACAGAGCACAATCGTTTCAATGTTGCTTGTGGGTCTAATTTTATATTTTGCTTGCATCCTTCATATAGATCGGATAGTTCTCTGCTCAACTCCGTATGGATGGATTGGTGTTTGATGAAATTGGACTTTGATTTAAATAACAATCCCAAGCTCATACCGTGCCATCTGCTATGCTTTTTAACTGTACAGAATTTGAAGCAGCCATACAGTAGTATTGGTGGCTATCCAATTGATACAAACGGAATGTATGCTGTGGCTCGTCGGTTTCAAGATGTGCCTAAGAAAACAGCTTCTGAATTTGTCAAACGTGGGAGCCTGATGAATTCACTCTACCTATTTCATGTCGACACTATCCATTCCGAGCTGGCAGTTGTTCCAGAGCAAGGCCTAGATGGCTCCATAACCAATTGCGATTGGCTAGTGATATCGAATCGGATCTCATGGCTCGAATTTTTTGAAAGCAAAAATGCTGCTACACCACCGTCTTACGAATGTTTGTACAACGCATGCACACTACAGGACGACATACAGTTGGAACCATTTGAGATAGCATTGAATGATAACGAATCCAGTGATTTGCTATCCAGTTCAGAGAGCGAAAGCTCGGACAGCAGTTCCGATTGAGTAGCAAGGGTTAATGTAACGGCTAACTTTAAAGTATTGTTTAATATTACTATAGAGGGTTAGCTCTAAGCACAGTTTTGCGAGATACGTATGCACTCATAATATAACACCCTTCGAATTTTGGATTCGAACAGCTATGTAATACTAATGGGTTGAACAATAGAGTATCTCCCGACCTCAATGGAACTTTCACTCCATACGTGGGGAAGACAAAATAATAAATCACCTCGTCAGCAGACACTTCTGCCGGAGCAATGACTGTCAAACGAGTGTAGTACATGTCATCGTCCACATGGCATCTAGAATGGTAGTTGCGACCGATCGAAAATGCTAAGGCCTGCTGCCCAATTGCATTTAGCTTTGTACGAGACAGAATCTGAGACAACACATCCATTTCCTCCGCAACAAATGGTTCCACGTCAATTAAACTATGATGCATATGCTTCACAATTTCAACTGTTGTCTCTTCTAGCTCTAGTTTGATGCTGGGATCGACATGACTTTTGAAAACATACTCACCAATATTTGAATCCAATCTTTCTGGTCGAATTCCAATGATAGCATAATCATCATTGATACTGCCGCGCTTAACCCCTCTTCCAACGGTTGGTTTTGCTCCAGCAATGGCAGGAGCAAACTGTCTCAACAATTCGATATTATTCTTCGAAGCGAGGTGTCGTTCCGCAAAATGGCGTGAAACTTTGGCAAAAATTCGCAATGATGGTTTAGAATGATCAAACGCTAGAATATGCTCATCATTTGTACTATCCAATGTATTGTAGTTTTCGATTGACAAAGCCTGTTCCGGTTGATACTTCTTCTTTCCTCCTATCTTGCCACCCCAATCTGTCTCCATGTATTTACCTTCCACCACAGTTGCTCGGCAATATTTTTTCAGGGCTATTGTACCGACGCCATCTTTGCAAGTTGAACGCCTATTCTTTTCATTCTTCCTCGGTTTTATCAGAGACAAATTTGTATAAGTTTTGTGGCTTGTTGACACCGGTGCAGCAACCTTAAGAAAATTTGAAGACGTTTTCCATTGACTTCTGTATTCCTGTTGTCTCTTTGCTCTTTGTTTTTTGGCTCTTGCTGCAATGTTCTCTGGTGATCTTTTGAATCCCATTGTTGTTGGAGGAGATGAATTGCCGTTGTAAGATGACGACAAATCGATCTGCTGATGGACGAGTGGAAGACCAATTGCCGTTGCTGTTGCCGACGATGCCGATGGATTGGTGTTGGATCGATTGGTGTTGCAGATTGATTGGTGTTGCCGACTGATTGGTGTTGCCGACGATTGGTGTTGCAGATCGATTGGTATTGCGGATCGATTGGTGTTGCAGATCAATTCGTGTTGGATCGATTCCTTTTGCAGATCGATTCGTGATGGATTGGTGTTGGCTCGATTCGTTTTGCAGATCGATTCGTGTTGCAGATCGATTGGTGTTCGAGCGATTCCTGTTGCAGATCGATTCCTGTTGCAGATCGATTGGTGTTGGATAGATTGGTGTTGGATCGATTTGGAGCGATTCGGTGCCAACGATTAGTTGCCGCTTGCCGGTGGAGGAGGAGCGATTCGATGCCAATGATTCGTTGCCGCTTGCCGGTGGAGGAGGAGGAGCGACTTGATGCCAATGATTCGTTGCTGGTTGCCGGTGGAGGAGGAGGAGGAGCGATTCAATGCCAACGATTCGATACGTTTTGCAGATCGATTCGATGGTTCCCGCTTGCTTCGATTGTTCCCGTTTGCTTCGATGGTTCCGGGTTGATTCAATGGTTACCGGTTGCGCTTCGATCGTTCCCGGTTGATTCGATGGTTCCCGGTTGATTCAATGGTTCCCGGTTGCGATTTGATCATTCCCGTTTGCTTTGATCGTTCCCGGTTGCTTCGATGGTTCACGGTTGCTCCGATGGTTCCCGGTTGCTTCTATTCAATCGTTCCCGGTTGCGGTTCGTAGTGCTGTTGCAGATGGGGATGCCGATGCCGACCAAGGATCGTTACCGTTGTAGACTCCTAGGGGCTTCCGCTTGCTGCTGTTGCTCTCGATGCCGCTTGCCACTCTCGCTGCCGCTTGCCGCTGTTGCGAGGTTCCCGGTTGCTTCGATCGTTCCCATTTGCTTCTATTTGCGGTCTAGGAGCAATTAGATGCGGACGATTCGTTGCCGGATGAATCCCACTGATCGATTCGTTGCCGTTCCTATTCGAATACATGGTGATAATTGAACAAAATGGGTGAGTATCTATTGATGTACTACATAGAGTAAATAATAACAACAGAATAATATAATGTACATGCCGATCGATTCATAACCGCGCACCTACAGGGAAGAATCGACGTTGGAGTGGAAGACCAATTGCCGTTGCTGTTGCCGTTGCCGTTGCCGGGACGACGTTGGTGTTGCGGATCGATTGGTGTTTTGGATCGATCGTTGCCGTTGCCAATGGTTGTTGCTTCGATGGTTCCCGGTTGCTTCTATTCGATCGTTCCCGGTTTCGACAATCGTTGTTGTTCCGACAATCGTTGTTGTTCCGACAATCGTCCCAATGATGGTGCCCGGTTGATTCTATTCGATCGTTTCTTGTTGCTGTTTGCTTTGATGGTTCCCGGTTGCTTCTATTTGATCGTTCCCGGTTTCGATGGTTCCCGGTTGCTTTGATCGTTCGTTCCCTGTTGCTTCTATTCGATCGTTCCCAGTTGCTTCGATGGTTGTTGCTTCCGATTCCGATTCGATGGTTGCTTCCGATCCGTTCCTATGAAAATAAGAAGAAACCAGAAGGGAGGAGATACATTATCAGTAATGCCGGAGGCCGTATCCCTTATAGTCATTGTCTATCACTCTCATTCTTACCTTTGCTTGTTCCGTCGTTCCGACAATCGACCCGATGAAATTGTAGTTGCTGCCGTAGAATACTTCTTACTCCATGTCACGAAAAACAGTATCTTGTTCCAGTTGATATAGAGGCAAGGGATGCAGGCTCATTGATTTCAAGACGTATATGTAAGGCTGCAGTCCAAACAATATCTATCCATCAATTTCCCTCTCGTCCAATGCTTTCTATTGTCATGCAGTACAAGGCTGTTATTTCGGACTAAAATATTTGAGAACGGATCGTTGTGCTACTAACACGTCAAATGTGACAAAGAGGGTCGGATCCCACATTCCCGGACGGAGTGTTGATTGCAAGAACCAACACTCTACTCAAATAAGTCGGATGTAAGAAGGCAGATTATGAAGTGATTTTTTTGTTGCGAGGTAGATTCCTTTTTTTGTTGCAATGTAGAAAAAGTGATTTTTTTTGTCGCGAGGTAGAAAAAGTGATTTTTTTTGTCGCGAGGTAGAAAATAAAATTACTGTGTGTTTGTGTGAGAGAGATTTTTTTTTTTTTGCGTACGATTTTCGAGCGGGGTAGGAAAAAAAAGGATACTTCAACTCCTGTAGAATTCTACACGTTTTTTGTACTACGTACGTACGAAAAAAAAATCAATCTCGTACGCTTGTACGTATGTACGTTCGAAAAAGAATCTTTTTTCGTACGTACGACGTTTGAAAAAGAAAAAGAATCTCGTACGTACGACGTTCGAAAAAGAATCTCGTACGTACAGTTGGGGTTAGGGATTAGGGATAGGGTTAGGGTTAGGGTGTAGGATTGATTCCACGCGAGATGATTAATACGCGCTTGTTGTACATTAGAAACAGTAGTAGTGTATCAACCTGGTACAGGGGGGTAAAGAACTCGCGAGAAGTCCACATATGAGAACTAATAATTACTGAATTTGCGAACCGGTTGTAACCCTAACCATATTGGGAAAAACTTTGCCACACACAATGCCCAAAATGATGTGGTTTGACTCTCCAAATGGCAAACATGAGGGTATTTTTGGTGCAATTACAGGGCACAAACTAACTTATTGGGTAATGACTCAAATAGTATCGGGTCCAAGCCATGAATACATTCATCATGACTCATCAAATGCATAATGGGAACAACTTTGTCACACAGAATTGCCCAAAATGTTGTGGTTTGACTCTCCAAATGGCAAAAATAAGGGTATTTTTGGTGCAATTCTAGGACACAAACTGAGTTATTGGGTAAGGACTCAAAAAGTATCTGGTCCAAGCCATGAATACATTCATCATGACTCATCCAATACATATTGGGAGCAACTTTGTCACATACGTCCAAGAACTGTTTCTCGACCCCCCGCGGGCTATCGCGCGCTATTTTTACAATTCTCGACCCTATTTTTTCAATTTCCTACCTTTTTAGGTCGCGTGTCTACTAAAATACCTCGCGCGTCGCACACCTTTACTTTTGAGACAATATCTCGTCACTCCTCAAATAAAATAACTATTTTAGGGTTAAGGATATCATATTCGTTTCGTGACAAGCACTATTTTGTGTACAACTTGTGCACGAATGACTTATTTCATTTTCTCAACATGTTTCCACCATACCGGTATAATGGGCTCCGACCCAAATCCTCCAACTCCAACTCAAATCCCAACTCCAACTCCATGTCAACTCCAAGTCGAATCCACCCCAGGCGGGCTATTGCACTCAAGGGTTTTGTTCCTGTTTAACGCCAGGAAGATCCGCTGTATTTTCAGAAGCTACACCGTCGGAATCGCCACTCCAATGTTGTTCGCTCTCAAATAACCCGCTTTGTGGATAGATGCTGCTGGTTACATTCGGATCGACTTGATCATTGCTAGTAGGATCGACGCTTTCAATTTTAACATTAGGATCATTTCTTTTTTCTTCACAAATCTTACGAATCATTTTTTGGTGTCGATTAATCTCTTTCTTGTGATAAACAACCATTTTCCAGTGTTCTTGTTCGAGATTGGCTGGGTGTTCCTGAATCACCTTTTGTAGTTTGTAAATTCCCTCCATGGTTGGTTTGACTGTCGATTGGATGATTAGTATTAGTAGTATCAGTAGAGTAGATTATCTATTCGAAGATTAGGTAGTAGTAACACCTAACACGTTGGTATTTGTTTTCCTCGTCGGAAAGATAATGAAATAATCAATTATAATGATGAAGTACTAGCGAAAATAATGTATTACTAGTATCTACTAGTAATAACTCATGCAAAATAGCGTACTAGTTGGTTTTACCGGTACATGAAAGTCGGAATCAACTCGATCGTAATCAACAAAACAATTGTCCACGATTTCCATTTCGATAATCAACAACGCAATTGTCCACGATTTCGTACTAGTATCTACTAGTAATAACTCATGCAAAATAGCGTACTACGGAGTAGTTGGTTTTACGGGTACATGAAAGTCGGAATCAACTTGATCGCAATCAACAAAACAATTCTCCACGATTTCCATTTCGATAATCAACAACGCAATTGTCCACGATTTCCATTTCGATTCACATTTCCGTGCACCTTATGGAAGAACTGACGCGCCTGCCAACAAATGTTTGGAATAACTGATGGGATTGACCCGTCCAGCGCTGTGTATTAACCCTCTTAAGGAGTTGACTGTACGTACTGTTCACTACTAAACATATTGTACGAGGAATGTTGCAATCATCACTAAGTAGTAATGCATTTACTTTACGGACCATTTTTGCAATCGAAGTATGGTAGTAAGGAAATCTACCGTACAAGAAAACACATCACCCACAAAATAATACGCTTATTTAATTTTTTCCTTTCAACGATTCATCTTTTCGACCTCTGTCCTCTCGACCCATTCTACTGATATTTTCCTTCAAACAACTCAGCAACATCATGCCTCCTGCTATTAAAACCTCTCTTGTATTCTACTGCCGTGGTTGCTGGGATAAGAAAGGAAAAGATTCAAAGGATTTTTTAGGATATAAATCCATTTCAAATGGTAACTTGAAATACGTCTCCACCGGCCTAAGAAAACATCTCTGGCATAGAGATTCGTGCCGGGATTTCTACCATAGTCAAGGTCTAATTAAACGAAAGATCTATAACTTCTCCACCTCTATCAGAGTGCAGCCTACCTTGCCGTCTGTTCAACATTCTCCGTCAGATTTTGGGATGACTATGACACAAAACGGTCCATCTGTTCCCCCTTCCTATCTCTCCCAGCACCACACCGTCACAAGTCAATCAGCCACGGGTCTTCATTCTGTTCTAAACCAACAGATTGTCCATGATGTCTTTTTACCGCCAATGGATCGGAACGCCATTGAATCTTACATGGCTGTTTCCGCTGTTCAAGATGAAGATGCATTCCCGCTGAATAATGATATCGACAATTCCGATGACGAGGTTGACAAAGACGATGACGTAAATGAAAATAACGACAACAATTCTACCAACAACATAGATTGTGGAGACAACGAAGAAGATCCCACTAATCGTTCTGATGTTAACGTCGCTACTGCTCAGCAAGCCCCTCCACCACCATCTTTTCATGAAATCATTAATCTGAACGAAAGAGAGGCTGCGTTTCAAAGCCACACAAAACTACCGCCGCCCCATCATCTTCTTGCAGAATTGGAACTCATGAATTTAATGTCCTGACATAAATTGCCATTGAACACATTCAAATCAATTTTCCAGTGGGCAAAGAACAGTCAAATGAGACCCGGTTTTGATTTTTGCGATGCCAAAATTAGATCTCGGAAAACAATTTTTGACAATCTCCAATCCAATCTGGGTCTCTCAGATATGAAATTTCATCCTCATATACTGAATTGGTTACCTGATAATAAGCCCACTCAGGTGTATGTCCGTTCTTTTAAGGATGCCATTTATTCTCTTCTTTCTGACCAGCAGCTAATGATAGAAGAAAACCTCTCCTTTCCCGACTATTCCACCCCTCTCTTTCCCGACAATAATCCTGAGTTGAATCCTCATTCTGTAATCTCAGAATTGCATCACGGCTCGTGGTGGAAATCTTCTTGGAAAGAAATTTGCAATCCCAATTCGCAAGAAATTCTTGTTCCTATTATATTTTACATGGATGGCATCTCTTTGGATGCGCACGGACAACTTACGTTAACACCATTGAACATGACACTCGGTATTTTTAATGTGGAGACCCGTTCTCGACCTGAAGCATGGACAACTATTTACTTCCATCCCGACCCTGAATGGGAGTCAACCAGACACTCTCGTCCTGCCAATTCGAAGGAAAAAATTCAGAATCTTCACAATGGTTTGGAAGTAGCGTTTCGTTCCTTCAAAGCCGCGTGCAACGAAGACGGTGGTATCAAATGGAATTATCTTCCGTACGCAAATCAACAGTGGAAGGTAAAAATGAAATTTGCCATTGCCTATGTTATTGGCGACACAGAACTTCACGATAAATTGTGTGGAAAATATGGCTCCTTCAATAAGGGTGTCATGCGGATGTGCCGTCACTGCAACTGTTATTCTCCGAACATAAACATTCCTTCTGTTCAACCTGCAACAAAGAAGTGGTCACCTGTTGATTTTCATTGTTTTCCCGGCACAGATCTAAACGATATCAATAAGAATTTCGAAAACAACTCTCATCACAACATAAGGAATGTATTTCATGATTTATGCTTTGGTACCAATAAGAACAACATTCATTTTGCCACTCCCGGTGAATGTTTGCACATGCACCAGCTTGGCACTGCCAAACGGGCCGTTGAGTCAATTGAATTGTTGCTCGGCGGAAGTGTTCCATGTGTTTATGCCCCCAATTTGAATCACGGCGTGGCTGTTGCTAACAGTATTGGCCATTTAGCACAACGGTACGGTGGTTTGTTATCACGGCAGTCTGATAGAGATTTTCCTCGCACCAAATTTGGGACTCAGCTTTTATCAACCACGAAGAAAGAAGGGCATGATTTCTCTGGAATGCTTATTTCTCTTCTGATTGCTATTGTTTCCAAACCTGGATCTGACATTATTGGTGACCATCGTTTTGTAAAGAAACAGATAGAGGTAATTCAGCTCATTCTATCAATGGAAGAATTTCTTAAACACGGTCGAATGAAATATGGTTCCCTAAAGAATCTCCCAAAAACAATTGTTCACTTCATCAATTGTATAAACTCCACTTGTCACAGGAAAGGGATGGGAACAAAACTAATCAAGAATCACCTGTACTTTCACCTACCAGATTATATCTCTTTATGGGGAAGCCCTGCAGGCTGGGATAGTGCTCCCAATGAATCTCACCACAAAACTGAGATTAAAGCTCCTTCCAAGAACACTCAATGTAATGCTGCATCACTAATCAATCAAACTGCCAATCGGAAGTCCGAGAAAATGATGCTAAGCCAGGCAACATATCACTACAACTTGAATCCACCTGATCCTCCTCCAATTGAACGCCCTGATGGTGGTGGTTCTCATTTTCAAATAATGAGAACCGAAAATGGGGAATCAACAATGAAGTGGCTTCGTTCTACTAACAAAACCAAACCATTTTTTCCTTCTGACATACTTGACTTTGTTTGTGATTCTGTGCTACCTTTATTGGAGAATCCTTTGCACATTTGTGGAGTTACAGAGCACAATCGTTTCGATGTTGCTTGTGGTTCTAATTTTATATTTCGCTTGCATCCTTCATATAGATCGGATAGTTCTCTGCTGAACTCCGTATGGATGGATTGGTGTTTGATGAAATTGGACTTTGATTTAAATAACAATCCCAAGCTCATACCGTGCCATCTGGTATGCTTCTTAACTGTACAGAGTTTGAAGCAGCCATACAGTAGTATTGGTGGCTATCCAATTGATACAAACGGAATGTATGCTGTGGCTCGTCGGTTTCAAGATGTGCCTAAGAAAACAGCTTCTGAATTTGTCCAACGTGGTCGCCTGATGAATTCACTCTACCTATTTCATGTCGACACTATCCATTCCAAGCTGGCAGTTGTTCCAGAGCAAGGCCTTGATGGGTCCATAACAAATTGCGATTGGCTAGTGATATCGAATCGGATCTCCTGGCTACATTTTTTTGAAAGCAAAAATTCTGCTACACCACCGTCTTACGAATCTTTGTACAACGCATGCACACTACAGGACGACATCCAGTTGGAACCGTTTGAGATGGCATTGAATGATAACGAATCCAGTGATTCTCTATCCAGTTCAGAGAGCGAAAGCTCGGACAGCAGTTCCGATTGAGTAGCAAGGGTTAATGTAACGGCTAACTTTAAAGTATTGTTTAATTTTACTATAGAGGGTTAGCTCTAAGCACAGTTTTGCGAGATATGTATGCGCTCATAATATAACACCCTTCGAATTTGGGATTCGAACAGCTATGTAATACTAATGGATTGAACAATAGAGTATCTCCTGACCTCAATGGAACTTTCACTCCATACGTGGGGAAGACAAAATAATAAATCACCTCGTCAGCAGACACTTCCGCCGGAGCAATGACTGTCAAACGAGTGTAGTACATGTCATCGTCCACATGGCATCTAGAATGGTAGTTGCGACCGATCGAAAATGCTAAGGCCTGCTGCCCAATTGCATTTAGCTTTGTACGAGACAGAATCTGAGACAACACATCCATTTCCTCCGCAACAAATGGTTCCACGTCAATTAAACTATGATGCATATGCTTCACAATTTCAACTGTTGTCTCTTCTAGCTCTAGTTTGATGCTGGGATCGACATGACTTTTGAAAACATACTCACCAATATTTGAATCCAATCTTTCTGGTCGAATTCCAATGATAGCATAATCATCATTGATACTGCCGCGCTTCACCCCTCTTCCAACGGTTGGTTTTGCTCCAACAATGGCAGGAGCAAACTGTCTCAACAATTCGATATTATTCTTCGAAGCGAGGTGTCGTTCCGCAAAATGTCTTGAAACTTTGGCAAAAATTCGCAATGATGGTTCGTAAGGATCAAACGCAAGAATATGCTCATCCTTCGTACTATCCAATGTATTGTAGTTTTCGATTGACAAAGCCTGTTCCGGTTGATACTTCTTCTTTCCGCCTGTCTTGCCACCCCAATCTGTCTCCATGTATTTACCTGCCACGGCAGCGGTACTGGATTTATTTTTCAGCGCTATTGTACGGACGCCATCTTTGCAAGTTGAACGCCTATTCCTTTCCTTTTTCATCGGTTTTATCAGAGACAAGTTCGTATAAGTTTTGTGGCTCTTTGACACCGGTGCAGCAATCCTCAGAAAGTTGGAAGACATTCTCTGTTTATGTCTTCTCTCATGTTTCCTATTTGCTTTTTGCCTCCTTCCTCGTGCTGACAATTGCTTTCCATTCGTTGTGGTTGGTTTCATTGTTGCCGAGACGAATTGCCGTTGGAGGATGAATCGAGGAGGAACGATTCGTTGCCGCTTGCCGGTGGAGGAGGAGGAGCGATTCGATGCCAACGATTTGTTGCAGCTTGCCGGTGGAGGAGGAGCGATGTTGTTGGATTGCCGGTGGAGGAGGAGGAGCAATTCGATGCCAACAATCGCCGGTGGAGGAGGAGGAGCAATTCGATGCCAACGATTGGTTGCCGCTTGACGGTGGAGGAGGAGGAGCAATTCGATGCCAACGATTCGTTGCCGCTTGACGGTGGAGGAGGAGGAGCGATTCAATGCCAACGATTCGTTGCCGCTTGCCGGTGGAGGAGGAGGAGTGACTTGATGCCAATGATTTGTGGCTGCTTGCCGGTGGAGGAGGAGGAGGAGCGATTCAATGCCAACGATAATATACGTTTTGCAGATTGATTCGTTTTGCAGATCGATTCGTGATGGATCGATTGTTGTCGGATCTATATGTTTTGCAGATCGGATCGAGTGGTGTTGGATCGATTGGTGTTGGATCGATCCGTTTTGCAGATCGATTCGTGTTGCAGATCGATTTTCGCTTGCCGTTGGAGTAGGAGGATGAGCGTTTCCCTGATTCGTTGCCGCTTGCCGTTGGAGGATGACGAGGACGAATTGATTTGCCGATGGAGTTCCGCTTGCCGGTGGAGGAGGAGCGTTTTCGCTGATTCGTTGCCGCTTGAGGGTAGAGGAGGAGGAGGAGCGTTTCGCTGATTCGTTGCCGCTTGCCGGTGGAGGAGGAGCGTTTCGCTGATTCGTTGCCGCTTGCCGGTGGAGGAGGAGCGTTTCGCTGATTCGTTGCCGCTTGCCGTTGGAGTAGGAGGAGGATCGTTTCCCTGATTCGTTGCCGCTTGCCGTTGGAGGAGGAGGAGGAGGAGCGTTTCCCTGATTCGTTGCCGCTTGCCGGTGGAGGAGGAGCGTTTCGGTGATTCGTTGCCGCTTGCCGGTTGAGGAGGATGACCGATTCAATGCCGAAGATTTGGTGTTGGATCAATTGGTGTTGGAGCGATTGGTGTTGCAGATCGATTCGTGATTCGCTGCCGAGCGCGGCCGCTTCCTGTCTATTCAACGATTGGTGTTGGTTCGATTCGTGTTGCAGATCGATTGGTGTTGCGGATTGATTGGTGTTGCGTATCGATTGGTGTTGCGCCGGTGGAGGAGGAGGAGGAGCGTTTCGGTGATTCGTTGCCGCTTGCCGGTGGAGGAGGAGCGTTTCGATGATTTGTTGCCAAGCGCCGGTAAAGGAGGAGGAGTAGCGTTTCGCCGGTCGTGTTGGAGGAAGGACCGAAGGAATGTTCTTGCTGCCGCTTGCTGCTGTTGCTCTCGCTGCCGCTTGCTGTCGAATCGATGAGTCGTTGCCGTTGTTGTTTCCAACGAGCCTATTCAAATAGATGATATGATAATTGAACAAAATGGGTGAGTATCTATTGATGTACTACATAAAGTAAATAATAAGAACAATAATTTAATGTACACGCCGACCAATTCGTAATTATCACCAACCAGGAAAATTCCACGCACCTACAGGGAAAAAGTCTAAAGATTTGCCGACGGATCCGTTGTTTCCCCCCCCCTCGATCTTCCGGCGATCGTTGTTGATTCCAATCCAATTCGATGCCGACGACTCGATGACGACAATTCGTACGATTCAATGCCGACGATTCGTTGCGATGGTTGCTTCCGATTCGATGGTTGCTTCCGATTCCGATTAGATTCGTTGCTTCCGATTCGATGGTTGCTTCGATGGTTTTGATTAGTTGCTTCCGATCTGGTCCTATGAAAATAAGAAGAAAAACAGATAGGAAATACATTATCAGTAATGCCGGTGGAGTGGAAGACCAATCAAATCAATTGCCGTTGCCGTTGCCGTTGCCGATGCCTAGTATCTCTCTCATTCTTACCTTTGCTTGTTCCGACGTTCCGACGTCCCGAGGTTCCGACAACCGTCCCGATGAAATTGTAGTTGCTGCCGTAGAATACTTCTTACTCCATGTCACGAAAAACAGTACCTTGTTCCTGTTGATATAATTGCAAGGGACAAAGCCAGTTCATTGATTTCAAGACGTATATGTAAGGCTGCAGTCCAAACAATATCTATCCAGCAAATCCCCTTCTCGTCAAATGCTAACTACTTCTTTTCCAGTACAAGGCTGTTATTTCGGACTAAAATAAATGAGAACGGATCGTTGTGCTCAAAGAGGGTCGGATCCCACGTTCTCGGACGGAGTGTTGATTGCAAGAACCAACACTCTACTCAAATAAGTCGGATGTAAGAAGGCAGATTATGAAGTGTACTTATTTTTTGTTGCGAGGTAGATTGTTTTTTTTGTTGCGAGGTAGAAAAAGTGATTTTTTTTGTCGCGAGGTAGAAAATAACATTACTGTGTGTTTGTGTGAGAGAGATTTTTTTTTTTTTTTTTTCGCGTACGATTTTCTTTTTCCTTGTAGATCATGTAGAATTCTACATGATTTGGTACAAGTGTAGAATCCTACACGTTTTTAGTAGTAATCTGAATTGAACGTGCTGAATTTTTTTAACGTTCGAACGTTCGAACGTTCGTTTTAACGTTCGAATTAATTTGGAATTAGTACTGAATCTACATGCTAGCTAGTACTGTGCTGTATGTGATCCGTTTGAATTTTTTTAACGTTTGAACGTTCGAACGTTCGTTTTAACGTTCGAATTAATTTGGAATGAGTACTGAATCTACATGCTAGCTAGTACTGTGCTGTATGTGATCCGTTTGAATTTTTTGAATGTTCGAACGTTCGAATTTTTGAACGTTCGAACGTTCGAATTCCAAATGTGATCCGTTTGAATTTTTTGAACGGTCGAACGATGGAATTTTCTTCTTAGTACTGAATCTACATGCTAGTACTGAATGTACGTGTTTTCCTACTCATTTTTCCCACTACAATGCTGGTACATGGTACAGGGGGGTAAAGAACTTGCGAGAAGTCCACAAATACGAACAAATAATTACTGAATTTGCCAACCGGATGTAACCCTAACCATATTGGGAACAACTTTGCCACACAGAATGCCAAAAATGATGTGGTTTGACTCTCCAAATGGCAAGCATGAGGGTATTTTTGGTGCAATTGCAGGGCACAAACTAACTTATTGGGTAAGGACTCCAAAAGTATCCGGTCCAAGCAATGAATACATTCATCATGACTCATCAAATGCATATTGGAAACCACTTTGTTACATATAATGCCCAAAATGTTGTGGTTTGACTCTACAAATGGCAAACATGGGGGTATTTTTGGTGCAATTACAGGGCACAAACTAACTTATTGGGTAATGACTCAAAAAGTATCTGGTCCCAGCCATGAATACATTCATCATGACTCATCAAATGCATATTGAGAACAACATTGTCACACAGAATGCCCAAAATCTTAAGGTTGGACTCTACAAATGGCAATCATGGGGGTATTTTTGGTGCAATTCCGGGGCACAAACTAACTTATTGGGTAATGACTCAAAAAATATCGGGTCAAAGCCATGAATACATTAATCATGACTAATCAAATGCATATTGGGAACTACTTTGTCACATACAATGCCCTAAATCTTAAGGTTTGACTCTACAAATGGCTAAACATGGGGGTATTTTTGGTAGAATTACAGGGCACAAACTAACTTATTGGGTAACGACTCAAAAAGTATCTGGTCCAAGCAATGAATACATTCATCATGACTCATCAAATGCATATTGGGAACTACTTTGTCACATACAATGCCCTAAATCTTAAGGTTTGACTCAACAAATGGAAAACATGGGGGTATTTTTGGTGAAATTCCAGGGCAGCACAAACTAAGTTATTGGGTAATGACTCAAAAAGTATCTGGTCCAAGCAATGAATACATTCATCATGACTCATCAAATGCATATTGGGAACTACTTTGTCACATACAATGCCCTAAATCTTAAGGTTTGACTCAACAAATGGAAAACATGGGGGTATTTTTGGTGAAATTCCAGGGCAGCACAAACTAAGTTATTGGGTAACGACTCAAAAAGTATCTGGTCCAAGCAATGAATACATTCATCATGACTCATCAAATGCATATTGGGAACTACTTTGTCACATACAATGCCCTAAATCTTAAGGTTTGACTCTACAAATGGCAATCATGGGGGTATTTTGGGTGCAATTACAGGGCACAAACTAACTTATTGGGTAAGGACTCAAAAAGTATCGGGTCCAAGCCATGAATACATTCATCATGACTCATCAAATGCATAATGGGAACAACTTTGTCACACAGAATGCCCAAAATGTTGTGGTTTGACTCTCCAAATGGCAAAAATAAGGGTATTTTTGGTGCAATTCCAGGGCATAAACTAACTTATTGGGTAATGACTCAAAAAGTATCTGGTCCAAGCCATGAATACATTCATCATGACTCATCAAATTCATAATGGGAACAACTTTGTCACACACAATGCCCAAAAGGTTGTGGTTTGACTATCCAAATGGCAAAAATGAAGGTATTTTTGGTGCAATTACAGGGCACAAACTAACTTATTGGGTAATGACTCCAAAAGTATTCGGTCCAAGCCATGAATACATTTATCAGGACTCATCAAATGCATCTTGGGAACAACTTTGTCACACAGAATGCTGGAAATGTTGTGGTTTGACTCTACAAAGGGCAAACATGAGGGTATTTTTGGTGCATATACAGGGCACAAACAGTCACATTTGGTAATGACTACCAAAGTTTGAGTACCAGGCCATGAATGCATATCACATGACTTACGAAATGCATGTTGGGAACAACTTTTAAATGCATATTGGGAACAACTTTGCCACACACAGTACAGACAATGTTGTGGTTTGTAGATACAAATGGCACACAAAACAGTACGGTATGTTAGGTGCAGTCTACGAGATTCTACGTGTGACTAGAGGATGGAAATACATAACCTTAGTGTTATCAAAAGTTTCCATTCTGGAAAAATTATGGCGCGGGAGGGCTGGCTGCAACAGGTACGTGATCTACTTCTACAAATATAACAGCGCGCCCAAGCCAGGGCAAACAACATAGTACAGAACCCACGGAAAAACTCTACACACAAAACATCGTACACATACTGCACGAAACACCGTACACACACAAAACACACACCACACACAACACAAAACACCATACACAACCCGACAAAACACACAAAACCACACAAAAAGAAACACATGATTCTTGATCGACACCGTATTCAGAAAACAAGAAAAAAAATATGAATGCTATCGGAAAGACACGACGAAGCAAAAAATCCAAGGGGAGGACCCTTCGAAACAACAAAACCATCCGACCCGGTGATCATCAAAATTGACTCCAAAAGTATCCGGTCCAAGCCATGAATACATTTATCAGGACTCATCAAATGCATCTTGGGAACAACTTTGTCACACAGATGCTGGAAATGTTGTGGTTTGACTATCCATATGGCAAACATGAGGGTATTTTTGGTGAAATTCCAGGGCACAAACAGTCTCATTTGGTAAGGACTACCATAGTTTTTGTACCAGGCCATGAATGCATATCACATGACTTACGAAATGCATGTTGGGAACAACTTTTAAATGCATATTGGGAACAACTTTGCCACACACAGTACAGACAATGTTGTGGTTTGTAGATACAAATGGCACACAAGACAGTACGGTATGTTAGGTGCAGCAGTCTACGAGATTGTAGTACATGTAACTAGAGGTTTGAAATACATAACCTTAGTGTGATCAAAAGTTTCCCTTCTGAAAAAATTATGGCGCGGGAGGGCTGGATGGCACAGGTACGTGATCTACTTCTACAAATATAACAGCGCGCCCAAAACCAGACAACACACAGAAGAAGTTAGGGCAAACAACATAGTACAGAACCCACGGAAAAACTCTACACACAAAACATCGTACACATACTACACAAAACACCGTACACACACACACACACACACGACACACACAACACACACAACACAAAACACCGTACACAACCCGACAAAATTATTAGTACACACACATAACCACACAAAAAGAAACACATGATTCTTGATCGACACCGTATTCAGAAAAAAAAGAAAAAAATATGAATGCTATCGGAAAGACACGACGAAGCAAAAAATCCAAGGGGAGGACCCTTCAAAACAACAAAACCATCCGGCCCGGTGATCATCAAAATACAGGGGACAACAACGGTAAGAAAAAAAGAGTGAAAACAAACACACCAATTACTAACAAAGTGAGTAACAGTAATACCACAACTATGAACGCATCAAAGGGCAACAGTAAAAAAAATGGTACCGACAACACAATTTCTACTACTACAAACACGGAAGAACAAAACACCATCAACCAGAGTAACGAACCAGCACTGAGCATTACCAACACAACCACACCTACAGTAACAAACCAACAGAAAGAAGGAACAAAAACAAATGTGGTAGAGAAAACATCTAACGGAGAATGCTACAATTTAGAGGATGTTGCGGAACTTGTCATGAAAAAAAACCAATACGACAAATTGGCAGAGGAAGTGGCAAAACACTTACGGCAACAAGAGAGGGAACCACATATAGGGGTGGGAAAGGTAGTAATGGTACCTAAACAAACGGAGGCAACCATGCAGGGAGAGGGAACTGATAATGCCGGCGACACAAGAGAACGAGCAGTAAGTACAATTACAGACGAATATGGGCTTATAATAGACAACAATATGCTTAAGGCTTTGAGTGATATGACTGAAACAGTGGACAAGCAGCTAAGGGATTACGTCAAAAAACATTGGTACCCCAACATGAAGTTCCCTATCAATGACAAGGTAACGGCGCATGTAATACAAAGGGCTTTTGGAGCAAGTGCGGTTATGAAGCCACCAAATATTCCACTTGCGTCATTCTGTTCCTTTTTCAGGAAACGAGTAGGGACAGTACTGACTGCATTGAGGCACAACTCACAAACATTAGCGAGAAAAAACTGGATAGGTAAATACAGGTGGGAGAATTGGTTGTTGAAATTAGGAATTTTGGAATCTATTTTTGGTCCGACAACACTAACATGCTGCCCGTTGATACTGATGATACTTCCGTACAGACGATTACAGAAAAGGTCGAGTCCCTATCACATTCCCTGGTACTGTTCCAGTTATTGAAGACACAGAATATGAGGACACAGGTAGTATTTTAAACCCTCAATACAGAACATACAAAGACGCGGAAGATGAAGATTTTTATTATTTTGTTACAAGAATCATGTCGGCAATCAATCCGACAAATTCCAATTTCAAACAACGGAAGGAGAGGCACTTGCTGAGTGATATATTTACTATAGCAGATGAAGCATTTGCATTGGTACTGATCTACAATGAGCATCATGTATGGGTGAACCAGCAGCGGCGAAAGGCTGATGCCACGATTCCGCGACAAAAAAAAAATTCTGCGATTCAGACAGTGGAAGCAGAAATGGATGGATGGAGGAAGGACGTGAGTTGTTCAGTGACTTGTGCGACAAAATTGGCGAGATGCGAAAACACCCAGAAACAGGAAGGAATTTGGAAGAAATGATGAGGGAGAGATTTAGGAACAAAAGTTCAACGGATTACACCAAGAAAAATAAGCATGGCGATGCAAATATTACTAGTAGCAGCTCCACTAATTGTAGTGGACCAAAAAAGAAAAAGAAAAGAAACGTCTATATTGATCCGGCAATAACAGCATCGATGAATGAAAGTTTATCTATTGGTGAACTAATGTAGAAAATAACAGTACATACATAATACAAAACTACTACTAATCTTGAACTTAATTTTGAGAATATTAGAATGAATGGAGGATTCGTAATACGTTGCAATAGGAATAAATAAAGCATAATAGAATCTACATTTTAAAAAGGGAATATTGTAGTCGAGAAATATAATTCACAACTAGGGGAGCACTATCGAATTGTTGTTTGGTAGATTAATATTTTGGAATTAATACTGACTCAAGATTTCTTTTTTATTCGTGAAAAGAATTAAGTGTTGTTCGTACGGAATAATAGAGACTGAAATAAATTATTTTTATTCGAGAGTACGTCCGAAGAGTAATGTGCATCACGCGCACTGAAATAGTGCTCCATTAATTTATAGCCCGCCACTTGCCCGCAAATTTCAGGGTGTCCAGAAATAGTGCCGTGTTAAAATCACGCACAAAATTTGTGCGCGAGAAGTAAATTCGAACCCCGCGAAACAGTTCTCGGACGTAGAATGCCCAAAATCTTAAGGTTTGACTCTCCAAATTGCAATCATGTGGGTATTTTTGGTGCAATTCCAGGGCACAAACTAACTTATTGGGTAATGACTCCAAAAGTATCCGGTCCAAGCAAAGAATACATTCATCATGAATCATTAAATGCATATTGGGAACAACTTTGTCACCTAGAATGCCCAAAATCTTAAGGTTTGACTCTACAAATGGCAAAAATAAGGGTATTTTTGGTGCAATTCTAGGGCACAAACTGAGTTATTGGGTAATGACTCAAAAAGTATCTGGTCCAAGCCATGAATACATTCCTCATGACTCATCAAATACATAATGGGAACAACTTTGTCACACACAATGCCCAAAATGTTGTGGTTTGACTCTCCAAATGGCAAAAATGAAGGTATTTTTGGTGCAATTACTGGGAACAAACTTACTTATTGGGTAATGACTCCAAAAGTATCCGGTCCAAGCCATGAATACATTGATCAGGACTCATCAAATGCATATTGGGAACTACTTTGTCAATTAGAATGCACAAAATCTTAAGGTTTGACTCTACAAATGGCAATCATGGGGGTATTTTTGGTGCAATTCTAGGGCACAAACTGAGTTATTGGGTAATGACTCAAATAGTATCTGGTCCAAGCCAGGAATACATTCATCATGACTCATCCCATGCATATTGTGAACAACTTTGTCAAACACAATGCCCAAAATCTTAAGGTTTGACTCTTCAAATGACAATCATGTGGGTATTTTTGGTGCAATTCTAGGGCACAAACTGAGTTATTGGGTAATGACTCAAAAAGTATCTGGTCCAAGCCATGAATACATTCCTCATGACTCATCAAATACATAATGGGAACAACTTTGTCACACACAATGCCCAAAATGTTGTGGTTTGACTCTCCAAATGGCAAAAATGAAGGTATTTTTGGTGCAATTACTGGGAACAAACTTACTTATTGGGTAATGACTCCAAAAGTATCCGGTCCAAGCCATGAATACATTGATCAGGACTCATCAAATGCATATTGGGAACTACTTTGTCAATTAGAATGCACAAAATCTTAAGGTTTGACTCTACAAATGGCAATCATGGGGGTATTTTTGGTGCAATTCTAGGGCACAAACTGAGTTATTGGGTAATGACTCAAATAGTATCTGGTCCAAGCCAGGAATACACTCATCATGACTCATCAAATGCATATTGTGAACAACTTTGTCAAACACAATGCCCAAAATCTTAAGGTTTGACTCTTCAAATGGCTAAATCATGTGGGTATTTTTGGTGCAATTACAGGGCACAAAGTAACTTATTGAGTAAGGACTCAAAAAGTTTCTGGTCAAAGCCATGAATACATTAATCATGACTCATCAAATGCAGATTGGAAACAACTTTTTCACATACAATGCCCAAAATCTTAAGGTTTGACTCTACAAATGGCAAACATGGGGGTATTTTTGGTGCAATTACAGGGCACAAACTAACTTATTGGGTAATGACTCAAAACGTATCTGGTCCAAGCCATGAATACATTCCTCATGACTCATCAAATGCATATTGGGAACAACTTTGTCACACAGAATGCCCAAAATGTTGTGGTTTGACTCTCCAAATGGCAAAATAAGGGGTATTTTTGGTGCAATTCCAGGGCACAAACTAACTTATTGGGTAATGACTCAAAAAGTATCGGGTCCAAGCCATGAATACATTCATCATGACTCATCAAATGCATATTGGAAACAACTTTGTCACATATAATGCCCAAAATGTTGTGGTTCTACTCTACAAATGGCTAAACATGGGGGTATTTTTGGTGCAATTACAGGGCACAAAGTAACTTATTGAGTAAGGACTCAAAAAGTATCTGGTCAAAGCCATGAATACATTAATCATGACTCATCAAATGCATATTGGAAACAACTTTTTCACATACAATGCCCAAAATCTTAAGGTTTGACTCTACAAATGGCAAACATAGGGGTATTTTTGGTGCAATTACTAGGGCACAAACTAACTTATTGGGTAATGACTCAAAACGTATCTGGTCCAAGCCATGAATACATTCCTCATGACTCATCAAATGCATATTGGGAACAACATTGTCACACAGAATGCCCAAAATGTTGTGGTTTGACTCTCCAAATGGCAAAAATAAGGGTATTTTTGGTGCAATTCCAGGGCACAAACTAACTTATTGGGTAATGACTCAAAAAATATCGGGTCCAAGCCATGAATACATTCATCATGACTCATCAAATGCATATTGGAAACAACTTTGTCACATATAATGCCCAAAATGTTAGGTTCTGACTCTACAAATGGCTAAACATGGGGGTATTTTTGGTGCAATTACAGGGCACAAAGTAACTTATTGAGTAAGGACTCAAAAAGTATCTGGTCCAAGCCATGAATACATTAATCATGACTCATCAAATGCATATTGGAACAACTTTGTCACATAGAATGCCCTAAAATCTTAAGGTTTGACTCTACAAATGGCAAACATGGGGGTATTTTTGGTGCAATTACAGGGCACAAACTAACTTATTGGGTAATGACTCCAAAAGTATCCGGTCCAAGCCATGAATACATTCATCATGACTCATCAAATGCATAATGGGAACAACTTTGTCACACAGAATGCCCAAAATGTTGTGGTTTGACTCTCCAAATGGCAAAAATAAGGGTATTTTTGGTGCAATTCCAGGGCACAAACTAACTTATTGGGTAATGACTCAAAAAGTATCTGGTCCAAGCCATGAATACATTCATCATGACTCATGAAATTCATAATGGGAACAACTTTGTCACACACAATGCCCAAAATGTTGTGGTTTGACTCTCCAAATGGCAAAAATGAAGGTATTTTTGGTGCAATTACTGGGAACAAACTTACTTATTGGGTAATGACTCCAAAAGTATCCGGTCCAAGCCATGAATACATTTATCAGGACTCATCAAATGCATATTGGGAACAACTTTGTCACACAGATGCTGGAAATGTTGTGGTTTGACTATCCATATGGCAAACATGAGGGTATTTTTGGTGAAATTCCAGGGCACAAACAGTCTCATTTGGTAAGGACTACCATAGTTTTTGTACCAGGCCATGAATGCATATCACATGACTTACGAAATGCATGTTGGGAACAACTTTTAAATGCATATTGGGAACAACTTTGCCACACACAGTACAGACAATGTTGTGGTTTGTAGATACAAATGGCACACAAGACAGTACGGTATGTTAGGTGCAGCAGTCTACGAGATTGTAGTACATGTAACTAGAGGTTTGAAATACATAACCTTAGTGTGATCAAAAGTTTCCCTTCTGAAAAAATTATGGCAGCGGGAGGGCTGGATGGCACAGGTACGTGATCTACTTCTACAAATATAACAGCGCGCCCAAAACCAGACAACACACAGAAGAAGTTAGGGCAAACAACATAGTACAGAACCCACGGAAAAACTCTACACACAAAACATCGTACACATACTACACAAAACACCGTACACACACACACACACACACGACACACACAACACACACAACACAAAACACCGTACACAACCCGACAAAATTATTAGTACACACACATAACCACACAAAAAGAAACACATGATTCTTGATCGACACCGTATTCAGAAAAAAAAGAAAAAAATATGAATGCTATCGGAAAGACACGACGAAGCAAAAAATCCAAGGGGAGGACCCTTCAAAACAACAAAACCATCCGGCCCGGTGATCATCAAAATACAGGGGACAACAACGGTAAGAAAAAAGAGAGTGAAAACAAACACACCAATTACTAACAAAGTGAGTAACAGTAATACCACAACTATGAACGCATCAAAGGGCAACAGTAAAAAAAATGGTACCGACAACACAATTTCTACTACTACAAACACGGAAGAACAAAACACCATCAACCAGAGTAACGAACCAGCACTGAGCATTACCAACACAACCACACCTACAGTAACAAACCAACAGAAAGAAGGAACAAAAACAAATGTGGTAGAGAAAACATCTAACGGAGAATGCTACAATTTAGAGGATGTTGCGGAACTTGTCATGAAAAAAATCCAATACGACAAATTGGCAGAGGAAGTGGCAAAACACTTACGGCAACAAGAGAGGGAACCACATATAGGGGTGGGAAAGGTAGTAATGGTACCTAAACAAACGGAGGCAACCATGCAGGGAGAGGGAACTGATAATGCCGGCGACACAAGAGAACGAGCAGTAAGTACAATTACAGACGAATATGGGCTTATAATAGACAACAATATGCTTAAGGCTTTGAGTGATATGACTGAAACAGTGGACAAGCAGCTAAGGGATTACGTCAAAAAACATTGGTACCCCAACATGAAGTTCCCTATCAATGACAAGGTAACGGCGCATGTAATAAAAAAAGCTGTTGGAGCAAGTGCGATTATGAAGCCACCAAATATTCCACTTGCGTCATTCTGTTCCTTTTACAGGAAACGAGTAGGGACAGTACTGACTGCATTGAGGCACAACTCACAAACATTAGCGAGAAAAAACTGGATAGGTAAATACAGGTGGGAGAATTGGTTGTTGAAATTAGGAATTTTGGAATCTATTTTTGGTCCGACAACACTAACATGCTGCCCGTTGATACTGATGATACTTCCGTACAGACGATTACAGAAAAGGTCGAGTCCCTATCACATTCCCTGGTACTGTTCCAGTTATTGAAGACACAGAATATGAGGACACAGGTAGTATTTTAAACCCTCAATACAGAACATACAAAGACGCGGAAGATGAAGATTTTTATTATTTTGTTACAAGAATCATGTCGGCAATCAATCCGACAAATTCCAATTTCAAACAACGGAAGGAGAGGCACTTGCTGAGTGATATATTTACTATAGCAGATGAAGCATTTGCATTGGTACTGATCTACAATGAGCATCATGTATGGGTGAACCAGCAGCGGCGAAAGGCTGATGCCACGATTCCGCGACAAAAAAAAAATTCTGCGATTCAGACAGTGGAAGCAGAAATGGATGGATGGAGGAAGGACGTGAGTTGTTCAGTGACTTGTGCAACAAAATTGGCGAGATGCGAAAACACCCAGAAACAGGAAGGAATTTGGAAGAAATGATGAGGGAGAGATTTAGGAACAAAAGTTCAACAGATTACACCAACAATAAGCATGGGGATGCAAATATTACTAGTAGCAGCTCCACTAATTGTAGTGGACCAAAAAAGAAAAAGAAAAGAAACATCTATATTGATCCGGCAATAACAGCATCGATGAATGAAAGTTTATCTATTGGTGAACTAATGTAGAAAATAACAGTACATACATAATACAAAACTACTACTAATCTTGAACTTAATTTTGAGGATCTTAGAAATAATGGAGGATTCGTAATACGTTGCAATAGGAATAAATAAAGCATAATAGAATCTACATTTTAAGAAGGGAATATTGTAGTCAAGAAATAGCATTCACAATTAGGAGAGCAGAATTGAATTGTTGTTTGGTAGATTAATATTTTGGAATTAATACTGACTCAAGATTTCTTTTTTATTCGTGAATAGAAGTAAGTGTTGTTCGTACAGAATATTAATTCGGTTCTGCTAGAGACTGAAATAAATTATTTTTATTCGAGAGTAGAGTAATGTGCATCACGCGCACAGAATTGTTGTTTGTATTATTTTAAGGCAATAACTGGGGGTGGGAATTTCAGGGTGTCCAGAAATAGTGCCGTGTTAAAATCACGCACAAAATTTGTGCGCGAGAAGTAAATTCAAACCCCGCGAAACAGTTCTCGGACGATAACTTACGCAGGAATGACTATTTTCATCTTCTCAACTTTTCTGTTGACTGTACTGCTGTGCACTACTAAACATATTGTACGAGGAATGCTGCAATCATCACTAAGTAGTAAGGAATTTTCCGTACAACAAAAAACATCACAAAAAGTAATGTACATTATATCTTTCGTTGATCCATCCTTTTTACCTCCGTTGTTTTGACCACTGCTACTTATATTTTCCTTCAAACAACTCAGCAACATCATGCCTACTGCTATCAAAATCCCTCTTACATTCTACTGCCGTGGTTGCTTGGAAAAACAACAAAAATCTAAGTTTTTAGGTTATAAATCCATTTCAAATGATAACTTGAAATATGTCTCCACCGGCCTAAGAAAACATCTCTGGCAAAGAGGTAATAATAATAATATACTTATTTAAGTAACCTTAACCACCAAAGGTGGATCTAAACTACTCAGTCTGTATCCAGACTTTAATGCCGCCTCAATCGAAGAGAGTTTAAGCCCCAAGTTGTAGAACTACAAATTTTTCAAACAAATCCTGAAAGCAAGCAGGGAGGGTACAAAAAAGCAAACTGATGAATGGTGCCCCAGCCAACAATCATACAGTAGGAAGGGATACACATAGGACTCAGGCGGGCTGGTCCTACAGTATGTGGGATGGAAGAAGACAGGGGCCATGGTCTTGAAGGAAGAAGAACAGGGCGGGTTGGAAGGGAGGGTACAAAGAACAAACTGATGAATGATGCCCCAAGCAGAAGCCTAACAGGAGGAAACTGCCAACAATCATACAGTAGGAAAGGTATACACATAGGAAGCAGCGCCGCATGGCACCACTCAGGCAGGCTGGTCCTACGGTATGTGGGATGGAAGAAGACAGGGGCCATGGTCTTGGAGGAAGAAGAACAAGGTGGGGGAGTTTGGGTAGTGGAGGTGCGTTTGATCTGAAGGCGTCCGCACCTCCGTCATTGAGTTGTTTGATCGAATTTGCCACCGACAACAGTACCCTAGATTTTTTTTATCGTATTTGCCGCCGACAACAGTAGGAGTTTTGATTGAATTTTCCGCTGACAAGGACAGTAGTAGGAAGTGATACGTTTGATCGGGAGGGTGTGATCTGGAGGCTGCCGCACCTCCGTTGCCGGCACGAATTTTTGATCGAATTTGCCGCCAACAACAGGAGGAAGTAGTTTTTTGATCGAATTTGCCACTGACAACAGTAGAAGGGATACACATACCGTAGGAAGGGCATACGGTAGTTGTTTGGAGGGCTCTGAAAGATGAGGAGAAACTGTCGGTATTTGGTAGTTTAACTTGAATTGGTTATTACATGATTCTTTCAACGCAGTCATTGCCTTGTGGAACTGGATTTCAGCATCAGTGAATTGTGCTGCATAGCTGGCCATATCTCCATATCGTATATCCGGATTGAGATGAGAGTTCCTCACGACACGGCCATACCTTGTGGTTGTTACAACATGGGGATCTTCTTCTTCTGTATCTTCATTGCTATTATATTCATCGCTCTCATATTCAATCTTGGTTTCTTCAATATCATCGTCATCGTATTCAGTTTCAGAAAGAGCATCTGCAGCGGGGATTTCAGATTCAGGTTGTAAGGGAATTGCTGGTACTGTGGCTCCCCCACTTTCATCCTGAAACTACACGCAAGGATGCCTAGGTCTGATGGAGGTGCGCAAGATGGAGACAGGTCTTGGTGGTGGGTCGTTAATGGGGAGATCCATGTGTCCTCCCTCAAGGAAATCAGCATGAAAATCGAGATCTTCTCCTGCTGGTGCAGTGGGGGGAAAATACATCCTCTTCAACCGGTAGATATCTCGGGTAGCTGTAAAAAGTGTTCTTCAATGGATCATACATCACATAGCAATCCTCTGGCTGGTCAGTGCAATACCCAGCAAAGAAAGCTGGAGTCCCTCAATAATTGAGTTTCGGGCTTGTAGGACGCTTGACTTGAACCACACCAGCCTCTCCAAAGGTTCTCAGATGTACACTAAAATCAGGGACCTTGTTACAAAAGTGTTGGATCTTGGGCATAGTGATTCCATTCACAGTGACAGCCTCCAACCAGTCCAACTGAACACCACATCTCATTGCTAATGGGAAGAATCGGAACCTGTATTCCCTGGGCACATTTGCTTGCGAGCAGAGGGCCATCGCTCGATAGACTGACTGATAGATTGCTGTTTCAACCACGCTATTCTGCTGTGGAGTATCCACAGAGGTTTACTCGAATTTGCAAGAAAATTTCCAATCAGCTGAGGCCAGTCGAGCGTCAAGTTTGGTGTTCTCCCTGGCTTTATCACATCGAATGTACTGCAAATCGTGGCCTTTGGATCTTCATTGGTTGAGCAATGCGCAAGTGGGTTCCACCATTCCATCTTTGCTGGCAAAGAACTTGACAAACCGGCATGAGGAATATTCATCAACAATCATGCGAAAATGGGGTTTGGTAATGGATGGAGCAGTCAACTTGTTGCTTTTGGCGGCTTTGGGGGCTTTCACTGAGGACATATCCAAAAAGAGTCTCTCGCCCAGCTTGGTGGCCGCTAAGTGTTCACTCTCGGTAGGAATCACTTTCCGTTTGGCTTTAGCTTTGGCACAATCTTCACAGGGGAGCATGGGACCACGAGTGATGGTCCAGCCAAGGGTTTCTGCCGTCTGGCGGGTTTTGATCTCATCCATGTGGCCCAGAAGTTGGTGGGCTTTGTTGATGTTCATCTTGGTTCCACCACTCGTAGTAGTTGAAGCGGTTGCCGTGCTGATGTCAATGTTGTTGGTAGGATTGGCAATGCGATCGAAATAGCCCACCCATACACAGCTTGTGTAGGTGGGAATTTGGATATCAAAATTCACTTGGGTATTCCCTTTCTTGAGGGACCATCCGGTTTTGTCGCTGCCTGTGGCTATCCAACCATTCTGTAAAGCCAAGTTGGCTGAGAACAGATTGAATGCAAAATTTGGATTGAAATTTACACCCTGTAACAATGTCTGAAACTCCTTATTTCCATCCTTGTCAATCTTTTGACAGGGAATATCCCCAACCTGACATCCTTGCAGTTCATCTCCACTTTGGGTGGTAATAGTGGCACCACTAGCTCTCAAATTGGTGGCACATCGCATGCTGTTGGAACTGTGGCTTAGACATTGTCATCATACAGCAGATCAAATCCGTCAGGCACAACATCTCCTTTGGTTGCTCGCTTTTGGGCATTAAGAAGTTGAAGTGAAGTGGTAGAGGTTTGCATGGCTGAGAGACAGAAATCATAGTCAATTGTTGCGCCCTGGACATCCTTCAACTTGGATTTCCAACCGGCTGGGCGTCTTGCAGCATTCTTTTCATCCTCAAAACAGACCGCATCGCAATGATTACCACCACAGATCCCACATTTGCTGTGTCTTCCCCGGTGTTTGCCATTGGACCTGTTGGAACCGTTGCTGTTGTTGTTACGGTTGCCATTGCTGTTATTGTTATTGTTGCTGTTGCTGTTGGTATTTTCAGTCTTCTTGTCGACACGCGGGTGGCCTGCTTTGCGCTTCTCACAGTTGTATGCTTTATGTCCCTTTTCCTTTCACCAATAACAAACTGCATTAGTAGGCCATTTGTCTTGTGTGTCCGGATTGGCAAAATCAGTCATCTCGGCACCAAACAAGCTCATTTCCTTGGCTTTTCCACCCCTGCTTTGCACACTGCGCGCTGACTGATACAGACTTGCAGCTTGGAGGTTGATTGCCTCCCAAAATTCCAATTCAGACGTATCTGCATCTTGCAGTTCATCCATGAGGGGGGTAAGTTGCATCAGTAGATAGGCCGGCAGCGCTGCTTTGAATGCCACGACGAGTTCCTCCAAAGAGGGCCTGACTGACTTGTACTGGTATTTCCTCCGCAAGTCATAGATGTCTTCAACCATATCCTGTGGAGGGGCTCCAATGGTCAGCTTTAAGCCTTGTAGATCAATTTTCAACTGCTCTCTGTCATGCGATTTGTTGACTTTCCTGTATTCCTTTGTGAGTTCTTCAATCACCCGATGTACCCTACCTCGAGGCCACTGTGACCGGAGCTTTTCATTAGTTTCAGCTGATGCACCCCAATCAATCTTGGACTTCTCCATGATGGCTAGGCCTGTCCTATTGTCGGCGAAGGCCTTGTACAGATCATTTAGCGCTTTATTGTGGTACTTGTAAGCCCTTTTCTGCGCGGTACTTGTATCCTCTCAAGGTGTAAGCTGTCCGTCTGGAGGTAGGTCCTCGTGCGCCTTGATGGTTAACATATCACCGTATTTGTGATTGTCGGCGTATGCCTGGAACTGGGTGTACCAGTCTTCAAACTTGCCCGCATCACCCTTGGCCAACTTGGGCACTTGGTTATCCACATACTCCACCATCTTGTATTTATATTTCTTCTTCTTGGAGCCCTCGGTGCTTGCGCTTGTGTGACTCTTGCGGCTACTCGATGCTGCACTGCTCTCTGAACTTGATAGCACGCTGCTCTCCTCTTCCTCTGAGCTTGATAACACACTGCTCTCCTCTTCTGATGTCAATTCTGCAGAAAAAGCAATTTCTATCTCTTGATTCCGGGTTGGTGGATCCTCCTCCATTCGTTAACAGACAAAAAGTAAATTGTCGTATCCTGATCCAAAGTAAATTGTTGTATTCCGACCCGATGTAAATTGTTGTTTCTTCTTGATAATCGGTCCCTTTGATGTCGATTTCTCGATTTCCGATTCTGCCGCCTACACGATTTTGGTAGGGATTGATTGTGTTTTCCGATCGCCTGACGTCGTTGTCAGATTCCCCGATCGTCCGAATGTTTTGTTTTCGTAACCGGCCCTATCAATTTTTGTTTCGTTGATACCAATCCTGCTGTAGTAGATTTTGGTGGGTCGCTAGTGGGTGGATATCCTGTTACTCCACACGGTTTGCGTTGTTCTCACACGTCGTTTTCTTTTGTAAATTGACAATGAATACTTGTAATTGGCCCTATCGATCCGTCGATACCAATCCTGCTATTGTCCTTGGTGGGTCGCTGGTGGGTGGATATCCAAATACTCCACACGGTTCGCGTCGTCCTCACCGTCTTCTTTCGCTGACTCCTGTTGTTGTTAGCCAGCCTGCCGTAGTAAATTATCCCGCTGACTCCTGTTGTTGTTAGCCAGCCTGCAGTCCGATACTTGGTGGACACAGAGTATTCCGTTGAAACTGCACGGATCTCTCTCTCTCTTGGGGTACAGAGTATTCCGCTGAAACGCACGGATATCTCTTTCAGAGTCTTTCGTCGTCGACTGTACGAATATCTCTTTCTTCTTGTTCTTCGACCAAGCTTCCAACCTCGGGAGCGCTCCGTAATTCTTCAAAGAATGTTTGGAGGGCTCTGAAAGATGAAGAGAAACTGTCGGTATTTGGTAGTTTAACTTGAATTGGTTATTACATGAAATTGTTATTTGAAATTGTGAGCAAAAAAAACTGCTCTTTACTAAAATCACCATATTGGTGCATCGGCCCGCTAATACTCCAATGCACACACTAAATCACTAATATTCACATCGACCCGCTAATACTCCGATGGGCTGCACGTGTCCTTTGTACCGATGGTCTGTATAGATTTACCTTGTGCCCGGTAGGTTTGGTACATAAGAACCTATTTTTAGTAAGGAGGAGAACCGGAACCGGTAAGTGGTAAAATCTCATTCCCACTTCCATTCCCATCTCCATTCATGTTGGTTCATTCCTGTAGAAGCAAGATTCATCGTACAATCGATTCTTATCTCATTTGTGTCTCATTCATTCAGTCGCGCGCGTCATTCGTGTCTCATTCCACTCACTCGTGTCTCATTCCACTCATTCGTGTCTCATTCATTCGTAGCGCGCACTCGTTCGATCGACTTCAAACAGTAGTGCCGCTGCTTGGTGGAAGAAGCAAGAGATATGACGGTAAGTAAATGGAAGAAGCCCCTAAGTGGAATTGAGTTAGTGGGGGCACAGGGGCCATGGTCTTGGAGGAAGAAGAACAAGGCAGGCTGTACACTGGAGGGGTCCTATGTAGGATGGGAACCATAAAAGAACAACACTTAGGGGCACAGGGTAACTATATGTAGGCTGGAACTTGAAGTTCGACCTGTGAGACCTCTCTTATCTCACAGGGAACACTTGAAGAACAAGGTGGAACACTGGAAGGAGGTTCCTATGTAGAATCGGACTCTAATCAAAACCACTTAAGAACCAATGGGCTGTAGGTGTGAAAACAGATGCCAGCTGTAGGGCACACCTGAAAGGTATATGTGGGAAGGAGGGCCTAAAGCGGAAACACTTAGGAACCAGGGGCCATAAGTGAAGTCGCACTTAAAGGTCAGGAAAGGAACAGAACGGAACTTGAAGTTCACCTGTGAGACCTCTCTTATCTCGCAAGAGACTTGAAAAACCGGGTGGTACACTGGAGGGTCCTATGTAGAATCCGCCTCTAATCAAAACTGCTTAGGAAGGGGGCTGTAGGTGTGAAAACAGATGCCAGCTGTAGGGCACACCTGAAAGGTATATGTGGGAAGGAGGGATCTTAAACTGACACACTTAGGGACCAGGGGCCATAAGTGAATTCGCACTTAAGGGTCAGGGAAGGAACATAGCGGATCTTGAAGTTCGACCTGTGAGACCTCTCTTATCTCACAGGGAACCCTTGAAGAACCGGTTGGAAGGAGGTTCCTGTGTAGAAATGGGCTCTAATCAAAACCATTTAGGAACCAAGGGGCTGCAGGTGTGAAAACAGATGCTAGCTGTAGGGCACGCCTGATAGTATATGGAGGAAGTAGGGCCTTAGGCAAAAACACTTAAGGAACAGGGGCTATAAGTGAAGTCTCGCTTAAAGGTCAGGAAAGGAACAGAAGGGAACTTGAAGTTCACCTGTGAGACCTCTCTGATCTCACAAGAGACTTGGGAGAGAAGCTCGGAAACACAAAGTGGTAGCGCATCACGAAATAGATTGAAGAAGGAGCTTTGTGGGGTTAGTACTCATCTACAGGATCCAGCGTAGGTAGAAGTAATACTGGATTCAGTGTAGAAAATTAGTGTTGGTTTGCAAGCTCAACAACCACCGTCCGACGACGGCGACCGGACAATGGTGAAGAAGAGACTACATAGGCCAAGGAAAGCACCAATCGACCTTACTGATAGCAAAATCAAAAAGACCAGGTCTTGGTTAGTATGTGTAGATCCTGGTGCGGTGTGTGGCGGTGTAGAAGTGAGCAAGATATGGCAGGGGAGATTTGTGTAGAAATCTACGTGGTTTTAGTACTGGAACATCGGAAATTTGGAACGTCGGACAAAGTTGCTCGAGAGCAAAATTGTATCTCTGGCAAAGAGGTATGTGCCGCGCCATTTACCATAGTCAGGGTCTAATTAAACAAAAGATCTATGAGTTCTCCACCTCTATCAAAGTGCAGCCTACCTTGCCGTTTGTTCAACATTCTCCGTCACATTTTGGGATGACTATGACAGAAAACGGTCCATCTGTTCCCCCTTCCCATCTCTCCCACCACACCGTCACAAGTCAATCAGCCACCAGTCTTCATTCTGTTCTAAACAGACAGATTGTACATGATGTCTTTTTACTGCCAATGGATAGGAACACCATTGAATCTTACATGGCTGTTTCTGCTGTTCAAGATGAAAATGCATTCCCGCTGAATAATAATATCAACAATGCCGATGACGAGGATGAAGATGACAATGACGTAAACGAAAACAACGACAACAATTCTACCAACAACATAGATTGTGAAGACAACAAAGAAGATCACACTAATGGTGCTGATGTTAACTTCAATACTGCTCAGCAAGCCCGTCCACCGCCATCTTTGCATGAAATCATCAATCTGAATGAAAGAGAGGAGGCAATTCAAAGCCACACAAAACTACCGCCACCCCATCATCTTCTTGCTGAATTGGAACTCATGAATTTAATGGCCAGGCATAAATTGCCACTGAACACATTCAAATCAATTTTCCAGTGGGGAAAGAAAAGTCAAATCAGAATGGGTTTTGATTTTTGCGATACCAAAATTAGATCTCGGAAAGCAATTTTTGACAATCTCCAATCCAATCTGCGTATCTCCGATATGAAATTTCATCCTCATATAGCTACTGAATTGGCTACCTGACAATAAACCCACTCAGGTGTATGTCTGTTCTTTTAAGGATGGGATTTATTCTCTACTTTCAAACCAGCAGCTAATGAGAGAAGAAAACCTCTCTTTTCCCGGCTATTCCACCCCTCTATCTCCTGACAATAATCCTGAGTTGAATCCTCATTCTGTAATCTCAGAATTGCAGCACGGCTCGTGGTGGAAATCTTCTTGGAAAGAAATTTGCAATCCCGATTCCCAAGAAATTCTTGTTCGTATTATTTTGTACACGGATTTCATTTCTTTGGATGCACACGGAAGACTTATGCTTACGCCGTTGAACATGACACTTGGTATCTTTAATTTGGAGACCCGCACTTCACCTAAAGCATGGACAACTATTTACTTCCATCCCGACCCAGAATGGGAGTCAACAAGTGTTGTTACTCTAAAAATCGACCGGATAGGTATAACGAATATTTTGAATTTAAAGAGATGTGAGCTCAGAGAGACGCTCTTATTTTACTGTGTATTTCACTGTATCGAGGCTCTCTGTATTTTACATGGTAGAGATCTTTCCCGGTTATCTGTTACTGTTATCTTCATCGTACCAATACTGCTGTTGCTGTTGCTGTATTAGTGTCGTGTATCGGTCTTACTGTATCGGTCATTTTGTCGTATACGAGGTTAAGTGTTTTATCCGATGGGGCATATGCTTGTTCATGATATATGTGCTAGATATGAGGCCCATCTGGAATCGGTATTGATTTTCTTGATTGCAATAAGTAATTTCCTCATGGGATATTAAGTATATTCTTTTGAACGTACTTAAGGATTCCAAGTGTTTACTTACTGTTCAGGTCTTTGGATATTTCTTGTTTCTAACCGAGTATCCTCTTTTGTTTGTAGTCTTAGGTGATATTGTTTTTACCACTTAAGGATTTCACGTAACGGAGGTGCGTTTGATTCTACCACTTGATTGTTGGAGTATTCGTATATCTCGTATTCCGCACCTCGGTCGTCGTCTCGTTTTGTCGGATTTTCCAATCGAACTTGATGCCGACAAAGTCCGTATTTTTCGCCGACAACAACAAGACACTCTCGCCCTGCCACTTCAAAGATAAAATTCAGAATCTCCATAATGGTTTGGAACTTGCGCTTTGTTCCTTTAAAGCTGCGTGTAACAAAGACAGTGGTATCGAATGGAGTGTTTCAGTGCTATTGATCTGGTTGATTCTGGATTGGATGATATGCTTGTATTTGTTGCCATGTTTCTGGATAGTCTTGATAGAGGAAATCCGGTCCAAAAAAGGTGGATCTTCGTTGTCAGTGGGTTCCTTCCAAGATGTATTTGGAGCAAAGAGGCCATATTCATTTGAGTGTTTCCTGATGTCTTTCATTGATAATTTTGCTTCAAGTGCAAAGGTAATAGGTGTATCTAATGAATCCCTCACCCCTCGATCGTGGGATGCATGCAAGGCTGTGGTAACATCAGCAGCAGAAAACACACGGTTGTGATTGATAGATACAATATAAGCGCCTCTTAACTTGGAGAGAGACTTCTTATGGGAGGAGAAAAGCTTGGAGGCAAGGCTTTTGGGAAGAATATCCGTGATGTAGGCTCTGCCAAGCAGTGAGTCATTGGCATATCGGAGACCAAATGCTTGATCAGCACAAGAGGGGGAAGCAGTGAGGCTGAGATTTGTGAGATCGGCAAATGGGGAGATGGAGAATTGGAAATCACTGGATGACACCTCATTGGGTTCCGGTGGGAGAGGAATGTTGTCATCAGTCCTAAGCAGGTGTTTGACATTAGTTGGAAGGTCTGCAAGTGGTAAGTCATTCATGCCTTCATCAAACCTGACATGAGTGGCGATCTTGACGCGGTGTGTCTAAGTATCATACCAAAGGATGTTTCTGGTAGTGTATGGTACGAAGCCCAGGAATATGCCTTTTCTTGCGTTGGGTTTTAGCTTGATTGATCGCTTGCCTGGAGGGCGAACCCAAACTCTGCAACCAAAGGTTCGGAAATCAGCAAGATTTTCTTTATGGCCAGTTGCCAATTCGAGCGGTGAATGCTGCTGGTTGCCTTCGGGGAAGGCATTTGACAACCGAAGGGCATGATAAAATGCAAAAGGCCAGAACTTGATTGGCAAGTTAGAACCAGAGAGCATGGTTTGCATTGAATTCGCCAGAGTTCGATGTGCTCTTTCAACTGTACCATTCTGGTGAGAAGCATCAGCACCGGTTGGGAAAATTGAGTAGCCAAATGCAGAGAAGAGGTTTCTGATATCAGGGTTGTGATATAGTTCGCCACCTTGGTCAACTGAAACATACTTGTTTGCACAAGTTGGGTTGTGCTGGGAGAAGAAATGTTCCAGCCAATGAAGTGGTGCTGCTTTGGAGATGCGAGTATCACCATATTTCATACTGGTGTAGTGGTCTGTGATGAGAATCCAAGCTGTCTCTCCATGAATGCCTTCATAGTCACGCTTGCGTTTGCTGTTGGAGGATCTGACGCCGGCAAAGGCAAAGTCAATAGACAAACCCTGAAAAGGTTGTGTAGCTTTTCTTGTGGAACGTGAGCCTGCAGGCGTCTTTGTTTGCTTACATTGAATGCAAGTTGGACATTGATCAAGAATACTTGTTTGGCGCTTGAACTTTGGTACTCCAAGAATGTGTTTATGAGCTTGGTACAGAAAGTCATCGCATGGGTGTCCTAATCTTTGGTGCCAGAGAAGTTTGGATGTTTTGGCTTTGATGGCTTGAATGGGGATATTTTTGTCCACAATCTGGGTGAAAAACAATTTTGCATCAAACTTTGGCATATCACTGAGCTGAGACTGAGCTTGAGCTGCTTATGTGCATTTTTCCAATGTGATAAGGTTCATGTATACATCATATCTGTAGTTGCTAATGGCTTCGTCAGAGGCCAGTTCACAGGCTTTCTTGAACTGCATGTCAGTCGCTAAAGCATATGCTGAAGAGGTTGCACAATTGGCATATGGAGATGTAAGATCAATGTCTGGGATCAGTACTGGATGTGTATAGCACTGAGCATCAATGATACTTCCATGTACGACAATACTTTTGGCAGTGCTCTGCTTGTGATGGCATATAATGGTGAGGTGTCCATTTTGCTGAGCAGACGAGCCATGATCATCATTGAAGGCTTTGTGAATAGACTGTCCGCTGAACTGATTTCGCACGCGAGATGTCATTCCACAAAGGTCATTCTCACTCAGCAGTGTTGTTGACAGGGAGGGAGAATAATAGAAGAAAACTTTGAGATACCCTACGTGATTGGGAGCTGGGATATGCAAGTATCCAGATCCTTCAGGAATGCATGTGGCTGCCGTTCCTCCAATCGCTGCGGTGAGCCTGACTGGACATTTCCTCAGCTTGGTGTAAGGTTTGTAACCATGTAGGATATGCTTTAGGTTTGTACAAGACACTTTGGCGCCTGTATCAATCTGCGCTCTGATGCCATGTTGGAAGTATGTTGCAGCTGCAATTGGATCTGGTGGGACAAGGCGTTGTACATTGTTGGTAGTAACCAAGATAGGATTGTCTCGATCAAAGTGGGGGTCTCCATTGGTTTCCAGGTGTGATTCCAATGCAGGAGCTGTAATTTCAAGTGATTCCATATCACAGTAGACATCAATTGGGATTGAAGGCTGGAAGTTGTCCCTAGGGAGACGATTGACAGCATCAATCTTAACACATTCAGAGGAGCTGACACTGCTGGAGTCCAAGGAAGGGCAAAAGCTTTTCACTTGAGGGGCTGTGACGTCGTCAAATCCTTGAGGATCATCTTGAGGTGATGTCATATGTATGGCTGCAAGAAAGACCGTCTATTCTTGGCCGTTGCAAATTTTTTGATTTTCTACTGCATCATTGGGTGAAGCCTCATCTTGATCTTCATCTCCAATGTTGATTTGGGAGACACGTTGAGTAGAATCTAATAGCTGTTGCGTTTCTCTATTGGATTTGTTCAGAAAAACAGCTGCAGCAATCCTATGTTTCTTCAGGGACTCAACATCCTGCAATGCAGGACAATTATCAAAGTTATGACCGGATGTATGGCAAACAATGCATTTTCTGGATGTATCAAAGAGACTAGGTTGCTTATCGAATGCAGTGATAGCATTACAATATGCTTGATGGAGAAAGGGGTTGTCAGATTCCTCATCCATCTTGGGGAAGCCAAGTGATTCAATCAGGCTGATTGAGTGAGAAGTCAAAGTAGAAGGTGTTCTAACAGTACTGTTGCCAGCGCGTTTTTGAAACCTATCATTGCGACGGGGACCTGGTCTGGTGCCTGAGACAGGAAATTGCTTGGACTGGTTTGGTTTGGAGGTTTTATCCTTGTACTTCTGTTCAGCCTTGATCTCTTGCTCATATGTTTGCAGGGTTTGTAGAAGCCTACCTGCTTTGTACTTGTCCCGTTTGAATTGGTCATCTGAGTCACGTTCATCTTCTGTTTTCTCAAATAATTCGTGACTGAGAGTGGTCCCTGCAATCAAATTGCTGACTTCTTCTGTCGAACCCATGGTGCCGGGTTGGTTTTGGAGGAAAACTCTGAGTCGCAAGTAATCCTTGTATCTGAAGTAGTATTCTTCAAGGGATTCATTTGAATCTTGGTTGGGAGGATTCCGGACCATTCTACCCGCATTGGATGGCCTTTTTGAATTGGGATATGTCTGGGCAATGATTGTGTAAAGTGCTTCATAACCTTGTCCCCCTTCAAAGCTCTGAATGGTGGACTTCATTCTTCCACATGAGTCAGGGATTATCTTATCCGTTCTGAGTGCAGTGTAGATGAGATTACCCCATTCTTGGATTGCCAATTCATATCAAGCAGGTAGATCATGAGGGAGACTATCACCTATGGTAAATCCTCTGAGGCTGTCAGCTTCTTGCCTGTAGAGGTAGTAAGGGTGAATGTAAATATGATGTTGCTGTGAATGGGCAGTAATCTCTCTGTACCATTTCCTAACTTGGGGGTGAGTATCATCCTTTAGTTGTGGAAATCCTGAGAGAAAAAGTTTGTCTCGAGCTGCTTCCTTTGACTTGTCAGAGGCTCTGGTTAGATCAAAGCAATCACCACTTCTAGTGATCAGACGTTGGTCATTTCGACCACTGCCTAGGTTGTGTAGGTAGTAGTTTTGCCTGATGATCGTTTCATTTCCGGATGAGTCGGTGTAGGTGATTGGGAAGTCTTTCATATCATCCCTGGTGAGGAAGTCATCTCTCCTATAGTATCGCTCCTTGACTGGTGGTGGTAAGGTTGCTGGGTTCCATGGTAAGTCGAGTGTCGCTTGGTAGTTGGCGCTGGCATTGTTGCTGTTGTTGCTGATAGCACGTTCGGACAGTTTGTCAAGGAGGGCGCGTTGACCTTCTAGGAGTTCCATCATCTTTTCATCATAGATCCTTGCTTGAGGTGTGGTTGCTGGGATTCCTCCATTGTTGGCGTCATTTGCATTGGCATCGGCATCGTCGTTATTTGGTGGTGACTCTCCAGTGTATGCTTCCATGAATAGATCAGAGCTCCATTTTTTTGTGAATCGCCAAGGTGTAATGGTGAGTTCAATTACAACTGTAGGTTCTTCATCGGTGTTGGTTCGAATTGCGTGTTTCACAGCTGCGTCAAATTCTTTCTTGTATCGCAATCGCTTGGTGGATCCGTTGTTTCTGACGTGCTTGACAACACATTTGCTGAGGAGATTTGCAATGTGGCCTTTGGTAATCTCGTCCAGTGGTGGGTCTATCAGGTTGATAGCAATGGCTTTGGCAACGCAATTTAGGATGTGGAGTCTTGGATCAGGTGCTATTTCTAATGGTCCTTCTTCGTCTTCATCTTCTCGGGTTACAAAGAATTCTGAGAGTTCATCTTTGCCTATGATTTCAGAGTAGGCTTTGTTGAGGGCCGTGGCTGCAGTTGGGTTGTTACCACTTGAAAATCGAAATTCGATTCCAAAGATTGGAGTCCAGTCAAATGGAGTTGGCATGGTTTCTTGAAGCGTCGCTGTTGTAGATCGTATAATTCAAATAACGTGCGATCGTCGTCGGTGTTGTATTTTTTGTCGGTTCTCGTGTTTTCGATTCTAATGACTGGTGTCGCGTCGGCAGAATCGTCAAGGTGATTAAAGGAATTAACCGAAGAATTTTCCTAAGAGGTAACCGGAGGCGGGGATCAATGACTAGAGATGTCCGGAACAATCAATTGTCGTTTTTCGATCCGTTGGATATACGTAATCGGCGATTGCGGTCACAGACAACGTAATCGGTTGTGGTGATGACGACAATAATTAACCTTGCTTGCCGGTCACAGATGTCCTTGTGGTGATGACGACGATAATTAACCTTGCTTGCCGGTCACAGATGTCCTGAACGTTCCTTGTATTAACCGGTATGGGTCGTGGATTACAAAAGAAGATGCCTGTAGTAGGATCGGTATGACACCCCTTGATCCACAAGCAGGGAGGTGAATAGAGAGAAGGAAAGAATGAGACGGGAGGGAGGCCGAGAATGTGCCGCACAGGGAGCTAAGCACAGAATTTCCTCTGGATTCAACCGACAGTGGAGGTGCTGAACGGCCGGAGATAGGAGCGTAGCTTAAGGTATACACAAGTGCTCTTGCGGGACACGAGTGTGAGTTATAAGGGCTCTATAACCTATTGTTACTCTAAAAATCGACCGGATAGGTATAACGAATATTTTGAATTTAAAGAGATGTGAGCTCAGAGAGACGCTCTTATTTTACTGTGTATTTCACTGTATCGAGGCTCTCTGTATTTTACATGGTAGAGATCTTTCCCGGTTATCTGTTACTGTTATCTTCATCGTACCAATACTGCTGTTGCTGTTGCTGTATTAGTGTCGTGTATCGGTCTTACTGTATCGGTCATTTTGTCGTATACGAGGTTAAGTGTTTTATCCGATGGGGCGTATGCTTGTTCATGATATATGTGCTAGATATGAGGCCCATCTGGAATCGGTATTGATTTTCTTGATTGCAATAAGTAATTTCCTCACGGGATATTAAGTATATTCTTTTGAACGTACTTAAGGATTCCAAGTGTTTACTTACTGTTCAGGTCTTTGGATATTTCTTGTTTCTAACCGAGTATCCTCTTTTGTTTGTAGTCTTAGGTGATATTGTTTTTACCACTTAAGGATTTCACGTAACGGAGGTGCGTTTGATTCTACCACTTGATTGTTGGAGTATTCGTATATCTCGTATTCCGCACCTCGGTCGTCGTCTCGTTTTGTCGGATTTTCCAATCGAACTTGATGCCGACAAAGTCCGTATTTTTCGCCGACAACAACAAGACACTCTCGCCCTGCCACTTCAAAGATAAAATTCAGAATCTCCATAATGGTTTGGAACTTGCGCTTTGTTCCTTTAAAGCTGCGTGTAACAAAGACAGTGGTATCAAATGGAATTATCTTCCGTATGCCAACCAACAGTGGAAGGTAAAAATGAAATTTGCCATTGCCTATGTTATCGGCGACACAGAACTTCATGATAAATTGTGTGGAAAATACGGCTCCTTCAATAATGGTGTCATGCGGATGTGCTGTCATTGCAACTCTTATTCTCTGAACATAAACATTCCTTCTGTTCAACCTGCAACAAAGAAGTGGTCACCTGTTGATTTTCATTGTTTTCCCGGCACAGATCTAAACGACTATCAATAAGAACTTCAAAAATAACTCTCATCACAACATCAGGAATGTATTTCATGATCTATGGTTTGGTACGAATCAGAACAACTTTCATTTTGCAACTCCCGGGGAATGCTTGCATATGCACCAGCTTGGCACCGCCAAACGGGTGGTCAAGTAAATTGAATTGTTGCTCCACGGAAGTGTTCCATGTGTTAATGCCCCCAATTTGAAGCACAGCGTGGCTGTTGCTAACACTATTGGCCATTTAGCACAACGGTACGGGGGTTCATTATCACGCCAGTCTGATAGAGATTTTCCTTGCACCAAATTTGGGACTCAGCTGTTTGGAGGGCTCTGAAAGATGAGGAGAAAACTGTCGGTTTGGTAGTTTAACTTGAATTGGTTATTACATGAAATTGTTATTTGAAATTGTGAGCAAAAACTGCTCTTTACTAAAATCACCATATTGGTACATCGGCCCGCTAATACTCCAATGCACACACTAAATCACTAATATTCACATCGACCCGCTAATACTCCGATGTGCTGCACATGCCCTTGTACCATGGGCTGTAGGGATTTACCTTGTGCCCGGTAGGTTTGGTACATAAGAACCTATTTTTAGTAAGAAGGAGAACCAGAACCGGTATAAAATCTCAGTCCCACTTCCATTCCCATCTCCATTCATGTTGGTCCATTCCTGTAGAAGCAAGATTCATCGTACGATTGATTCTTATCTCATTTGTGTCTCATTCATTCAGTCGCGCGCGTCATTCGTGTCTCATTTACGTCTCATTCGTTCCGTACCGCGCGCTCGTTCGATCGACTTCAAACATCAGCTTCTATCAACCACAAAGAAAGAAGGGTATGATTTTTCTGGAATGCTTATTTCTATTCTGATCGCTATGGTTTCCAAACATGGAACTGACATTATTGGTGACCATTGTTTCGTAAAGAAACAGATAGAGGCAATTCAGCTCATTGTATTGATGGAATAATTTCTGAAACACGATTGGATGAAAAATGCTTCCTTAAAGAATATCCCAAAAACAATCATGCACTTTATCAATTGTATAAACTCAACATGTCACAGAAAAGGGATGGGAACAAAACTAATCAAGAATCACCTGTACTTTCACCTAACAGATTATATACCCTTATGGGGAAGCTCAGCTGACTGGGATAGTGCTCCAAATGAATCTCCCCATAAAACTGAGATTAAAGCACCTTCCAAGAACACGCAAGGTAATACTGCATCACTCATCAATCAAACGACCCAGCTAAAGTCCGAGAAAATGATGCTAAGCCATGCAACATATCACTACAACTTGAATCTGCCTGACCCTCCTTCAATTGAACGCCCTGATGGTGGTGGTTCTCATTTTCAAATAATGAGAACCAACAATGGTGAATCAACCATGAAGTGGCTTTGTTCTACGAACAAAACAAAACCATTTTTTCCTTCCATCATCCTTGACTTTGTTTGTGATTCTGTGCTACCTTTATTGGAGAATCCTTTGCACATTTGTGGAGTTACAGAACTCAATTGTTATGATGTTGCTTGCGATTCTAATTTTATATTTTGCTCGCATCCTTTATATAGATCTGACAGTTCTCTGCTGAACTCCGTATGGATGGATTGGTGTTTGATGAAATTGGACTTTGATTTGAATAGCAATCCAAAGCTCATTCTGTGCCAACTGCTATGGAAGCAGCCATACAGTAGTATTGGGGGGTATCTGATTGATACAAACGGGAGGTATGCCGTTGCTCATCGTTTTCAAGACGAGCCAAAGAAAACAGCTTCTGAATTTATCAAATGTGGCTGCCTCATGAATTCTCTCTACCTATTTCATGCCAACACTATCCATTCTGAGCTGGCAGTTATCCCAGAGGAAGGAAAAGATGGCTGCATAACCAATTGTGATTGGCTCGTGATATCCAATTGTATCTCGTGGCTTGATTTCTTTGAAAGCAAAAATGCTACTACGCCACCGTCTTACGAATCTTTGTACAATGCATGCACCCTAAAGGACGACATCCAGTTGGAACTGTTTGAGATGGCATTGAATGATAACAAATCCAGTGATTATCTATCCAGTTCAGACAGAGATAGTTCTGAAAGTTCCAATTGAGTAACAAGTGGGAATGGAATGACTAACTTTAAATTATTGTTTAATATTATTATAGAGGATTACTAGCTCTTAGTACAGTTTTGCTTGATACATAGGCGCTCATAATATAACAGCCTTTGTATTTAGGATTCAAACAGCTATGCAAAACCAATGGGTTAAACAGCAGCGTATCCCCTGATTTCAATGGTACTTTCACTCCATAGCTGGGGAACACAAAGTAATATATAACCTCATCATCACTTACATGCGCTGGAGCAATAACTGTCAAATGAGTGTAAAACATATCGGTATTGATATGGCATTTTGAATGATAATCCTTTCCAATAGAGAAGGCCTGTTTTGTGATGACCGATTGAATTAAGTGTTGTACAACTAACAACCTCATTCATCACGGTCGTTTCAAGGTTGACAAATTTGGCCAGAGGACTTAAACAAAGCTGCATTTCCTTCACAATATGCAGGGCTGTCAGTTCAAGGTTTTCTTTTGTTGTTGGGTCCACATTATTTTTGAAGACATACACACCATTTTCCAATGACAATTGATTTGGTCTCGTTCCAATAATAGCATATCCATTGTTGATACTAGTACACTTGTTTCCTCAGACAACTTCTGGTTTAGCTTCAACAATTTCCCCAGTGAATGTTCTTGTAATTTTGATATTTTCCAGTTTACCCAACCGTTGTTTTGCAATTTTTCTGGAAGCTTTCGCAAAGATTCGCAATGATGGTTCTGATTTGGCGAACACTAAAATAAACTTCTCATCGGTACTATCCAATGTCTTGAAACTGTCAATAGACACAGCCTCTGCCGATGGATATTTCTCCTCTCCAACTGTTTTCCAACCCCAACTTGTTTCCATGAATTTACCTTTAAACCCATTTTTGTTTACTGTTTTCAATGCTATTTGCTCGACATGTTGGAGCTTTGCATTTATACTTCGATGCGCCTTCTACGTCCGAGAGCTGTTTCTCGACCCCCCGCGGGCTATCGCGCGCTATTTTTACAATTCTCGACCCTATTTTTTAAATTTCCTACCTTTTTAGGTCGCGTGTCTACTAAAATACCTCGCGCGTCGCACACCTTTACTTTTGAGACAATATCTCGTCACTCCTCAAATAAAATAACTATTTTAGAGTTAAGGTTATCATATTCGTTTCGTGACAAGCACTATTTTGTGTACAACTTGTGCACGAATGACTTATTTCATTTTCTCAACATGTTTCCACCATACCGGTATAATGGGCTCCGACCCAAATTTTCCAACTCCAACTCCAAGTCGAATCCACCCCAGGCGGGCTATTGCACTCAAGGGTTTGGTTCCTGTTTAATCGCAGGAAGATCCGCTGTATTTTCAGAAGCTACACTGTCGGAATCGCCATCAAAATCTGGTTTGCTCTTCAATAACCCGGTTGGTGGATTGATGCTGCTGGTTACATTCGGAACGACTTGATGATTGCTAGTAGGATCGATGCTTTCATTTTTAACATTTGGATGATTGCTTTTTCCTGCACGAATCTTACTAATCATTTTTTGGAGTCCAGCAATCTCTTTCTTGCGATTAACAATCATTTTCTGGAGTTCTTGTTCGAGATTGGCTGGGTGTTCCTGAACCACCTTTTGTATTTTGTAAATTCCCTTCATGGTTGGTTCGACTGTCGATTGGATGATTAGTATTAGTAGTATCAGTAGAGTAGATTATCTATTCGAAGATTAGGTAGTAGTAACACCTAACACGTTGGTATTTGTTTTGCTCGTCGGAAAGATAATGAAATAATCAATTATAATGATGAAGTACTAGTGAAAATAATGTATTGCTAGTATCTACTAGTAATAACTCATGCAAAATAGCGTACTAGTTGGTTTTACCGGTACACGAAAGTCGGAATCAACTCGATCGTAATCAACAAAACAATTGTCCACGATTTCCATTTCGATAATCAACAACGCAATTGTCCACGATTTCCTACTAGTATCTACTAGTAATAACTCATGCAAAATAGCGTACTAGTTGGTTTTACGGGTACATGAAAGTCGGAATCAACTCGATCGCAATCAACAAAACAATTGTCCACGATTTCCATTTCGATAATCAACAACGCAATTGTCCACGATTTCCATTTCGATTCACATTTCCGTGCACCTTATGGAAGAACTGACGCGCCTGCCAACGAATGTTTGGAAGAACTGATGGGATTGACCCGTCCGGCGCTGTGTATTAACCCTCTTAAGGAGTTGACTGTACGTACTGTTCACTACTAAACATATTTTACGAGGAATGTTGCAATCATCACTAAGTAGTAATGCATTTACTTTACGGACAATTTTTGCAATCGAAGTATGGTAGTAAGGAAATCTACCGTACAAGAAAACACATCACACACCAAATAATACGCTTATTTAATTTTTTCCTTTCAACGATTCATCTTTTCGACCTCCGTCCTCTCGACCCATTCTACTGATATTTTCCTTCAAGCAACTCCGCAACATCATGCCTCCTGTTATCAAAACCCCTCTTCTATTCTACTGCCGTGGTTGCTGGTATAAGAAAGGAAAAAATCCAAGAGTTTTAAAGGATACAAATCTGGGTCAAAAGAGTGCAATACCTTGAAATATGTCTCGTACGGCCTAAGAAAACATCTCAACTACAATATTCAATGTTACAACTTATACAAAAGTGATGGTCTAATTAAACGCAAGATCTCTAACTTCTCCACCTCTGTCAAAGTGCAGCTTACCTTGCTGTCTGTTCAACATTCCCCGTCAGATTTTGGGATGACTATGACACAAAACGGTCCATCTGTTCCCCCTTCCCATCTCTCCCAGCACCACACCGTCACAAGTCAATCAGCCACGGGTCTTCATTCCGTTCTAAACCAACAGATTGTCCATGATGTCTTTTTACCGCCAATGGATCGGAACGCCATTGAATCTTACATGGCTGTTTCCGCTGTTCAAGATGAAGATGCATTCCCGCTGAATAATGATATTGACAATTCCGATGACGAGGATGACAATGACGATGACGTAAATGAAAATAACGACAACAATTGGTGGAGTTGTTAGTTGAACGTTTAACACTAACCCTAAGAGTTGACAACGTAACCTTCTAGACGGAGTTTATGTGGGGGGGGTTTGGGGGGGGAAAATACGTGGAAATATTAAAAAAATCAGTTTTTAACAAGTAGACTTGGTACAAACGCTACGACTAAAAATCGCTAAAAAGCTTAGCCAAACATTTATTTACGGAAATGAGATGCTTCTTCTAAAAGCAATAGATTTAAACTCTCATTTTTTTGGTTGCAAGTAACCATAAAATTTAACCTGAATACAGATAAAAATCATACGATTCTCATCGTCGTCGTCGTTTCTCATACCGGTACCTGTACGAATCGAATTCGACACCGCGTTTCGCCCTTTCTTGTTCACTGTTTTCAAATCTGAAATTACGAGGTACCAGATCTACAAGCAAGCTACCTACCTTCATATTGATCATACCAATTGATCTCTACTACCAATGAAGTGAGTCATTCGCGCGAGTTTTATTTTAAATTGGAGCAAGACGTAGTATTTTTTTTCCGAACGTACCGGTATGAGATTGATTTTTTTTTCGTACGTACGAGATTGATTTTTTTTTCGTACGAGATTGATTTTTTTTTCATACGTATGAGATTGATTTTTTTTTTGGTACCGTACGAGATTTTTTTTCCCAACGTATGTAAAACATGTAGAATTCTACAGAAGATTGAAGTATCCTCTACTTCGATCGATCGAAAAAAAAAACTCTCTCCCACACAAACAGTAATAATCTTTTCTTACCTTGCGCCAGACAAAAAAATCATTTTTTCTATCTCGCAACAAAAAAAAACATCACTTCATAATCAGCCTTCTGACATCCAACTTATTTGAGTAGAGTTGCTATTTGGCACTCCGTCGGTGAACGTGGGATTCCACCTTATACTTCTTTATCAGTATTCGGCAGGTTATCCGTGCTCTTATATTTTAGTCTGAAATAACAGCCTTGTACTGGAAAAAGAATTAGCTCGCATTGGACAAGAGGTGGTTTGCTGATAGATATTGTTTGAATTGGCCCCCAAACATATATGTCTTGAAAGCAATAAATCTCTATCCATTGCTTCTATATCAACAGGCACGAGGTACTGTTTTTCGTGACAGAGGAAAAAGAAGGCTGCAAATCAACGGCAGCAGCAACAACAACCATTTCATCGGGACGATTGTCGGAACGCAGGAACAAGCAAAGGTAAGAATGAGAGAGATAGGCATCGGCAACGGCAACGTCAATGGCAATTGATTGGTCTTCCACTCCACCGGCATTACTGATAATGTATTTCCTCTCTGTTTTTCTTCTTATTTTCATAGGACCGAATCAGAAGCAACGACTCGAAACCAACGGATTGGGATCAATGGATCGGAAGTAGCAACCATCGAATTGTCAGCAACGGATCGGAAGCAGCGGATCAAGGTGCGGTGGTCGTCTTCCCTGTAGGTGCGGGGAATTTTCCCGGTTGGTGATAATTACGATCGGCATATACATTATATTATTCTGTTGTTATTATTAACTCTATGTAGTACATCAATAGATACTCACCCATTTTGTTCAATTGGCAACAACGGCAACAAATCGTCGGCACCGAATAGCTCCTCCTCCTCCACCGGCGATCCACCCGAATAGCTCCTCCACCGGCGCAAAGCAACAACAGCAACCGGGCCGGGGCTTGGAAGGCTATTTTTTAGCCAAATTTTGCCCATCCATGTTGAGTCGTTTTTTTCTGATCCGCTGGATCAATCAATTCGAAACTTGGTCGGCGTGTTCTTATATATGTAATGAAGAGGACCCTGCAATATCGTTGATTCTTCCAATCCACTCAATCAATCGATTCGAAACTTGCAGGCCTTGTCCTTCTCGATATTATGAAGGGATCCTTGCAATATCGTTGCCCGTGGTGACTTCAGTATGGAGATATTAATATTCACCGTTGTTTTCCCTTGTTTACCTTCAAAATGGACTTTGTGTGTCCAATGCTTTGCCGGTTAGATACTTCCAATCCACTCAATCAATCGATTCGAAACTTGCAGGCCTTGTCCTTCTCGATATTATGAAGGGATCCCTGCAATATCGTTGCCCGCGGTGACTTCAGTATGGAGATATTAATATTCACCGTTGTTTTCCCTTGTTTACCTTCAAAATGGACTTTGTGTGTCCAATGCTTTGCCGGTTAGATACTTCCAATCCACTCAATCAATCAATTCGAAACTTGCAGGCCTTGTCCTTCTCGATATTATGAAGGGATCCCTGCAATATCGTTGCCCGCGGTGACTTCAGTATGGAGATATTAATATTCACCGTTGTTTTCCCTTGTTTACCTTCAAAATGGACTTTGTGTGTCCAATGCTTTGCCGGTTAGATACTTCCAATCCACTCAATCAATCGATTCGAAACTTGCAGGCCTTGTCCTTCTCGATATTATGAAGGGATCCCTGCAATATCGTTGCCCGCGGTGACTTCAGTATGGAGATATTAATATTCACCGTTGTTTTCCCTTGTTTACCTTCAAAATGGACCTTGTGTGTCCAATGCTTTGCCGGTTAGATACTTCCAATCCACTCAATCAATCGATTCGAAACTTGCAGGCCTTGTCCTTCTTCATATAATGAAAAGCTCCCTGCAATATCATTGCCCGCGGCGCCTTAAGTATGGAGATATCTGCTGTCCCTTGGGTTTGGAGGGGGTGTTTTCTGTGGAGGTGAAAATTCGGATTTGGAGTCCTCTGCTACTAGCCCCTCCTATTGCTTCTAACGCGTACAGCAGATCCGGGTTGATGACTGAGATAGAAAGATTTGCACTGTGTTCAAATCTGGTGGGTTTTTGGGTTGATGATTGAATTAGATTTTGGTTAGGGACTGGAAAGATTTGCACTGTGTTCAAATCTGGTGGGTTTTAGGGTTGATGACTGAATTATATTTTGGTTAGGGACTGGCAGGATTTGCACTGTGCTAAAATCTGAGGGGTTTTTGGGTTGATGACTGAGTTATATTTTAGTCGGGAATTGGCAGGATTTGCACTGTGTTCAAATCTGGTGGGTTTTTGGGTTGATGACTGAGTTATATTTTGCTTAGGGACATAAAAGATTTGCATTGTGTTCAAATCTGGTGGGTTTTAGGGTTGACAATTTAATTATATTTTGGTTAGGGACTGAAAAGATTTGCACTGTGTTCAAATCTGGTTGGTTTTTGGGTTGAGTACTGAGTTTTATTTTAGTCGGGGATTGGCAGGATTTGCACTGTGCTAAAATCTGGTGGGTTTTTGGGTTGATGACTGCGTTATATTTTGCTTGGGGACTGGCAGGATTTGCACAGTGCTAAAATCTGGTGGGTTTTTGGGTTCATGACTGAGTTATATTTTTGTCGGGGACTGGCAGGATTTGCACTGTGCTAAAATCTAGTGGGTTTTTGGGTTGATGACTGAGTTATATTTTGGTTAGGGACTGGAAAGATTTGCATTGTGTTCAAATCTGGTGGGTTTTAGGGTTGATGATTGAGTTATATTTTGGTTAGGGATTGGCAGCATTTGCACTGTGCTCAAATCTGGTGGGTTTTTGGGTTGATGACTGCGTTATATTTTGATTAGGGACTGGAAAGATTTGCACTGTGTTCAAATCTGGTGGGTTTTAAGGTTGACAATTTAATTATATTTTAGTTAGGGACTGGAAAGATTTGCACTGTGTTCAAATCTGGTTGGTTTTTGGGCTAATGACTGAGTTATATTTTTCTCGGGGATTGGCAGGATTTGCACTGTGCTCAAATCTGGTGGATTTTTGGGTTGAGTACCGAGTTTTATTTTGGTCGGGGATCGGCAGGATTTGTAGTGTCTTGAAATCAGGTGGGTTTTTTGGTTGATGACTGAGTTATATTTTAGTCGGGGATTGGCAGGATCTGCACTGTTTTCAAATCTGGTGGGTTTTTGGTTGATGACTGAGTTATATTTTGCTTAGGGACATAAGAGATTTGCATTGTGTTCAAATCTGGTGGGTTTTAGGGATGACAATTTAATTATATTTTGGTTAGGGACTGAAAAGATTTGCACTGTGTTCAAATCTGGTTGGTTTTTGGGTTGATGACTGAGTTTTATTTTAGTCGGGGATTGGCAGGATTTGCACTGTGCTAAAATCTGGTGGGTTTTTGGGTTGATTACTGCGTTATATTTTGCTCGGGGACTGGCAGGATTTGCACAGTGCTAAAATCTGGTGGGTTTTTGGGTTCATGACTGAGTTATATTTTAGTTGGGGACTGGCAGGATTTGCACTGTGCTAAAATCTAGTGGGTTTTTTGGTTGATGACTGAGTTATATTTGAGTCGGGAATTGGCAGGATTTGAACTGTGCTAAAATCTGGTGGGTTTTTGGGTTGATGACTGAGTTATATTTTTCTTAGGGACTGGAAAGATTTGCACTGTGTCCAAATCTGATGGGTTTTAAGGTTGACAATTTAATTATATTTTAGTTAGGGACTGAAAAGATTTGCACTGTGTTCAAATCTGGTGGGTTTTTGGGTTGATGACTGAGTTTCATTTTAGTCGGGGATTGGCAGGATTTGCACTGTGCTAAAATCTGGTGGGTTTTTGGGTTGATGACTGAGTTATATTTTGGTTAGGGACTGGAAAGATTTGCATTGTGTTCAAATCTGGTGGGTTTTAGGGTTGATGATTGAGTTATATTTTGGTTAGGGATTGGCAGGATTTGCACTGTGTTCAAATCTGGTGGGTTTTGGGTTGATGACTGAGTTATATTTTGCTCGGGGACTGGCAGGATTTGCACAGTGCTCAAATCTGGTGGGTTTTTGGGTTGATGACTGAGTTATATTTTGGTCCGGGACTGACGGGATTTGCACTGTGTTCAAATCAGGTGGGTTTTTGGGTTGATGACTGAGTTATATTTTGGTCGGGGACTGGCAGGATTTGCACTGTGTTCATATCTGGTTGGTTTTTGGGTTCACGATTGAATTATATTTTGGTTAATGACTGGAATGATTTGCACTGTGTTAAAATCTGGTGGGTTTTTTGGTTGATGACTGAGTTATATTTTGGTCTGGGACTGGAAAGATTTGCACTGTGCTCAAATCTGGTTTGTTTTTGGGTTGACGATTGAACTATATTTTGATTAGGGACTGGAAAGATTTGCACTGTGTTCAAATCTGGTGGGTTTTTGAGTTGATGACTGCGTTATATTTTTGTCGGGGACTGGCAGGATTTGCACTGTGTTCAAATCTGGTGGGTTCTTTGGTTGATGACTGAGTTATATTTTGGTCTGGGACTGGAAAGATTTGCACTGTGTTCAAATCTGGTGGGTTTTTGGGTTGACGATTGAACTATATTTTGATTAGGGACTGGAAAGATTTGCACTGTGTTCAAATCTGGTGGGTTTTTTTGGTTGATGACTGAGTTATATTTTTGTCGGGGACTGACAGGATTTGCACTGTGTTCAAATCTGGAGGGTTTTTTGGTTGATGACTGAGTTATATTTTGGTTAAGGACTGGAAAGATTTGCACTGTGTTCAAATCTGGTGGGTTTTTTTGGTTGATGATTGAGTTATATTTTGGTTAGGGATTGGCAGCATTTGCACTGTGCTCAAATCTGGTGGGTTTTTTGGGTTGATGACTGAGTTATATTTTGGTCGGTGACTGGCAGGATTTGCACTGTGTTCAAACCTGGTGGGTTTTTGTGTTGATGACTGAATTATATTTTGGTTAGGGACTGGAAAGATTTGCACTGTGTTCAAATCTGGTGGGTTTTGAGGTTGACGATTGAATTATATTTTGGTTAGGGACTGGAAAGATTTGCACTGTGTTCAAATCTGGTGGGTTTTTGGGTTGATGATTGAATTATATTTTGGTTAGGGACTGGAAAGATTTGCACTGTGTTCAAATCTGGTGGGTTTTAGGGTTGATGACTGAATTATATTTTGGTTAGGGACTGGCAGGATTTGCACTGTGCTAAAATCTGAGGGGTTTTTGGGTTGATGACTGAGTTATATTTTAGTCGGGAATTGGCAGGATTTGCACTGTGTTCAAATCTGGTGGGTTTTTGGGTTGATGACTGAGTTATATTTTGCTTAGGGACATAAAAGATTTGCATTGTGTTCAAATCTGGTGGGTTTTAGGGTTGACAATTTAATTATATTTTGGTTAGGGACTGAAAAGATTTGCACTGTGTTCAAATCTGGTTGGTTTTTGGGTTGAGTACTGAGTTTTATTTTAGTCGGGGATTGGCAGGATTTGCACTGTGCTAAAATCTGGTGGGTTTTTGGGTTGATGACTGCGTTATATTTTGCTTGGGGACTGGCAGGATTTGCACAGTGCTAAAATCTGGTGGGTTTTTGGGTTCATGACTGAGTTATATTTTTGTCAGGGACTGGCAGGATTTGCACTGTGCTAAAATCTAGTGGGTTTTTGGGTTGATGACTGAGTTATATTTTGGTTAGGGACTGGAAAGATTTGCATTGTGTTCAAATCTGGTGGGTTTTAGGGTTGATGATTGAGTTATATTTTGGTTAGGGATTGGCAGCATTTGCACTGTGCTCAAATCTGGTGGGTTTTTGGGTTGATGACTGCGTTATATTTTGATTAGGGACTGGCAGGATTTGCACTGTGCTCAAATCTGGTGGGTTTTTGGGTTGATGAATGAGTTATATTTTGGTCGGGGATAGACAGAATTTGCACTGTGCTAAAATCTGGTGGGTTTTTGGGTTGATGACTGAATTATATTTTGGTTAGGGACTGAAAAGATTTACACTGTGTTCAAATCTGGTGAGTTTTTGGGTTGATGACTGCGTTATATTTTGGTTGGGGATTGGCAGGATTTGCACTGTGCTCAAATCTGGTGGGTTTTTGGGTTGATGACTGAGTTATATTTTGGTCAGGAATTGGCAGGATTTGCACAGTGCTAAAATCTGGTGTGTTTTTGGGTTGATGACTGAGTTTTATTTTGGTCGGGGACTTGCAGGATTTGTTGTTACTCTAAAAATCGACCGAAAGGTATAGGATAATTAAAATTGAAAGAGATGTGAGCTCAAAGAGAGGCTCTTATTTTTACTGGGTATTTTCACTGTATCGGGGCTCTCTGCTGTATTTTACATGGTAGAGATCTTCCCCGGTTATTTGTTACCATTCTTGTACCGATACTGTCTTTGCTGTTGCTGTATTAGCGTCGTGTCGGTCTTACTGTATCGGTCATTTGATGGTATCGGTCATTCATGTTGTTAAGTAATCTGTTCGATGGGGCGTATGCTTGTTCGTGGTATATATGCTAGATATGAGGCCCATCTGTAATCGGTACTGATTTTCTTGATTGCAATAAGTAATTTCCTCACGGGATATCAAGTATATTCTTTTGAATGTACTTATGGATTCCAGGTGTTTACTTACTGTTCAGGTCTTTGGATATTTCTTGTTTCTAACCGATTATTCCTTTTTGTTTGTAGCCTTAGGTGATATCGTTTTTACCACTTAAGGATTCCAAGTAGTGGAGGTGCATTCGATTCTACCGCTTAATCATAGGAGTACTCGTATCTCGTATTCCGCACCTCGGTCGTCGTTTCGTTTTGTCAGCTTTTCCAATCGAATTTGATGCCGACAAAGTCCGTATTTTTCGCCGACAACAGGATTTGCACAGTGCTCAAACCTAGCGGGTTTTTGGGTTCATGACTGAGTTATATTTTGGTCGTAGAACTTCTTACCATAACTTTACTGACACATACTTACAATACATACAATAACTACGTACGCAACAACTCCACAGGGCCCCTGCAAAGCACTAATTTTACCAACAACATAGATTGTGGAGACAACGAAGAAGATCACACTAATCGTTCTGATGTTAACGTCGCTACTGCTCAGCAAGCCCCTCCACCACCATCTCTTCATGAAATCATGAATCTGAACAAAAGAGAGGATGCATTTCAAAGGCACACAAAACTACCGCCGCCCCATCATCTTCTTGCAGAATTGGAACTCATGAATTTAATGGCCCGACATAAATTGCCATTGAACACATTCAAATCAATTTTCCAGTGGGCAAAGAAAAGTCAAATGAGACCTGGTTTTGATTTTTGCGATGCCAAAATCAGATCTCAGAAAACAATTTTTGACAATCTCCAATCCAATCTTGGTCTCTCTGATATGAAATTTCATCCTCATATACTGAATTGGTTACCTGATAATAAGCCCACTCAGGTGTATTCTTTTAAGGATGCCATTTATTCTCTTCTTTCTGACCAGCAGCTAATGATAGAAGAAAACCTCTCCTTTCCCGACTATTCCACCCCTCTCTCTCCCGACAATAATCCTGAGTTGAATCCTCATTCTGTAATCTCAGAATTGCATCACGGCTCGTGGTGGAAATCTTCTTGGAAAGAAATTTGCAATCCCAATTCGCAAGAAATTCTTGTTCCTATTATATTTTACATGGATGGCATCTCTTTGGATGCGCACGGACGACTTACGTTAACACCATTGAACATGACACTCGGTATTTTTAATGTGGAGACCCGTTCTCGACCTGAAGCATGGACAACTATTTACTTCCATCCCGACCCTGAATGGGAGTCAACCAGACACTCTCGTCCTGCCAATTCGAAGGAAAAATTCAGAATCTTCACAATGGTTTGGAAGTAGCGTTTCGTTCCTTCAAAGCCGCGTGTAACGAAGACGGTGGTATCGAATGGAATTATCTTCCGTACGCAAATCAACAGTGGAAGGTAAAAATGAAATTTGCCATTGCCTATGTTATTGGCGACACAGAACTTCACGATAAATTGTGTGGAAAATATGGCTCCTTCAATAAGGGTGTCATGCGGATGTGCCGTCACTGCAACTGTTATTCTCCGAACATAAACATTCCTTCTGTTCAACCTGCAACAAAGAAGTGGTCACCTGTTGATTTTCATTGTTTTCCCGGCACAGATCTAAATGATATCAATAAGAACTTCAAAAACAACTCTCATCACAATATCAGGAATGTATTTCATGATTTATGCTTTGGTACTAATCAGAACAATATTCATTTTGCAACTCCCGGTGAATGTTTGCACATGCACCAGCTTGGTACTGCCAAACGGGCTGTCGAGTCAATTGAATTGTTGCTCCGCGGAAGTGTTCCATGTGTTTATGCCCCCAATTTGAATCACGGCGTGGCTGTTGCTAACAGTATTGGCCATTTAGCACAACGGTACGGTGGTTTGTTATCACGGCAGTCTGATTGAGATTTTCCTCGCACCAAATTTGGGACTCAGCTTTTATCAACCACGAAGAAAGAAGGGCATGGTTTCTCTGGAATGCTTATTTCTCTTCTGATTGCTATTGTTTCCAAACATGGATCTGACATTATTGGTGACCATCGTTTTGTAAAGAAACAGATAGAGGTAATTCAGCTCATTCTATCAATGGAAGAATTTCTTAAACACGGTCGGATGAAATACGGTTCATTAAAGAATCTCCCAAAATCAATTGTTCACTTTATCAATTGTATAAACTCCACTTGTCACAGGAAAGGGATGGGAACAAAACTAATCAAGAATCACCTGTACTTTCACCTACCAGATTATATCTCTTTATGGGGAAGCCCCGCAGGCTGGGATAGTGCTCCCAATGAATCTCACCACAAAACTGAGATTAAAGCTCCTTCCAAGAACACGCAATGTAATGCTGCATCACTAATCAATCAAACTGCCAATAGAAAGTCTGAGAAAATGATGCTAAGCCAGGCAACATATCACTACAACTTGAATCCACCTGATCCTCCTCCAATTGAACGCCCTGATGGTGGTGGTTCTCATTTTCAAATAATGAGAACTGAGAATGGGGAATCAACAATGAAGTGGCTTTGTTCTACGAACAAAAGCAAACCATTTTTTCCTTCTGACATACTTGACTTTGTTTGTGGTTCTGTGCTACCTTTATTGGAGAATCCTTCGCACATTTGTGGAGTTACAGAGCACAATCGTTTCGATGTTGCTTGTGGTTCTAATTTTATATTTCGCTCGCATCCTTCATATAGATCGGATAGTTCTCTGCTGAACTCCGTATGGATGGATTGGTGTTTGATGAAATTGGACTTTGATTTAAATAACAATCCCAAGCTCATACCGTGCCATCTGGTATGCTTTTTAACTGTACAGAATTTGAAGCAGCCATACAGTAGTATTGGTGGCTATCCAATTGATACAAACGGAATGTATGCTGTGGCTCGTCGGTTTCAAGATGTGCCTAAGAAAACAGCTTCTGAATTTGTCAAACGTGGGCGCCTGATGAATTCACTCTACCTATTTCATGTCGACACTATCCATTCCGAGCTGGCAGTTGTTCCAGAGCAAGGAATTGATGGGTGCATAACAAATTGCGATTGGCTAGTGATATCGAATCGGATCTCATGGCTTGAATTTTTTGAAAGCAAAAATGCTGCTACACCACCGTCTTACGAATGTTTGTACAACGCATGCACACTACAGGACGACATACAGTTGGAACCATTTGAGATAGCATTGAATGATAACAAATCCAGTGATTTGCTATCCAGTTCAGAGAGCGAAAGCTCGGACAGCAGTTCCGATTGAGTAGCAAGGGTTAATGTAACGGCTAACTTTAAAGTATTGTTTAATATTACTATAGAGGGTTAGCTCTAAGCACAGTTTTGCGAGATACGTATGCACTCATAATATAACACCCTTCGAATTTGGGATTCGAACAGCTATGTAATACTAATGGGTTAAACAATAGAGTATCTCCAGAACGCAACGGCACTTTGATATGGTACGTTGGGAAGACAAAATAATAAATCACCTCGTCAGCAGACACTTCCGCCGGAGCAATGACTGTCAAACGAGTGTAGTACATGTCATCGTCCACATGGCATCTAGAATGGTAGTTGCGACCGATCGAAAATGCTAAGGCCTGCTGCCCAATTGCATTTAGCTTTGTACGAGACAGAATCTGAGACAACACATCCATTTCCTCTTCAACAAACGGTTCCACGTCAATTAAACTATGATGCATATGCTTCACAATTTCAACTGTTGTCTCTTCTAGCTCTAGTTTGATGCTGGGATCGACATGACTTTTGAAAACATACTCACCAATATTTGAATCCAATCTTTCTGGTCGAATTCCAATGATAGCATAATCATCATTGATACTGCCGCGCTTAACCCCTCTTCCAACGGTTGGTTTTGCTCCAACAATGGCAGGAGCAAACTGTCTCAACAATTCGATATTATTCTTCGAAGCGAGGTGTCGTTCCGCAAAATGGCGTGAAACTTTGGCAAAAATTCGCAATGATGGTTTAGAATGATCAAACGCTAGAATATGCTCATCATTCGTACTATCCAATGAATTGTAGTTTTCGATTGACAAAGCCTGTTCCGGTTGATACTTCTTCTTTCCGCCTGTCTTGCCACCCCAATCTGTCTCCATGTATTTACCTGCCACGGCAGCGGTACTGGATTTGTTTTTCAGCGCTATTTTATGGACGCCATCTTTGCCAGTTGAATGCCTATTCCTTTCCTTCTTCCTCGGTTTTATCAGAGACAAGTTCGTATAAGTTTTGTGGCTAGTTGAAACCGGTGCAGCAACCTTCAGAAAATTTGAAGACATTTTCTGTTGACTTCTTTTCTCATGTTTCCTATTTGCTTTTTGCCTCCTTCCTCGTGCTGACAATTGCTTTCCATTCGTTGTGGTTGGATTCATTGTTGCCGAGACGAATTGCCGTTGGAGGAGGATGACGACTAATTGATTGGCCGATGGAGTGGGAGTTAGGAGCGGTTCGATCGTTCCTGGTTGCTTCTGTTGGATCGTTCCCCGGTTGACGCTTGGAGGTGCGGGCTATCGGATGTGCGTGTCGGTGCTCTCGCTGTTGCGAATTGCTGCTGCTGTTGCTATTGCTGTTGCTTGCTGTCAAATCAACGTGTTGGTTCCGATATCGATGCCAAGCAAGGATAGACGAATCGATGTGTCGAATCGTATGCGCCGGTAGATTTGGCGTTGGAGTAGATCACCAATTGCCGTTGTTGTTGCTAGGAGGAGGAGCGATTTGATGCAAACGATTCGTTGCCGCTTGCCGGTGGAAGAGGAGCGAGGTTTGTGGATCGCGATGCCGATGCCGATGCTGATGGAGTGGAAGACCAATCAATTGCTGTTGCCGTTGCCGTTGCCGTTGCCGTTGCCGTTGCCGTTGCCGTTGCCGTTGCCGATGCCGATGCCGATGCCGATGCCGATGCCGATGCCGATTGAGGTTAGATCGTTCCAGATGTCAATCGTTCCCGGTGGCTCTCAATGTTGATCTTGCTGCGGTTAGATCGTTCCCGGTGGCTGCTGCTGTTGCTCTCGCTGTTGCTCACGCTTTGCGGTTCGATCGTTCCCGGCGGCAGCTGCTCTTGCTCTTGCTTTGTGGTTCGACACGTTGGAGGTGCGGACTATCGGAGAAGTTGGTATCTTAGGTAGAATCTGCAAACTGATTGGAGGCGCGGATTAGGGAGAGCGACTGGAGGTGCAAGGAGGTGCGGATATGTGGGGACCAAAACGAGTCGACTGGACGCTTGTTGGAGGTGCGGACTATCGGAGAAGTTGGTATCTTAGAATCTGCTAACTGATTGGAGGCCGATTCGTTGCCGTTGTTGCCTTCTACTACTAGGGGTTGCGCCGGTGACGGAGGAGGAGTAATTCGTGTGGAGCGCCAGTGGAGGGTCGATTTGGGTGGAGTGCCGGTGGAGGAGCAAGCCCGCTTGGTTCGATGGTTCCCGCTTGCTTCTGGATTGATTGGTTCGTGTTGCGGATCGATTGGTGTTGGATCGATTGGTGTTGCAGATCGATTCGTGTTGGATCGATTGGTGTCGCTGCCGCTTGCCCCTGTTGCTCTCGCTGTCGCTTGCCGCTGTTGCTCTCGCTGTTGCTATTGCTGCCGCTTGCCCGGTGGAGGAGTTCGATCGTTCACGCTTTGATTTGCTTCTATTGGATGGTTCCCGGTTGCGTCGATTGTTCCCGCTTGCTTCTGGTTCCCGGTTGCTTCGATCGTTCCCGCTTGCTTCAATCGTTCCCGATTGATTCGATCGTTCCTGATTGTGGCGCGTCGTGTTGCCTTTGCCGACGATCCTATTCAAATATATGATAATTGAACAAAATGGGTGAGTATCTATTGATGTAGTGCATAGAGTAAATAATAACACCAGAGTAATATATTAAATTTGCCGCACATCGATCTGCACTCAATCGTTGTTCCGACAATCGTTGTTCCCCGCACCTCGATCTTCCGACGATCGTTGTTGTTCCCCGCACCTATCCGTTGATCCGTTCCAATCCTTTGTTACGATCTGGTCCTATGAAAATGAGAAGAAACCAGAAGGGAGGAAATACATTGAGTATCAGCAATGCCAGAGGCAGTATAATCATTGTCTATCTCTCTCATTCTTACCTTTGCTTGTTCCGACGTCCCGACGTCCCGACGTTCCGACAACCGTCCCGATGAAATTGTAGTTGCTGCCGTAGAATACTTCTTACTCCATGTCACGAAAAACAGTACCTTGTTCCTGCTGATATAATTGCAAGGGACAAATCCAGTTCATTGATTTCAAGACGTATATGTAAGGCTGCAGTCCAAACAATATCTATCCAGCAAATCCCCTTCTCGTCAAATGCTAACTACTTCTTTTCCAGTACAAGGCTGTTATTTCGGACTAAAATATCTGAGAACGGATCGTTGTGCTCAAAGAGGGTCGGATCCCACGTTCTCGGACGGAGTGTTGATTGCAAGAACCAACACTCTACTCAAATAAGTCGGATGTAAGAAGGCAGAGCAATTATGAAGTGAATTTATTTTTTGTTGCGAGGTAGATTGTTTTTTTTGTTGCTAGGTAGAAAAAGTGATTTTTTTTGTCGCGAGGTAGAGAATAACATTACTGTGTGTTTGTGTGAGAGAGATTTTTTTTTGCGAGGTAGAAAAAAAAAAGGATACTGCAACTCCTGTAGAATTCTACACGTTGTACGTACATACGAAAAAAAAATCAATCTCCTGTAGAATTCTACATGTTTTTTTTACTAGATATTTTGTACGTACGAAAAAACAGTACGTTCGAAAAAGAATCTCAAAGAATCTCGTACGTACGACGTTCGAAAAAGAATCTCAAAGGATGTCGTACCGTACGTACCGGGTACGACGTTTGAAAAAGAATCTCAAAGGATCTCGTACGTACGTCGTTCGGAAAAGAATCTCAAAGGATCTCGTACCGTACGGTACGTACGTACGACGTTCGAAAAAGAATCTCAAAGGATCTCGTACGTACGTCGTTCGAAAAAGAATCTTGTTCGGTACGTTGTAATTTGCGAAAAGGATGTAACCCTAACCATATTGGAAACAACTTTTCCACATACAATGCCCAAAATGTTGTGGTTTGACTCTACAAATGGCTAAACATGGGGGTATTTTTGGTGCAATTACACGGCACAAACTAACTTATTGGGTAAGGACTAAAAAAGTATCAGATCCAAGCCATGAATACATTCATCATGACTCATCAAATGCATAATGGGAACAACTTTGTCACACAGAATGCCCAAAATGTTGTGGTTTGACTCTCCCAATGGCTAAACATGTGTTTTTTTTTGGGTGCAATTCTAGGGCACAAACTAACTTATTGGGTAAGGACTCAAAAAGTATCTGGTCAAAGCCATGAATACATTCATCATGACTCATCAAATGCAGATTGGAAACAACTTTTTCACATACAATGCCCAAAATGTTGCGGTTTGACTCTACAAATGGCTAAACATGGGGGTATTTTTGGTGCAATTACACGGCACAAACTCACTTATTGGGTAAGGACTCAAAAAGTATATGGTCCAAGCCATGAATACATTCATCATGACTCATCAAATGCATATTGGGAACTACTTTGTCACATACAATGCCCTAAATGTTGTGGTTTGACTCTACAAATGGCAAAACATGGGGGTATTTTTGGTGCAATTACAGGGCACAAACTAACTTATTGGGTAAGGACTCAAAAAGTATCGGGTCAAAGCCATGAATACATTCCTCATGACTCATCAAATGCATATTGGGAACTACTTTTTCACATACAATGCCCAATATGTTGTGGTTGGACTCTACAAATGGCAAACATGGGGGTATTTTTGGTGCAATTCCAGGGCACAAACTAACTTATTGGGTAATGACTCAAAAAGTATCTGGTACAAGCCATGAATACATTCCTCATGACTCATCAAATGCATAATGGGAACAACTTTGTCACACAGAATGCCCAAAATGTTGTGGTTTGACTCTCCCAATGGCTAAACATGTGTTTTTTTTTTGGGTGCAATTACAGGGCACAAACTAACTTATTGGGTAAGGACTCAAAAAGTATCTGGTCAAAGCCATGAATACATTCATCATGACTCATCAAATGCAGATTGGAAACTACTTTTTCACATACAATGCCCTAAATGTTGTGGTTTGACTCTACAAATGGCAATCATGGGGGTATTTTTGGTGCAACTCCAGGGCATAAACTAACTTATTGGGTAATGACTCAAAAACTATCTGGTCCAAGCGAGGAATACATTCATCATGACTCATCAAATGCATATTGGAAACAACTTTGTCACATAGAATGCCCAAAATCTTAAGGTTTGACTCTACAAATGGCAATCATGGGGGTATTTTTGGTGCAATTCTAGGGCACAAACTGAATTATGGGGTAATGACTCAAAAAGTATCGGGTACAAGCCATGAATACATTCATCATGACTCATCCAATGCATATTGGGAACAACTTTGTCACACAGAATGCCCTAAATGTTGTGGTTTGACTCTACAAATGGCAATCATGGGGGTATTTTTGGTGCAATTCTAGGACACAAACTTACTTATTGGCTAATGACTCATAAAGTATCTGGTAAAAGCCATGAATGCATTCATCATGACTCATCAAATGCATATTGGAAAAAAGTTTGTCACACAGAATGCCCTAAATGTTGTGGTTTGACTCGACAAATGGCAATCATGGGGATATTTTGGTGCAATTCTAGGGCACAAACTAACTTATTGGGTAATGACTCAAATAGTATCGGGTCCAAGCCATGAATACATTCATCATGACTCATCCAATGCATATTGGAAACAACTTTGTCACATAGAATGCCCAAAATCTTAAGGTTTGACTCTACAAATGGCAAACATGGGTTTTTTTTTTGGTGCAATTCCAGGGCACAAAGTAACTTATTGGGTAAGGACTCAAAAAGTATCTGGCCCAAGCCATGAATACATTCATCATGACTCATTAAATGAATATTGGGAACAACAACTTTGTCACATAGAATGCCCAAAATCTTAAGGTTTGACTCTCCAACTGACAAACATGAGGGTATTTTTGGTGCAATTCCAGGGCACAAACTAACTTATTGGGTAATGACTCAAAAAGTATCTGGTCCAAGCAATGAATACATTCCTCATGACTCATCAAATACATATTGGGAACAACTTTGTCACACAGAATGCTGTAAATGTTGTGGTTTGACTCTCGAAATGGCAAACATGAGGGTATTTTTGGTGCAATTCTAGGGCACAAACTAACTGATTGGGTAATGACTCCAAAAGTATCCGGTCAAAACTATGAATACATTTATCATGACTCATCAAATGCATATTGGGAACAACTTTGCCACTCAGAATGCCCAAAATGTTGTGGTTTGACTCTCAAAATGGCAAACATGATGAGGGTATTTTTGGTGCAATTCCAGGGCACAAACAGTCTCATTTGGTAATGACTACCAAAGTTTTTGTACCAGGCCATGAATGCATATCACATGACTTACAAAATGCATGTTGGGAACAACTTTTAAATGCATATTGGGAACAACTTTGCCACACACAGTACAGACAATGTTGTGGTTTGTAGATACAAATGGCACACAAGACAGTACGGTATGTTAGGTGCAGCAGTCTACGAGATTCTACATGTGACTAGAGGATTGAAATACATAACCTTAGTGTGATCAAAAGTTTCCCTTCTGAAAAAATTATGGCGCGGGAGGGGTGGCTGGCACAGGTACGTGATCTACTTCTACAAATAAAACAGCGCGCCCAAAACCAGACAACACACAGAAGAAGTTAGGGCAAACAACATAGTACAGAACCCACGGAAAAACTCTACACACAAAACATCGTACACATACTACACAAAACACCGTACACACACACACACACACACACACACACGACACACACAACACACACAACACAAAACACCGTACACAACCCGACAAATTATTAGTACACACACATAACCACACAACAAGAAACACATGATTCTTGATCGACACCGTATTCAGAAAATAAAATAAAAAAATATGAATGCTATCGGAAAGACACGACGAAGCAAAAAATCCGAGGGGAAGACCCTTCGAATAGCAAAAGTGTGTCGTAACAAACAACAAATGCAATCAGTCTTATGACCGATTGATTTAGTGAGTAGAACAATCGATGTTACAGTTCATTCGACCTTGTCGGTGACGATCGACAGGTTACTCGTCGTATCGTGTAATTTCAAGCATACAAAACACATGTAATTCTTAAGACACAAAACACACGCAAAACCATCTTCGATCGGTCTTTTGTTACCGTATAATTCACCGTGATATTCTCATTGAATATCACATGTGATTGTACCTTATTATGTAGAATTAGTACTAGGTTGTACGTAGATTTTAGGGCATGATGGTGTTTTAGAGTTGTTAATTCTTCGAAGAGTGAGCTGACGGGAAGAATTTCCCTAAGAGACAATCCACATGGATTAATCACCGACGATTATTCACTCAGGTTAAATAACCTTACGAATAAGGTTATTTGCCTTTGTGTCTCTTCGTACGTGCGATACGCGTTACACGGTGAATTCTTTTCAGTCCCCTTCAGTCGTAAATCCTCCAACCGTTAAGCGGCTGGATTCTATGACTTAACCTATTCATCGTGAGTCGTGTTGAATACCAAATTGTATCCAGTCTACCATCAGAGGCCCTATCAAAAGAAAATGGGGCGGCATTTTGCCTTTCATTCTGGCTTGTATCATGGCATTTTGCCCTGACCCTTGCCGGTTTGATATATTGTATTCATGGATCAAATTATCCATTTTCGAAATGCTCAATGCAGAACGATTTGTTCATTTTTCCGTGATTGAACTTAGAAAATCAACTTGTTACTTCAATCGAACGATCGATCGAACATTCCTTCGAATGATTGATTTTTATCAAATCTCTTACCACATGCAACGAGAACAATGTTCTCTGAAAACAGCGCCACTCATTAGCTTTGTAAACAAATCAGCAATATTTGTTGAACCTGGTTCCTTTGCAACTCTGATAATTCCTGCTGCAATAGATTCACGAGCTTTGTGGTATGCAATGCTGTTGTGCTTCTTCTTACATGGGCTTTCAGGTCGTGTAACATTTGTAACAACTGAATCATTATCACAATACACATTTGTGCTCCCATCAATTGGAACACCCATCATTCTCAACTTGTACCTTAGACCTTCAACCAATTCGATTGCAATTTTCAAAGCAATGATTTCAGATCCAAAAGTTGATGTCTCGACTGTTGTTTGTCTTTTGGAAAACCAAATGATCGGTGCATTATTAATGAAGATAATAACACCAGTATGAGATCTCCTTGTTGCCTTGCATCCGGCATGATCAGCATCGACAAAACAGCTCATCGTCACATGTTTTCCCAAAGCTTCAGGCATATCTGCTGGGATTACTTCAGCGGCACCAGGATAAAATTCAGACCAGTCACATTTTTGAAATTTACTTTCATCAACACTTGGTACAGTATCATCAAAAACTAGTTTTGACCTGTTGTACTTTTTTAAATATGCAAATATGTGAAACAACTGATTCAAATGCCCGATCCTTGCCTGTGCCAAATACCTTGACATCAGTGACACTGGCATTACTATGTCAAGTCTTCCTAATTCGCAAATCCACCTGAGAACTCCAATTAAACCTTGATAGTAATTTTGCAATTCAGGATTCAATTCTTCTGATATATCAATTTCCGGTCGATAATCATGTGACAGTGGACTTGATGCTGATTTTGGTAGATATTTGTAGCCATATTTTTCAGTTCCTAACTCTTGTTCAACTGCTGCAACAGCTTTCGCTGTGTACTTAGTGCTTGATAATGACCATCTTGGCTTTGAATCACCTTCAAAGTAGAATTTCCCAATATCAGCTCCCAAATACAGAGTTGGCTCTTCAATTGTATCATCCTTCAATTTGAACTTTCGTTCAATGTTTTCAAGCTGGAACTTTGGATCTTCGCCAGAACATAGGATATCATCTACGTATGCAATGAGCATTGCCCAGTATCTGGATCCATCTTTCCTGGTTTCAATCCTTAAGTGCACATCCGGATCTGCCTTGCAAGGTGAATATCCAAGATCTCTCAAATGCTGGGTGAGGTATGACCTGAAAGATGCACCAGCAACCGGCAGTCCATACAATGCCCGGACAATCTTACAAGGTCTTCCTGCAAGGTGAGGTGGAAAACCATCTTCTTCTCTCGCTTTTAGGAAGTATTTCTCTTTAATCGGGGCTGTCAAATATGCATTTTGAATATCAGCTGAGAGAACCTTCAAATCATTCAGCGCTGCCAGCAGAAAGAATATTCTTACTGAGTCTCGACTGGGGACCGATGAATAAGTATTTTCTTTGGCCACTGCAGGGACTTTGTGGCCGTCCCCTACCAACCTGGCCTTCCTTGTTAGGGACCCAAGCTTGATGTCAAAAATCATGTGGGTTGTTATCTGTTTATGGCCAACTGGAATAACATCATCATCAGAAAATTCAAACGCTGCCATATTATTTGTCATTTCCTTATGAATTGCTCTTTCCCAGTGGTCAGTGCCTGTTTTCTTATCAATAGCCAGCGCTTGTTTGATTGAATGTGGCAATTCAACTCCATATTTGTGAGTCTTCAACCAATACTTTGCTGTTTTGGCCGCTTTAAGGATTCGATCCTTCCTCCTCAAAATTTTGTGCACCCACCATCTGAAAGCTGGTGATTTTTCAAGGTTATTGTTAACCGCATACTCGGCTAATTGCACTGGAAATGATTCTTTCACATCACTTAACTTACACCACGATTCAGTGCCATCTTTCCAACTGGCTAAAATTCTCCAACCTCTAGTTGTAGGTTTATGAGTTTTCCTGCCATTTTTTGCTATGGTCGTGGCTTCATCATCAGTTAGTGCAGTGTTGTCGCATTCATGGTCAATGAGCTCATCTAGTAGAGTGAACATCCTCCCGTCATCATCAACAGAGCTGTATAGGCTTTCTGCAACAATATTTGCCGTGTATTCCTCCATGGTGCCATCAGGTAGTTGCAATTTATACAGCCTCGTGTCTAGTATAGGATTCTCATTTCTGATTCCTATTGGTCTGTTTTGCAGGTCGCGAACCCTGTCCTTGACAACGCACCTGAGTCTTTCATCACCTCTTTCAATGATCACTTCATTTCCCAGATATTCATCTGGTTCATCAACATCTTCTACTGATGCTTCTGGCTCAGCCATTTCGAGTTTCATATCCAGTGTTTTTCCTGGTTGATTCTCAAATAGCTCTATTTGGGGTTCTGGGTAGTTTTCCTGGAAGAATGATGCGCTGTCCTTGACTTCATCTCCAATCTTGGATTCAATTGATTTGTCGATCGCTTCCATTCTTCTTAGGACGTCTCTATCCCTCCATTCATATTCCTTGACAGGCCTTATTGAATTTGTAGATATTGGTATTGCCGACTCGGGCAGTAGCCAAAAACAATCTCCCCCACCTACCCTATTCCCACAGGGACCCAACCATCGCGCCAGCCTTTCAACGCCTCGAGTAGAAGAATCACCTTTATCATAATAAAACACAAAATCATACCATTCTGATGAAGTATATAATGTAATATCGGGTCTATAGCCATGGACCAATTCAAATGGGGTTCTCCCCATTGAAGAAGGGTTGTTGGAGGCTGTTCGCTGCCTGATATTAGCACATAGTTCACCACAAAATGACCATAATCTTCTCGGTGACTTCTTCTTTGCAGACTTGGTTGTGATTGCACTACCAAGATGGCCAATCGCTTGTTCTGCTCGATTTTGGAATGGGCAATGTGGCTGGATAAATGTCTGATGGATATGGTTGCGCTTTACAATTGAATTCCAGTGTGTCTTGTAGGTTCTTGGGGATCCTTGTTCTGGCGCACCATCAGAAATCAAATGCTCTGGAATTCCAATTTCATGAATAAATGTCTTCAGTCCTTGGTGGGCTTGTGATTTGTCCTGTATTGGTATAAATACTTCAAACCCATTTCCATTTGTAAAGATCTGTGCACATTTTTCTTGCCTCATAATACTCGTGGTTCTTGCATGCCAGGTATCAGTGTACCAGGTTCCTTGTGCGACTCTCTTGTTCCTGAAGCGCTGAGTAGGAAGTCGCTTCATCAATGGTGATTGCAAATTCCTGAGTGCCTTCTGCGTCGTGACTTTCAGTGTCTGTTTAGCTTTCTTGAAACTAATGTTCCAAGTTTTGGCTAGGCGTTCACAGTCAACTTTGTTTGGACCTTCAATTGTTATCACTGATGGCCCCCATTGATTTCTTCTGTCAAGAGACCTCCTTTCTAGTGTATTGTCAATTTCTTGCAAGCTAGGGGCCTGTTTTGATTCTGCTTCAGGAGCTTCCATAAAGTCAAATTCTGTATCATCAAACAAAAATTGGTCTACCCTTCGCGCGCTTGAAATATTCCTTACTGAAGAAATCCGATGAGCAATATTTCCATCTGTTGCAATCTGGCATTCAGTTAGCATTCTCCTTGTGGATACCTGATGGACCCTCATCAGTTTGCATTGCTGCATGACACTTGGATGCCGTTCTTTTCCTAAGCTGGTCTTGGGAAGTGTATTTGTAACATTACTAGCAGGTTCTGTTACAACAGAACTTTCCTCCATTGCTTGGTCCTCTTCGGTCGACATAGCTTGAAGGCTAAACTGGTCCCCTGAAATTGGATCTCCATTGTCAATGGCTAGCTCGGCCATCCTGAACTTCAGTGAATGTGGATCCCAGGGGGTATCATTTGTTGCTATCAAATGTTGACATTCATCAAGTTCCATTCTTGTGGGCTTTCTTGTGGGGAAATATGAGATCACATTTCTCATACTCAGTTTGATAAAAACTTTCTTCGGATCATCCTCCTCCAGTGGAGTTTGAATTGTAATTCCATGCTTGGATCTTGGATCAAATTGGCGAGGTGTCTCTTCAACAGAGTTGAAATTGCAGTCCCTCACTTGATTTGGGCATATCAAGCTGTTTTTCAATTTGTCCCCAAAGTACAGTGCTTGATGGAACACTATGATATATACTTGGCCTGATGTTGGATTTGTCCATGCAGTCGCACAGCTTCCAATGGGGATTTTCTTGATGGGCTTGTATTCTTCAGAAAAAGGTGCAACATCAACGTGTGTTGTGATTTGATCAGGATTCAGCAATACCATATTGCTTCCTGCTGCAGTAGTATCTGCATGTGAGTCTAACTCACAATATCCTTCTTCATTTTCCCCATCATCAAAACCTACAGGGACATTCATCTGGTATAATGACCGGCTCACCATTTTTAACAATTTGTGTTCTAGTGATAGTGTCCGGTTATTATGTCATTTCTTAGATTTTGATCCAAAACTGTCACCAGCGCCTTCATTTTCAAGTTTCTTTTTAGTCTCAGCAGCCTTGAGATTTCGTTTCTTTTTAGCCTGTCTCATCTGGTAAAGCTCCTGGCGCTGTTCTTTTGACATTGTTTTATAAACACTTGTTGGGTAAGGCTTGCACTCAACTTTTCCTGTAAAAGTTCCAGTTGTCTTTTGCTTCTTGTTGCTGGTTGTGCCCATAGAATACAAACTTCTGGAACCTCTTTTACTCTTCCCTGTTGCAAGCTTTTTCAATCCAAGACGGTTGGTGAATAGAATCAAACATTCATTGAAGTTGTCACGATAGTCTTTGCTCTCATCAATTGCATCTGCTTTTGCAGCATCAAGTCGCTCATCACTGATTGAATTGATAAAATCCCAGACAAATCTTCTTTCATTATGATTTTTTTCAAATCTCAGAATCGTTCCATGGAAAGCAGTCCAATTTCGCTTGTGCTTGTTCCAGTCATAACCCTTGGAATCTCCAGTGTAGTGTGAATCTTTCATATCCTGATATGTCTTATTCAGAACCATAGTGATATTGGTATCAGTGTAAGCGTGTTGCATGAGAGAAATGAAAGCGTTTCTGGCATTACCAGAATTCAGTGCAGTGTTTTGGAAATGTGCCACATATTCCCAACCGGGACCTTTTCTAGTTGCATCACACAGCAACCTCCAGACGACGTTGTTGTCCTCATCATACTGGGGACCTGATAGGACGCCACATCTTTCGTTGTAGTCACTCCAAGTTGGATAAGTATCTGTTGTACTTTGTCCAACTGTTCCAGCCCTGGCTTCATCAGTAACTTCTTCCATTTCTTGGGGTCTTATGACATACAAGATTGGAAAACCCTCAGAGTTGAATCTGTATCTCAAGTTTTGTCGGAAGCCTTCCTCCCATTCCCTGAATTTTGTGAGATCCTTCAGCTCTGGTGGAGTTGCCTTTTCCTGTGATTTCACACTTGATTCCATCATCTTGATTCTGAATTGCTGCAGTTCCAAGTTGTTTGGGTTTGCGTTCCAGTCGATAGCCATTGGCTTGACTCCAATCAATGGTTGATACCGGGCCCAATTTGCCCAAGTTAGGAGCCTCGATGATAGTCTGTTACCATAGTGGATACTTTTTGGATTAGGACAGTCCGGACTGATAGATTTCAATCCATGCATGAACGATTTAATGCTCTCTTTGTTGAGGTCTGTAATTTCTCGGATATTAGACATCCCTCCCCTCATAATTTCTTCAGCTGATTCATAGTTGATGCCAAAATCCATTAGGCTGCTCCTGAAAGCAAGCTGTTCTGGGTTCAGAAATCTACCATTGTTGAATCCCCTTATTAACCGAAGGAACGTTTGTAGGGTCGGGGTTGCGAAGAATTAACCAAAGGAACGTTTGTAGGAGAGCCAAAGAAGGAACTGGCGGCCGGGGACGGAGGTGTGGCCATCAAGGTTGCAAAGAAATAACCAAAAGCTGGCGAATATCGGAAGAAGAATTCAGAAAGTATTAAATTCCTTTCGTGCGTATGTAAGGGAACCACAGGCCAGTACTTGAACTTACGTAGATTTCTACGTAATTTACAGTACTACAGCTGGAGTGGTACGATAATACCGACCGAGTCATATGCACCCCTGTAAGCAAGATTGGAGAATCTCTGTAAGCAGGATTGAGTCATATGCATCTCTGTAAGCAGGATTGGAATATTCTTCTCGAAGACCGAATGACCGGGAAGGCCCATACTTTCTGTAAACAGGATTGGAATATTCTCATATCTTATGGTAAATGACCGGGAAGGCCCATTCTTTCTGTTTTCACGATCGAAGTTCGATACTTAAGATCAGAAGCAAGGTTCTTTCACGATCGAAGTTCGATACTTAAGATCGGAAGCAAGGTTCTTTTTGTTTTCATGACCAAAACAAGGTAAATTGCCTGGTTCCGGTATAGCCATTTTGATCATTCCGATCATGTGCTTCGATACTCATGATCAAAAGGGAGGTTCGAAGAAGCTTCTTGTAACAGCTGTTTCGATGATCACGATTAGAAGGAAGCTTCTAATCGAGAAGGAAGCTTCTCATGATAGCATGTGATTCTACAGTGCTGTACGATTAGGTGTACTGTATTCATCACTGCACTAAAAGGGATATCATGCTCTCCAGCAAGATTACTCTCTTATCTCATACTTTTAACATTCAACTGATTTATATCCCAAAATTCACACTAGTTGCTACCAACTACTTGTAATCTACATACTAAGGTCTGTCTCACTGCAATCTGAATAAGTCACAGTAAGAAGAGATCTGGCGTTTCCATAGTCTCGCCTGTAGTCCGATTATCTGTTGCCGAAAGTTGTTGTTGCTCTAAAAATCGACCAAAGGTATATGATGTTAAAATTTAAAGAGAAGTGAGCTCAAAGAGAGACTCTTATTTTTACTACGTATTTTCACTGTGTATCGGGGCTCTCTGTTGTATTTCATGTGGTAGAGATCTTCCCCGGTGCTGTTATTATTCTCGTACCGATACTGCTGTTGCTGTTGCTGTATTAGCGTCGTGTCGGTCTTACTGTATCGGTCATTTAGTTGTTAAGTAATGTGTTCGATGGGGCGTATGCTTGTTCATGGTATATATGCTAGATATGAGGCCCATCTGGATCGGTATTGGTTTTCTTGATTGCGATAAGTAATTTCCTCACGGGATATCAAGTATATTCTTTTGAACACACTTAAGGGTTCCAGGTGTTCACTTATTGGTCAGGTCTTTGGATATGTCTTGTTTCTAACCGATTAACCCATTTTGTTTGTAGTCCTAAGTGATATCGTTTTTACCACTTAGAGATTTTCATGTAGTGGAGGTGCGCTTGGTCCTAATGCTTGATCATCGTCGTTTCGCACCTCAGTTGTTGTTTCGTTCCGTCGGCTTTTTCGATCGAATTTGATGCCGACAAAGTCCGTATTTTTCGCCGACAACACACCCCTTGATCCAATACTCTACTTGCATTGTATTGGATTACTGTCGGAATATATCATGTTGAACCTGTTGTCGATCGAATCAATCGAGTGGAATGATTTAACCTGGGTAGTGTCCCATGATGTATCTTGCGTGTCGGGCGTGCAAGATCCATCCCAATGGTTTGGTTAGATCATCAGCTGGGTTGATAACTCCAGGAATATGAATCATCTTGATTTCACCATTTTCTTTCCATGCTTGGATGGCAAAGAACCTGATTTCAATATGTCTGGTTCTTTCAGTTGGCTTCTGGGCATTGATGATCTCAATTGCTGATGCATTGTCTTCATAGATCGGAGTTGGACCAACTTGGGCGAATCCTAATTCCTTGAGTATAGACCTGAGATATCTGGCTGTTTTGGCTGCTGTGACGGCAGCAATGAACTCAGCTTCCGTAGAACTCTGTGCGGTAAGGGACTGAGCTTTGGATCTGTAAACAATCGCTCCACCGGCATAAGTGAAGACGTAGCCTGTGGTGGACCTTCGGTGTTTTGGATCATTTCCATATGCGGCGTCCACAAAACACATCAGTTTGGCTTGCTTGATGTCTTCCGGGAATTTTGGGAGTGACACATCTTGGACTGCATCGTTGTATGGTTCTCCTGGTGGAAGAGATGGCTCAGCATTTGGCCTGTAGAATCTGATACCCCAAGATCTGGTGGTCCTGAGATAGCGGGCTATATTCTTCAGACTGGAGTAGTGGAATGCAGTGGGGTTGGAGCTGTATTTTGACATCAGGGTCACTGCATAGCCAATGTCTGGCCGGCAGCTCACATATGCAAACATCATTTCACCCAAGAGTGTTCTGTAGGAGAACCCTGATGTGGATTGTAATGCAGCGTGTTCCTTGGTGCCTTCCAATGGTCCATTCGTATGTGATTGCAGTTGGCTCAGTACTTCAGTTGATAACGGCGCTGATGGTTTGGAGTGGGGTTTCATCTTAGAATCAGTCTCCCAGCCGTGGGATGTCATGATCCGGTCAATGTAATTGGCGCAGGACAGTTCAATGTAGTCAGCTGTCTGTGTGACATCAATTCCATTGAAGTCTTCAAGCAAACCCATTTTGGTGAAGGGGACAGCATCTTCTCTAGGGAGCTTCAGCTTTGCGCCAATTATGTCATAGATCTTGTCAGATATAGATTCTGATGTGCAAGCCAGTGCAAAATCGTCAACTTGTCTCAGCATGTAGACTGTTTCACCTTCAAAAACTGTTGTATAGATTGTTCTGTCATGCGTGGTGGTCTTGAAGTTGAGATCGGGACCTTTCAAGATCTTGTTGATGTGGGTCTCCCATAGTCTACCTGATTCTGGGTGGCCTTGAAGTGCTCGAAGAACTGGAAGTACCAATCGTCGGTCTATGTCCTTTCCATGCTTGTGTCTGTACCATTCTGCATAAGCATCGTCAATAGTCATGTATGTAGGAATGTTGGGTCCTGGAGAATGGGCATATGCATCAGCCGCGTCCCCCCCGTACACTTTGAGATTGAGACTTACAGCAATAGCAAAGAATAACCTTTGAATGGGATGTTCAACACACGATGAGTATGACATTGCTATGGCATGCAGGGTTGGCGCTGCATATTTGCTTCCATTGCAACATTGCCTGGCTCTTCTGACACCATTCCTTTTTACACTGTATTGCCAATGAGGCCTGAGAATAATAGCGTCTGGGTCTTTAGGGTATTGAATTGGTGATCCAAACATTTCCAAATCTTCAAACTGATCAAGCTGTTTTCGCTCCCCAGCCTGCCATTCAGGCCATGTAGATAGAGACTTGAGATTCCTTCGAGTGAAGTGCCCTAGTGCTTGTTCTTCAGGTGTAGTTGCCTTGGAATTGATGGCCTTGATTAAGAGTTCAATTTCTTCAGTTGGTAGCGAATCTGCATCTAGTGGTAATGCTTGATTTCCTGGTTTATGAAGCTTGGTGATAGCTCTGAGAGATGCAATATCAATAGTAGGAATGACAACATCCATGTCGTCTTCAGTTGGTGCCAAGTGTTTTTGGATGGAGGCATGGAGTGCTTCAGTGCTATCGACCTGGTTGATCCTTGATTGTATCAGCTGCTTGTATTTTGTACCAATGCGCTGGATAGCTTTGATGGAGGAAATTCGGTCCAAGAATGGTGGATCTTCTTCAGCAGTGGGTTCCTTCCAGGAGGTATTGGGAGCAAATAAACCATATTCATTTGAGTGTTTCCTGACCTCCTTCATAGACAATTTCTCTTCAAGTGCGAAGGTAATTGGTGTATCTATTGAAGAATCCCTCACCCCTCGATCGTGGCAGGCCTGTAAAGCTGTAGTGACATCAGCAGCAGTAAAGACGCGATTGTGATTGATAGAGACAATATAAGCACCTCGTAGCTTGGAGAGAGATTTCTTGTGTGAGGAGAAAAGCTTTGAGGCAGGACTGTTTGGGATGATATCTGTGAGGTAAGCTCGGCCAAGCAGTGAATCATTGGCATACCGGAGGCCAAATGTTTGATCAGTACAAGATGGGGAGACAGTGAGCCTGAGATTTGTGAGATTGGCAAAGGGGGAGATAGAGAATTGAAAATCACTGGATGACACCTCAGTGGGTTCCGCAGGAAGTGGAATGTTGTCATCTGTCCTGAGCAGGTGTTTGACATTAGTGGGGAGGTCTGCAAGTGGGAGATCATTCATGCCTTCATCAAACCTGACATGCGTGGCTATTTTGACTCTGTGTGTCTCAGTATCATACCACAGAATGTTTCTGGTAGTGTAGGGTACAAAACCTAGGAATATGCCTTTTCTTGCATTGGGTTTGAGCTTGATTGATCTCTTGCCTGGAGGTCTAACCCAAACTCTGCAACCAAAGGTTCGGAAATCAGCAAGGTTTTCCTTACGGCCAGTTGCCAATTCCAATGGTGAATGTAGTTGGGTGCCTTCAGGGAATGCATTGGACAACCGGAGTGCATGGTAGAAAGCAAAGGGCCAGAACTTGATGGGCAAATTAGCACCAGACAGCATTGCCCTCATGGAGTTAGCAAGAGTTCGGTGTGCTCTTTCAACTGTGCCATTCTGGTGTGAAGCGTCCGCGCCAGTGGGGAAAATTGAATATCCAAACGCAGAGAATAGGTTTCGGATGTCAGGATTGTGATAGAGTTCTCCACCTTGATCAACTGAAACATACTTGTCGGCACAAGTTGGGTTGTGCTGGGCGAAGAAATGCTCTAACCAGTGTAGTGGCGCTGCTTTAGAGATTCGCGTGTCTCCATATTTCATACCAGTATAGTGATCTGTGATGAGAATCCAAGCAGTTTCTCCATGAATGCCTTCATAATCTCGCTTGCGTTTGCTGTTGGAGGATTTGGTACCTGAGAATGCAAAATCAATAGATAAACCCTGAAAGGGTTGTGTGGCCTTGCGTGTGGAATGTGAGCCAGCAGGTGTTTTGGTGTGCTTACATTGTATGCAAGTTGGACATTGATCAAGAATACTGGTTTGCCGTTTGAATTTTGGGACTCCAATGATGTGCTTATGAGCTTGATACAGAAAATCATCGCATGGGTGTCCCAACCTTTGGTGCCACAGGAGTTTCGATGTCTTGGTTTTGATGGCTTGGATAGGGATATTTTTGTCCACAATGTTGGTGAAGAACAGTTTGGCATCAAACCTTGGTATGACACTGGTATCAGACTGAGCTTGAGCTGCTTCTGTGCATTTTTGCAGTGTGACAAGATTCGTGTAGACATCATATCTGTAGCGACTAATGGCTTCGTTTGAGGCCAGTTCACAAGCTTTCTTGAACTGCGTGTCAGTCGCTAAGGCATATGCAGAGGACGTTGCACAATTGGCGTATGGAGATGTAAGATCAATGTCTGGGATGAGTACTGGATGTGTGTAGCACTGAGAATCAATGATACTTCCATGTAGGACAATACTTTTGGCGGTGCTCTGCTTGTGATGACAGATAATGGTGAGGTTTCCATTTTTTTGAACAGATGAGTCATGGTCGTCATTGAAGACTTTGTGAATAGACTGTCCACTGAACTGATTTCTCACGCGAGGTGTCATTCCACAAAGGTCATTCTCACTAAGCAATGTTGTTGACAGCAAGGGAGAATAGTAGAAGGAGACTCTAACATACCCTACAGGATTGGGGGCTGGTATGTGCACATAGCCTGACCCTTCAGGAATACAGGTCGCTGCCTTTCCTCCAATTGCTGCCGTGAGCCTGACCGGACATTTCCTCAGCTTGGTGTAAGGTTTGTAACCATGCAGGATGTGCTTGAGATTTGTGCAGGAAACTTTTGCACCGGTGTCAATCTGAGCCCGGATTCCCTGCTGGAAGTAAGCTGTAGCTGCAATAGGGTCCGGTGGGACGAGGGATTGCACATTGTATGTATCAACTGGCGTAGGGTTGTCTCTATCGAAATTGGGATCCTCATTGGTCTTCAGGTGTGATTCCAATGTAGGGGGTGTAGCCCTGAGTGATTCCATGTCACAGTAGACATCAATTGGTATAGATGACTGGAGGCTGTCTTTTGGAAGGAGGTTGACGGCACCAATTATGACGGATTCATAGGAGCTGACACTGCTGGAGTCCAAGGAGGGGCATAAGCTGTTCACTTGGGACGCTGTGATGTTATCAAATCCTTGGGGATCATCTTGAGGTGATGTCATAGTATGGCTGCAAGAAAGACTTTCTATTCTTGGCCATTGCAAAAATTTTGGTTTTCTACTGTAGCATCAGGTGAAACCTCATCTTGATCTTCATTGCCAATGTTGATTTGAGAGATTTGCTGGGTGGAATCCAAGAGTTGTTGGGTCTGCTTATTGGATTTGTTCAGAAAAACAGCCGCAGCAATCCTATGTTTCTTCAGGGACTCAATATCTTGCAACGCAGGACAATTATCAAAATTGTGACCGGACATGTGACAAACAATACATTTTCTGGATGTGTCAAAAAGACTAGGTTGCTTATCGAATGCCGTGATGGCATTGCAGTATGCTTGGTGGAGGAAGGGATCGTCGGATTCTTCATCCATCTCCGGGTAGCCAAGTGATTCAATCAGGCTGATTGAGTGGGATGTCAAAGTAGAAGGTGTCCTAACAGTGCTGTTGCTAGCGCGCTTTTGAAACCGATCATTCCGACGGGGATCTGGCCTGGTACCTGAGACAGGCAGTTGCTTGGGCCGAATTGGTTTGGAGGTGTCCCTCTTGTACTTTTGTTCAGCCTTGATCTCTTGTTCATAGGTTTGAAGGGTTTGGAGAAGCCTACCTGCTTTGTATTTGTCTCTTTTGAATTGATCATCAGAGTCGCGTTCATCTTCTGTCTTTTTGAAGAGCTCTTCTGAGAGGGTGGTTCCTGCAATCAGGTTGCTAACTTCTTCTGTTGAACTGATAGTGCTGGGTTGGTTTTGGAGGAACACTCTAAGTCTCAAATAATCCTTGTACCGGAAGTAGTATTCTTCAAGAGATTCATTTGGATCTTGGTTGGGAGGGTTTCTGACCATTCTGCTGGCATTGGATGGCCTTTTTGAGTTGGGATGTGTTTGAGCAATAACTGTGTATAGCGCTTCGTATCCTTGTCCGCCTTCAAAGCTCTGAATAGTGGCCTTCATACTTGCACATGAGTCAGGGATGATTTTATCAGTTCTCAGTGCCGTGTAAATGAGATTTCCCCATTCATTGATAGCCAATTCATATCTAGAAGGCAGGTCGTGTGGAAGGTCATCACCAATTGTGAATCCTCTGAGGTGGTCAGCTTCGCGTCTGAATAGATAGTATGGGTGTACATAAATATGATGTTGCTGGGAATGAGCTGTGATTTCTCGGTACCATTTCCTAACCTGAGGGTCTGTTGCATCCTTTAGTTGTGGGAATCCTGAGAGGAACAGTTTGTCTCTAGCTGCTTCTTTGGACTTGTCAGAGGCTCTGGTCAGATCAAAACAGTCACCGCTTCTGGTGATCAGACGTTGGTCATTTCTCCCACTGCCTAGATTGTGTAGGTAGTAGTTTTGCCTGACAATGGTTTCATTTCCCGATGAGTCGGTGTAGGTGATTGGGAAGTCTTTCATGTCATCTCTGGTGAGGAATTCATCTTTCCTGTAGTAACGGTCCTTCACTGGTGGTGGTAATGTTGCTGGATTCCATGGAAGGTCAAGAGATTGGTGGTTGGCGCCGGTATTGTTGTTGGTGGCGTTGTTGTTGTTATTGTTGCCGTTGTTGACCAATTGTTGGAGTAGGGTGGTTAACTGTCCCATCTCGATAGGGGAGACAGTTGCAGCCGTTGCAGCAGGTGTATCTGGAACGTCTACCTCATCATCTGATGGTGGTTCTCCAGTGTAGGCTTCCATGAATAGGTCTGGGCGCCAATTTTTTTTGAAACGCCAGTGGGTAATTGTGATTTCAATTAGAACAATTGGCTCATCATCTGTGTTGGTCCTAATGGCATGCTTTGCAGCGGCGTCAAAATCAGTTTTGTATCTCATGCGTTTTGTAGATCCACCATTTCTGACATGTTTGATAACACATTTGTCGAGGAGATTTGCAATGTGGCCTTTTGTTATTTCATCCGGTGGTGGTTCCACTATGTTGATGGCAATAGCCTTTGCAATGCAATTGAGGATGTGGAGTTGTGGATCCGGAGCTATCTCTAGTGGTCCATCGTCTTCTTCTTCCTCCTCGCGGGTGACGAAGAATTCTGAGAGTTCATCTTTGTCAATTATTTCAGAGTAGGCTTTGTTAAGGGAAGTGGCCGCAGCTGGGTTGCTAGCGCTGGAAAATCGAAATTCGATTCCATGGATTGGAGTCCAGTCAAATGGAGCTGTTGGCATGGTTCAATTTGTTTGTTGTTAACCGGCGAATAATCGTTGTTGATGATCGTAGAATTCAAATAACGTGCGATCGTCGTCGTCGGTGTAATTAATCCGTTGAAGGCGTTAATGTGGCGTCGACGTTGGTGAATAAGAGAGGGTTGAAGAACGGGATCGATGTAATTAACCGGTGGTTCGTCGATTGGTGATTGATTGGAGAAAACAATCGGCGGCGTTCTTGTATTGCAATTGATCCGTCGGCGTCGGCGTCTCTGTGGCAGCGCTTGATCCGTTGGATGGGTGAAAGAGATTCCGAATTATGCCGTTGTCGTCTTTGTCGTCCGGGACGTTTGGCGGAGAAACAAGAGATCGTCAAATTAGCCTTGGATGTTGTCGGAGAAACAATCAATCGTCGTCAAGCGGAATGGTCCGCGGTGAAACTATCGATTAACCGTTGCTTGGTCGTGAATTACAGAAGAAGATTCTTGGTAGAAGAAGCGGTAGGACACCCCCTGATTCACGAGCAGGGAGGTGAAGAGAGAGAAAGAATGAGATGTGGGGAGGCCGAGAATGTGCCGCACAGGGAGCTAAGCACAGAATTTCCTCTGGAGTTAACCGACAGTGGAGGTGCTGAACGGCCGGAGATAGGTAGCTTAAGGTAAACACTGGTGCTCTTGCGGGACACAAGTGTAAGTTATAAGGGCTCTATAACCTGTTGTTGCTCTAAAAATCGACCAAAGGTATATGATGTTAAAATTTAAAGAGAAGTGAGCTCAAAGAGAGACTCTTATTTTTACTACGTATTTTCACTGTGTATCGGGGCTCTCTGTTGTATTTCATGTGGTAGAGATCTTCCCCGGTGCTGTTATTATTCTCGTACCGATACTGCTGTTGCTGTTGCTGTATTAGCGTCGTGTCGGTCTTACTGTATCGGTCATTTAGTTGTTAAGTAATGTGTTCGATGGGGCGTATGCTTGTTCATGGTATATATGCTAGATATGAGGCCCATCTGGATCGGTATTGGTTTTCTTGATTGCGATAAGTAATTTCCTCACGGGATATCAAGTATATTCTTTTGAACACACTTAAGGGTTCCAGGTGTTCACTTATTGGTCAGGTCTTTGGATATGTCTTGTTTCTAACCGATTAACCCATTTTGTTTGTAGTCCTAAGTGATATCGTTTTTACCACTTAGAGATTTTCATGTAGTGGAGGTGCGCTTGGTCCTAATGCTTGATCATCGTCGTTTCGCACCTCAGTTGTTGTTTCGTTCCGTCGGCTTTTTCGATCGAATTTGATGCCGACAAAGTCCGTATTTTTCGCCGACAACAAAAGTATCCAACCACAATTGTCACGCGTAGAGTACAATCGTTCGTCTACTAACACACTAACGCAGCGTTGCTGTTCTTCAGAGGCCTTTGAATCAGACCCTCAACGAACCGGATTCAGAAGGAAAATAATAGATTAACAGTCGCAAGCTCTCAGGCAGCTTGCATAACAATCCGAACAGTCAACGACAATCCGACAGCAGATCATCGAACGCTCGACTACGGCTGACGATCGATAGTTCTCTGATCCGATTACACACAACAAGAAAGACACCAATCGGACACGCCGAAGTCTTTATTAAAAGCCCATTGCATTGGACACGCCAATAGCAATCTCTCCATCCAAGAACAACGCTCCTGGATTATATATTTCCGCGCCTACGTTCCGTTGACTCCAACTTTGTCAGGACCCGTCGACGCCCATTTGATTGTGCTAAGCACCATAAACCACCGACTGCATTTGCTGTCCTATCAATAATTGCCTTATCAGATCTACTATGAGTACGATTTGATTCTACAATCAATCACCTTCTTGATACACAACACAAGAATCTACGGTCGATCATTCGCCGCCGACGACGTTTGTTTCTACAAAGGATAAAACTCCTCTGCCGACAATCGCCGACGATATTTATTGTCGACACGCCACCACCAACGACGTCATTTAGCAACTACCATCGCCCGATTGTTTCTACAACAACAACAACAACAACAACACCAACAGAAAAAGGAAACGAATTTCGAGAACAGCGACGACACGATTCTTCGTCAACGACGCCACTCCGCCACCACCTTTTGCCGACACGCAAGCAACGGCGAGTCTCGACGAAACACCCGCACATAATAAACGAATTTTCGTTGCTTTGACACATCTTCACCGGCCGGCATATCACATCGAAAACGACTTCTCCTCATTACTGTGGACGTACTGATACCATCCTGGTCTTCTATCTCCCAATATTGACAGCGATATCAAAGTTTCCGTGACGACATGTTCATTCACCAATCCAACATGTCGGATTCCAATCTCAAATCACTGTTTCCATCATTTGATTCGAAACTTGCACACGTCCTACATGCAACACTGGATGTTCCTCAAGAAGCATGCAACCACATTTGTGAAGCTCTCATTATAGCAGGAGCAACCACCTGGAACCGATTCATTTGTGTCATTTATGAATATGGCTATATTGTTGATGAATATGGCTATATTGTTGACCTAGAATACCAAGCTCAGACCGACCCCCGTTCTACCAGTGTAAAAGATCAACATAATAGGACCAAAGATCGCTACGTCGTTATTCTTTGTTATTTTATCTGTTACTGTTACGATGTTGGAAAGAGTTATCGATAAGATTATGATCGGATTGTTTCTGGACCATATTGTTCTCTCATTTACTAATTGGTGGAGTTGTTAGTTGAACGTTTAACACTAACCCTAAGAGTTGACAACGTAACCTTCTAGACGGAGTTTATGTGGGGGGGTTTGGGGGGGAGGAAAATACATAGAAATATTTTAAAAATCTGTTTTTAACAAGTAGACTTGGTACAAACGCTACGACTAAAAATCATTAAAAACAGGACCCAAATAATTATTTACGGAAATGAGATGCTTCTTCTAAAAGCAATAGTAATATCTAGTGGTGCGCGTTCATTTTTATGGTAGCAAACTCTCATTTTTTTGGTTGCAAGTAACCATAAAATTTAACCTCAATATAGATAAAAAATCATACGACTAAAATCTGTCTTAGATCAAGTTAACTTTACCAGATGAGAGAGCTTGGTAGAGGTGCACCATATACGGTCGTTGTCGGCAGCAGTCGGCAGCAAATTCGTCGACAAATTGTCGTCGTCGACACCGCGTTTCGCCCTTTCTTGTTTTTTCGCCCCTTTCTTCAACGACGACGAGGATGTGATGGTTGAATCGCGTCACACACACACACACACACACACAGGGTGGAATAATTGAATAAGTTAATTTAGTATCTGTTATTTGTTTGTTATTCAGTTGCAATTAGATGAGATTAGGAAGGAAAAAAGTGAGAAGGATTCTTTTCTGCAATAGAGGTGCAAAAGATCGTCTCGGAAATTTCGATTCGAAGCGAAATTTCGATTCGGAGTCGAAATTTCGAACGGATAGAGGTGCAGAATCAGTCATGAGACCAATTTTGATCATAAGTGTTATGTTTAACAAATCGCTCTAGTACAAATTCTACGTAGCCCTACTTTGTCTCTTTGTCATTAACACACATACTCGTACCGGTACGGTACGATCGAAAGATGTCCGCGGCAAATTCTATCGAAAAAGAAAAACAAGGCGACCGAGGTGCGAAAACCCCAATCATCACTTAAAATCAAATCAGATGAGAGTTCGAATTTAAAATAGAGCTCGCGCGAAGAATGACGTCACTTGATTGGTAGTATAGATCAATTGGTAGGATCAGTATGAAGGTAGCTAAATACAGCATGAGTATGTACTGGATGAGGGGGGGGGGGGGGGGGGCCGCGCGCGGGGGGGGGGGGGGGGGTGTTGTCCAAATTTGAAAAACTAAAAATTAAAAAAAATAGTTTTTTTCACCCTCTGAAAAATGGGACTGGAAAGATTTGCACTGTGTTCAAATCTGGTGGGTTTTGGGGTTGATGACTGAGTTATGACTGAGTTATAGTTTGGTCGGGGACTGGAAAGATTTGCACTGTGTTCAAATCTGGTGTGACTGAGTTATATTTTGGTGGGTGATAGGCAGGATTTGCACTGTCTTCAAATCTGGTGAGTTTTTGGTTGATGATTGAGTTATATTTTGGTCTGGGATGGGCAGGATTGGCACTATCTTCAAATCTGGTGATTTTTTGGATTGATGACTGAGTTATATTTTGGTCGGTGACTGGCAGGATTTGCACTGTGTTCAAATCTGGTGGGTATTTGGGTTGATGACTGAGTTATATTTTGGTCGGGGACTAGAAAGATTTGCACTGTGTTCAAATCTGGTGAGTTTTAGGGTTGACGATTTAATTATATTTTGGTTAGGGACTGGAAAGATTTGCACTGTGTTCAAATCAGGTGGGTTTTTGGGTTGATGACTGAGTTATATTTTGGCCGGGGATTGGCAGGATTTGCACAGTGTTCAAGTCTGGTGGGTTTTTGGTTGATGACTGAGTTATATTTTGGTCGGGGATTTCCAGGAATTGCACTGTGATCAAATCTGGTGGGTTTTTTGGTTGATGACTGAGTTATACTTTGGTCGGGGACTGGCAGGATTTGCACTGTGCTCAAATCTGGTGAGTTTTTGGATTGATGACTGAGTTATATTTTGGTCGGGGATGGGCAGGATTTGCACTGTCTTCAAATATGGTGAATTTTTGGATTGATGACTGTGTTATGTTTTGGTCGGGGACGGGCAGGATTTGCACTATCTTCAAATATGGTGATTTTTTGGATTGATGACTGAGTTATATTTTGGTCCCGGATTGGCAGGATTTGCACTGTCTTCAAATCTGATGAGTTTTTGGATTGATGACTGAGTTATATTTTGGTCGGGGATGGGCAGAATTTGCACTGTCTGCAAATCTGGTGAGTTTTTGGATTGATGACTGAGTTATATTTTGGTTGGGGATGGGCAGGATTTGCACTGTCTGCAAATCTGGTGAGTTTTTGGATTGATGACTGAGTTATATTTTGGTCGGGGATGGGCAGGATTTGCACTGTGTTCAAATCTGGTGAATTTTTGGATTGATGACTGAGTTATATTTTGGTCGGGGATGGGCAGGATTTGCACTGTCTTCAAATCTGGTGAGTTTTTGGTTGATGATTGAGTTATATTTTGGTCGGGGATGGGCAGGATTTGCACTGTGTTCAAATCTGGTGAGTTTTTGGATTGATGACTGAGTTATATTTTGGTCCCGGATTGGCAGGATTTGCACTGTATTCAAATCTGGTGAATTCTTGGATTGATGACTGAGTTATATTTTGGTCCTGTATTGGCAAGAATTGCACTGTCTTCAAATCTGGTGAGTTTTTGGATTGATGACTGAGTTATATTTTGGTCCGGGATGGACAGGGTTTGCACTGTCTGCAAATCTGGTGAGTTGTTGGGTTGATGATTGAGTTTTATTTTGGTCGGGGACTGGCAAGATTTGCACTGTCTTCAAATCCGGTGAGTTTTTGGGTTGATGACTGAGTTATATTTTGGTCCTGTATTGGCAAGAATTGCACTGTGTTCATTTCTGGCTAGTTTTGGGGTTGAGTATTGAGTTATATTCTTTAAATCTGGTGTGTTTAAAGGTTGATGACTGAGTGATATTGTGGCTGTGAATGGGCAGGATTTACTATTGTTAGAAACTATTGGTAACTTTTTCAATCAACACTGATGGTGGTTGTTTTTCCTTCTGGAATTCATCATAGAAATTTTTAATTTCTTTACACATTCCCTTGACTTTGGTATGATCTATCTCATCCCTCAAGTACAATCCGTTCAATGTTTTACACCTTGACAAAACAACATATATCCAATGTTGCATCCTATAGTTCCAACTCGAAACCAAAATATTGTCTATGGAACGCCCTTGTAATTTATGCACAGTTCTAGCATGGGAAATGTTGAGAGGGAATTGTTTGAGTTTGACGCTCAAATTCTGTCTTGATGATTTGTGACTGATGTGCTCACTAAACAGAGAAGGATACTTGCACAAGGCATAAATATCTTTTTCGGGCAATTTGAGGTTGTATATGGGTTGTTCTTCTGGAGTATTGGTATCTGTTAGAATAACTTGTATAGATTCAATTTTATCAGCATCAATGCAATTGACATAATAGCCATTGATCACAACACTCTCAAGGGCTTCAAACCTGTTCATCTCTTGTTTCAAAATCAAACCTTTAAATTCACACATTGAACCATTAGCTATAGATTCTTCAACAGATATATTGCTTGTTATCATGATGGGACAACCAATATATAGCTTTAGAAATGGATCAACATGTGTACTTCCTCTTCTTTCTGTAACATCTGCATCAGAGCAACAACTGTAAAATATATCTCCTTTATCTGGAAAGGCCTTGTAATCTTTTCTGCTTTTGGCATATTTGTATTCAACATTGGATGCTCATATGCATATGGTGTGCAAGGGAATAGGGTCTTCAATGTTCTTGGAATGGGTTTGTTGTAAATGAAGGGCAAAAATTGCATCATTGATTGCACACCTGTCTTTGTTTCTTGCTACAGCATAAGATATTGCCATTGGTAAAGAATCACTCTCAATCACTTTCCTTGAGTTGATAAGCTTAGCATCTTCTTCACTAAGCCCAATTTTAAAAATTCTTTCTAACAATTTTCCATATGATGCATCTTCCTGAAACCTGTGGTTTGTTTTTAATTCCAGCATCACATTGACAGCATCCCTGAACATTGTTGTATATTGCTCATCATATATTTTGGTTCCATTTATGGGAGGTAGCTGATTGAAATCTCCAGCAAAGAGTACATTGATACCACCGTACAATGTATTTGTTCTTGGAGCATCTTTCAATTCATTTAATGTTTTATGCAGCCTGTTTAACAATGAATAATTTGCAAAGGATATTTCATCAATAATGATCATTTCTGTGTCAACCCAATCTTCTTTGAATTCACTTAATTTTTCAAGGGATGAATCGTTCTCTTTCACTGGAATGTGGCAAGCACTATGAAGAGTGCTACCATGAATTGACACTGCTGCACATCCAGTTAAAGCTGTAACAACAATTGTTTGCCTTGTAAACTTGATGTTCAAATTTTCACAGAATTCCTTGCAATAAGACAGAATTGCTCTGATCATGCGACTTTTCCCTGTACCACCTGCACCCGATAGAAATGCTATGGATTGTTGTCTATGTTCATGCATTTCTTTCAACATCTGAACTGTTGTACTGAAGTTGATCTTGTCACGCCTTGAAATAGATGAGTCAAAATCATCGTTCTCTTCCTCCTCACCAAATTCATTGAATGGTGCAAGTCTTCCCAATTCACCAGATAATCTTCTCCTTGTGTTTCTTGTTTTTTGCATTCCATTTTTCTTTTGTTTTTCATAAACTCTCAGTACAAATCCAGAGACAATGTATACAAATGCTATCATTTGATGTTTGTCACCATTGAATATCTCTTTACCATATGCAATCATGTTTTCACAAGTACCTGTGGCAGATAAGTTTGTGATATCTTCATTTGTAACAACAGTCTGGTGTGTTACCATCACTTTAATCATGTTTGTGATGTCAAGCTCATGCCAATCCCTGCCCATATCTGCATCTTCACCATCTTCCATTAATGATACTCTAGAAGCTGAACAAAATATTGTTTTTGTTTGGTCAATATTTGGTGCCTTAATCAAATTGTGTCCACAATGATTGCTTCCTGCCTTAGTAATGATTGATGTGTTGAAGGAAAATAGATTATGACTCGTTCTAAAACAGTTGTCATCATCTAATCCTAAAACTGTGTTCCCAAAAAGATCCAATTCATCCAAGATGTTGATATTATTTCTGTTGTTGTCTTCTGCATTTGATTCATCATGTGTCCACCTAGTATCTGGTGGTAAGGTCACTCTCTCTAGTGCATCTTTTGCACGTCCACCCATCAAGCTGTTATGTGTCCTTTGAATATTCTTCAAAATATTCTGATGCTCTTGTTTTAGCAAACCATTTGCTAAAAAAGATTGAAAATAGGGAAGATATTTGGAATTCAATTGGAGGTCAGAAAGCTTTCTGAATGGTGAAAATAACACACTTGCTCTTTTAGCATAATCTTCCATTGCTAAAGCAATTTCCTGGTGTTCTTCATTTTCATGCTGTGGGACAAAATTCCCAATTTGTTTGTTCCTAAAGTTTGACGTCGATTTCAAATCATAGTGACAGATACCTGGAAGTTTAGGTTTTTTGTATTCATCACAAAATGAATGGTTTTTGGAGGGATGGTTATCCGTAAAGTCCAGTGATGTCTTACTTCTTTTCATTTTTGTATAATACTTTGATGCAAAATCATAAAGACACACACCCTCTAGTTCTGTTGGTCTGCAAATATAATTTGCAACTTTTGATAAATAAACTGGCAAGTCTTCCTCATTGTCACTTTCATTGGCTTCTTTCAGTTTTAGAACACCATCAACAACATGATCATTCTCAATATAATTGCTCAACACCAATGTTGAAAACTCTTCTGAGAACCTAAATCTTGTATGGTTTCTTGTCAGGTAGGCTGCCATTGGCGCTGAAGTGATGTTATCTTGTGTCACTTTGAACAATGCATTTAGAATAGCTCTTATTCCAACCTTTTCCCTCATCAGATCATCTTCTTCATTTGTTTCATTTAGTTGTGCTGTAGAGTCATTTCTCTGGTTTACTGTGTTTGGTTCATCATGTTCTTCATCATTCATTGTGACATTTTCATTTTCTTGTCTCTGTTGTTCACCAAGTTGTTTGATTACTTTTTCTGCAACTGCACTGATCTTTTCTTTATCATCCTTTTGTGTACTTTTTGAGGCATAACATGTAAGGTAATAAATCCCTGCACCATCCACCCCCCAAATAACATTGTTGTTGCATTGAAAAATAGAACTTACAATACTATTGTTTGAATTGGCAAAACAATCCTGATGTGTTCTCTCATGTTCCCAGACAAACAATTGTTTCTTGTTGCATTTGCCTGTCCAATCAAATGATGTTAATTCTTCATCTTCAAAATGTATCTTTGTTTCATCACAAGCAGGAAGCGGGAGCTTGAACCTACATTCACCATTTTTGTCCTTTTTGTGACATGAGCTTGCATGTGTTGAGGCATGCAAATTGCGTAACAAATTAACAATGTGAAGGTTTTTTTTGTATTTCATTGATCCAAGGTGCGGGAAAAGACCACTTTTAATTTGGGCAGCAGTTTCTTTATGCAATGCTATTTCCATTGTCACCTGACATTTTGATTGCTTAGTCACACCATTCCAAAACTTGTGATACATGAAATATTGTTCTCCAGTTTCATTTGATGTTGGTATACTTTTGAGAAAATCTAAACTTTCACGCGCCAAATCTTCACTTGTGTAAAGTTTAGAGCAGGCTCTGCATTTAAAAATTGCTTTGTCACCCAGTGATGTGTGACCATGTTTAAGTCTCAATCTCCTTAAATCCTGTTCTGTGCATTTTTCAAAAGATTCTGAAACCAAACTCAAACACTCAGGATTCCTGCACTGAATAGAATCAAAGTTCTGAAACAATTTTGTTGTCAGTATGTTTTGTGCATAGTGTTTCATGGTCTCTATTGCCCCATCTTGCTTGTCCTCCGTATGCAAATCTTGTAGCAGGTCATTCCATTTATTTATCCACAAAACAAAATGTGCATGCAGAGTGCCACGTCCTTGTTCTTCAACTGCAACACTATATGCTTCTAAATCTCCAAATAAACCCATATCTTTGATGTTACCTTCCTTGTTATCCCATCCCAATATGAACTTGATGGTTATTTCCAAAATATTTTCAAATTCAATAGCACAAATACCTGGATATGTTGTTCTTATCGATGAGCACTCTGTCACAAACTGAAAAAGATCACAATCATCAATGGGTGGTTGTTCTCGCTTAAAAAGATCTGGAAATCCTCAGAAGTAACTTCTTCATCCTTGGATTTTGACATCACTCTAATCCTAAAATTGATTGAATCATTTGGAGTGATGGTGAATAGAATGCAAGGCAATCCATAATGTGCCATCAGTTGAAACATTTTCTTTCTAGCAAGATCAGAAGCTGCATTTGTATTTCCCATTGAACTTGTTACTCCCCTTATTTTAGATAGAAAAAAATCTTCATTTGTTTCTGGCACCACATTTCCATCTAGAAAATTGATTGATGCTTGTTTGAGTTGAACTGGGTCAAGCTGTGAAAAGTTGCACCTCAGGTTTTTTGTTGTTTTTAAATAGGAATGTTTCACCATTTTGACTCTTTGTACAAAATTGTACATAACTGCTACAAATTCACCCTGATGAAAGCATGGTGATGATAACTCTGATAAATATTTCAGATAATCAGGACTCATTCTCTCTACTCCATCCACATCAACAGATCCAATGCCATATGGAAATTGAAGTGGGAAAGAACGCAAGAAATTGTTCCCTTCATAATCTTTCAGTATGTTGTTGGATGTTCTACAGATCATGGTGGCATTCTTGTCAATGAGATCTTCTATACAGTGGTCCTTGAAATGTTTATCTGTGTCAAATCCTCCATTGGTTGTGCTGGGTAGATTCTCATCAGGAAAGATGACATGCATTTCAAATTGTTGTTCAATGTTTGAGTTCGAAGATGGTATTTGATTGGTCTTGTCAACAAAAAGAGGTAAAATGATATGAGTATCATTTATGTTTTCATCCTCAAGGTAACCCATATTTTGTTTCATCCAATGTAAGGCTTTTTTCACTTTTTGTATTCTGAACTCCATTTTCTTTTTTACTGCCAGTTTTTGTTGGTTAGTGAATGATCCTGTTAGGATCACTTGGATTTCATTCTTCCCAATTGATTCCAGATAGTTGATAACGCCACTTGTATATTCCAAATTGTTTCTTCTCAAAAAGTGATACCCTTTAATCATTTGATGCTGTCCAGCATGGAAATGAAATATGTGTTGGCTGATTCTCACATCTGAGATAATGGCAAGTTCTGTTGCTGTCAAATCTAATAGTTCGTTAGGAGGATATCCATGCAAGAGTCCATTTGCTATAGCATATTTTGGAAGCTTGGCTTGTTTATTATTGTTCTTTTTCATGCTCTCAATACCATTATAGCATTGGCTGCAGCACCCAAATTGGGAGATAGCTTCTCTATCACTAGAAGGCTTGATCGCATATGTCTTTGGTGACAAAATGAAATCATTGAATTTAATTTGTTGATTGTGGATTATTCTTCTCCCATTGATACATTTTTGTGTGTATTGCTTCAGAACTTGGTTCCTAACTGACACAGAAGCAAATTTAAACGGCATATTGTCCCACTTGATTTTCTTCTTGTGTAAATAATCTCTAACATATGGATGTGCTAGAGAACTAAAGTCAAGTTGTTTTTCATCACCTGTTCTTATGAATCTGTCACAGATACAGCAAACTTTTGCTTTGAACTTTCCCTGAGAAAAAGTAATCAATTTATTTTTTGCTTTAAATGCCTCTTCATAGGCTTTTTTAATGGCATGAGTTGTCACAAGCATTATCAACCTGTTTCAAAATATTGTAGTGAAAATGATCAATAATATTAGGTAAAAAACTGGATATTCAGAGCCATGTAGATTTGAAATTGTTGAAAACATTTCCAATTTGCTTGCCTAACGTACCTGTGACATAAATTTGGGCCAAATCTGGTCAATACTTTAATAGTCGACTTAGTTAATGTTAGGTGGAGGATTGGCAAAATCTGCACTTGGGTTGATGATTGGCAGGATTTGCACCGTGTTCAAATCTGGTGGGTTTTTGGGTTGATGACTGAGTTATATTATGGTCGGAGATTGGCAAGATTTGCACTGTCTTCAAATCTGGGGAGTTTTTGAATTGATGATTGAGTTATATTTTGGTCGGGGATGGGCAAGATTTGCACTGTGTTCAAATCAGGTGGGTTTTTCGGTTGATGATTGAATTATATTTTGGTTAGGGACTGGAAAGATTTGCACTGTCTTCAAATCTGTTGAGTTTTTGGGTTGATGACTGAGTTATATTTTGGTCGGGGATGGAAATATTTGTACTGTCTTCAAATCTGGTGAGTTTTTGGATTGACGACTGAGTTATATTTTGGTCGGGGATGGGCAGGATTTGCACTGTCTTCAAATCAGGTGAATTTTTGAATTGATGACTGAGTTATATTTTGGTCGGGGATGGGCAGGATTTGCACTGTCTTCAAATCTGGTGTGTTTTTGGGTTTATGATTGAGTTATATTTTGGTCGGGGATTGACAAGATTTGCACAGTGTTCAAATCTGGTGGGGTTTTTCGGTTGATGATTGAATTATATTTTGGTTAGGGACTGAAAAGATTTGCACTGTCTTCAAATCTGGTGAGTTTTTGGATTGACGACTAAGTTATATTTTGGTCAGGGATGGGTAGGATTTGAACTGTCTTCAAATCTGGTGAATTTTTGGATTGATGACTGAGTTATATTTTGGTCGGGGATGGGCAAGATTTGCACTGTGTTCAAATCTGGTTGGTTTTTTGGTTGATGACTGAGTTATATTTTGGTCGGGGATGGGCAGAATTTGCACTATGTTCAAATCAAGTGAGTTTTTGGGTTTATGATTGAGTTATATTTTGGTCGTGGATTGGAAAGATTTGCACTGTCTTCAAATCTGTTGAGGTTTTTGGATTGATGACTGAGTTATATTTTGGTCCGGGATTGACAGGATTTGCACTGTCTTCAAATCTCTATAATTTTGGTACGGGAATGGACTTATTATGTTTTGTTTTTGTACACAAATGTTATGCTTTGCTGATTTAGATTTTTCAATTTATGACAGTTGAGAAAAAGATGATGAATAATATGTTTTTTTTGTATTTGTTATGTAATTGCTTTTGGGATGGTATGCGATTATGTCAATTGTTTTTGATGCGATAATTCTTTTTGGTTAAATCTGATAATCTTCTGATAAGGTGGCATTGTCCCTTTGTAATTAACATGATTTCTGTTAATCTGGAGATGATACTTCAATCCTGATAGTTCTGTCCTACAGGAAAGCCAACAAAGCGTGTTGCATAGTAGCTGTATTCACCATTGTTTTTGCGTGTGAAGATGTCCCACAAATCATTCTCACGGATGTATGAATATTTCTCTTCTGGAGTCTTCACCTCTTCTGGACAATGATACGTTTCAAAGATTGCATGTGTACTATCATCCTTGAATATTTTGTCAATGGAACTATTAGGAGGGGCATTGTTTGGGATTTTGATATGAGTTGGAGAAAATGGAAGAAATGTTTTTTCGGCATTTTTCTGTTCTTCACTACAAAAAATCTTGACGATCAAATCTCTGAATTCTTCCATAGTCTGTGTTTCAATGGTAGGGTATCTGTCAGGATTAGGGAAGGCAACAAAAGCAACATGTCCATATTTGCTGGTGGGTGTGTCTTTTAGAGCTTTGTTAGTGTCATGTGATTCCCTCAGAATAAGAGTTTCCGTGCATCTCACATCAAAATGATCAGGACCTAGCTCAGGATACTTGTTCAAATTACCTTCTCTGATTGCTTTCAACACAGGAAACGCAAAACCAGCTTCACCCATAACATTAAGAAGTTGTGCACCCATCATTCTATCATCCGTGCAAAATTTGAAAACTTCTACCACATTCTGCTGATACTTTCGTGGGCTGCTCAACTTTCTAGGTTTAATGATTTTCTCTTTTTTAACTGGAGATGGAGGTTTTCTGGTGACAGTGGTAGTCTTTTTCTTAGAGTCATCAATGGAGTTTACAGCCTTTCTCGTTGGCGCCATATTGAAAAGAATGATTGATTAGATGCTGCTGTATTTGAATTGTTTATTTTATCGTGATTAGGATGGGTTTTTATCTTGAAAAAAGTGTGCAAAAATTGCAGTGGTAATGCACGGACCAAAATACCTTCAAAATCCACACAGTAGTGTGTGAAGTAATTCCAAATTGATTGTTTGCCTGCTAATTCTACGTTATCCTGTCAAACGATTTTGAGAACCTGGGACTTGACACTGTTGTGATAGATTAAAAACAATGAAACAAGATTGCCTTGGAATTTGCAATAGGTCAATTGGATTAATCATAGATAATAAAATAAAGATTTTTTCACAAACCTGGGACTTCATAGTAATGGAATTGATTAAGATGATCGAATTGAAGATACTATGATGTGAAAAGTACTCTAAAAACTATTCAACATGTGTCTTCCAATTATACCATGCGTGGGGCAGGTGTCATGTATGTGCATGTGATGTATGTGTGAGCATGTCTCGCGCACAAAATGAATTCAAAGCATAGAGGGAATGAGAAATTAACATCTAACAAACAAATTTTAATTTTTTTAATGTAATCTGTCTTTTGCACGTATTAGACCCCCCAAAAAGGGGGTCGTGGGGAAAATAACTTAATTTTCCTTATAGTTTCTTTTATGTTTTTTTGCTTCACGGTGATATTGAACCTTGAACAAACGTTTAGTATAGGTGGAAAGCAATTCAGTCATTTTTTGAGTCTTCTCTGCATCTGATTCACATTCACATATAATGTGAAATTTTGAAACAAGTGTGTGCACTTCAGAAAAATTGCCTTGACTTGTAAACATTCCAGAGGCTGTAGGCTTGTAAGCTTCTGCTGAAACGTAATATGCATAGTAGAGTAGATGAATCATATATTCTTTGTCCAAATCATCAATATGTTTCCAAACAGACTCTGCAATCATAACCATATTCTGCAGAAGTGTAACCTGTAAACCAGCATCATACTGTTTTGTTTTTGTCTTGTTATATGCAGTCCAAAATAGCAAAATACGGATCGTGTTTATGGATGAACCACTACCAGCGTGGATTACTCCTCCTGGAATTTCAGAAAAAGACAGCAAAGGACACCGTACGAGTCTGGCTGCTTTGAATTCAAAATTTTCGAGCAGATTGGGTGTAATCGATTCATTTTTGTCGCATTGGACATGACGTTCACCATGAATAATCCTGAATAAATCACCAAATGCTGTTTGAAAATATTCATCCAAGGCTTCTTCCGTTTCTCCCATATTTTTGATTTTCTGAAAAAATGAATCTGGAATATTTATCCAATTCAAAGCCTGAACAGATGATAAACCTTTCTGAATGAGATCAATCGCTGTTCTATAACCAACCTTTTCTTTTTGACTTGGTTCAACCACTTTTGTTGTACTCTGCCCTCCTGTAAACAGCATTCCAAATTGTTTTTCAAAACGATGTCCCATCAAATCTAAGTGCATGGCCTGATCACCACGTACTTCAGTGATTATTAGGCTTGGTGTAGCGACCTTCCAATATTGAATTTCTTCTTTTGGAATTGTTCGTGGTAAACACATATTCATAGTGGTTTCTTCAATAAATTTTAACAAAGAAACCATATGACGCATTTCAAAACCAGTTTTATCACAAAACGTTTTCCATGCCGGTTTAAGTGCTAGGTGCCTTGGACTGAAAGACAGATGCATTTCATATCTGAATGCTTGTATTGGTTGTGCGGAATGATCTGCTTTCCTTGCCTTAGAAACAACTGACTTGAAAAAATCCCAATGTTTCATAATTTTGGCTTGGATGCTATCAACAATTTGCAACTGTGTAGCAAACAATGGATCTTCAAGTTTTGGCACATAAAACGCAGCTCTTTCAAATGTCATAGTAACAAATGGGTGATCTATCATTTCTTCACATTTCATGCGTTTGTAAGATATTGAATGATTGGGTTGAGAAATTTCAAGCAAAACATCATTAGAAAAAGATCCATTTGTCATAGATTTCAATGGTTGAGGAGTAGCATTCCTCAATTCAAATTCCTTGACGCACTCTGCAGCAAATTGACAGGCATTAGCATGAGTGGAAAAAGCTGTTATTCCATGCATCTCACCACAGATACAGGCAAATGTTTCTTGTTTAAGACTCAATTTCAACTGAAGCTTGTTCTGATACCATGCATATCGAGATTCAGCTCTATAATTCATTTCATCTGGTATGCATTTTGGGACAGTGTCTTCCATGGATTGGCAGTTTTGTAAGTGTTTACTTGCTTTTTTTGCATGGCCCATAACTTGCCCACATTTACATATGAAACCCATCACCGAAGTTGGCATCGCATATGGTATTTCCTTGTCATTATCATGAAAGATATAATTGCATAATCCAGACATCATGTCGATTGCTTTTTCTTTAGATAGTTTTCTAATTTCCACTAGATTGGGTTTGTTGTATTTTGATAGAGGATCATTTTTTTCTCTTTGAACCGATTGGCTTCCCTTTATTCTTTGTCTCTTGATTATCTGACATTCTTTCAACAATCTGGTGATCGTCCGGTGGGGTTGTCTCATTTGTCGTCACATCTATTTCTGTTGTTGTTGCTGTTGCGTCATTACAAGAAATTGTTGTCGTCTCTGTCCCTGCAACCGTTTTGTAATTCACCGTGTCCTGTCCAATATTTTCTAAATTTGTTTCCTTAACAATGCCGACATTCACATTGGCATTACCATTGTCATCAATTGCTGCTTCTAGCATGACAGAAATTTTTTTTGACTCCATTTTTCTTTCAAGTGTTTTCTCCGTACCCACAGTTATATTGGCATTGTCATTACTTTCTTTACCCTCTAAATCCATGGGAGTTAGTGTCGTCAAAGCAGGATTGTTGGTGGGCGATAAATTGCTGTTCATGATGGGATTTTTCCTGCCGGGTGCTGTATCGCTTGCTGCGTTGGCGGGCGATAAATTGCTGTTCATGATAGGATTGTTCATGTCGGGTGCTGTATCGATTGCTGCTTCTAGCATGACAGAAATTGTTTTTGACTCTGTTTTTCCTTCTAGTGTCTTCTCTGTACCCACAGTTGTATTGGCATTGTTATTGATTTCCTGATCATCCAAATCCATGGGAGGTATATTGCTTTTCATGATGGTTTGTTCCTGTCACTGTGAGGTTATGTGCTTGTTTTCGTCTTTTCTTCTTTGTAGTTCAGTATTCTTATGTTTTGTGTCTCCCAACAGCTGAAAAACCAACGAGATTTGAGCACAGTGCAAATTATTTCAATCCCTGACTAAAAAGTAACTCAGTCATCAGTTCAAAAATTGAACAGATTTGAAGCCAGTGCAAATCTTTCCGATCCCCGACCAAAATATAACTCAATCCTCAACCCTAAAACATAACAGATTTGAACACAGTGCAAATCCTGTCAATCCCCGACTAAAATATAACTCAGTCATCAATCCAAAAACCCACCAGATTTGAACACAGTGCAGATCTTTCCAGTCCCTAACCAAAATATAATTCAGTCATCAATCCAAAACCCACCAGATTTGAACACAGTGCAAATCCTGCCAGTCCCCGACCAAAATATAAAGCATTCATCAACCAAAAAACCCACCAGATTTGAGCACAGTGCAAATCCTGCCCATCCCCGACCAAAATATAACGCAGTCATCAACCCAAAAACCCACCAGATTTGAAGACAGCTCAAATCCTGTCAATCCCCGACCAAAATATAACTCAGTCATCAACCCAGAAACCCACCAGATTTGAACACAGTGCAAATCTTTCCAGTCCCTAATCAAAATATAATTCAGTCATCAATCCAAAACCCACCAGATTTGAAGACAGTGCAAATCCTGCCCATCTTTGACTAAACTATAACTCAGTCATCAACCCAAAAACCCACCAGATTTGAGCACAGTGCAAATCCTGCCCATCCCCGACCAAAATATAAAACATTCATCGACCCAAAAACCCACCAGATTTGAAGACAGCTCAAATCCTGTCAATCCCCGACCAAAATATAACTCAGTCATCAACCCAGAAACCCACCAGATTTGAACACAGTGCAAATCTTTCCAGTCCCTAATCAAAATATAATTCAGTCATCAATCCAAAACCCACCAGATTTGAACACAGTGCAAATCCTGCCCATCCCCGACTAAAATATAACTCATTCATCAGCCCAAAAACCCACCAGATTTGAACACAGTGCAAATCTTTCCAGTCCCTAATCAAAATATAACTCATTCATCAACCCAAAAACCCACCAGATTTGAACACTGTGCAAATCCTGCCAGTCCCTAACCCAAATATAATTCAGTCATCAACCCAAAAACTCACCATATTTGAACACAGTGCAAATCATGCCAATCCCCGACTAAAATATAACTCAGTCATCAACCCAAAAACCCACCTGATTTGAAGACACTGCAAATCCTGCCGATCCCCGACAAAAATAACTCATTCATCAACCCATAAACGCACCAGATTGAAACACAGTGCAAATCCTGCCAATCCCTGACCAAAATAAAACTCAGTCATCAATCCTAAAACCCACCTGATTTGAAGACAATGCAAATCCTGCCAATCCTAAACCAAAATATAACTCAGTCATCAATCCAAAAACCCACCAGATCTGAACACAGTGCAGATCTTTTCAGTCCCTAATCAAAATATAACTCATTCGTCAACCCAAAAACCCAACTGATTTAAAGACAACAAGCGTGTATTAATCATCTCACGTAGAATCCTACACCCTAACCCTAAACCCTAACCCAAACCCTAACGAATCCTGCCAACCCCCAACCTTAAACGAATTTGAGTATTTTTTTTCGTACGTACGAGATTGATTTTTTTTTTTCGTACGTACAAGATTGATTGGATGGATTTTTTTTCGAACGTACGTACGATTGATTGGATGGATTTTTTTTCGAACGTACGTACGAGATTTTTTTTCGTACGTACGAGATTTTTTTTCTTCGAAGGTATGTATCTAGTACGAAAAGCGTGTACGAATCTACAGGCAATTTTTTTTCTACCTCGCAACGAAAAAAAAACTCTCTCCCACACAAACAGTAATAATCTTTTCTTACCTTGCGCCAGATAAAAAAAATCACTTTTTCTATCTCGCAACAAAAAAAACATCACTTCATAATCAGCCTTCTGACATCCAACTTATTTGAGTAGAGTTGCTATTTGGCACTCCGTCGGTGAACGTGGGATTCCACCTTATACTTCTTTATCAGTATTCGGCAGGTTATCCGTGCTCTTATATTTTAGTCTGAAATAACAGCCTTGTACTGGAAAAAGAATTAGCTCGCATTGGACAAGAGGTGGTTTGCTGATAGATATTGTTTGAATTGGCCCCCAAACATATATGTCTTGAAAGCAATAAATCTCTATCCATTGCTTCTATATCAACAGGCACGAGGTACTGTTTTTCGTGACAGAGGAAAAAGAAGGCTGCAAATCAACGGCAGCAGCAACAACAACCATTTCATCGGGACGATTGTAGGAACGCCGGAACAAGCAAAGGTAAGAATGAGAGAGATAGGCATCGGCAACGGCAACGTCAATGGCAATTGATTGGTCTTCCACTCCACCGGCATTACTGATAATGTATTTCCTCTCTGTTTTTCTTCTTACTTTCATAGGACCGGATCGGAAGCAACGAATCGAAACAATCGGAATCAACGGATCGGAATCCTTGAGGTGCATTGTCGTCTTCCCTGTAGGTGCGAGGAAATTTCCCGGTTGGTGATAATTATGAATCGATTGAGAGAGATAGGCAATGGCAACGGCTATGGCGATTCGTTTTCCACTTCAACGGCATTACTGATAATGTATTTCCTCTCTGTTTTTCTTCTTATTTCCATAGGACCAAATCAACGGACCGGAAGCAGCAACCATCGAATCGTCAGCAACGGATCAGAATCAACGAATCAAGGTGCGGTGTTCGTCTTCCCTGTAGGTGCGGGGAATTTTCCGGTTGGTGATAATTACGATCGGCATGTACACTATATTATTCTGTTGTTATTATTTACTCTATGTAGTACATCAATAGATACTCACCCATTTTCTTGTTCAATTATCATATCATATATTCGAATAGGAGCGTCAACAACGGCAACAACTAGTCGAACCGCAGAGAGCAACAGCGGCAAGCGGCAGCAAGAGCAACAGCGGAAAGCGGCAGCGAGAGCAACAGCCGCAAGCAACAGAAACAGCAACTGGCATCGAATCGCTCCTCCTCCTCCACCGGCGCTCCACCAACGCCAGCAACGACAACACCAACACCGTCCCGGCAACGGCAACACCAATCGAACGATCGAATCGCAAAGCAAGAGCAACAGCGACAGGAATCCACCGATTGGCAACGAATCGGCGGCACGGCAACGAATTGGCAACGAATCGGCAGCATCGAAACGCTCCTCCTCCACCGGCAAGCGGCAACGAATCCGCGGTACGGCAACAAATCGGCGGCATCGAAACGCTCCTCCTCCACCGGCGCTCAGCAAGAAATCGGCAGCATAGAAACGCTCCTCCTCCACCAGCAAGCGGCAACGAATCGTCGGCATCGAATCGCTTCACCTCCTCCACCAGCGATCCACCAACCTCGCTCCTCCACCGGCAAGCGGCAACGAATCGTCGGCATCACGGAAACGCTCCTCCAACAAATAACGGAAACGCTCCTCCTCCACCGGCGCTCGGCAACGAATCAGCGAAACGCTCCTCCTCGATCCAACAACAATCGATCAGCAACACGAATCGATCTGCAAAACGAATCGATCCAACAACAATCGATCGACAACAGCAACACCAATCGATCCGGAACACCAATCGATCCAACAACAATGGGATTCAAATCAACAACAAAGCAATTGCCAGCAAAAGCAATCAAGCAAAAATCCAAGAGGAAACGCGGGAAGACTGAGAGAAAGAAAACGACTTCAAATTTTCTCCAAAACGCAGCACCATCGTCATCAACAATCCACCAGACTTACAAACACTTGTTGGAGATCAAACCTAACAAGACAGCAGAAGGGGACAGGAATCAAGATACAAAAGCAATTTTCAAACATATCGAGGAAATAGCATTGAAAACAGTTAACAAAAATGGGTTTGAAGGAAAATTCCTGGATACGAATTGGGGCCGGACAACAGTTGAAGAGAAGAAATATTCTTTGGCACAAGCAGTGTCTATAGACAGTTTCAAGACATTGGATAGTACCAACGAGAAGTTTGTTCTAGCATTTGCAGAATCAGAACCATCATTGAGAATTTTTGCAAAAGCTTCCACACAAATCGCAAAACGACGCTTGGGTACTCCCAAAAATATAGAAATCACAAGAACATTTGCTGGGCAGATTGTTGAATCTAAACCCAAAATAGGTCGAGGAACCAAATGTGACAGTGTAAACAGCGGATATGCTATTATTGGGATGAGACCAAATCGATTGAAATCGGGAAATGGTGTGTACGTTTTCAAAAACAATGTGGACTCGACAACAAAATACAACCTTGAACAGAAAGCACTACATATTGTGAAGGAAATGCAGCTTAGTTTAACTCCCATGTCCAAATTTGTCAACCTTGAAACAACTGTGATGAATGAGGTTGTTAATCGTACAACGTTGAATGCAATCGGCCATCACGCAACGGCCTTTGCTATTGGAAAGGATTATCACTCAAAATGCCATACCGATGCCGATATGTTCTATACAAGGCTGACAGTTATTGCTCCAAAACATGTAAGTGATGAAGAGGTGATTTATTACTTTGTCTTCCCCAGGTATGGAGTGAAAGTGCCATTGAGGTCAGGCGATACTCTATTGTTCAATCCATTAGTATTACATTGCTGTTCGAATCCAAAATACGAAGGCTGTTATATTATGAGCGCATGTGTATCTCGCAAAACTGTACTTAGAGCTAACCCTCTTTAGTAATATTAAACAGTAATTTTAAGTTAGTCGTTACATTCACCCTTGCTACTCAATTGGAACTGCTGTCAGAACTATCGCTGTCTGAACTGGATACATAATATGAATAGATAATCAAGTTCATTTAAGGTTGGGGATGGGCAGGATTTGTAAGTTCGGTCTTTGGATCTGGTGGGTTTTTGGGTTGACAAACGAGTTATATTTTGATTAGGGACTGGAAAGAATTGCACTGAACCAAAATTGGTGGGTTTTTGCGTGGACGATTGAATTATATTTTGGTCGGGGGTCGGAAGAATTTGCACTGTCTTCAAATCAGGTGGGTTTTTTGGTTGATTACTGAGTTATATTTTGGTCGGGGATCGGCAGGATTTGCAATGTGTTCAAATATGGTTGGTTTTTTGGTTCACGATTGAATTATATTTTGGTAAGAGACTGGAAAGATTTGCACAGTGTTAATTGGCGGGATTTGCACTGTGCTAAAATCTGGTTGGTTTTTGAATTGATGACTGAGTTATATTTTGGTTAGGGACTGGAGAGATTTGCAATGTGTTCAAATCTGGTGAGTTTTAGGGTTGACGATTTAATTATATTTTGGTTAGGGACTGAAAAGATTTGCACTGTGTTCAAATCTGGTTGGTTTTTGGGTTGATGGCTGAGTTATATTTTAGTCAGGGATTGGCAGGATTTGCACTGTGTAAAAATCTTGTGGGTTTTTGGGTTGATGACTGCGTTATATTTTGGTCGGGGACTGGCAGGATTTGCACAGTGCTAAAATCTGGTGGGTTTTTGGGTTGATGACTGAGTTATATTTTAGTCGGGAATTGGCAGGATTTGCACTGTGCTAAAATCTGGTTGGTTTTTGAATTGATGACTGAGTTATATTTTGGTTAGGGACTGGAAAGATTTGCACTGTGTCTAAATCTGGTGGGTTTTAGGGTTGATGATTTAATTATATTTTGGTTAGGGACTGAAAAGATTTGCACTGTGTTCAAATCTGGTTGGTTTTTGGGTTGATGACTGAGTTATATTTTAGTCGGGAATTGGCAGGATTTGCACAGTGATAAAATCTGGTGGGTTTTTGGGTTGATGACTGCGTTATATTTTGGTTGGGGATTGGCAGGATTTGCACTGTGCTAAAATCTGGTGGGTTTTTGGGTTGATGACTGAGTTATATTTTAGTCGGGAATTGGCAAAATTCGCACTTGTCTGAAAAAAAGGTGAGTTTGGGGTTGATGACTGAGTTATATTTTGGTTAGGGACTGGAAAGATTTGCACTGTGTTCAAATCTTGTGGGTTTTTGGGTTGACGATTTAGTTATATTTTTGTTCGGGACTGAAAAGATTTGCACTGTCTTCAAATCTGGTGGGTTTTTGGGTTGATGACTGAGTTATATTTTAGTAGGGGATTGGCATGATTTGCACTGTGCTAAAATCTAGTTGGTTTTTGGGTTGATGACTGCGTTATGTTTTGGTCGGGGACTGGCAGGATTTGCACAGTGATAAAATCTGGTGGGTTTTTGGGTTGACGACTGAGTTATATTTTAGTGGGAATTAGCAGGATTTGCACTGTGCTAAAATCTGGTGGGTTTTTGGGTTGATGACTGAGTTCTATTTTGGCTAGGAACTGGAAAGATTTGCACTGTGTTCAAATCTGGTGAGTTTTAGGGTTGACGATTTAATTATATTTTGGTTAGGGACTGAAAAGATTTGCACTGTGTTCAAATCTGGTTGGTTTTTGGGTTGATGACTGAGTTATATTTAAGTAGGGGATTGGCAGGATTTGCACAGTGATAAAATCTGGTGGGTTTTTGGGTTGATGGCTGAGTTATATTTTAGTCTGGAATTGGCAGGATTTGCACTGTTCTAAAATCTGGTTGGTTTTTGGGTTGATGACTGAGTTATATTTTGGTAAGGGACTGGAAAGAGTTGCACTGTGTTCAAATCTGGTGGGTTTTTGGGTTGACGATTTAATTATATTTTGGTTAGGGACTGAAAAGATTTGCACTGTGTTCAAATCTGGTTGGTTTTTGGGTTGATGACTGAGTTATAATTTAGTCGGGAATTGGCAGGATTTGCACTGTGCTAAAATCTGGTGGGTTTTTGGTTTGATGACTGCGTTATATTTTGGTCGGGGACTGGCAGGATTTGCACAGTGCTAAAATCTGGTGGGTTTTTGGGTTGATGACTGAGTTATATTTTAGTCAGGAATTGGCAGGATTTGCACTGTGCTAAAATCTGGTTGGTTTTTGAATTGATGACTGAGTTATATTTTGGTTAAGGACTGGAAAGATTTGCACTGTGTCTAAATCTGGTGGGTTTTTGGGTTGACGATTTAATTATATTTTGGTTAGGGACTGAAAAGATTTGCACTGTGTTCAAATCTGGTTGGTTTTTGGGTTGATGACTGAGTTATATTTTAGTCGGGGATTGGCAGGATTTGCACTGTGCTAAAATCTGGTTGGTTTTTGAATTGATGACTGAGTTATATTTTGGTTAGGGACTGGAAAGATTTGCACTGTGTCTAAATCTGGTGGGTTTTAGGGTTGACGATTTAATTATATTTTGGTTAGGGACTGGAAAGATTTGCACTGTGTTCAAATCTGGTTGGTTTTTGGGTTGATGACTGAGTTATATTTTAGTCGGGGATTGGCAGGATTTGCACTGTGCTAAAATCTGGTTGGTTTTTGGGTTGATGACTGCGTTATATTTTGATTAGGGACTGGAAAGATTTGCACTGTGTTCAAATCAGGTTGGTTTTTGGGTTGATGACTGAGTTATATTTTAGTGGGAATTGGGAGGATTTGCTCTGTGCTAAAATCTGGTTGGTTTTTGAATTGATGACTGAGTTATATCTTGGTTAGGGACTGGAAAGATTTGCACTGTGTCTAAATCAGGTGGGGTTTAGGGTTGACGATTTAATTATATTTTGGTTAGGGACTGAAAAGATTTGCACTGTGTTCAAATCTGGTTGGTTTTTGGGTTGATGATTGAGTTATATTTTAGTCGGGAATTGGCAGGATTTGCACAGTGATAAAATCTGGTGGGTTTTTGGGTTGATGGCTCAGTTATATTTTAGTCAGGAATTGGCAAAATTTGCACTGTGCTAAAATCTGGTTGGTTTTTGAATTGATGACTAAGTTATATTTTGGTTAGGGACTGGAAAGATTTGCACTGTGTTCAAATCTGGTGATGTTTAAGGTTGACGATTTAATTATATTTTGGTTAGGGACTGAAAAGATTTGCACTGTGTTCAAATCTGGTTGGTTTTTGGGTTGATGACTGAGTTATATTTTAGTTGGGGATTGGCAGGATTTGCACAGTGATAAAATCTGGTGGGTTTTTGGGTTGATGGCTGAGTTATATTTTAGTCTGGAATTGGCAGGATTTGCACTGTTCTAAAATCTGGTTGGTTTTTGGGTTGATGACTGAGTTATATTTTGGTAAGGGACTGAAAAGATTTGCACTGTGTTCAAATCTGGTTGGTTTTTGGGTTGATGGCTGAATTATATTTTAGTCGGGGATTTGCAGGATTTCCACTGTGCTAAAATCTGGTGGGTTTTTGGGTTGATGACTGCGTTATATTTTGGTCGGGAATTGGCAGGATTTGCACTGTGCTAAAAAAAAGGTAGTTTTTTGGGTTGATGACCGAGTTATATTTTAGTCAGGAATTGGCAAAATTTGCACTGTGCTAAAATCTGGTTGGTTTTTGGGTTGATGACTGAGTTATATTTTGGTTAGGGACTGGAAAGATTTGCACTGTGTCTAAATCAGGTGGGTTTTAGGGTTGACGATTTAATTATATTTTGGTTAGGACGAATTGGCAAAATTTGCACTGTGCTAAAATCTGGTTGGTTTTTGAATTGATGACTAAGTTATATTTTGGTTAGGGACTGGAAAGATTTGCACTGTGTTCAAATCTGGTGATGTTTAAGGTTGACGATTTAATTATATTTTGGTTAGGGACTGAAAAGATTTGCACTGTGTTCAAATCTGGTTGGTTTTTGGGTTGATGACTGAGTTATATTTTAGTTGGGGATTGGCAGGATTTGCACAGTGATAAAATCTGGTGGGTTTTTGGGTTGATGGCTGAGTTATATTTTAGTCTGGAATTGGCAGGATTTGCACTGTTCTAAAATCTGGTTGGTTTTTGGGTTGATGACTGAGTTATATTTTGGTAAGGGACTGAAAAGATTTGCACTGTGTTCAAATCTGGTTGGTTTTTGGGTTGATGGCTGAATTATATTTTAGTCGGGGATTTGCAGGATTTCCACTGTGCTAAAATCTGGTGGGTTTTTGGGTTGATGACTGCGTTATATTTTGGTCGGGAATTGGCAGGATTTGCACTGTGCTAAAAAAAAGGTAGTTTTTTGGGTTGATGACTGAGTTATATTTTAGTCAGGAATTGGCAAAATTTGCACTGTGCTAAAATCTGGTTGGTTTTTGGGTTGATGACTGAGTTATATTTTGGTTAGGGACTGGAAAGATTTGCACTGTGTTCAAATCTGGTGAGTTTTAGGGTTAACGATTTAATTATATTTTGGTTAGGGAATGGAAAGATTTGCACTGTGTTCAAATCTTGTGGGTTTTTGGGTTTATGACTTAGTTATATTTTGGTCGGGGATTGGCAGGATTTGCACTGTGCTAAAATCTGGTGAATTTTTGGTTGATGACTGAGTTATATTTTGGTTAGGGACTGGAAAGATTTGCACTGTGCAAAAATTGGGTGGGTTTTTGGGTTGATGACTGAGTTTTTTTTTGTTCTTGGACTTGCAAGATTTGCACAGTGCTCAAACCTAGTGGGTTTTTGGGTTCATGATTGAGTTATATTTTGGTCGTAGAACTTCTTACCATAACTTCACTGACACATACTTACAATACATACAATAACTACGTACGCAACAACTCCACAGGGCCCCTGCAAAGCACTAATTTGTCTTTCCTTTGTGTGGGAATACGCGTATCGAAAGTTCGATACTCATAGATATTTGTATCGTGTGTTCGATACACAGTGCTTTAAGTATCTCTTGATACTCATGAGCGCTTATGTATAATTTACTTATTGCGCTCCCCTTGTGATAAAAGATCTAGAACACTTTGGAATCGTACGTCTTGTTTTGTATTACGTAATACGTATTACGTTTACGTAAAACAATACGTATTTGTAAATCGCTCGCGTATACGTAAATTGTACGTTTCGTATTACATAATTTACGTATCGCGTATACATAAACTTCACGCTTGACTTAGTAATTCAATACACCCTTGGATGGTCCTTGGACTGTCCGTCTCATACACATAGATAGGCCTTACCTTCCTATGGTGGCTTCCAGCATGATGTTTGGTGGGGTAATCCGCCAGGTTATGTTTTCCCGGTTCCCAGAAGATATTAAATTGCCCCTGTTCAGCTCTGTCTCTTAACCAATAGAAACGCATGTCAATGGCTTTAGATCTCTTCTGTTTGATCGTGCCGTTTAATATGCCTTCCGCTGTGTTATTGTTGGTCTTCAGCGGGGTAGCTGGTTGTGGATGCCCCAGCTCGATGAGAAACTGCCTGACTGGTATTGCCTCTCTTGCGTTCAAGAATAATGATGCCACCTCGGCTTCGGCCGCGGATGCCATCACATTCTTGATTATCTTCGCCAATACAAGTATTGGCCCATTGAAAGTGCTTCCCATCATATCTCCCAGATAGTGATATCCCCCTGCTCGGCTCTTGGCCCCTGGGCATACTAGGTACGCCGCATCACTATCCACCCAGAGTATCATGTCACTGGCTCTGTAGATTATGGTGGCGTTCGGGTTGCAGGCTGCGTAATTGAGGAAATGTCTCGTCGCCATGAGGGTCGTTTGGTTGTCGTTGGCTGAAGCTATGTCGTTGAGTGCGTGTAGCATTGTGTTGTCCACTGCCCGTGCGTAGAACAGGAACTTTCCTGTGACTTGTTGTATGAATTTGATCTCGCCGTCGGTCAATGTGGAAGTATCCTTGAGTTTTGCATATTGTATTTTTGCGCCATAGGCCGGTATGTCGGCACGTGAGGGGCCCGCGTATGTACGCGAAGGTCTCGCGTGTTCAAATTCCTTTAGGGCTTGTTCCACGTAGCCATCCATCGGCAATTGAACTTCACGCTTGTCGTAGTCCCAACGTAGGTGGACCCCTACGTATTGTTTTCCCGACCAGTCGACCTTGAAGGTGTATTTGGTCCCTATGGCCTCGACTAGGTGATCGACGTTTTCTTGTTGTGTGTATTTAATCCCAAAGTCGTCCACGACTAGGGTGAAACTGATGTCCCTTTCGTCATGGAGAAATAGCCCCTCGGTGTGGGGTGCCTTCTGGTAGCCGTATTGTTGTAGGTGGTTTACCAAGTCATCATGCGCTATTTTTCCACTCTGTTTTAGTCTGTACCCTGCTTTTTTGATGCGGGCATAAACATATTCCCCTTGTTTGAGCTCCTCCAGGTTGTAGGCTACACGTATTCGCGGAGGAATCATATCCCACCTGAATTTTACGTACTCGGGCTCATCAAGTGTGGAGCATAAATACATGTTTGAAATGTCGCCCGTACAGTATTTCGCCCCGGGGGTGGATATCACGCTGTTCCAATGGGTTTTAATGGTCTCCATACTCGCGGTGCGGGTTGATACATTGCCGTGGTATTCCAATTGGTCTCCCCCCGCGGTTATCCTTGTCTGATAGGGGTCGGCTTTCTTGGGGCGTATGGCGACTGTGTACCGGGGGTAGGTTACCTTCTTGTGTACGGGTACATCTTGTCTGCGTATCCAATCCAACACATCCATCCCTTCTATATGATTGCTCTGGAAGCCCTGGAATAATTGCCCAAATTCGTCTTCACCTGATTTGAGCCATAACTCCCGTACGTGGCTCTTCGGATGCTTGATGAGATCCCGATAGGCAGCCCACTTGCTCAAATATTCGTCCCATATGGAGCCTCCACACGCTAGTTGGGGGGTGTATGCTGGTTCGGCCCGCGGGTTGATCGACTGCTTTGGTACTGGGAAACCCAATGGGTCATGCTGGTACGTCCCCATGAGGGCCTTAGGCTTAACTTTGGACTTTGAGTAGTATTGGTCTGATTTGTAAAATCGGGATATCTCACCATGAGTGTAGTCAGCTGTGTCCCCATCGGTGAACTGGACCTTGTAGTACTGATTGGTTTGGTCATAGGTGGTCACCTCTCCCTCATACCACCCCGTGTTAAACCGTTTTCTTATGGTGGTCCCTATTGCCCAAGGGTGTCCTCGTCGGGCGCTGAGCCATTGTGTAGGATTCGCATGTGGTTGGGTAGATTTTGTTTCACGTCCTATCGGCACCCTTGGAGGTTTGCGCGCATTCACAGTTGGGCTGGTTGATGTGGTATTGGGCCCGATCAGTTTTTCTTGGGGATCCGCCTCTCCACTTAAGGGTCGTTGCGCCTCTACGTTTAGTAGTTCTTGTACGCGACGTAGGGCCTCATTGATCTGTGTCCCTTGATCCACGTAGGGAAGCGGAGGATGGGGCTTAGTTGTTACTTCCTTTAAATCTTGGAGGATCATAATTAATCGATCCGTGGAAGACGTTTGTGGCATCTGGGCTTTTGGGAAAAATGCCACCGTATTGCTCACTCTGGTGGCCCTACTCTTCCCCCCGATACAGGTGTAGTTCCGGTAGTGCTTTAACGCCGGGCCCACGTAGAAACCTCTTGTCCCATGGTCCTGCCATGCTCCACGCTCTTGGGTCCTATCATGGATGATGACTCTACATCCAAATGGGGCCATTGGGTGTTTGTTGTAGTCGTAGATCCCGTGGCGTAGCTCGTACGCGGACAGTTTGGGCTGTGTACGGGATGCGCGTAAGAGGTTGAGGGTGATGATCGCTTGTGGTATTAGTAGATCCCAATCGTCTATGGGAAAGGTATCATCCACCCCATTCAACCCGGCTATGATGTGGTTCTTGAAGGTCTGTATTGCCCGTTCAGCGTGGTTGAGCCGGTGGTCCCCCGGGGATGCCAATTGGTAGTCTAAGTTGTTCCGCGTGATGTAGGTGATTAGCTTCTTGGATGTCTCGTTGTCCATTCGTACAATCTTGGCGTGGGCGTTGTTCTCCTTCATTCGATTGTAGCACTTGGTGAACCCATACAGTATGTCTTCACTCTTACGAGACTTGATGGGTTCCACGTCAATGTAGTTGGAGTCGTAATCGTACATCAGGAATACGTATTGGTGTCCACGGCGTGATGTGACGGGGTATCTGCCTGGTAGGTCCCATGCTATGAGTTCCTTGGGTTCATCGTTGGTCGGTTGCATGTCTGATGCTGACACGATGTCCACGCAGACTTCGTGTGTCTTCTTCTGGTGGGCTTGGGATATCAGAGTGTTGGGCGCCGCTTGGTCTGTTTTTGGTGATTTCTTCTTTGGTTTGCGCGTGCTCTGTATCCCCTGCCGGACCATCTGGAGGTGGCCCATGGTGGTTTCCTCTGACGCCAGTAGGAACCGATTAACCCGCTGGGCAGTTAGCCCCGGCCATGTGGCAAATGAACCTCGTTCGATGGCGTGTATCCACGTTTCCTTGGTGGGATAGCCCGCTGCTGCGTGGTAGAAAGCTATGAGCTTGGGGACGACTTGAATCTGATATGCTCCCGCCCCGGTGTGTACCTGTATTTGTTTGTCTGAATCTGAAAATGGTGGGGGGGGGTTCGTCACCCTTGGAGATTTAGCCGGCCCCCGTGTGAATGTGTCTGTATCTGAAACGGGGGGGGGGGGGGGGGGGGGGGAGGGTAGCTGTTTTGGTTGGATGGAGGGGGACCATGTAAAGGTCCCGGAGGGGATCCCGAGTGCCTAGTAACACTGTGTGGTTGGTGGGGCCCACGACCTCCACTTTATCTTTGGTGAAAGTCACGCTGCACCCATTGTTACACAACTTTGGTACCGAGACGAGGGGGAGGTCCACGTCATCAAACTTATGGCAACCGAGTGCTGCGAGTGGTAACAAGGGGAGGTCCAGGACTTCGGTGGCTTGCGATGCCATAGTGCTACCATTTGCACAGCCTACGATGACGGCGCCAGGTGTTTCCCGATGGGCGCCTCCCTGATATGAGGTGGGCACGAAATGATCGGTGGCAGCTGAGTCTAGGGCCCCAAACCCGGACGCCGGGGGTGTGATGGAGGCCATGGCGAAGGTAACGCGTTTGTTGTTGCTGGTGGGCTGTTGGTATGTGCAACTCGAAGGGGCACGTAAGATACTTAGTAATGACGCTGACTTGGGGCTGTTACTACTATGACGATTAAGTATGTTACTGTGCTCCTCCCCACACCGTCAGGGGGAGGGGCTGTCGTGGGTTTCCCGCGTGATGGGGTGGCTCCACTTCATCCATCTGTCCTCGCGTTGGGTTGACCCACCCATTTTGTTGGCAAATGTGGCCCCTACTTGGTGGTTCGGTTTGAACTGGAAGCAATCTCCCCCATCATGTGAGAGATTGACGCCGCACAAGTGACAGTAGTGCTTGTACTGTTTCCACTGGGATGGTGGCTTGTTCGTAGCCTGGTGCTGTCGTCGTCCCGTTTGCTGTGGTTGGTGGGACTGCTGGACCTGTTGCGGACTAGTACCATTTTGGGTTTGTTGACTGGCTATCAACATTCCCATTTGCCTCGTGAGGGCGGACAGGGCGGACTCCAACTGGTGGCTTGACATGGTGAGGGTGGATGCTGCTGTTGCCGATTCTGCCTGGGACTTGAGGTCCTGGCAGACACTAATGAGGGCCCGTTGGTTGTCCTCGATGATGGCAAGACGTTGGTCATGCTGGATTTCCACCTTGTTGGCTGACCCGGTGGTGGCATGGTAGCTACTGTATAGTTCCTTGAGGCGTAGACCCCAAAAGCGTTTGTATTGCAACAGTTCCTGTTCCTCTGAGGATGTGTGGACGGTCGCCCGGTGTTGTTTCCATGCTTCCTCCACTCTGTGGAGTGTAATGGGGTCGTGCTTGCTCCTCTTGAATGCCATGTGGGCGTGGTCCATCATCTGGGCTGCTGTCACCTTGGCTGTAGCCGGTAGGAGGTTGATCTGGTATTGGTATTTGGTGAGAAGGCGGAAGTATTCTTTGGGGCCCAACGGGCTGGGGGTGTAGTCTAGTTCCCGCATCTTCTTAGCTATTTCAGCTGTCAAATCGCGTTGTACATCTGTCGTACACAGCTCGTCCTCCATGTGTTGGAAGGCCTCAAGGGCTGTGGTCCCTCTGGGGAAGGCCTCCAACCCCGGGTCTTTTAACTCGTGGAGCATCCTGGGGAACTTCTTGTCGGTCAGCAGGAGGGCCTCCCGATTGTACTTGTTCCATTCCACGAATAGTGTTCTGCTTTGTTTCCACAGTTTGTAAGTATCTGACGTAAGCTCCACCGTGCTGTCTAACTCGGAGGGTTCCGCGGGTGCTGTGGGATACACCGCGTTTGGGTTCCTCTCCCGTGCCCGGTATTGTTCCTCTGTCTCTAAGAGAAATGCGTATCCTCCCCCCTGTATGTATTTTGTGGAGGTCACTTCGGCCAGTGCGTTTGTAAGAGCTTTCTTGAACTCGTACACGTCGATGCTCGTCGGGATTTGGACCGGCTTCAGTTGCACGGGCTCCATCAGTTCCTTCAGCGCGTTGTAGTAGTCTCCTCTCTTCTTGGACATGGTGTCTTCACTGTCGTCACTGTCACTCTCTTCTCCGTACTCTGCCAATAATTGGTTCTGGTTTTGTAGTTGGTTGGTTTGGCTGAGTGTATACTCACGTAGGTTGTAGTTATCTTCGGTCAGATCCTCTAGTCGCCCTTGTAAGTATCGGAGTTCGTGTTCAGTGTCGATGCTGGTGTCCGGTGTGACTCCTCTGTAGGCTGGAGAATTGTTGTGTTCTGTATTGTTCCCTTCTGGCATCGGCCGTGTTAATTGCTGGTGTAGTAATCTTATCGATAACTAATAGGACCAAAGATCGCTATGTCGTTATTATTTGTTATTTTATCTGTTACTGTTACGATGTTGGAAAGAATTATCGATAAGATTATGATCGGATTGTTTCTGGACCATATTGTTCTCTCATTTACTAATTTATCTTTCCTTTGTGTGGGAATACGCGTATTGAGAGTTTGATACTCATAGATACTCGTATCGTGTGTTCGATACACAGTGCTTTAAGTATCTCTTGATACTCACGAGCGCTTATGTATAATTTACTTATTGCGCTCCCCTTGTGATAAAAGATCTAGAACACTTTGGAATCGTACGTCTTGTTTTGTATTACGTAATACGTATTACGTTTACGTAAAACAATACGTATTTCGTAAATCGCTCGTGTATACGTAAATTGTACGTTTCGTATTACATAATTTACGTATCGCGTATACGTAAACTTCACGCTTGACTTAGTAATTCAATACAACACACATTAACTACATTTGTTGATTTTATAAATGATATCATTCCCCAAGTTGGCTGTTACTGGTATGACCACAATCAGTACACCCGAGATGCTTTCCTTGCCTTTTGTAATGCGCGCAACCAGCACCCTGAACTGACTGCTTTTCACATCAAGGCTAATGCAGCAATTCCCTTAGCGCCATTCCCACATGTTACTGCTCAAGTTCCTACGGCATCACAACCCAGCGTACAAGCTCAATGTTGCCTCACAAAACCAGTCCTATCACGGGCGTCACCTAGGACAACGACACCTGTTTCTACGACGGCTCCAGGACCGGCATCATCTTCGGTATCTGCTTCCGTAACGCATCCAGTACCTGTTCTCGTCACGCCTCCAGCACATGTTTCTGTTACACCTCAAACATCTGCTTCCTTCCCATCTCAAGCACCTAATTCTGCTTGCGAAACGCCTGCCATCTCTACTCTTATTGCCAATAATGGGAACCCGCTTGGGTCTTCTGAAACGCATAAGTTAGCTTGTCCCAATGCTGATCTCCCTGCTTCTACTAGTACTCCATTCTACACTTGGACTTACTTTCCCAGCAACGAATCAGTCCGTTTTTGCAGAGTTGTCTCTTCAACCATTCCTACTGTCCATCCGGACACTCCACCTGGTGATGCCTATCATATTACAAACCGTGCGCATCACTCTCCACGTCCTTCCCTTGAGCCGTCAACTCACTCAAGATGGACATTTCATCCAAAATCTGCTATTGTGACATTCTACCGTTCACCCAAGCAATTTTCTTCTCACAAGCCCAGTACTTGCATTCCTTCATTGCAACTTCCACCATCTGGGGCATTTTCTAAGGATAGTGTCGTTCCACGCTCAGTTCATGCCAACGATAGTGCCGTTCCAAACCCAGTCCATGTCTATTCACAGTCTGGTGCACCTTCTTGCCCTAATCGGGAGGCTACTATTTATGGGGCACATTCTTTGACCTACGACTTGCCTGCTGTGTACATCACCAAACGGCATCGTGATGCTATCAAGCTCAAGCTGTATCACCTACATGCTACTCTCTTGGTTGCTAATTGGACTTACCATGACATTGCTTGATATGGGGCATGTTTGGATTCCTCCAAATTGATCGATTTCCTACGATTTAATCATATCAATCGATTTCTATGATTCGTCTACGATTCGATTCTCTGATCCAAGCTTCCTACGCTTTTATCATATTCGACGGATTGATCCATGTATCGTTGTATCGGTTCAATCTACAATTCAAGATCAACAATCCGATGTGTATACACAGTCAATCAGTATCAGACCGACGATACTACGATTCGATCCATTTCAAGTTGGTCTCTACGAATCGATTTACTACGACTCGATTTCTATGATTCATCCCAAGCTTGGTTTCCACAAATCGACTTCCTACGAATCGATTATGGTATCTACAAATTAATGCCTTACGAATCGACTATGTATCAGTGTTTGATATTGGTACCTACAAATCGATTTCCTACGAATCACTGCTACGGTCACAGTTCCAAGATTGATATCTACAAATCTCCTACGAATCGGCTATGGTTGTATCTACAGAATCGATTATCAATCCCCTATTAGATTCCCCGATCAAGCTTCGCTTACGATTGTATTTGATCAATCGCATCCTACGCTTCGATTCTACGACTGGATTCTCAAGCTGCGATTGTCTTCTATGACCTGTTTCCAAGTATCCAACGATTTGATCATATTCTACGATTTGATCCAATCTACGACTGATCCAAGCCTACGACTGATCCAAGCCTACATTCTACGATTTGACACAATCTAAGATTGCTCCAAATCTACGATCAATCCACTAAAATTGATTCACTATGATCCAAATCCGACGATTGATCCACAATCTCTACAAGACAACCATCATGACTATTTTCATTCCAAGCTTGACATCTACAAATTGATCCTCCATCCCATCGATTATACGGTTCATTCCATGTTGATATCCGTGATTGATTGCTTTCTACAATTTGATTGAATTTGATCCATTGCTCACTACGAATCCAATATACGGTGATTCAAAATCTACGATTGTGCATCCTACGGTTGTGCTTGATCTATGAATTTGTCTGCAATCAATTCTACGATTGAATCCTATTGATACGATTCAATTCGAATCAATTCTCCAAATTATCGATGCACTATCATGGGGCATTCTTCTCCTTTGGTATTCTTCCTGTGATAAAGGCTCCTGTATCTTCCTTTTTCGAGTAAGAAAATGGGGCATATTGAATGCTTCAAGAAATTTATTTTCTTCTTCTTTCCGAAGTATGTTATGCACTTAATCACGTGCAAGAAGATGGGGCATATTAAATTACTTCCACATATGTACTCACAAAATTTACTTGTTCTTCTTGTCGAGCTATGTGACACACTTGATCACGTTCAAGAAGATGGGGCATATTAAATTCCTTTCGTGCGTATGTAAGGGAACCACAGGCCAGTACTTGAACTTACGTAGATTTCTACGTAATTTACAGTACTACAGCTGGAGTGGTACGATAATACCGACAGAGTCATATGCACCCCTGTAAGCAAGATTGGAGAATCTCTGTAAGCAGGATCGAGTCATATGCACCTCTATAAGCAGGATTGGAATATTCTTCTTGAAGACCAAATGACCGGGAAGGCCCATACTTTCTGTAAACAGGATTGGAATATTCTCATATCTTATGGTAAATGACCGGGAAGGCCCATTCTTTCTGTTTTCACGATCGAAGTTTGATACTTAAGATCAGAAGCAAGGTTCTTTCACGATCGAAGTTCGATACTTAATATTATTTTCCTTCTGAATCCGGTCCGTTGAAGGTCTGATTCAAAGGCTTCTGGAGAACAGCAACGCTGCGTTAGTGTGTTAGTAAGCAAGGTTCTTTTTGTTTTCATGACCAAAACAAGGTAAATTGCCTGGTTCCGGTATAGCCATTTTGATACTTCCGATCATGTGCTTCGATACTCATGATCAAAAGGGAGGTTCGAAGAAGCTTCTTGTAACAGCTGTTTCGATGATCACGATTAGAAGGAAGCTTCTAATCGAGAAGGAAGCTTCTCATGATAGCATGTGATTCTACAGTGCTGTACGATTAGGTGTACTGTATTCATCACTGCACTAAAAGGGATATCATGCTCTCCAGCAAGATTACTCTCTTATCTCATACTTTTAACATTCAACTGATTTATATCCCAAAATTCACACTAGTTGCTACCAACTACTTGTAATCTACATACTAAGGTCTGTCTCACTGCAATCTGAATAAGTCACAGTAAGAAGAGATCTGGCGTTTCCATAGTCTCGCCTGTAGTCCGATTATGTGGTGCCATTGTTGTTGGAGGAGGAGACGAAGAGGAGGAGACGAATCGCGAATCGTCGTTCTTGGAGGAGGAGAGGAATTGCCGCTGTTGTTGGAGTAGACGAATCACAAATCACAGTCTTTGGAGGAGGTTGGGAAACGCCACTTTTGAAGGAGTAGCCTGTCCTTGGAGGTTTGGATAAATACACAAATCATGAATCTTGACGACGATTCATTGCTGTTGTTGCCGTTCTGTTGCTGCCCTATGGTATTGGGTGATTCCCGAAATACTTTTATGTACTACATAAACACGAAATTTTCTACTTAACCAGTCGTAATGTTACAAATCATAATCGACGTGAGCTCACCTTGACTATGATTTGTAACGTTACACTTTTTTATAAGGGAATTCACATGTTTTTGCGCCATACTTATTCATACGAAGAATTCCACATATATTCCAAAATGAGAGAAAATGAGATTCCACATTCCAAAATGAGATTTATGCACTTTCCCGCCAAAAAAAGTATGCACTAAATTTTCATTCCCGAACTACTAAAAACAGAAGTTTATGTACGTTACAAAAAAGTATTTCGGGAATCACCCATTGCTGACGATTTTTGTTGCTGCCGCTCCGTGTTGCGACTTGCTGCTGCGACTCGCTGCTGTTGCTCTGTTGTTGGTGGTGTTGTTGTTGCCTACGATTAGTTGTCGATGACGATTCGTTGCCGTTGCTGCCGTCCGGTGTTGCCGACGATTTTTTGTTGCTGCCGCTCCGTGCTACGACTTGCTGCTACCACTCGCTGCTGTTGCTCTCGCTGTGGTGTTGCTGCCGTCCGGTGTTGCCGACAATTTGTGTTGCTGCGGCTCCTTGTTGGGACTTGCTGCTGCCACTTGCTGCTGTTGCTCTTGTGCCGTTGGAGGAGCAGACAAATTGCCATTGGAGGAGGAGGAGTTGCTGTTGCTCTCTGTGTCTAGTGAAGTCAGTGTCTATTGTAGTATCCTACTACGATACAATATGTGGAAAAAATGAGGTGAGTATCTATTGATGTAGAGTAAACGATAACAAAAGAATAATACAATTTACATGCAAACCTACACTCTTCTTTCTTCAGCAATGGTACGGTCACTCGATCAATACTTGGGGATCGTTTTGGTTGGCTGCTTGTTGTTGGGTCTTGTTCCTCACTCGGCTCGCGTAACAATTTGTTGTCGCCTACAATTGGTTGCCATACCTATTGCAACTCGATCGCTGTTGCTGTTGCTGTTGCTGTTTATGTTGCTGTTGCTGTTGTCTGTTTGCTGTTTATGTTGTTGTTGCTTCTGTAACGGTTCAGCGGTGCCAACGATTCATTGCCCTTGCTGTTATGACTCGATTGCTGTTGCTGTTGCTGTTGCTTCCGTCAACTTGCTGTTGCTGTTGCTTGATCCAGGTGTTGCCTTTGATTCGGTGTTGCCTTCGATTCGAATCGTTGTTGCTGATATGTTGTTCCTGCCGTAGATTTGAAGAATTCTTCATCTTATGTCACAAAAAACAGTACCTCGTGCCTGTTGATATAGAAGCAATGGATGCAGATTTATTGCTCTTAAGATGTATATGTTTGTGTGCATCCAAACAACAATATCTATCCAGCAAACAATCTCTCGTCCAATGCGGTCTAATTCTTTTTTCAGTACAAGGCTGTTATTCGGACTAAAATATCTCGAGCCTGAATCACCTGCCTACTAGTGATCATTGCTGATCAGTTCAGTGGGATTCTGCGTTCTCGGACGGAGTGCCTATCCTACAAGTGCGGTAAAGCAACTCTGCTCAAAATAAGTCAGGTAAGATTATGAAGGGAAAGAGTATTTTTTGCCTCGCGACAAAAAAAAATTACACTGTAAAATCACATTGTAAAATAAATTTTCGCTGTGTGTGTGTGTGTGTGTGAGTTTTTTTTGTCGCGAGGTAGAAAAAAGACTATATTTTGTACTAAAATTATTAGGTTGAGAATGTTAAGTAAAAAATAAGGGCTATATTGCACATGTCGCGCGCGATTATTCTTTATCATTCTATATTCAGAATTTACTTAACATTTTTAACTTAATTAATATAATCAAATTATTCTTTGTTATTCTATATTCAAAACCGCGACGCGCGATATTATTTACTTAACGCTCTTAACTTAAATTCATGTACCGGTGGTACGTACCACATGTGTGACGGTGATTTTACTGGTAATGAATTTGCGTAGAAATCTACGGCAGTAGTTTTCTACACAATTTTTGTACTAGATAATTTCTGGTAATGAATTTGCGTAGAAATCTACAGCAGTAGTTTTCTACACAAATTTTGTACAATATAATTTCTGGTAATGAATTTGCGTAGAAATCTACGGCAGTACTTTTCTACACAATTTTTGTACTAGATAATTTCTGGTAATGAATTTGTGTAGAAATCTACGGCAGTTGTTTGAGGCCGATCAAAAACGAGCCGCGTGCGACTAGACGAGACACGTGCAAGCTAAAACAAGGCGCACGCGACTGAACGAATGAGAAGTGAATGAATGAATGAGACGCAAATGAGACGCTGGCCGATCAATTGAGTCATCTTGCTTCTACAGGAATTTGACTAAATGGAATGCAGGATTGGAATTTCTGTGAATGAAGAGGGAATGAGAATTTTCCTCGAATGTGGAGAAGGGCCATCATCATCATGTGAAGAAAAGATCATCTGTTCACGAATGATGTGGCGCGAAAAGTATAGGCCTACAGCCCCTGGTAATAGAGGTACAGGGCATGTGAGAATTGCACTGGAGTATTAGCGGGCCGGTGCAAATATTAGTGATTTAGTGTGTGCATCAAAGTATTAGCGGGTCGATGCACCAATTTAGTGATTTTAGGAAAGAGTAGAATATCTGCTCACAATTTAGAACAATTTAATGTCGTAAACAAACAGTAACAAGAACAACAGTTAGCAAAACACCAATTCTCAACCTCAAATTTTGGAGCCCTTCAAACATTCTTCGAAGAATTACGAAGCGCTTTGCGAGGTCGGACAGTTGGTCCCAAGCGACTACAAAGCAGGCTGGCTTACAAGAGATACTCACACTCAACGGTGAGACACTCGGAACAGGAAGCCAGCGGCAGAGATATTCGCACTACACCGGCGAAAGACTCTGTGTCGACTCTGTGTACACCAAGGCCGAGATATTCGCAAACGGCGAAACACTCGAAACAAGGAAGAAATATTCGCACTACACTGGCGAAAGACTCTGTGAACCCCCCAAGGAAGAGATATTCGCAAGCCAACGACGAAATACTCCGTTTCAGATCCCCAAGAAGAGATATTCGTAATTAATCTGTTTTCTACTTCGTGTCATTAGATTGCAGTAGGTAGGTTGCTGTAATATTGATTAGGTTCTAAAATTGTGAGCATCAAGATTAGGTGATATCCAGATCGCACCTCTATTGGTCCCTCATTAGAGGTCGTATGTGCGTTGAGATGAATCGTATAAAGAGTTATTTACTTTGGCGACTATCACAAGTAAACGGTCTAGTCTGTCAGACGTACGTCCCATAGTCTGCCTGTATGTCCTTAACCGCGTGATTTCTAGAGTCCCCGTATTTTCGTGGTAGTATAGGACTAGTAGAAGATACCTATCCCGCGGGCCTCACTTTTTCATCAACCCCATCTCGCCACATACACCTCATCGCTAATTCAATTAGCCTGGTCCCACTCATTAGTTTAGTGAGTAAGTCCGCGATATTCGACTCGCCTGGCTCCTTTGCAATCCGGATAGTTCCTGCTGCTATGCACTCCCTTGCCTTATGATAAGCGACACTATTATGCTTCTTCTTACAAGGGCTTTCTGGTCGTGTAGTGTTCTTCACGACTGACTCATTGTCACAATAGATATTGGTAGGTCCTTCTATAGGTATGCCCATCATCCGTAGCTTGTAATCTTAGCCCCTCTACCATCTCGATTGCTATCCTAAGCGCGACTATTTCCGAGCCAAATGTAGATGTTTCAATAGTTGTTTGCCTCTTGGAGAACCACAAAATAGGTGCTCTGTTAACAAAGATGATGACTCCTGTATGAGATCTTCTGGTAGCCTTGCATCCCGCATGATCCGCATCTACAAAACATGTGGTAATGACAGATTTTCCTTTTGGTTCGGGCATATCTGGAGGAAGTAGTTCCTTGGCTCCCGGATAAAACTCACTCCAGTCACACTCCGGGAAAATGGTCTCATCGACCTCGGGCATAGATGCATCAAACACCAACTTAGACTTGCTGTAATTCTTTAAGTATGCAAATAGATGAAACAACTGATTGAGATGACCCTCTCTTGCCTGGACAAGGTATCGAGACATAAGTGACACGGGCATAATGATATCCAATCGACCGAGTTCACATATCCAACGGAGTATCCCAATCAAACCTTGGTAGTAGTTCTGTTTCTCCGGGTCAAGTTCTGGTGACGCATCTATCTCCGGTCTATACCTAGCGCTCAATGGGGACCTTGCGGTTTTGGGTAGTACCTTGAATGCATAGTGTCCGGTTGACAGTTCTTCTTCAACGGACTTAATTGCCTTTGCAGTATACTTAGACGAAGCCATGGACCAGTACGGGTTACCATCAATGTAGGTCTTTCCTATATCAGCTCCCAAGTAGAAGGAAGGTTCTTCAACTGTTCCATTTTTCAACTTGAACTGCCTTTCTATTGCATCCATCTGGAACTTTGGATCCATTCCACATACAAGAATATCATCAACGTAGGCCACACAGTACTCGTAGTAATCCGAGCCATCTGGTTTGAACGCAGATCGGAGATGCACGTCAGGATCTGCTTTGCAAGATACATAACCAAGCTCTCTTAAGTGACTAGCCAAGTGTGATCGAAAAGATGCCCCCGCGACTGGGAGTCCATATAAGGCCCTTACAATCTTGCAGGGCCTTCCACATAGCTCCGGCGCAAATCCTTGGGCCTCTGTAGCTATTGTGAAATACTTCTCTTTGATGTGTGCTGTTAAGTAAGCGTTTTGTATGTCCGCACTGAGTACCTCGAGGTTGTTAAGTGCTGCCACTAGGAAGAACAATCGAACCGAATCCCTACTGGGTACACTGGAATAAGAATATTCCTTGGAGATTTCTGGGACTTTGTGGCCATCTCCGACTAAGCGGGCCTTCCGAGTTAAGTCAATCTTGACATCGAAGACCATGTGCATGGTTATTTTGGTATGCCCCACTGGTATCTTGTCTTCCTCGTTGAATTCAAAAGCAATAGAGCTGTTCCTCATTTCTTTTGCAATAGCCTGAGCCCAATGATCGGTCCCCGTTTCTCTATCAATTGCCTTTGCTTCTGCAATAGACTTAGGAAGCCGAACTCCATACTTATGGGACTTGGTCCAGTACTTGGTTTTAGCGTCAGATAGGATCCGGTCTTTTCTCCGAAGTACCTTATAAGCCCACCACTTAAATGCTGGCTCATTTATGATGCCTTCTTCACGGGCGTATATTGCTGTTTCAATTGGGAAGCTTTCCTTCATATCACTTAACTTTGCCCAGGATGTAGTGCCGTCCTTCCACCTAACAAGGAACCTCCATCCTTTGGTTGTTGGCTTTGTTCTAGTTTGTCCGGATTTTGTTGTGTAAGTAGCCTGTTCGATAGTTAAGGCCTCCGAATCCCTTTCAAAATTGATAATCTCATCCATCAGACAATACATGCGCCCTTTGTCATCAACAGAAGAATAGATACTCTCTGCAAGTGTGTTGGCTGTATAAATTTCAATAGATCCATCTGGCATAGCGACCTCGTAAGACCTCGTGTCTAAGAGGGGATTGTTGTTCTTTTCACCAATCAGCACACCATCCTTATCCCTGTGACGGCTCTTGACTAGCCCCCAGATATGTTGGTCCCCTATCTGGAGTAATACCTCGGTCCCAAGATACTCGTCAAGATCCTTACCAGATAAGTCATCAACATCCGGGGAAGAAGCCTCGGCTTCTGCCATGAGTACTTCATCCTCTCCCTCATATTTGCCATCAAATAGGCCCAGAGGTGGTTCGCCAAGTTCGTTTTCAAGATAAGTATCGGAAGGTTTGACCTCATCGCCTATTTTTGCGTTGATTTCTTTGTTGTGTGCTTCCAACTGTGATAGGATGTCTGGGTGCCTCCATTCTTCTTCGGATATAGCCCGGGTGCTGTTTGTTATGTGAACTTTTCCGGTCTTAAATAAGACATAGTGACAATCTCCACCACCGAAAGTATCCCCACATGGGCCCAGCCACCGGCCAAGCCTATTCGTCTTTCCATTTAAGTCGTACCACCAAATAAAGTCATACCAGCCATGGATCACATACAGGGTGATATCTGGAGTATACCCATGCACCAATTCAAAGCTAGTCCTTCCCATTGAAGAAGGATCGCTCGATGCCATGAGATTCATCCGGCCGGCCGCTAACATTCCACAGAAGGCCCAACACCTCCTGGGACTGCCCTTCTTAGAAGTCATCCAACGGATCGCCCTCCTCAGGTCCCCGGCACTGTGTTCTGCTGTATTCTGCCAAGAGCAGTGAGGCTGTATATATGTTTGTCGAATGCGGTACTCCGACCTGAGCTTGTGCCAACCAGTGTTGTGTGTCTCATGACTCCCCTGGGCCTTTGCCCCATCAGTAACAAGGTGTTCTGGAATTCCTACTTCATTGATAAAGCAAGATAAGCCATCGTGACACCAAACTTCTCCCCTGACAGGATAGAAGGCCACGTAGCCCTTTCCATTTGCAAAGATCTGAGCCGCTGTATCGTTTCGGATGATACTGGGGACCTTGAACTTCATAGTATCAGCATACCATCGGCCCTTGAGCATCCTCCTATTCCTCCACTTCTGTGTCTTCGGTCTCTTTGTAATAGGCTGGGACAATTGTTGAATGCCATCTTGGGTAGTGACTTCAATAGTAGCCTTGGCCCGCTTCTCACTGATGTTCCACATCTTAGCAATGGCCTTGGCGTCGTACCTGTCTACCTTGTCAGGGATTCGTATTGGAGGTCCCCATTGTCCCCTTCGTATGAAAGACTTCTTGTCAAGGGACATTTCTTGATCTAGGACATCTTGTTGCCGCCTTAGTAGCTTCCTCTCCTTGGTTCGAGCCTTGGCTTCCTGTTGAATGGCAAGCTCAGCTTCAGATAATGAGGAGAGACCGACTGATGAAGGCTTGGTGGAAACATCAGAAATCATAGAATTTGCTGAATTTCGTAGATTTTCTTGGTCCTCCCCGGTGGTTCCAGCAAAGGCTGAAATCAATCGGGTGGAAACGTACCGTTGGAGTATATCCGGTGCGTTGGGAAGGAGCTCTATTAGTACAGACAGAAGCCAAATAGAGTAGCCGGTTCGTGTCGTACCCTGTGCCGAGTGGTTCAGGATGAATTGTGGATGAATATTTGACTGGGGTCCCACAAGCCGGCAGGCACCCTGAAAGAGTAGCAACAACTCGCGGGAAAGAGGCATTGGTGGCTTCTTCCTCCTCTGCAAAGTGGGCGGAGTAGGGGTCCCAGGTGTGGGTATCGGTAGCCAGTATGTGTTCACAGTTTGCCAGTTCCTTCTTTATAGGCTTGCGGGAATCAAAATAGGATATGACTCCTTCGACTTTGAGAGGGATGAAGAGTTCAGTGTCTCCGGATCGAAATGTAATCCCGTGTGTAGAATTGGAGTCGTATTGCCTTGGGGTGTCCTCAACCTTGTTGAAGTTGCAGTCCCGGACTTGATTGGGACATACCAAGCTGTGTTGCAGCTTGGTGCCAAAGAACAAAGCCTGCCCAAACACCAAGATGTAGGTAATCCCATCAGTTGGGTCAGTCCAAGCTGTGGCGCAACGGGCAATAGGGACATTCTTAAGTGGTGAGTAGGTATCTGAAAATGGTGCAACATCCACATATGTCAAGATAGAATCCAATGAATCGAGTAATACCATATTTGATCCCGCGGCTGTTGTATCAGTGTGGCTGTCCAACTCGCATCGACCGTTATCTTGAGATGGTGAGCCAAAACTCTTGATATGGACTATCGGCCGGCCTACCCGGGATACAATCGACAGGCCCCGGCCGGAAAATCAATCTTGGTTCTTCTTCTTGTGAGTATGGCTACCGAATTGGTCGCCGGCCGGCCCCTTTGCTGTAGTGTTGTCTCCTTTGGCTTCAACAAGAGAGACCTGTGCAGACTTTGCAGGGGAGTTGAGAGCTGGGCGGAGAGCCCGGACTTGGTTCTTCTGGGCCGCAGACATAGTGACCCAGATTTCTTTTGGATAGATTTTACCCTCAAGAGGTCCATCGTAAGTACCGGAAGTCTTCTGTTTCTTGTTGCCAGATTTCTTGTTGGAGGAGGAGTTGCTGTCATTGTTGCGTTTGTTGCCCCCTTTTCCCTTGAAGGAAGAGATGTTTCTGCGACTGCCTTTACGACTGGCTTGCATTTTCTTGATACCAAGCGCTTGAGTGAAGTGGGCGGCAGCCTTGTCAAAGTTGTCATACATGCCACCAGCTTCATTTAAGACCAATTGGACTGCCATTTCAAGTCTTGGATCCGATATAGAGTGGCAGAAGTCAGCTAACAAACTGATCTTCCAGTGGGAAAGCCTTATGCCGCAACAGGAACTCCTTTGCATCATACCACCGCCTTTTGTGCTTGTTGAAACTGTAGTTCTTGGTATCCCCGGAATAGGTAGAACTCTGTAGGAAGGCCCTCTTTTCTTCTATGAGAAGTCTTATATTCGTTGATTCGTATGCTTGAGAGTAGAGGGTGAAATATGCCTTTCTCCCATCCCCTTCTGAGCCAAGACCTTGGATGTAGGACCAACCGGGGCCCGCCCCTACCAATTTGAATAGGATTCCCCATAGTGTATTGTTGTCTTTGGTCCAGTGGGATCCTGAATGAACCGTGCATCGTATGGAGTATTCATTCCAGTTGGCATACATATCTGTTGGGGCAGATCCAACGCTCCCCCCCCCCCCCCCTCTCAGCATCGCCGACTATAGAGTCCTTCCGAATCGTGTAGAGTAGAGATGTTTTGGTGACACCCCTTTTGTGTCTAAGATACTCCCTGAATCGTTCATCAAATTCCTTGAATTTCGACATTGCAGTGAGTGGTTCTGGGAGAGTAAGGTCCCCGGCCGCTGTGTTGCTGTCATCCTCCTTGAGGGACTTGAGGCGAGCTCGAGTCTTGGATTCTGCGTCCGGGTCAGCCATCCAGTCAACCGGAGTAGCTGTAGCCCCAATGAGAGGCTGAAATTCGATCCAAGCCACAAACAACTTGAGCCGATCCCCGAAGACCCTCCCCACATACACTTGTTTTGGGTCCGGGCAGTAGTTGTGTTTGGTCTTGTTGACACCATTCACCAGGGATTTGATTGCAGATTCATCCATGTCGCGGAGGGAGTCAGTACTGCTGTAGCCAGTCCGGAAAAGTTCGTCTGCTGTAATCCGGTTCAACCCAAAAGATTCCAAGATTTCTCTGAACACTAATTCAGTTGGGGTTAGAGTCCTTTCCCCTGCGTATCCAGGGATTCCATCCAGTTGATTAGCGCGTTCAATTGCATCTTGGACCTCTTGTGTGAGTGCCTGAGCCCGGTTAGTATCCATCATGGTCCTAATGAATTCCATTTGCGCCGCTGTAAAGCTGAGATTGACAGGAATGGCTGGCCCATTGTTAGCTGGTCCACCGGCTGCTGGGTTAGCGGCGGCAGCCGCTGGATTAGCGGCTGCGTCGTTGTTATTGCGTTGGTTCTGACGAGCTGGTCTTCCTCTCGCCATGGTGGGTACTTTGCTTCTGAAGTGGTTGTTTGCGTGTTCTGTAAGTGATATATGAATGATTTTCTGAAGGGATTCTGGGTTTCTCAAATAATCACTCTCTTCGCGATATCACTAGTAGTGGATATTTTCTAGTGGTTTCTCCTTGCAAAATTCTACAAACGTTTCTATTCCGAACGCAAATCCCTCGGTTGCCCCATACTTAAGCGGACTGTTCGGGTTCCGATTTTGAATCGGGGCTGTTGGGTTTACTTGTGCAAAAATTTGGTGGCCGTTTGATCCGGCCCGCTACTTGTTCCCGTAGGAATATGGGGCCGTTGAATTGTTTCCACAGGAATTGGGGCCGTTGGTTTGTTTTCCCGTTATTTTACGGTTACAAGTCCAACAGATCCCCCTATTCGGCGGGAGTTGAAATTGGTCTAGAATAATTCAACTGCCCTCTCCGTGTCGAGGCTAAGAACAGCTTAGTGCACACGTCTGTACGCTGTCCCACCTTGTGGTAGTATCTTATTTTACTCGTATAGAGGACTTGATCCCTCCTAACTGTACTCACACCTACTACGAACCGAGAGGCTGTATGCCTCTAGTTGTTGTTGCCGGTGTTGTTGTTGTTGTTGTTGGGGCCGTCGTCTTGTTGCCGTTTCTATGTACACCTAGGTGTATTACCAGTCCTTATCGTGTCGTTTGAGGCGCCATGTGGGCCTCTTCCATGCTTGAATTGGGACACGTTTACGTTTGAATGTAAAGACTGCGGCTGTTCTGGCCCCGAATTCAATACCTTGTATCGATGGCGTTTGCTTGTTCCCCTAGGCCATTATGTCGTTTGAGAGAAGCGAGAGATACTAGCTCAAGCCCGGCTGCACTAGTGCCATTACCCATCTAAGTGCTCAAACATGGACATAGCCTTCAGGAGAGTCTTTGATTAACCGGTGATTAGTCGGTAATCGGTCTCGCTTCATCTATTGCCGTGTGGACCGCTGGAACACTCGTCTCTCATTTGAACGGTAGCCGATTGTTGACTAAACACTCTTTTTTGGTTAGAATCTGGGTCTGATAAACTCTGTTTTCTACTTCGTGTCATTAGATTGCAGTAGGTAGGTTGCTGTAATATTGATTAGGTTCTAAAATTGTGAGCATCAAGATTAGGTGATATCCAGATCGCACCTCTATTGGTCCCTCATTAGAGGTCGTATGTGCGTTGAGATGAATCGTATAAAGAGTTATTTACTTTGGCGACTATCACGAGTAAACGGTCTAGTCTGTCAGACGTATGTCCCATAGTCTGCCTGTATGTCCTTAACCACGTGATTTCTAGATTAAACGACGAAATTGGTGGAGTTGTTAGTTGAACGTTTATCACTAACCCTAAGAGTTGACAACGTAACCTTCTAGACGGAGTTTATGGGGGGGGGTTTGGGGGGGGAAAATATGTAGAAATATTAAAAAAATATGTTTTTAACAAGTAGACTTGGTACAAACGCTACGACTAAAAATCGTTCAAAATAGTACCCAAACATTTATTTACGGAAATGAGATGCTTCTTCTAAAAGCAATAGTAATATTTAGTGGCGCGCGTTCATTTTTATGGTAGCGACCTCTCATTTTTATGGTTGCAAGTAACCATAAGATTTAACCTGAATACAGATTAAAATCATACAATTCTCATTGTCGTCATACATGTAGAATTCAATCATACTATCCAACCAATTGAAACACTAACAATTGAAATTATTCAACTGATTCGTAGAATGACTGAGTTATATTTGGTCCGGGAGGGTAAGGGGTTATAGTTTGGTTGGGCATTGACAAGATTTGCACTGTGTTCAAATCTGGTGGGTTTTTGGGTTGATGCCTGAGTAATATTTTGGTCGGGGATTAGGAGGAGTTGCACTGTCTTCAAATCTTGTGGGTTTTGGGGTTGATGACAGAATTATATTTTGGTTAGGGACTGGAAAGATTTGCACTGTCTTCAAATCTGGTGGGTTTTTGGGTTGATGACTGAGTTATATTTTGGTCGGGGACTGGCAAGATTTGCACTGTGTTCAAATCTGGTGGGTTTTTGGGTTGATGACTGAGTTATATTTTGGTCAAACTAGCAGGATTTGCACCGTGTTCAAATCTGGTGGGTTTTTGGGTTGATGATTGACTTATATTTTGGTCGGGGACTGGCAAGATTTGCACTGTGTTCAAATGTGGTGGGTTTTTATGTTGATGAGTGAGTTATATTTTGGCTGGGGATTGGCAGGATTTGCACTGTGTTCAAATCTGGTGGGTTTTTGGGTTGAAGATTGAGTTATATTTTGGTAGGGGACTGGCAAGATTTGCACAGTGTTCAAATCTGGTGGGTTTTTTGGTTGATAGTTGAGTTATATTTCGGTTGGGGATTGGCAAGATCTTGCACAGTGTTCAAATCTGGTGGGTTTTTGGGTTGATGATTGAGTTATATTTTGGTTAGGGATTGGCAAGACTTTCACTCTCTTCAAATCTGGGTGGTTTTTCTATTGATGATTGAGTTAATTTTAGGTTGGGGATGTGCAGGATTTGCACAGTGTTCAAATCTGATGGGTTTTTGGGTTGAAGATTGAGTTGTATTTTGGTTGGGGACTGGCAGAATTTGCACAGTGTTCAAATCTGGTGGGTTTTTGGGTTGATGACTGAGTTATATTTTGGTTAGGGACTGGAAAGATTTGCACTGTCTTCAAATCTGGTGAGTTTTTGGGTTGGTGACTGAGTAATATTTTGGTGGGGGATTGGCAAGATTTGCACAGTGTTCAAATCTGATGGGTTTTTGGGTTGAAGATTGAGTTATATTTTGGTCGGGGACTGGCAGGATTTGCACTGTGTTCAAATCTGGTGGGTTTTTTGGATTGATGACTGAGTTATATTTTGGTTAGGGACTGGAAAGATTTGCACTGTCTTCAAATCTGGTGAGTTTTTGGGTTGATGATTGACTTATATTTTGGTCTTGGATTGGCAGGATTTGCACTGTGTTCAAATCTGGTGGGTTTTTGGGTTGAAGATTGAGTTATAGTTTGGTCGGGGACTGGCAGGATTTGCACTGTGTTCAAATCTGGTGGGTTTTGGGGTTGATGACTGAGTTATATTTTGGTCGGGGACTGGCAGGATTTGCACTGTCTTCAAATCTGGTGGGTTTTTTGGGTTTAAGATTGAGTTATATTTTGGTTGGGGATTGGCAAGATTTGCACAGTGTTCAAATCTGGCTGGGTTTTTGGGTTGAAGATTGAGTTATATTTTGGTTAGGGACTGGAAAGATTTGCACAGTGTTCAAATCTGGTGGGTTTTTGGGTTGATATTTGAGTTATATTTTGGTGGGGGGTTGGCAAGATCTGCACAGTGTTCAAATCTGACGGGTTTTTGGGTTGACGATTGAATTATATTTCGGTTAGGGACTGGAAAGATTTGCACTGTCTTCAAATCTGGTGGGTTTTTGGGTTGATGACTGAGTTATATTTTGGTTGGGGACTGGCAGGATTTGCACTGTGTTCAAATCTGGTGGGTTTTTGGGTTGAAGATTGAGTTATATTTTGGTCGGGGACTGGCAGGATTTGCACTGTGCTAAAATCTAAATGGGTTTTTGGGTTGATGTCTGAGTTATATTTTGGTCGGGGATTGGCAGGATTTGCACTGTGTTCAAATCTGGTGGGTTTTTGGGTTGAAGATTGAGTTATATTTTGGTAGGGGACTGGCAGGATTGGCACTGTGCTCAAATCTGGTGGGTTTTTGGGTTGATGATTGAGTTATATTTTGGTTGGGGATTGGCAAGATTTGCACAGTGTTCAAATCTGGTGGGTTTTTGGGTTAAAGATTGAGTTATATTTTGGTTAGGGACTGGAAAGATTTGCACTGTCTTCAAATCTGGTGAGTTTTTGTCTTGATGACTGAGTTAAATTTTGGTCTTTTGGTTGATAAACGCCGGTTGGTTGAGAACGCCAGGAGAATGGACACCCCAATTGGAATGCAGCTTCAATGGAAACACCTGTTTTAGATTTAATATTGTATTGGAATAAATCAAAATTAGAGACACTGAACAAACTTCATGATTATTTTCAACATTCAGATTCCACAAAGCTGGCTGGATGAAAACAATGCTTGAGTGTAAGCTCATATTATTGCAATGACATCAAGAATACATAATTGCTGACAGAGGATGAGTCTTACCCACAAGACTATAGTCAAGTGTGCACACCATGTATTTTTCAGCAAATTGTAATTAATGCCACATGTAATGCAACAAGCTTCAAGTTCAAGAATGAATTCATCATTGTAAGACAACAGTACCATTTCAGATTATACTTATGGAGAAAGCCTCAGCACCTTAAAGTACACCACTGTGAAACGATCTGCAAAGCAGATTTTCGCACGCACAATGTACAAAGTGGGCTTGGTCTCTGTAAAGCGACACTTCTATGCCCCCCTTGAAGGTGAAGGATGGAAATGACATCTTACTATGGCTGTTGATTTGTCTGCAAATTTGCATACTCTAAGAACACTCCTAGTTCCATGCTACAAATGTACACTCTTGCCATAAACTTTGCAACTACAACAATACCAACGAAAGGTAGGATCATACGTACAATTCGAATCCTGTGACCTCATTTGCTCAGCCACGAACCCACCCACCACCTCGGCCCCCATCCTTTATGGTGAACCCAGTATATAATTGAATCATGCGTTTGAATCATGCATTTGAATCATGCATTTGAATCATGATTTTAAATCATGAATCATGGATTTGAATCATGGAATTGAATCATAGACTTGGATTATGGAATTGAATCGTAGATTTGAATCATAGAATTGAATCATGGATTTGAATCATAGACTTTAATGATATAATTCACTCATGAAATTCACTCATGGAATTGAATCATAGACTTGAATTGAAGAACTGAATGATAGATTTGAGTCATGGAATGGAATCATTGACTTGAGTTATGAAAATGAACCATATAATTGACTCATAGAACTGACTCATAGACTTGATTGAAAATTGAATCATAGAATTGAACCATAGTTTTGTGTCATGGAATTGTGTCATGGAATTGAATCATGGAACTGAATCATGGAACTGAATCATGGAACTGAATCATGGATTTCAATCATGGATTTCAATCATGGATTTCAATCATGGATTTCAATCATGGATTCCAATCATGGATTTCAATCATGGATTTCAACCATGGATTTCAACCATGGATTTCAACCATGGATTTCAACCATGGATTTCAACCATGGATTGGAATCATAGACTTGGATTGATGAATTGAATTATAGATTTGAGTCTTGGTATGGAATCATTGACTTGAGTCATGAAAACTGAATCATATAATTGAATCAAAATAGAATCACAGAATTGAACCATAGACTTGTATCATGGAATTGAATCATGGATTGGAATCATTGCTGTTGGTCAAAAATACACGTACTCTACTTACGTACAAAGCATGGATTTGAATTATGGATTTGAATTATGGATTAGAATCATAGACTTGGATTGATGAATTGATTCATAAAATTGAGGCATGGGATGGAATCATTTACTTGAGTCATGAAAATGAATCATATATTTGACTCATAGACCTGACTCATAGACTTGAATCAAAATTGAGTAGTAGAATTGAATAATATAATTGAATTACGAATATTGTATTGTATCATAGACTTGTATGATGGAATTGAATCATGGAATTAAATCGTGGATTGGAATCATAGACTCAGGTTTTTTAGTAAACACGTGAACTCAGGAAGCAGGGAATTTTGAAAATGAGGTAGGGAGTTCTGAACGTACCGCGCCATATCCCGCAGGGGGTAGAGAAACAGTTCTCAGATGTAGACTTGATTGAAAATCGAATCAGAGAATTGAATCATAGACTTGTATCATGGAATTGAGTCAAAGAATTGAATCACCAATAAATTGAATCATGGAATTGAATCACAGACTTCAATCATGGAGTTGAAGCATAGACACTTAAAGTACTGCTTTGAAGCATAGAGTTTAATCTTAGACTTGAGTCATAGTCTTGAATCATAGATTTGAATCATGGAATTGAATCATAGAATGAAATCATAGAATGAAATCATAGTATTGAATGTTAGAGTTGAATCATAGAATTGAATCTCTGTCTTGTTGAATCATAGAACTGTATCTTAATTTTGAATCACAGACTAGAATCATATATTCAATTCATAGTTTTGAACCATAGGATGGAATAATAGAATGGAATCATAAGATTGAATTATAGGGATGAATCATAGACTAGAATTTTAGAATTGGATCACAGATCATAGAATTACATCTTAGAATAGATAAGAATCTTAGACTTGAATTAAAGACTTGAATCATAGATTAGAATCATTGATTTGAGTTGCAGAATTGAATTATAGAATTGAATCATTGACTTGAATCATTGACTAAAATCATTGATTCGATTCATAGATTTCAATCATGGAATTGAATCATAGGATGGAATCAAAGAATGAGATCATAGAATGAAATAATAGAATACTACAAATATGTAAGAAAAATACGTACACAACAACTCCACAGGGCCCCTGCAAAGCACTAATACTCCGAGATAGATCCCCAAGAAGAGATATTCGTAATTAAACGACGAAATACTCCGAGATTGATCCCCAAGGAAGAGATATTCGCAAAATTCAACGGCGAAACACTCGGAAGAAGAAGAGATATTCGTAAACCAACGACGAAACACTCTGTACCCCAAGGAAGAGATATTCGTAAACCAACGACGAAACACTCTGTACCGGTACTCATACCACAATCTTTTCTTTCTCCCGTCACTAACGCGTTTACACGTGTAGTCCGCTAGATATTCTTACTAGCAGTATTCAGTGATTTCAAGTATTAGTATTTAGATTTGTGAGCATTTACATGTAAAAAGACCTCTGAGATCGAACCTCTATCGGTGCTCTATTACTGTTAGCGATTCAGCGAGTCGGCTCGCTTATTTGCCTGTTAGTCATACGTGTGTTATCTCATTCGTGTGTATTCCCGAATGTTCGTACGTCTGTACGTTTGCTACCGGCGCTTTTCTAGAGTCCCCGTGTCTTCGTACTCGTACTGTTAAGTACTTGTAGAAGATACCTTAAGGGCCGGTCTCTTATTTGCACCGCCACATACATCTCCTACATAAGGAGAATAGCTTTACCCCACCCATAAGCTTAGTGAGTAGATCCGCAATATTAGTTTCACCGGGTTCCTTTCCAATCCGGATAATCTTTCCTGCAATGCATTCGCGTGCCTTATGGTAAGCAATACTGTTATGCTTCTTCTTACAAGGACTTTCCGGGTGTGTTACATTCTTAACAACCGAGTCATTGTCACAATACATGTTGGTTGGTCCTTCTATAGGTATGCCCATCATTCTGAGCTTATACCGTAGGCCTTCTACCATTTCGATTGCGATCTTGAGTGCCACAATCTCTGAGCCAAACGTGGATGTTTCAACAGTTGTTTGTCTTTTAGAGAACCATAGGATTGGTGCCCTGTTAACAAAGATGATGATTCCCGTGTGAGACCTCCTAGTAGCCTTGCAACCAGCATGGTCGGCGTCCACGAAACATGTGGTAGTTACGGAGTTTCGTCGTGGCTCGGGCATATCCGGAGGAATTAGTTCCCCCGCTTCCGGGTAGAATTCGGCCCAGTCACATTCATGGAAAACTGATTCATCAAGTTCTGGGATGGAACAGTCAAACACCAACTTTGATTTGCTGTAATTCTTTAAGTATGCAAACAAATGAAACAATTGGTTTAGATGTCCTTGTCGGGCCTGTGCAAGATACCGGGACATAAGTGAAACAGGCATGACAATATCTAGCCTTCCGAGTTCACATATCCAACGGAGTATACCTATTAAACCCTGGTAATAGTTCTGTTTCTCCGGACCAAGTTCCGGTGAGGCATCAATTTTGGGCCTATACCCAGTTGCCAATGGTGATTTTGCGGATTTTGGGAGTACCTTGAAGGCATATTGCCCCCTACTCAATTCCTCTTCAACAGACTTAACGGCTTTGGAGGTATACTTTGTTGAAGACATGAACCAGTACTCAGCCCCATCAACAGATGTGTTACCAATATCCGCCCCTAGATAGAAAGTGGGTGGTTCAACAGTCCCATCCTTCAGTTTGAACTGTCTTTCGATTGCATCCATTTGGAACTTTGGATCCATCCCACATACAAGGATGTCATCCACATATGCCACGCAATATTCGTAATATGCTGAGCCATCTTTCTTTACAGCCGGCCGCATATATACATCTGGATCCGCCTTGCAAGACTTATATCCAAGTCCCCTTAAGTGCTCAGACAGATGAGATCGAAATGATGCGCCCGCTACTGGTAATCCATACAGAGCTCTTACAATTTTGCAGGGCCTTCCACATAACTCCGGTGCAAATCCTTGTTCCAGTGTAGCCACTGTGTAGTACTTTTCCTTAATTGGTGCGGTTAAGTATGCATTTTGGATGTCAGCACTTAAGACCTCAAGGTCATTAAGTGCAGCAACTAAGAAGAACATCCGAACCGAATCCCTGCTGGGCACGCTTGAGTATGTATACTCCAGTGATATTTCGGGCACTTTATGCCCATCCCCAACAAGTCGGGCCTTCCGAGTTAAGTCTATCTTCACGTCAAATACCATGTGCATAGTGATTTTTGTATGTGCCACCGGTACTTTGTCCTCATCATTGAACTCAAAAGCTATGAAATTGTTCTTCATTTCTTTTGCAATAGCCCGGGCCCAATAGTCACTGCCGGATTCCTCGTCTATCCTTCTTGCTTCAGCAATTGTTTTTCCGTAGTCTAACCCCATACTTAGATCCAATATTTGGTCTTGGCGCTGGAGATAATCCGGTCTTTCTTCCGAATTACCCGATAGGCCCACCACTTGAAGGCTGGCTCATCTATTATGCCTTGATCCTTGGCAAACAGGGCCGTTTCGACGGGGAAACTTTCCTTCATGTCACTTAACTTTGCCCAAGAGGAAGTTCCATCTTTCCAACTGACCAGGATTCTCCACCCTTTGGTTGTCGGCTTAGTCCGAGTTTGTCCGGACTTAGTAGTGATAGTTGACTGCTGTACTGTCAGAGCCTCTTTATCCTTTTCGTAGTCAAGTAGCTCGTTCAGAAGACAATACATGCGCCCCTCATCGTCCACGGAGGAATAGAGATTCTCTGCGAGCACATTTGCTGTGTAGATCTCAATGGATCCGTCCGGCATAGAAACCTCATAGGACCTTGTATCTAGGAGTGGATTTTTGTTCTTTTCTCCGACTAGGATTCCGCTTGCGTCCCTGTATCGGTTATTAACCGTACCGCGAATCCATTGGTCCCCTATCTGCAGTAGCACTTGGCTTCCGAGGTACTCATCAAGATTGTTGGTTAAATCATCAATGTCCGGGGAAGACGCCTCTGGCTCAGCCATAAGTACCTCGTCCTCACCCTCATATTTGCCATCAAATAGGCCCAAGGGTGGTTCCCCTAACTCGTTTTCCAGATAAGTATCCGAGGGCTTTGCCTCATCGCCGATCCTTTCATTAAGTAGCTTGTTGTGTTCCTCTAACTGCAGGATAGTGTCTGGGTGTTTCCATTCCACTTCAGATATAGGCCGTGTGCCGTTTGTTATGTGTACCTTTCCGGTCTTATACAATACATAGTGACAATCGCCACCTCCATAAGTATCTCCACATGGTCCCAGCCATCGTCCGTATTTCTCCGACTTATCCTGTAGGTCGTACCACCGGATGAAATCGTACCAATCGTGTATCATGTATGGGGTTATATCCGGAGTATATCCATGGACTAACTCAAACCCCGTTCTTCCCATCGCAGATGGGTCCCCAGATGCGGTGTTACTTAACCTTCCGGCCGCCAACATTCCACAAAAGGCCCAGCACCTCCTCGGGCTTCCTTTCCTAGAAGTCATTAATCGGATTGATCTCCTTAGGTCCCCTGCACTGTGTTCTGCCGTATTCTGCCACCAACAGTGGGGCTGTATGTAGGTTTGGCGTATGCGATACTCCGATCGAAGTTTAGTCCATCCGGTGCTGTGTGTCTCATGATTTCCTTGGGCCTTTGCCCCATCGGTGACAAGATGTTCCGGTATTCCTACCTCATTTATGAAGCAAGATAGTCCGTCGTGGCATCGTTTCTCCCCTCTTACTGGATAGAACGCCACATATCCTTTCCCATTGGTAAAGATCTGTGCGTCAGTATCGTTTCTAATGATGCTCGGTACTTTGAACTTCATAGTATCAGCAAACCACCAGCCCTTAAGTACTTTCCTATTTCTCCACTTTTGGGTCTTTAGCCTTCAGGTGATTGGTTGTGTAAGGTTTCTTATGCCTTCCTGGGTAGTGACCTTAATCGTTTCTTCGGCCCTCTTAACACTGATGTTCCACATCTTTGCAATGGCCTCTGAATCATATCTGTCCACTTTCTCCGGAATCCTTATCGGAGGTCCCCATTGTCCGCGGCGGATAAATGATCTCTTCTCTAGGGAAGTTTCCTTATCTATCACATCTTGTTGGCGGCGGAGTAATTTCCTTTCTTTTGTCCGAGCTTTTGCTTCCTTTTGGATGGCAAGCTCTTCCTCTGTTAGGGAAATCGAAGTTTTGGTTGAAGTAGCTGAAATTCGGAGTATCTCCGAGCTTTCTCTGTCCCCGGTACTCTTAACAAAAGCTGAGTGTAACCGGTCGCCAATCTCTTGTTGAGTATAACCCGGCCGTTGAGTACGGGTTGTACAGATTTTCTGGAGGTATCTGAGACGATAATCCTTGTGTTTTACATTGATGAGTATAGGGTTGTCTGTGGATCGTATCCAAGACTCAGTTGTCCCAGTCGGTCCTCCTCCGGAGAGGGCGGCCACTACTCGTGGGAAGGATGCATTGGCTGCTTCTTCATCTTCTCTGAAGTGGGGGGCGTATGGGTCCCAGGTATGAGTGTCGGTTGCAAGGACCTGATCGCATGTATCAATTTCCTGGCGTGTCGGCTTCCGCGTGTCAAAGTATGACAGAACACCATCAACTAACAATGGTATTGCCAATTCAAAACCGTCAGCCCGAAAGATAAGACTGTGACTGGAAGAACTGCAGTATCTTCGTGGTATGTCTTCAACCACATTCAAATTGCATTCTCTGATTTGGTTCGGGCATATCAGACTGTGCTGCAGTGATTCTCCGAAATAGAGGGCCTGTCCGAATACCAATATGTATGTGATACCGTCCGTTGGGTCTGTCCAAGCAGTAGCACAACGGGCAATAGGAACATCTTTCATTGGTGAGTACACGTCTGAAAATGGAGCAACATCAGCAAATGTCATGATAGAATCCAGTGAATCGAGTAATACCATGTTAGATCCAGCTGCAGTCGTGTCTGCATGGCTATCCAGCTCGCATCGTCCTGGCTTAACACTGGATGACTGGGTCATCTCTTTGAGATGGACTATCGGCCGGCCTACCCGAGGTTCTATCTTAAGGCCCCGGCCGGCGAATCAATTTCCATTCCCGTTTCCAATGTGGCTGTGACAGCCAAACTGGTTTCCAGCTGAACTGGGGTTATTGGGAGGGTTTGCAGCTGTGGCTGCTGCCACTTTCGATTGTTGGTTGCCCCCCCCCCCCCCGCTATTGCTTGCATTCCTTGCTTGTTTTAGCGCTCGGACTCATTGTTGCTGCTCTTGGGACATGCTTAACCATACTTCTCGTGGATAGAACTTGCATTCAACGGGCCCTTTATAGGTCCCTGGTTGTGCCTTTGAGCCACCACTATTGTTGTTGTTGTTGTTGTTGTTGTTGCCTTGTGGCTTGTTGGAAGAGAAGTTGCCGCGTTTGTTGTCACCTTTCCTCTTTTTGTTGTTGGTGAAGGCTGACACATTCCTACCCCTCTTTTGTGGTTGATTCTGGAGTTTCTTTACTCCAAGCATTCGAGTAAGATACGCCGAGGCTTTCTCAAAATTTGCGTAATAGTCCAACTCTTCTGTTATTACATTTGGGATGGATTGTTCGAGTCGTACATCCTGTAGGGATCGTACGAAGTCGTACACAAACTGGTCCTCAGGTGGGAATGCGCCGTATCTTATCAAGGTTTGCTTTGCATCATGCCATAGCCTTTTGTGCCTGTCAAAATTGTAGTGTTTGGAATCCCCTGTGTACACCGATTCCCGGATAAACTGCCTTTTTGCTTCGACAATTAGCTTTACGTTGGTTGCCTCATATGCTTGAGAGTAGAGGGCGAAAGTATGCCTTTCGGCCGTCACCCCCTACCCCGTTTTTGGTCCCAAAGCTTTGTATATAGGACCAACCGGGTCCGGATCCCACCAGCTTAAATAATATTCCCCAGAGAGTATTGTTGTCTTTAGACCAATGAGAGTTGGCGTGAATCGTGCATCTTATTGCATACTCAGTCCTGTCAGGATACGCGTCGTCTGGGCCCGATCCGACCGTTCCACACCTGTCGGTTTCTCCGACTGCAGATTGTTGTCTTATCGTGTAAAGTAGGGATGTCTTGGTGACACCCCTCTTATGCCGTAGGTATTCACGTAGGTTCTCATCAAATTCCCTGAACTTTGACATCGTAGTCAGTTTGTCAGGTAGTGTTAGATCCTTAACGGCCGTATTTTCATCGTCCTCCTTTGTAGATCTCAAACGTTCCCTTGTATCCATCTCTGCCGTTGGGTCCTTGATCCAGTCCACTTCGGTGGCCGTTGCGCCTATCATAGGCTGGAATTTGATCCAAGCCACGAACAGCTTCAGTCGGACGCCAAATGCCCTTCCAATAAAGACTTCCTGTGGATCCGGGCATAGATGGTGTTTTGCCTTGGTTAGCGACCCTAGAGTGGACTTGATCCCTTCTGAATCGAGGTCTGCGATGGCCTTCATGTTAGAATATCCATGTCTGAATATTTCATTTGCCGTAGGCCTGTTGACCCCAAAGGATTCGAGGATCTTCCTGAAACAAACCTCGGCTGAGGTCAGCGCCCATTCTCCTTCGTAGCCAGGGATGCCATCATTGGCCTCTGCCCTTTCTTTGGCTTCTCTTGCTGTCGTTGATAGAGATATGTTCCTGCTTGATAGTCTTGCAACCAGAGTTACCGTGAGTTGCTCAAGCTGTTCTGGGTCCAACCTTGTTGTTACCGATGGAGGTAGTAAGCCCATCAGGTTGCCCGCCGCCTCTGTTGCCGCCGCGTCCGCTGCTTCTGCTTCTGCTACTGCTGCTGCCGCGGTTGCAGCTAGTTGAGCTCTGGTTGGTGGCGCCATGGTGTGTTGTTTCGGAGTATGCTGTAGGAATTAGGCTTGTAATAAGGGGTTTGTTAGCTTTTGCTTTCATGAGGAAGCTGTGATTGTGATTTTCTGAGTTCTGAAGCAACTTGTGGAGTATTTTTCTTTCCACGTGCTTTTGCTAGTAAACAAGTTCATATCCACGGTATGAGGATTGATTCCTATCGGAACCCCAATTTTTCAGTTCCTCTATACTTAAGCTCAACAGTTGTTTCCCTTTTTCCGAAACGGTATCGAATATTCGTTTGTCTCTTATTAAATATTTGGTTCAGCATTTTTCGTCATTTCTATTTTTTGTGTATGTGTTTATCCAATACTGGGTATGTATATTACCTCGGCTGGTTTTGTTATCATATCATTTGTATACAAGTGAGTATACTTGGGCTCTTTTCTGTAGGAATTGAATTTGATTCCCATTTGCTTTGCTTTCGAGGTCACGTTTTCGAGGTCGCGTGCCTCTCTTTATTAACGGTTCTTCTGTAGCCGTTATGCGATTCGTAGTACCGAACACACGTACATCGCTTTATTCCAGACGTTATTTTGCCGTTGTATTTTCGACACATCTTTTGCTGTTCCCATCATTGGGGACCTCTTGCAAGTGTCTATTTTGGTGGATAACAAGCTTTTGGTGTTCATTTCTCTCCCCTACAAACCTCAGTAGAAGCCACGGGTATTAGCCTGGTGTGCTCTGCTGCGCTAGTGTTGTTAATCTTCTAAGCGCCTGAGTCTCTTCTGTTGGAGAGGGTCTTTAACGTCCAGCCTTTTGGCTTCAGACGGCGATTAACCGGTGATCAGTCGGCAATCAGCTTTCATTTTGTTACCCAGACTCTATGAGTCCATTTGGGTCTGATAAACTCTTTTCTTTCTCCTGTCACTAATGCGTTTACACGTGTAGTCCGCTAGATATTCTTACTAGCAGTATTCAGTGATTTCAAGTATTAGTATTTAGATTTGTGAGCATTTACATGTAAAAAGACCTCTGAGATCGAACCTCTATCGGTGCTCTATTACTGTTAGCGATTCAGCGAGTCGGCTCGCTTATTTGCCTGTTAGTCATACGTGTGTTATCTCATTCGTGTGTATTCCCGAATGTTCGTACGTCTGTACGTTTGCTACCGGCGCTTTTCTAGAACAAGAAGAGATATTCGCAAATTCAGCGGCCGAACACTCGGAAGAGGACCGGACAATCAGACACAGACGTCGAGCGGTCGGAAAATACAATCAATCATTACTAGAATCGTGTAGGAAGCAGAATCGGATATCGAGAAATCAACATCAAACGGACGGTTATCAACAAGAGACAATGGAAAGAATTCGGACAATTTGGAAAGCGCCGTCGTAACAATAAAAAATTATACAACAATTTACATTGGGCAATCGAATGGAGGATTCCCCAAATCAAGAGATAGAAATTGCATTCTCTGCAGCATCAACATCGGACAAAGAAGAAAGCAGCGTGCTTTCAAGTAGCAGCAGCAGCTCCAGCTCAAGCAGCAGCAGCAGCAGCAGCAGTACGAGCACAGGTGAAAGCGACAGCAACAACCTCAACGACGACACCGAAGACAAAGTCAGCAAGAAGAAGTACAGCTACAAGATGGTGGTTTACACTGACAGTCAGGTACCGAAGTTAGCTAAGGGCAGTGAGGGGAAGTTTGAGGACTGGTATCAACAGTTTGAGGCATATGCAGACAAACACAAGTATGGTGAAATGTTGTCTGTGAAAGCCCATAAGGACCTACCCCCAGAAGGCCTGTTGACACCCCAGGAGGAGCTGAGTAAGGCACAGAAGAAAGCATTGAAGAAACACAATGCTGCCCTCAACGATATCTACAAGGCCTTCAGTGATAACAGCACAGGTCTAGCGGTCATGGAAAAGTCCAAACTACCGGAATGGAACACCTGAAACCAACGCCAAGCTTTGATTACAGTGGCCTTGAGGCAGGGTGCATCGTGTTGAGGATGAGCTTATGCGGGAGTATCAAAGAAAGAACAGTACACGGGACAGGGAACAATTGAACCAGGATTTGAAGAACCTCAAGTTATCTGCTGGAACACCTCCAAAGGAACTAATCACACGCATATATGACTTGCAACGGCAATATCAGTACAAATCAGTGAGCCCGACTTTGGATGAGCTCTGTGTGGCATTCAAGGCAGCATTGCCCCCGTACCTGTTGATGCAACTCACACCTGTGATGGATGACCTGCAAGCTGATGACACCCCAGAGTTAGAATTGTGGGAGAAGCTGAATCTTAAAGCTACAAGCCTATACAATAAAGCCTGCAGTGTGCAAGCAAAAGGCGGGAGGGCCAAGGAGATGAGCTTGTTTGGAGCTGAAATGGCCAATTTTGGCAATACCGATAAGCGGGAGAAATGGTCGAAGAACTGCAGTTTGTTATTGGTGCCAAGAGAAAGGACACAAGTCATATCAGTGTGAGAAGCGCAAAGCGGGACAACCCGAGTCGATAAGAAACCAGACAATACGAAAGCCAACAATAACAACAACAACAACAACCAAAGCAGTTCAGGAAAATCAAACGGCTGGCAGGGTGGAAGACCAGCAAAATGTGGCAAATGTGGAGGCAGGCATAAGGAGGCAAACTGTTGGGAGGACGAGAAGAATGCTTCCAAGCGTCCAGCTGGATGGACATCCAAGTTGAAAGATGTCCAGGGAGCCACCATTGATTATGATTTTTGTCTATCGGCCCTGCAAACATCCACGACACCATTCCAGCTGCTCCATTCTCAGAAACGAGCCACCAAAGGGGATGTGCGACCAGAAGGATTTGATCTGGTGTATGATGACAACATATTTGTGTTTGATACCAGAGCAACTAGTCACAGTTCCAACAGTATGCGCTGTGCAATCAATTTGAGAGACAGCGGCGCAACAATCACTACTCAAAGTGGAGACAAATCAAAAGGATGCAAAATTGGAGATATCCCCTGTCAAAAGATAGATAAGGAAGACAATTGGGAGTTTCAAACTCTGTTGCAAGGCGTGAATTTCAATCCAGGTTTTGCCTTCAATTTGTTCTCAGTCAATCTGGCATTGAAGAAGGGTTGGGTAGCTACTGGCAGCAACAAAATAGGCTGGTCCCTGCAGAAAGGTTCGACCAAGGTGAGCTTTGACATTCAAATACCCACTTACACAAGCTGTGTGTGGGTTGGTTACTTCCAGCGTATTGAAGCAAGCGACCAAGATATCAGTGCTGCCACCGCTACTACCACCACCAGTGAAGGCACTGAGATGTCAATCAACAAAGCACATCAACTTCTGGGTCATATGGATGAACCCAAGACTCGACAAACAGCATAAGCACTGGGTTGGACTATCACTCCGGGAGCCATGAAGCCCTGTGAAGACTGTGCCAAAGCCAAAACAAAAAGAAAAGTGATCCCCACTGAAAGCCAACACAAGCCGCAACCAAGCCTGGAGAACACACTTTCCTTGATATGTCCTCTGTGAAACCTCCCAAAGCAGCCAAAGGCAAGAAGTTGACTGCCCCTTTCATTACCAAGCCCCATTTTTGCATGATTGTGGATGAGTACTCCACATGTCAGTTTGTCAATTTCGTTGCAAGCAAGGATGGAATGGTGGAGCCCACCTGTCAACTGCTCAATCAGCGGCGATCTGAAGGCCAACGTTTGCGATATATCAGGTGTGATGGCGCTGGGGAAAATAAAGATCTTGATGACCGACTGGCGTCTGCTGACTGGAAATTTGCATGTAAATTCGAGTATACCTCTGTGGATACACCATAGCAAAACAGTGTGGCTGAGACAGCCATCTATTAGTCGGTTTACCTCTGTTCTCAAGCAAATGTGCCCCGGAACCACCGCTTCAGATTCTTTCCTTTGGCAATGAGATGTGGGGTTCATTTGGATTGGTTGGTAGCTGTCACGATTGATGGTAAAACTTTGCCCAAAATCCAGCATTTCTCTGGCAGGGTTCCTGATTTTCATGCCCATCTTTGAACCTTTGGAGAGGCTGGGGTTGTTTGTGTCAAGCGCCCCACAAGTCCCAAGCTTAATTACAGAGGAAATACTGCCTTCTGTGCTGGCTATTGCATTGACCAACCAGGCAATTGCTATGTTATGTATGATCCATTGAAGAACACCTTTACAGCTACTCGGGATGTCTACTGGTTGAAGTGCATGTATTTTCCAAGAAACACCCCAGTTGGTGAAGACCTTGATTACCATGCTGATTTCCTTGAAGATGATACCCTGGATTTTCCACCGAATGAACCTCCCACCGCTCCTTCCTCTATTCTGAGAACCAAGACCACCCGGTCTACTTCCAAGCATCAGGTCCAGTTTCAGGATGCAAGTGGGGGAGCCACCACAGTACCAATTCCCTTACAACCTGAATCTGAAAACGCCAATGCGGATGCGGCTGATAATGCTGACAACCCCAATTACGCTGGTGCTACCGATGCCGATAGCTATGATGATGATGATGATGATATTGAAGAAACCAAGATCGAATATGATAGCGCCAATTATGATAGCGCCCAAGATACCATCGAAGACGATGAAGAAGATCGACACGTTGTAACCACCACATGCTATGGTCGTGTAGTTAGGAACTCTCATCTCAATCCCAACATCTGATATGGAGACACAGCCAGCTATGCAGCACAACTCACCAATGCTGAGATCCAGTTCCACAAGGCAATGGCTGAGTTGCAAGAATTCAATCTATTATCAGTCTCTGTTCCCACTCCCGAATGCGCCACCAGTGAACTCAGTTTGGTTGGTGCAGCCGGGAATGCCTTTAAGAATACAAATGAACTGAAGACCATGAACTACAAGGAACCTATGGCCAGCTCTATGTGAGACAAGTTTACAGAGGGTACTGACGCTGAACATGAGAAGATGGTCAAATATAGTGTCTTTGAAGAAGTTGATGAGGCCAATATCCCACCTGGCACCAAAATCATGGATACTACTTGGGCCAACAAGATGAAACCAGATGGCACAGTACGATGCAGGAATGCAGTGCAAGGATTCAAGCAGCTCAATGGTGAACATTATGATGGGCAAGACAAGTCTTCTCCGGTTGTCAGTGACATTTCTATTTGCATTGCAATGATCTTGATGGTCATGGAAAATTTTATGGCCTATATTGTGGATGTGGAAGGAGCTTTTCTGAATGGAAAATTTCAAAATGGAGAGAAAATATTCACCAAGATTCCTGAGGGCTATCAGAAATTCTATCCCTTGTATGTGCTTCTATGATTGCAGAAAACCCTCTACGGTACAATTCAAGCAGCTCTACAGTTCTGGAGAGAAGCTCGTCGCGCAATGCACAATATGCAGATGGAAAGGTGCAAGGCTGATCCATGTTTGTTTTTCAAGTGGATCAATGGCAAGCTACTTCTGATGTTGCTATGGGTGGATGATTTTTTCATCATGGGAGAAGAAAAGGAGGTCCTAAGACACAAGGAAGAACTCAAGTCCCTCTTTGAATGCAAGGATGTTGGAGAGATGGATGAGTATGTTGGTTGCCACATAGAGCAAGACAAGAAGAAAAGAACACTACAAATGACCCAACCAGTCAAGATAAAGCGATTTGTCGATGAGTTTGAGCTTGATGAATGCAGAGGCAATCCGACCACACCAGCAGAGCCAGGATCAGTGTTGAAGAAAGAAGGTGATGGGCCAAACGACAGTTTTCTCACCAAGAAAGCTCAAACCAAATACAGGTCCGGAGCAGCCATCCTATTGCATATGATGAGATAGTCGCACATTGAAACCCAAAACGCTGTCCGGGAGCTATCTAGGTTCATGACTGAAGCAAGAAATTTCCACATGAAGAAGGCACTTAAGCGAGTGATGAAGTATTGTGCGGGAACACCCAAGAGAGGTCTTACATTAGCCCCGAATGCAATATGGGATGGCACCAAGAACTTTATTTTCAAACTGATTGGATTCAGCGACTCCAAAATATGCCAAGGATGAATCTCAACACAGTGTCAACGGCTGGTCAACTTGGCTGAATGGTGCCAATGTGACTGCAAGATCAAGGATGATGCCAATTATTGCTCTGTCAGTGATGGAAGCCAAACTGTATGCAGCTGTGCTATGTGTGCAAGACATGCTGTATATTTGGAGAGTGATGATGTGCTTAGGATTGCAAATCAAATTACCCATGGTGATATATGTGGACAATAAGGGCGCAGTTGATTTCTGCAACAATTGGTTGATAGCAGGAAGAACAAGACATATTGAAGTGAAACAATATTTCCTCCGTGAGCTGAAGGAAATGGGTATTATCAAGGTGATGTGGAAGACAGGAGATGAGATGACAAGTGATATCTTCACCAAGAATCTGTCTGGGGTCTTGTTTGAAAAGCACGGTTCCAAGTTCTACGGGAAAGATGAATACTCCATGAAGGCTGAAGACAAGGATGCAAGCTTCTCAACCATCGACGACAAGGCAGAGGAAGCTCATGCAGCCTACATCAAGTTCTGGAGCAGTGTCATCGATTTCGATTGAGTCTATTATCCTTTGATTCAGGGGAGTGTGTTTGAGGTCGATCAAAAACGAGCCGCGCGCAACAAGACGAGACGCGTGCAAGCTAAAACAAGGCGCGCGCAACTGAACAAATGAGACGAGAATGAATGAATGAGACGCAAATGAGACGCGGCCGATCAATTGAGTCATCTTGCTTCTACAGGAATTCGACCAAATGGAATGCAGGATTGGAATTTCTGTGAATGAAGAGGGAATGAGAATTTTCCTCGAATGTGGAGAAGGGCCATCATCATCATGTGAAGAAAAGATCATCTGTTCACGAATGATGTGGCACGAAAAGTATCTTCTCCAGATGCCACTCTCAGGTACCGGATTATATGGGGCATAAGGTAGTAGAGGCCTACAGCCCCTGGTAATAGAGGTACAGGGCATGTGAGAATTGCACTGGAGTATTAGCGGGCCGGTGCAAATATTAGTGATTTAGTGTGTGCATCAAAGTATTAGCGGGTCGATGCACCAATTTAGTGATTTTAGGAAAGAGTAGAATATCTGCTCACAATTGAGAACAATTTAATGTCGTAAACAAACAGTAACAAGAACAACAGTTAGCAAAACACCAATTCTCCACCTCAAATTTTGGAGCCCTTCAAACAGCAGTAGTTTTCTACACAATTTTCGTACTATAGTATAATTTCTGGTAATGAATTTGCGAAGAAATCTACGGCAGTAGTTTTCTACACAATGTTTGTACTATATAATTTCTGGTAATGAATTTGCGTAGAAATCTACGGCAGTAGTTTTCTACACAGTGTTCGTACTATATAATTTCTGGTAATGAATTTGCGTAGAAATTTATGGCAGTAGTTTTCTGCACAATTTTTGTACTATATAATTTCTGGTAATGAATTTGCATAGAAATCTACGGCAGTAGTTTTCTACACAATTTGCGTACTAGATAATTTCTGGTAATGAATTTGCGTAGAAATCTACGGCAGCAGTTTTCTACACAATTTTTGTACTATATAATTTGTGGTAATGAATTTGCGTAGAAATCTACAGCAGTAGTTTTCTACACAATTTTTGTACTAGATAATTTCTGGTAATGAGTTAGCATAGAAATCTACAGCAGTAGTTTTCTACACTATTCTGGTACTACGAAAATAAATCTATTTAATCCAAGTACCAGTACATACTAGTAGTTGTAGTAGTGAATTTGCATACCCCTGGATCTATGTTATTGTTTTTCTACAGTATTTTAGTACTAGACTATTTTTAGTACTCAATTTTCGCACCGGATCTATGTTTGCATTTTTCTACGTGGTTTGTCTATCCCAATGGCACAAAAGAGACTATTTTTGGTACAAATCCGGGGCACAAACTGACTTATTGGGTAATGACTCCCAAAGTATCCGATCCAAGCCATGAATACATTTCTCATGACTCATCAAATGCATATTGGGAATTGACGTAGCGAACCGGATGAGAGGAATGGTAGTGCCACGTGGAACCCGTACGGAGTACAGACTGCGGAACACCCTTGAGCCCGTACGATAACAAAGATCTCACTGTATCAGCAACATCGGTACGATACAATACGGAACGTTCCCTGTAGGTACAGTACAAATCTTACTTTAAGCAGCTCACGTCACATTAACAATGCTCATGCTTTCGTCATCTTCCTGCAATGTTTTTAAAAATTCCGAAACATTTTGTTGCGCGCACAATAAATAATTCTCTACCTATTTTTGCACGCAACAATTTTAAGTAGGTCCATTTTCGCCACTGTTTTTTCAGCCCTCGTACCATGCTTGCTTCAGAATCTTTCTATTCTACAATTTTGTTTCATGCTTACCCCGATAATATTTATTCGCCATTCAATTTTTGTTTTTTCCACACGAAACTCCTCATGTTTTGTAATAATATCCTCTATGTACACTGATATTGTTGTAGCGTTGATACAAATTTCTTAACAAATATACAAGCTTCTTGATAACCAGCAATGTATTCTGTTATGTTGCTTTCACAATACTCACACTACATTTATTGAATATCAAAAGCCAACAACCATATTTTTGTACTCATAAGAAAGTATTTTATCTGCATTTGCAATAATCTCCGACATTTCACAATATTCACGCTACGCATATCAAATACCAAAATACAACAAACATATTTTGTAACGAATATGAAAGTATTTTATCAGCTTTTGCAAATACCTCGTTTATTGTATTATATTTGAACAGAAGACCTGGAACAATATGGTGCAAACCATAAAATAATAATGAACTAGCCTGTGCTTCTCTAATGATGTTGTTATCACCAATTACTCTGGTTCAGTTTTTCATGTATTCGAGGTATAATTTGTATTCCTCGGTATCCTCTCCAAGAATCTGAAGCAAGCTACGTTTTCTCTTCCGTCTTTTTCCCTTTTTACTTTCTTCATCCTCCTCCTTATCTTGTTGTTTATGATTGCCATTTTGTTTTTGGTACATTTTAAGTAGTTCCGTCTCTAATTCTTTCGACTGTTGTTCCTCCCTTCGTTTTTCTAATTTGCTTACTAGGTATTCGTAAAGATCTTGTCCCTCGTTACTCCATCCCTCCTTATTTCCTGACTTACCGTCAGTGAATTTTTTCTCAACCTTGTGCCCTTTGTTGTGTTTAGCCACGAGTCGTAGTTGTTGTAAAGGAAAAGCAATGCAAAAGCTTCATCGGTTGGGGTGAAAATGTTACTGACTGTCATTCTGACTGATTTTCTTTTGAAGTCTGTCTGTTTTGGTGACACCGCTCCAAGAATTCTTTTCATGAAGTATTTGAATTCTGGTGAACTTTTCCGCCGATAGTCTTCGTGCAATTGGTACCTATTTTCTGAGTTCACGTCTTGGGTGTCCGTGATTAGAACCGTTCCTGGGAAACTATCTGGTATCTGGTTGTTCCTTTTATCGTCTACATGTCAGTGTTAATATGACCAAAATGTTAGAAAGGATTATGAAAGAGTGCATACCGGCAATCATTTTATTGTTGGTTGCTTACCTTTGTAGTTTTTCCTGGCAAGAGTTTGAGCATTGTGTCTACACGTAGTGACTGCTCGGCAATAAATTCCACTCCACTTTTGTTCCTTTATAGTGATCGTATTTGGTATTTCATTGTTATTTGTTAGTTTTGCAATGTTGAATATCGTTGCCTTCACAAATGTATTCTCTGGCGGGAATTTAAATTTCCTGAACGCTATTTCTTTGACGTGTTTGACAATGTTGTTTTCCAAGTTATTGTTATCGGATTATTTTGTTGTCTGTAGAATATTTCTGTTGCTACTGTTGGTGGTTCTATATGTTTGGCTATCGTTTGTGTTTGTTTGGTCACTTCCCGATACACTGCTGTGCGGGCTGTTTGTGTTATTGGTAACAATGGTTTTACCTGTCACCGGACTGCAACTACTCAGTTCTTCCATTATTTTTTTGTTAAATCGTGCACCTCAACTTACCATTTTTTCCTTTGATTGATTTGGCGCGCTATTTTTATGATAATAATGTTGTTTGAAGGAAGCGTTTGGCATGTTTTTTTCATTCATACTGTACGCGCTGTAAGTGCTTGATTTACTGCCTCCCGGGAAGTGCTGTATTACTATTAATTGTACTACCTGTGAGTGTTGTTTTACTGGCGCCTGCCTATCTTTTGTTTGCGCGTGCCGTGATATTCTGCAATGTGGTGTCCTGAAAATTTTGGCGCGGACCACAATCCTTAGGTTCCACTGAGGGTAATTGTACGTAGCCCAAGCATTGATTCTCGTACCTATTGTCTTTTCATTTTCTGCAACGGTGTTGCAGGAAAAGCCCTTTTTGTTGTTTTGTTATTTTCTATGGAGTACATTTTTCAAATGTACCGACGTCTTTTTGTACTAGTCCATCAAAAACAGACTAACTTTAAGTAGTGTAACTTTCCTCGTCAGGATATGATTGGTTCTTGATATAGATGTTAACGTGTCCAGTGGATCAATTCCTCCGTAGAGATGTGGTGTACAAATGGTAGTCTCTGTAATTTTTGGTTATTATTTTTTGATTTTTGTATGAACAAGTAACCAAAATAGTGTTTCTCAGTTACTTTTTGAGTGCAAAAGTGTGTTATTTTCTGAAATGTTTGGATGAATATTGCTCATACTATGGATTGGGGAGACTATGAAACAATATTGACAAGTCTCAGACTGATACTTTAGTCATTATGAAATTTATAATAATGTTTGTCCCTGGCCATGCATGTACCAAAATAGTGATTCCTACTCAGTTTTTGAGTGCCAATGTGTGGCATTGACTGCAATTTCAGGATGAATAGTGTTCATACTATGGATGGAGCAGACTATGAAACAAACCGGACAAGAAACAGGCTGATACTTTAGTCAGTATGAATTTTAGAATAATTTTTGTCCCCCCTGGACATGCATGTACCAAAATAGTTATTCCTAGTCAGTTTTGAGTGCAAATGTGTGACATTGGCTGCAATTTCAGGATGAATATTGCTCATACTATTGATGGGGTAGACTGCAAAACAAACCGGACAAGAAACAGGCTAATACTTTAGTCAGTATGAATTTTAGAATAATTTTTGTCCCTGGACATGCATGTACCAAAATAGTGATTCCTAGTCAGTTTTGAGTGCAAATGTGTGGCATTGACTGCAATTTCAGAATGAATAGTGTTCATACTATGAATGGGGTAGACTATGAAACAAACTGGACAAGAAACAGGCTGATACTTTAGTCAGTATGAATTTTAAATAATTTTTGTCCCTGGACATGCATGTACCAAAATATTGATTCCTAGTCAGTTTTAGAGTGCAAATGTGTGGCATTGACTGCAATTTCAGGATGAATAGTGTTCATACTATGAATGGGGTAGACTATGAAACAAACCGGACAAGAAACAGGATGATAATTTAGTCAGTATGAATTTTAGAATAATGTTTGTCCCTGGACATGCATGTACCAAAATAGTGAGTCCTAGCCAGTTTTGAGTGCAAATGTGTGGCATTGACTGCAATTTCAGGATGAATATTGCTCATACTATAGATGGGGTACACTGCGAAACAAACTGGACAAGAAACAGGCTGATACTTTAGTCGGTGTGAATTTTAGAATTATTTTTGTCCCTGGACATGCATGTACCAAAATAGTTATTCTTAGTCAGTTTTGAGTGCAAATGTGTGGCATCGACTGCAATTTCAGGATGAATACTAGTGTTCATACTATGAATGGGGTAGACTATGAAACAAACCGGACAAGAAACAGGCTGATACTTTAGTCAGTATGAATTTTAGAATTAATTTTTGTCCCTGGACATGCATGTACCAAAATAGTTATTCCTAGTCAGTTTTAGAGTGCAAATGTGTGACATTGGCTGCAATTTCAGGATGAATATTGCTCATACTATTGTTAATTTCCTTTTGAAACAGGCAGTTGAGCTGACTCGTCCAAAGGCAAGGAAGAGCAACGGGAGCTTTAACTGCAGGCCGGTTGAGGTGCCGGTCTGTTGTGTCCAATATTTCTCTGATATCCGCTACGGTTGGATGCTAATCCAACCAGATCTATTCTGACTATCGGCACCGACGCAATCAGATAGATCTTAGGCTTGTAGTTCTACAGTAGGACGCAAGAGGCGTCCGATGCAAGGTTTAAGGTTGAATAATCAAATAATCTAAAAGAATAAGCGATTGATCTTGCTGGAGAGCAAGATAGCGCTTTAAAGGTCGTACTGCCGCTAATACAGCACGATACGGGTATTTTTATACGGTAAAATACCGTGTTGCCGCTAATACAACACGACATAACGTGTAATGTGTTGCCGCTAATACAACACGTAATTTTGTGCAGCAAACAAACAGGTTCGTGAGCACAAAGATCGAACCTCTGCTGTCTTTTCTTGAAAACAAACACTTAACGGGATGGCTAGCATATGCTAGTTTCTGCCGTGTATTCTCTCTTTTGATCTCTAAGTATCGATAATTCGATCGTACGAGTGACGATCATTTTGGCTCGCAAGATTGAGCCATTTGGTCAATAATGAGACACCTGGCTTACACGATCAAGCCTTTTGGTCAGAAAATGAGATATTTAGCTCACAGATTGAGCCATTTGGTCCATAATGTTAAACATCATGATTCGCGAGCAAGTAAGCTGAACTCGTGCGAGCAAAGAATGAGATACCACTGTACCATTGTTACATACTGCTACGCCGGACATGAAAGGAATTTAATACTCCCCATGTGTCCACGGGAAAGCATTCTCTAAGCTCCAATGCAATCGTCCTGCAATAAATCACCTGTGTTTCCACAGTAGTGAAAGATAGGCTTGAGCAATGGATACACTACTGAATGTCCCCAATGTTTTGTGAGGATATCAGCACAATTATCCTTGCCTGCAAGGTGTTGCATGAGGATGAAACCTCTTGCGATCATGCTTCTAACATAGTGATATGAAAGAATGTGATGCCTCTTGTGGAGCCTTGCATATGGGAACGTGGAGGTTTGGATCATCTTTTCATTATCTCCCCATGTGTAGGACGTGTCGTGTACTCTAGTACCAAGATATCTGAATGACTGACGGATGTCAACAATCTGTTCGATGCAGGTTCTAGCAGATACAAATTCGGCGCCAAAGGTGGCTGTTTCAGATGTTGCTTGCTTCTTGGAGAACCACATGATAGGGGTCTTGTTTGCAAAATGTAGGATGCCAGTGACAGCCTTGCCACTTAGGATGTCATGCATTAGGTTTGCATCATAAAAATGAGACAACACAACCGCCTTACCCAGGGGTTTAGGAGCATCACTTGGTAGGTCTTCAGAGTGCTCCCCATACACTGTATTGGACCAGTCTGTACTGGTACCTTCAGTGAGTACAAAATCTGGTACGCCCACCCTGAAGCGGATTTTGAAGTGTCGGAACTTGGAGATGTAACCATAGATTCGTTTGGCTCTATTGAGATGGCCTTCTCTAGGTTGCACTCGGAAGCTGGACAATGTCATAACAGCAGTCTGCACGTCAAAACGTCCAATAGCTATGACCCATTGAAGTGATCCAATCATGCTTTGATACTTTTGGATATCAGTATCACTTAGGAAGGATGATGAGTCTAGCTCTGGGTGGTCATTCTCAGCAAGGGGTGAATGGAATCTGGTGGTAGGTTTGCAGCAGAACATTTGCACATACGAGGCCTCCATTTTCTCGATGAACTTGATGGGGTTCATGCAGAGCACACCATGTTCATCTCTTTCGAATCCACATCCCAAATGAAAGTTCATTGGCCCAGAACCCTTCAATTTGAAATTATATGGTTCAGACTGTAGGATTACCAGAAAGCTTTCAGGATTGGCCATACATAAGCAAAGGTCATCAACATATGTGCATATGAGCTCATAGACTGGCTCCCCATGTTTGTTGTTGCCAGGTTTGATAAAGATTTCAGGCTCTGCCTTGGATCTTTCAAAACCTAGTTCAACGAGACAGGCAGCAAGTAGATCACCAAAGCACTTGCCAGATGATCGAAGTCTATATAGAGCCTTGTAAATCAATAGGAGGTGGCCTTCTAGTGATCCAAATTCAGCGCCAGCCTTGATGCATACTTTTTCACAGGTGACAGCTTCAAGGTATGCATTACCAATGTCAGTTCCCCATGCTTCTAAGCTACTCAGCTCAGCAAGGAATAGGCACATGCGCAAGCCACGAAGGGAAACAACCCCTGCATACGCACTGTGAATGGGAGCTTCAGTGAGATTGCCATTCGCAACTAGCCGGGCTTTGTGTCGGCCATCGTGCTTGACTGCATAAATCATGTGGACCTTGATCTGTTGGAAGCCAATGGGTATATTGTTAGCCTTGTAGATACCTTTGTCAATAAAGGTGTCATATTCTTGAAGCTGTGACATTTCCAGCGCTATGGCATCCTGCCATTTGGTGTTGCCATTTGCTGTATCAAACTGGATGGCCTCGTCATGATTTCGAGGTACCTTGAATCCATATTGATACTGAGGAGCAGTACGGAAGGAGCGAAGCTTGGCTTGGTGGATTAACCGGTCTAGTTTCTTGGTTCTTCGAGCGAGTGAAACAATGCGTTTGAGATGTTTCCAGCCAGGTTTATCAAGCATGTTGTTGTCTTTTGCATATTTGGCCACGGTAACAGGGTCATCTGCAGCTATATTGGATAGTGGCTCATATGTGCGTTCCATATTTTCCCATTCAATCCATAGGTTGTATTTGGAACCTTTGTATTGGGGGTGCTTGTTGTCAAGGGGACCTTGATGACCAAGTATGCGTCGAAAAGACCAAAGTTTGCCATCTTCTTGAGTGATATCCCTGTGGATATAATTCATGACATCATTGTAGGCGATGATATCTTCAAGTTCATCATCTGTATGCTTGCACTTGAACTTGATGAAGTCCTTGTTTTGCTCAATGCTGTTTTCAACGTCAACAACTGTCATTCTTTTCTGTGTGCCATCAGGGAGGGCCATTAGAAAGGATCGACCTTGCAAGTCAGCAACGGGGATGGCAGGGATGGTGATGGGGTTGCCATCAACGTCAAATTGAGCATTGCCTTCTTCATCAGTAACAACTACCTCAGATGGACCTACAGATGGGGTAGCAGGATTGATGAGTGGAGGTGTGACTTCACTAACATCAAAATATGCTAGCTCAGGGGGACCAAAATCATCTTCAGTAGCAGGGACGCCGCCAGGGGTTTTGCTGAAGATATGAGGGGTTGGAGGACCATCAAGAATCTCCCCATAGTTGTTAGGGATAGGAGAAGGGACAAAGCTTCGGGTATTAGGAACCTTGGAATAAAGAAAGGTAGGCAAGGATGGCTGTGGGATGCGCAGAGGAGGTGATGCGGTGACTGAACTGGGTGGTGTAGAATGTTGAAAGGAGGGACTATCACCAGAAGATTTAGGAGTGATGGAAGCATCTTTGGCCTTGCGCCATGCAAGAAAGCCATCATCAGTGAACAAGCCAGCGCGCTTGTTGCGATGCTCGGGAGTTAAAGCAGTGCGTACACCAGAGCGGTCAAGGAGCTTATTGGTGATGGGATCCCAGATGGTGAAACAGAAGCTATTGCCAACATGCTCAGCAATGCCAACAAAGTGGCCAAGACATTCAGTGGTCTGAGAGCCAAACTGTGTATCAGGAGTCTTGTAGTATACGGGCTCAAACCAGAAGAAACTAAGGTAGGGACTGATGTCACCAATGATACCAGTAGCAATAAAGAAAGGCTGTTTGTCAGAGAGAGTAGGATCAGACAAATGATTCATGAGGCGGCCAACATATTGCATACAAAGAAGCCAGAGGTGTGGTGGAGTGCCCGTGCGATCCATGATTCTATTGACAATGCGTTTGAAGGTCTGGTACCGGCGTTCAAAGAGATTTTGGTGTTGATGGTATGGTTCACTTTGCCATAAGCCAATCCACATCATCTTGAGGTAGTCAAGAACAGATTTGCTGGACTGGTAGGACCCATGATCACAGAGCAATCTGAGTGGTCTACCCCATTGCCGAACAAAATTTTGGAGACAAGGGAGAAAATCAGCAGTAGTCCTCATTTCTTCAACATGAATGATATGAGATTTGCAACCAAAGAAAACTTGAGCAATCTTGGAACCACCATTGATGGCAGGGGTGTCTGAATATACGACATCAGAGAGGACATCATCATTGAAAGGTCGGACATTCATGGCAGGCTGTGGTGATTGGAACCTTTTGAAGATGTTACCATCGGGACTAAGTGACAGTGAGCCATACTGTGTGGAATTGTTGAAGGTGGCCTTGATACGGTCAAGGGAGATCCATCCAAAGAAGGGTTTCAGTGACAGGTAGTCGGTATCAGTGGGCGATTGAACATGGGCTGCAGCAGTGATGGAGGTGGAAGGAGACTGATTAGAGCATCTACTAAGGATGTCTTGATGGATGTAATCAGTGGGACTGAGCCAAAACGAGGTATCAGAAGCATCCAATACCTGGAGGGCGGGAGTGGAGGAGCTGTTGGACAGGAACGATGCGATCTCAGGAGACGAGCCAATGTTGATATCCCTGAGGGAGCCAAATTCATCATAATCTTGATATGGAAGTGATGTGGCAAGAGGCGGGTATTTCTGAATGAAGGTATCATCCTGGGGGGTATATGCGCGATCTAGTGTAGATGGGTCCCAATGCTGATCACTGGTCATGACAACATGAGGAAGATGAGCAAATTCTTCACTGGTATACTTGCGCATGGCAAGATAAGGCAATCCATGGCATATACTGAGTGGAAAGACATAACCATCGGTGGTGGTGATGACTTGGGTGCCGCCCGTCTTGATAGAGGTGTCATCTACAATCGAGAAGTATGCTTCCATCTGAGGAGAAGACAAGATGGATGGGTGTTGTCCAGTGTAGGCACACTCATGAAAGATAATGATGACAGGACCCCTGTTGGAAACAGAGTACGCGCCACATGTAGCAATAGGAATGTTCTGGATTTGATGATTGTTGATACCGGTCACATTGACATACCTTGGTGGAATATCCTTGGAGATGAGACATGCATCATGTCCTATGATACATCCATTTGCGCCTCTGTCAACCATAGCATAACCGGGTGTGGAGACATTAGTTTTGCTAGAGTGATATGTGGCAATGGGGTGTGACGGTGAAACATGAGATTCACAGTCCGGGGATGCCCAATGGTGGAATTTCACAGACATGGAAGACTGACCGGCAGGGACATAAACATTGCCTTCTTTCTTGTAAAGGATGTCAGGATTATCCGCAAGGAATCGGGCTGGATGTGCAGGAGAAACAGAAGACTTGAGGGGCCTGGTATCTGCTTGAGAAGATGTCTTGTATACACCAAGGGATGCATGAAAGGCGGATCTGGCGGAGCTTTCTTCATCAGGTGAGAGGACTTGCTCATCATCAGGTGATGAGGGGACCTGCTCATCAGTAAGGTGTTCATAAGCTCGGCGCGTGATTGGCTTGCTGGAATTGGGGTCCGGTGGCAGTCCAACATCAAGGAGCTCAGAGCGAAGGCAGGCAACTAGTCGCTTCTTGTCATCAGCTGTGAAGCCAAGCCAATGTTTCATACCTTGCTTGGAGAGAGTTTTCCAAACGGCAGAAGGTAACCTTGTGGTTGGATCTGGGGTTCTGCCAGCTTTGTAAACAGCGTAGTCCTGATAGTCACCATCAAAATCAATAGGAGGTAAATAAGATGTCGAGTCATCAGTTATGCCAGAATATGTGGACTGCGTCACAGAAGAGAAATCATGGGTGTTGGCCTTAACGGACGTCTGACTTCGAGGCTGGGACAGTGATGCTTGGGAATCCAGCCTGGTTGCTTCAAGGAGGAGGACATTTTTCAATTCACTGATAGCGACAGCTTCATGCTGTCTGAACTTAATCATATCCTGTGCTGCAGGGGGATCATCAACCTTGCAGAATTGTTTGCTGAGTTGGAAGCTGCTACTACAGGCCTTGCAGAGGTGTGTTTTGACAGTGTCAAAATCAAGTGGCCGTTGTGGATCTCATAGTGTGTTGAGATGCTCTAGCTGAGCAAACCACTGGGTGATGAACTTGACTTTGGTGTCCTTCCATGTCCTCAAGTCAATGTCCAATAGATGCTGCATCACAATGGAGGTATCATATACTTTGGATTTGGACCTGTCATGTAGTGCAACAAAGTCAAAGAAAGCCTGTCTGCCGTCTCTAGAGGTGGTATGGCTGAGCACACAGGAGTAGGAGAGATCACTCTGGAGGGCATGTAGAACAAGAGTCCAGAAGAATGCACATTGCTTGTCATGGAGGGCCTTCTCATACCCGATGAGTGGTACATCAGGCCAGCTCGGATCAAGGAAGGTACGAGTATCTATGTCAGATGTTTCCAACTTCGCTTTGAACTTGACAAGCCATCGCTCAAACGTTGCATCATTTTGCAGGGTTGGAAATGTGGTTTCATCCCTTGATTTCTTAGTCCATGATTCATATCTCAGCTGTTTGATGGGTTTGGAGGATCTTTCTTATTGCCGTTGAGATGTGCCGTTGCGGGCTGATGTCTCAATGTCAGTTCCAGATTCTCTTCTGCTCTGACAATCCCACGACAGTAACTCTTAAAGGCATCCTTGGTATAATGGTTTCTATCCTCCCAATCTAGTCCTTGTGCTGCGAGGTGTTGTCCAAAGTCAATGACTCTCTGCAGGGTCATCTGTACATGTCGGTAAAGTGGTGTTCTTACTCCCCTTTCAAGAAACGCTAGGTCACCAATGTTCTCGATGTACAGGAAGTCTAACCATGTCTTGTACCGTCCGGCAATGAGCGCCTCGCACAGGGCGTCGTTTTGTTCCTTTGGTACATCAAAGGATTCATGTAAGAAGGTGGCTAGTGGTCGGTCAAACGATGGGAAGAGGTCTCTGATAGATGTGTCCTCTTCTTCATCATCCTGTCGGGTTGGACTGTCTTGTGGGTCGGTTGCCACCATGTCAGTTGTGGGTAGGCGAGGGGTGGTTGCGGCGCTCCCAGGTTGGAGTGTTTGGAACCGTCCTGTCGATCTGCTTCTTGTTCTCCCGGCGACCGGGATGGTGGGCATCGTTGTTGTTGTGTAATCGTGGGGTTCCGACGTGTTCTTCGGATGGAGGTAGATTGCTATTGGCGTGTCCAATGCAATGGGCTTCTATGAAAGACTTCAGCTTGTTCGATTTCGTATCCTTGTTATACTGTAATCGGATCAGAGAGCTATCAATCGTCGGCCGTAGTCGAGTCAATTGATGGTCTGCTGTCGGATTGTTTTCGTCGTCGTAGAGTGCTCCTTTTGTCGTCTTCTTTTGCAAGCTTCAACAAGCTTGCGACTGTTAATCTGTTAATTTCCTTTTGAAACTGGCAGTTGAGCTGACTCGTCCAAAGGCAAGGAAGAGCAACGGGAGCTTTAACTGCAGGCCGGTTGAGGTGCCGGTCTGTTGTGTCCAATATTTCTCTGATATCCGCTACGGTTGGATGCTAATCCAACCAGATCTATTCTGACTATCGGCACCGACGCAATCAGATAGATCTTAGGCTTGTAGTTCTACAGTAGGACGCAAGAGGCGTCCGATGCAAGGTTTAAGGTTGAATAATCAAATAATCTAAAAGAATAAGCGATTGATCTTGCTGGAGAGCAAGATAGCGCTTTAAAGGTCGTACTGCCGCTAATACAGCACGATACGGGTATTTTTATACGGTAAAATACCGTGTTGCCGCTAATACAACACGACATAATGTGTAATGTGTTGCCGCTAATACAACACGTAATTTTGTGCAGCAAACAAACAGGTTCGTGAGCACAAAGATCGAACCTCTGCTGTCTTTTCTTGAAAACAAACACTTAACGGGATGGCTAGCATATGCTAGTTTCTGCCGTGTATTCTCTCTTTTGATCTCTAAGTATCGATAATTCGATCGTACGAGTGACGATCATTTTGGCTCGCAAGATTGAGCCATTTGGTCAATAATGAGACACCTGGCTTACACGATCAAGCCTTTTGGTCAGAAAATGAGATATTTAGCTCACAGATTGAGCCATTTGGTCCATAATGTTAAACATCATGATTCGCGAGCAAGTAAGCTGAACTCGTGCGAGCAAAGAATGAGATGCCACTGTACCATTGTTACATACTGCTACGCCGGACATGAAAGGAATTTAATAACTATGGATGGGGTAGACTGCAAAATAAACTGGACAAGAAACAGGCTGATACTTTAGTCAGTATGAATTTTAGAATAATGTTTGTCACTGGACATGCATGTACCAAAATAGTGAGTCCTAGTCAGTTTTGAGTGCAAATGTGTGGCATTGACTGCAATTTCAGGATAAATAGTGTTCATACTATGGATGGGGTAGACTATGAAACAAACCGGACAAGAAACAGGAGGCTGATACTTTAGTCAGTATGAATTTTAGAATAATTTTAGTCATTACCCAATAAGCTAGTTTGTGCCCTGGAATTGCACAAAAAATACCCGAATTGGTGGAGTTGTTAGTTGAACGTTAAACACTAACCCTAATCCTAAGAGTTGACAACGTAACCTTGTAGACGGAGTTTATGTGGGGGGGGTTTGGGGGGGGGAAAATACCTAGAAATATTAAAAAAATCTGTTTTTAACAAGTAGACCTGGTACAAACGCTACGACTAAAAATCATTAAAAACAGTACCCAAATAATTATTTACGGAAATGAGATGCTTCTTCTAAAAGCAATAGTAATATCTAGTGGCGCGCGCTCATTTTTATGGTAGCAAACTCTCATTTTTTTGGTTGCAAGTAACCATAAGATTTAACCTGAATAAAGAAAAAAATCATACGATTAAAATCTGTCTTCGATCAAGTTGGTCGTCACGTCATTGTCATCGTCATCAACCTTGCGATGGCAATGACGGCGGCGAAATTAATTTTCGTTTCTCCCCTAAGCTACGAACGCAAAGCCGTTCAACAAAATCGATACCGCCTCCTCATTGCGGACATTTTGGTACCAGTTTGGTCTCCTAGCTCCCAATATTCAGGGAGATATCAATTTTTTACTGTCACCATTCTTGGTTTCATTGACGATGACGACGGCAATGACAACGACGACTGAAATTAATTTTCGTTGCTCCCCTAAGCTACGAACGCAAAGCCGTTTGACATAATCGATACCACCTTGTCATTGCGGACATTTTGGTACCAGTTTGGTCTACTATCTCCCAATACTCAGGGAGATATCAAGTTTTTACTGTCACCATTGTTCTTGTTCTTGGTTCATTGTTGTTGATTCTTTGTTTGCTTGCTTCTTTTTCCATTACCGGTACGAAAACAAAAAGTGGAGACTCAAATAATATTACTTTTGAAAACTCCTGCAAAAAAAAGAGGCTTATCTAAACACCCCCAAAAAAACCTTGGAGAACCAGATGTTTTTAATGGAATTAAAATAACAGCTTTTTACCTGATTCTTCTGGCTATGCCTGCGCGCGCACGCGCGCGCATGCCAGCCGCGGATAAGGGACAGACAATAAAAACAAAAATAGGGGTAAAGGACGGACCAAAAAACGGAAAAAGGACAGAACATAAAAAAGGAAAAAGGACAGACCATAAAAACGGAAAAAGGACAGACCATAAAAACGGAAAAAGCACAGACCATAAAAACGGAAAAAGGACAGACCATCAAGTACATGCCAAGCAGTACAAGTACTACTACAGGTACGGTACTACTACCAGTAGTAATGCAAGTACCACATAGACAGTACACACTAATTTGCAATTAACAAATAGAAATTCAGATATTTTGTGTGATTGAACCATGAATATTGTTCCTGTTATGGATGAGATGAATCATGAAAGAAACAGAAGTGAGTTATGTTGTTACTCTAAAAATCGACCGAAAGGTATAGGATAATTGAAATTTAAAGAGATGTGAGCTCAGAGAGAGGCTCTTATTTTTACTGGGTATTTTCACTGTATCGGGGCTCTCTGCTGTATTTTACATGGTAGAGATCTTCCCCGGTTATTTGTTACCATTCTCGTACCGATACTGTTGTTGCTGTATTAGCGTCGTGTCGGTCTTACTGTATCGGTCATTTGATGGTATTGGTCACTTACGAGGTTAAGTGTTTTGTTCGATTGGGCGTATACTTGTTAGGGGAGTAGGTAGGTAAATGAGGCCCATTCAGAATCGGTATTGGTTTTCATGATTGCAATAAGTAGTTTCCTCACGGGATATCAAGTATATTCTTTTGAATATACTTAAGGATTCCAAGTGTTCACTTATTGGTCAGGTCTTTGGATATGCCTTGTTTCTAACCGATTATCCTCTTTTTTTTTGTAGCCCTAGGTGATATCGTTTTTACCACTTAAGGATTCCAAGTAGTGGAGGTGCTCATCTGAGTATTCGTATCACGTATTTGTATCACATATTCCGCACCTCGGTCGTCGTTTCGTTTTGTCGGCTTTTCCAATCGAATTTGATGCCGACATAGTCCGTATTTTTTTTCGCCGACAACACACCCCTTGATTCAACACTTATTGGTGAAAGGAGTGTTGAATTACAAGTCGGTTCTTCATCTTGTAGAACTCTAAAACCTTAAGTATGGGCTTGGATAGTATTGAATCAGAAGATTGTAATCATATAATCGAAAGATTGATATCGAAGATGGAAATCGTAAAGCAATGAAGAGAAGGGACCAACAGTCCACAAAGGGATCAACCATAGTAGGAAGCAAATGAAGTTTGTCAAATCAAATTGGAGACAAGGCGGAATTGTGTGTAGTCTTAGGTTCAATTTAATCGTCGAGTAGAATCAAACTAGTCGATTAGCGATGAGACGGATTGATTGGACTGGAGAGGAGTGATTGATGGTCTCAACGGAGGGGAGGTCAATGATGAGAAAAGAATGGTTGGGCAATGCCTGTTTGATATCGCGGATGGAATAACGATGGAACGGAATGGGGAAATACCGATTCACTTAGAAGCTGGCTGATTGTATGGTATGGTCTGAGCTTGTAGGGAGTGAATCCATCGTTTCTTTGGATATGGATAGGATCAATCAATCATTTGTAGGGATGGATTGAGACCAGAGTCAACAGGGGATTGATAGTAGACATCGAATGTCGACAGAGATCTGAGAATCATGAATGACTCGTAGAAATACAAAGTGACATCCCGTAGAATGAAGCGTCAACGGAGGGGACGCACGTTGGAATCTATCAATGCCAGAATATTGATGCGTATCCTGGAAAGGAGATTGGGGAATCTGAATCGACTCGTAGGAACTCGATCAGTAGAGATCAAATATCAACGTAGATTGGAGAATCCGAATCGATTCATAGAGGTTCGATCGTAGATGGGTTCTTCATCTTGTAGAACCCTAAAAACTTAAGTATGGGTTCGGATATCAGATCGGAAGATTGCAATCATAGAATCGAAAAGGATTGGTATCAAGATTGGAATCGCAAATAAATGAGGAAGGAGAGGTGCTCGAGAATGTAGAGGTCGTGAAATCGATGGAAGGTTAATCGGAGTTGGAAACAATCGATTAGATGGCTCACAGATTATCGACTTGTAGGAGACAGTAGGAATTGATATGATTGGAGAATCCATCTCGTATAAGTCAACGTGAGCAGCATTGAAGTACGATTAATTGACAATCATAATTCGACGTAGCTTGAGTATCGATTGAGTGTCGGATACGAGGATCGGCGGCCGAGGGGTCGACCATAGTAGTATATCGAATCAAGTTGGAGACAATACGCGTTACACGGTGAATTCTTTTCAGTCCCCTTCAGTCATAAATCCTCCAACCGTTAAGCGGCTGGATTCTATGGCTTAACCTATTCATCGTGAGTCATTTGTATGTTGAATACCAAACTGTATCCAGTCTACCATCAGAGGCCCTATCAAAAGAAAATGGGGCGGCGTTTTGCCTTTCATTCTGGCTTGTATCATGACATTTTGCTCTGATCCTTGCCGGTTTGATATATTGTATTCATGGATCAAATTATCCATTTTCGAAATGCTCATTGCAGAACGATTTATTCCATGATCGAACAAAAAAATCAACTTGTTACTTCGATCGGATGATCGATCGAACATTCCATCGAATGATTGATTTGAACATAACTTACTTACTTACCACATGCACCGAGAACAATGTTCCCGGAAAACAGCGCCGCTCATTAGCTTTGTAAACAAATCAGCAATATTTGTTGAACCTGGTTCCTTTGCAACTCTGATAATTCTTGCTGCAATAGATTCACGCGCTTTGTGGTATGCAATGCTGTTGTGCTTCTTCTTACATGGGCTTTCAGGTCGTGTAACATTTGTGACAACTGAATCATTATCACAATACACATTTGTGCTCCCATCAATTGGAACACCCATCATTCTCAACTTGTACCTTAGACCTTCAACCAATTCAATTGCAATTTTCAAAGCAATGATTTCAGATCCAAAAGTTGATGTCTCAACTGTTGTTTGTCTTTTGGAAAACCAAATGATCGGTGCATTATTAATGAAGATAATAACACCAGTATGAGATCTCCTTGTTGCCTTGCATCCGGCATGATCAGCATCGACAAAACAGCTCATCGTCACATGTTTTCCCAAAGCTTCAGGCATATCTGCTGGTATGACTTCAGCGGCACCAGGATAAAATTCAGACCAGTCACATTTTTGAAATTTACTTTCATCAACACTTGGTACAGTATCATCAAAAACCAGTTTTGACCTGTTGTACTTTTTCAAATATGCAAATATGTGAAACAACTGATTCAAATGCCCGATCCTTGCCTGTGCCAAATACCTTGACATTAGTGAGACTGGCATTACAATGTCCAGCCTTCCTAGTTCACAAATCCACCTGAGGACTCCAATTAAACCTTGATAGTAATTTTGCAATTCAGGGTTCAATTCTTCTGATATATCAATTTCCGGTCGATAATCATGTGACAGTGGACTAGATGCTGATTTTGGTAGATACTTGTAGCCATATTTTTCAGTTCCTAACTCTTGTTCGACCGCTGCAACAGCTTTCGCTGTATACTTGGTGCTTGATAATGACCATCTTGGCTTTGAATCACCTTCAAAGTAGAATTTCCCAATATCAGCTCCCAAATACAGAGTTGGCTCTTCAATCGTATCATCCTTCAATTTGAACTTTCATTCAATGTTTTCAAGCTGGAACTTTGGATCTTCACCAGAACATAAGATGTCGTCTACATAGGCAATGAGCATTGCCCAGTATCTGGATCCATCTTTCCTGGTTTCAATTCTTAAGTGCACATCCGGATCTGCCTTGCAAGGCGAATATCCAAGATCTCTCAAATGCTGGGTGAGGTATGACCTGAAAGATGCACCAGCAACCGGCAGTCCATATAATGCCCGGACAATCTTACAAGGTCTTCCTGCAAGGTGAGGTGGAAAACCATCTTCTTCTCTCGCTTTTAGGAAGTATTTCTCTTTAATCGGGGCTGTCAAATATGCATTTTGAATATCAGCTGAGAGAACCTTCAAATCATTCAGCGCTGCCAGCAGAAAGAATATTCTTACTGAGTCTCGACTGGGAACCGATGAATAAGTATTTTCTTTGGCCACTGCAGGGACTTTGTGACCGTCCCCTACCAACCTGGCCTTCCTTGTTAGGGACCCAAGCTTGATGTCAAAAATCATGTGGGTTGTTATCTGTTTATGGCCAACTGGAATAACATCATCATCAGAAAATTCAAACGCTGCCATATTATTTGTCATTTCCTTATGAATTGCTCTTTCCCAGTGGTCAGTCCCTGTTTTCTTATCAATAGCCAGCGCTTGTTTGATTGAATGTGGCAATTCAACACCATATTTGTGAGTCTTCAACCAATACTTTGCTGTTTTGGCCGCTTTAAGGATTCGTTCCTTCCTCCTCAAAATTTTGTGCACCCACCATCTGAAAGCTGGTGTTTTTTCAAGATTATTGTTGATAGCATATTCAGCCAATTGCACTGGAAATGACTCTTTCACATCACTTAGCTTACACCACGATTCAGTGCCATCTTTCCAACTGGCTAAAATTCTCCAACCTCTAGTGGTAGGTTTATGGGATTTCCTGCCATTTTTTGCTATGGTCGTGGCTTCATCATCAGTTAGTGCAGTGTTGTCGCATTCATGGTCAATGAGCTCATCTAGTAGAGTGAACATCCTCCCGTCATCATCAACAGAGCTGTATAGGCTTTCTGCAACAATATTTGCCGTGTATTCCTCCATGGTGCCATCAGGTAGTTGCAATTTATACAGCCTCGTGTCTAGTATGGGATTCTCATTTCTGGTTCCTATTGGTCTGTTTTGCAAATCGCGAACCCTGTCCTTGACAATGCACCTGAGTCTTTCGTCACCTCTTTCAATGATCACTTCATTTCCCAGATATTCATCTGGTTCATCAACATCTTCTACTGATGCTTCTGGCTCAGCCATTTCGAGTTTCATATCCGGTGTTTTTACTGGTTGATTCTCAAATAGCTCTATTTGGGGCTCTGGGTAGTTTTCCTGGAAGAATGATGCGCTGTCCTTGACTTCATCTCCAATCTTGGATTCAATTGATTTGTCAATGGCTTCCATTCTTCTTAGGACATCTCTATCCCTCCATTCATATTCCTTTACAGGCCTTATTGAATTTGTAGATATTGGTATTGCTGATTCGGTCAGGAGCCAAAAACAATCTCCCCCACCTACCCTATTTCCACAGGGACCCAACCATCGCGCCAGCCTTTCAACGCCTCGAGTAGAAGAATCACCTTTATCATAATAAAACACAAAATCATACCATTCTGATGAAGTATATAATGTAATATCGGGTCTATAGCCATGGACCAATTCAAATGGGGTTCTCCCCATTGAAGAAGGGTTGTTGGAGGCTGTTCGCTGCCTGATATTAGCACATAGCTCACCACAAAATGACCATAATCTTCTCGGTGACTTCTTCTTTGCAGACTTGTTTGTGATTGCGCTACCAAGATGACCAATTGCTTGTTCTGCTCGATTTTGGAATGGGCAATGTGGCTGGATGAATGTCTGATGGATATGGTTGCGCTTTACAATTGAATTCCAGTGTGTCTTGTAGGTTCTTGGGGATCCTTGTTCTGGCGCACCATCAGAAATCAAATGCTCTGGAATTCCAATTTCATGAATAAATGTCTTCAGTCCTTGATGGGCTTGTGATTTGTCCTGTATTGGTATAAATACTTCAAACCCATTTCCATTTGTAAAGATCTGTGCACATTTTTCTTGCCTCATAATACTCGTGGTTCTTGCATGCCAGGTATCAGTGTACCAGGTTCCTTGTGCGACTCTCTTGTTCCTGAAGCGCTGAGTAGGGAGTCGCTTCATCAATGGTGATTGCAAATTCCTGAGTGCCTTCTGCGTCGTGACTTTCAGTGTCTGCTCAGCTTTCTTGAAACTAATGTTCCAAGTTTTGGCTAGGCGTTCACAGTCAACTTTGTTTGGACCTTCAATTGTTATCACTGATGGCCCCCATTGATTTCTTCTGTCAAGAGACCTCCTTTCTAGTGTATTGTCAATTTCTTGCAAGCTAGGGGCCTGTTTTGATTCTTCTTCAGGAGCTTCCATAAAGTCAAATTCTGTATCATCAAACAAAAATTGGTCTACCCTTCGCGCGCTTGAAATATTCCTTACTGAAGAAATCCGATGAGCAATATTTCCATCTGTTGCAATCTGGCATTCAGTTAGCATTCTCCTTGTGGATACTTGATGGACCCTCATCAGTTTGCATTGCTGCATGACACTTGGATGCCGTTCTTTTCCTAAGCTGGTCTTGGGAAGTTTATTTGTAACATTACTAGCAGGTTCTGTTACAACAGAACTTTCCTCCATTGCTTGGTCCTCTTCGGTTGACATAGCTTGAAGGCTGAATTGGTCCCCTGAAATTGGATCTCCATTGTCAATGGCTAGCTCGGCCATCCTGAACTTCAGTGAATGTGGATCCCAGGGAGTATCATTTGTTGCTATCAAATGTTGACATTCATCAAGTTCCATTCTTGTGGGCTTTCTTGTGGGAAAATATGAGATCACATTTCTCATACTCAGTTTGATAAAAACTTTCTTCGGATCATCATCCTCCAGTGGAGTTTGAATTGTAATTCCATGCTTGGATCGTGGATCAAATTGGCGAGGTGTCTCTTCAACAGAGTTGAAATTGCAGTCCCTCACTTGATTTGGGCATATCAAGCTGTTTTTCAATTTGTCCCCAAAGTACAGTGCTTGATGGAACACTATGATATATACTTGGCCTGATGTTGGATTTGTCCATGCAGTCGCACAGCTTCCAATGGGGATTTTCTTGATGGGCTTGTACTCTTCAGAAAAAGGTGCAACATCAACGTGTGTTGTGATTTGATCAGGATTCAGCAATACCATATTGCTTCCTGCTGCAGTAGTATCTGCATGTGAGTCTAACTCACAATATCCTTCTTCATTTTCCCCATCATCAAAACCTACAGGGACGTTCATCTGGTATAATGACCGGCTCACCATTTTTAACAATTTGTGTTCTAGTGATAGTGTCCGGTTATTATGTCATTTCTTAGATTTTGATCCAAAACTGTCACCAGCGCCTTCATTTGTTTCTTTCTTTTTGGTCTCAGCAGCCTTGAGATTTCGTTTCTTTTTAGCCTGTCTCATCTGGTAAAGCTCCTGGCGCTGTTCTTTTGACATTGTTTTATAAACACTTGTTGGGTAAGGCTTGCACTCAACTTTTCCTGTAAAAGTTCCAGTTGTCTTTTGCTTCTTGTTGCTGGTTGTGCCCATAGAATACAAACTTCTGGAACCTCTTTTACTCTTCCCTGTTGCAAGCTTTTTCAATCCAAGACGGTTGGTGAATAGAATCAAACATTCATTGAAGTTGTCACGATAGTCTTTGCTCTCATCAATTGCATCTGCTTTTGCAGCATCAAGTCGCTCATCACTGATTGAATTGATAAAATCCCAGACAAATCTTCTTTCATTATGATTCTTTTCAAATCTTAGAATCGTTCCATGAAAAGCAGTCCAATTTCGCTTGTGCTTGTTCCAGTCATAACCCTTGGAATCTCCAGTGTAGTGCGAATCTTTCATATCCTGATATGTCTTATTCAGAACCATAGTGATATTGGTATCAGTGTAAGCGTGTTGCATGAGAGAAATGAAAGCGTTTCTGGCATTACCAGAATTCAGTGCAGTGTTTTGGAAATGTGCCACATATTCCCAACCGGGACCTTTTCTAGTCGCATCACACAGCAACCTCCAGACGACGTTGTTGTCCTCATCATACTGGGGACCTGACAGGATACCACATCTTTCATTGTAATCACTCCAAGTTGGATAAGTATCTGTTGTAGTTTGCCCGACTGTTCCAGCCCTGGCTTCATCAGTAACTTCTTCCATTTCTTGGGGTCTTATGACATACAAGATTGGAAAACCCTCAGAGTTGAATCTGTATCTCAAGTTTTGTCGGAAGCCTTCCTCCCATTCCCTGAATTTTGTGAGATCCTTCAGCTCGGGTGGAGTTGCCTTTTCCTGTGATTTCACACTTGATTCCATCATCTTGATTCTGAATTGCTGCAGTTCCAAGTTGTTTGGGTTTGCGTTCCAGTCGGTAGCCATTGGCTTGACCCCAATCAATGGTTGATACCGGGCCCAATTTGCCCAAGTTAGGAGCCTCGATGATAGTCTGTTACCATAGTGGATACTTTTCGGATTAGGACAGTCCGGACTGATAGATTTCAGTCCATGCATGAACGATTTAATGCTTTCCTTGTTGAGATCTGTAATTTCTCGGATATTAGACATCCCTCCCCTCATAATTTCTTCAGCTGATTCATAGTTGATGCCAAAATCCATTAGGCTGCTCCTGAAAGCAAGCTGTTCTGGGTTCAGAAATCTACCATTGTTGAATCCCCTTATTTTTATCCTGGGTTGGGATGACCTTCTTCCCAGCCGTTCAGCTCTTGCGTTCTCTGCATTTTGGTCAGCATCGTTTCCTTCATCCTCATTTTCGCTATCCGCGTCATCTGGATTCACACCCTTTCTTTCTGCATCTCTCATTGCCCTGACTCTTTTCTTTATTTCTTGGTCGATGATTCTCTTCATGGTTGAGTTTGATTCTGGGTCCTCAAAGGCCCTTTCCATGACTTCCATGATTTTATCTTCCAATTTCTCTTCCAAATCGTCATCGTCTGAATCGTCATCATCCACTTCCATTTTTGTTTCTTCCATGTCGTCGTCCGCTCTAGTTCGTACCATGGTGATGAATTGTGTATTCTAATGGGGTTTCGAATTATATTGGAGGAGTATGGATGGTCGATTCGATGTATTTGTTTCGAAATATTCGGAGGATGGTATTCGATGTAAGTTTCGAATATTCGGAGGATGGTATTCGATGTGAGTTTCGAATATTCAATTGAAGGTGGTATGTGGATAAAGAGAGTGTAATTTTAATCGAAGGGTTGGATGTGAGAGATGTATATTGATCGTTGGTGACTGTCGTGTGATTTGCTTTTCAGTTCTGTATTTATCCAGATCGAATTTTCGTTCCGGTTTATATACTTTCTGACTACTATTCGGATCGAGTTTTCGTTCCGGTTTGTCTGTATTTTGTGTGAGCTTTTGCTTTTGTTGCAAATCAAGATTGTGAGCTTTCCTATCCTTTCTTGGGATTTGCTCATTCTGTATTTCTGTGGTGTAAGATTGAAAGATTGTTTCCTGAGAATTTAGTGTTCTCTTTTTCCTTTTGGATCTTTCCGATCTTCGTGATTGGTGTTCTCATATCTTTGGATTTTCGTTTTCGTGCGGGCAGATGCTTTTTTCAATCTGTTCCTTCCGGGCAGATGCTCTTTGCAATCTGTTCCTTCCAATCTGTTTCACCACAGAATACTTCAGGCTCAATCTTCTAGCTCGCGTCATTCTTGTTTTCAGTGAAAGATCAGTGTTCTCAGATTGGATATTGATTCCTTTCAACTGATGCCAACCTGGGCGGCCCTTTCGACTGAGCCGTCCAGCTTCTTTTCCCTTGCTTGTTGCTGGATCTCGAAACCCGGTGGAGCCACCACCTTGGTTCGAGTCTTCGGCCTCTTCTTTCAAGGGAGGCCGCCCTGGTGTTGGTCTATTCCAGGGCTCCACAAGCAACTGCCTCTTTTACATCCTTGAGGGTTGATGCCGGTAGCTGATCAGGCTAGTCCGGATTAGTCTTCGAGCTCAAACTGCGTTTCTCGGTGGGAAACGCGGTCCTCAGCATTGTAGGATGCTGGCCACAGCTCGTAGACGCTGTGGGTCTGATAAACTAAAGAAAGTGCGTCGTCAAACAAACGCAATCGATCTTATGATCGATCGATTTAGTGAGTAAGAGTAAGATCATTGTTACCGTTCGATCTTCTTTGCCGATTGTCGATCGACAGGTTAATTACTCGTCGTCATCGTGTAATTTCCATCGTACAAGAAACACATGTAATTCTTAAGACACAAAAAACACACGCAAACCATCTTTGATCGGTCTTTCTTTGTATCGTATTACCGTGTAATTCACCGCGATATTCTCATTGGAATATCACAGTATTTGTACCTTATTACGTAGAATTAGTACTAGGTTGTACATAGATTTTAGGGCATGATAGTGTTTTAGAGTTGTTAATTCTTCGAAGAGTGAGCTGTTGGGAAAATTCCCGCTAAGAGACAATCCACATGGACAATCACCGACGATTATTCACTCAGGTTAAATAACCTTACGAATAAGGTTATTTGCCTTCGTGACTCTTCGTACGTGTGAATACGCGTTACACGGTGAATTCTTTTCATGAATCCATCGTTTCTTTGGATATGGATAGGATCAATCAATCATTTGTAGGGATGGATTGAGACCAGAGTCAACAGGGGATTGATAGTAGACATCGAATGTCGACAGAGATCTGAGAATCATGAATGACTCGTAGAAATACAAAGTGACATCCCGTAGAATGAAGCGTCAACGGAGGGGACGCACGTTGGAATCTATCAATGCCAGAATATTGATGCGTATCCTGGAAAGGAGATTGGGGAATCTGAATCGACTCGTAGGAACTCGATCAGTAGAGATCAAATATCAACGTAGATTGGAGAATCCGAATCGATTCATAGAGGTTCGATCGTAGATGGGTTCTTCATCTTGTAGAACCCTAAAAACTTAAGTATGGGTTCGGATATCAGATCGGAAGATTGCAATCATAGAATCGAAAAGGATTGGTATCAAGATTGGAATCGCAAATAAATGAGGAAGGAGAGGTGCTCGAGAATGTAGAGGTCGTGAAATCGATGGAAGGTTAATCGGAGTTGGAAACAATCGATTAGATGGCTCACAGATTATCGACTTGTAGGAGACAGTAGGAATTGATATGATTGGAGAATCCACTCGTATAAGTCGAGTGAGCAGCATTGAAGACGATTAATTGACAATCATAATTCGATCGTAGCTTGAGTATCGATTGAGTGTCGGATACGAGGATCGGCGGCCGAGGGGTCGACCATAGTAGTATATCGAATCAAGTTGGAGACAAGACGGAATATTGATGCGTATCATGGGAAGGAGATTGCAGAGTCGAATGGCGACAAAGGGGACAAAGGTTGAGATCTATCAGTGCCAATCGTAGTATAATAGTCAAACGTTGAGAATTGCTCGCTTCGCTGTTGATGGAGAGGGGAGACGGACCGATTGAACTGGAATCCAAAATGGGGAGAAGAAGGTCTTATTGGTTCCAGAATGAATTATCAAGCGCCGACGAAGGGATTGAATCGTAGAAATCAGTTGAGTGTGGAATACGATTGAGAGATGGGAATGCAATTGAGTGTCGTAGGAAGGCAATGACATGAGTTGTTGTGGGAAGGAATCGATCATAGATGGGCGATTGGTGAATCGTAAAACATATTGTAGAGTTCATGCCATATCGAGCGTAGAAAAGAATTCAATAGGGGATCACGGGAATCGATATTGAAATCAGGTGTAGTCCTAGGTTCAATTCAATCGTCGAATAGAATCAAACGAGTTGATTACTGATGAGGTGGATTGATCTTGGATCGCAACAGATGGGAGTCATGTTGGCAACGATGAGATTGGCTTATCGTAGAATCTCAAATAGACGTGTTGTTGAAACGAATGGAATCGGAGGGGTTCATTTCTGACTTGGTAGGGAAGATCAATTAATTGTACGATAGGATATGATTGAACGTTGATGAAGAGGAGATCAATGCTCATAGTTGAGAATTGACTGTAGTTGCCACAGTTGGTAGGAGTTTCTGAAGAGACGTGTCCTTGGAGAAGAGGGAGACGGATCAACTTTAAGCCGCAGGTGTGGAATCAAACGTCAATGAGTGTCGTAGAAAGACAATTGATTGGGGACGAGACAGATTATTGGTTGAGCTTGAGTACCAACTGAGTCAAAGGAATCGATCATAGTGGGATCCAAAATCGGAGGGAAGAGGAGATGTGCTTGGATGAAGCGTCTTGGATATCACGGATGGGATAAAGAGTCGTCCGAGAGGAGGAATTGGCTTGTCGTTTGCAATTGTACCGTAGAATCAAATGTTGGTGCTGATCTTAGGAAGAAATGGAACATCGATAATCGATTGATTGGTAGAGATCGATGGACTCGTATCTTTCAAGAGGAGATTGGAGAATCAGAATCGACGCATGGAAAATTGATCGTAGATAGTTGTAGAATAGGATTGATCCGAAGGAATGCAAGGAGAATATCAAGTCAAGGATTGAAGAACGTGGTCCAAAGCCGACTAGTAGATTCCTTCTGTATGAGATTTTGTCTAGCTCGCATGTCAATTAAGCTTTGAATCATATTGTTGTCTTGTTGTCTTGAAGTTTAGTGCGAATTCGTCTGAACCGGCAACACACCCCTTGATTCGACACTTGGTGGAGAAGTGGTGAATTATCAGTCGGTTCATTGATATGTGGTCAGTGGGATCGCGATAGTGGAAGTTGCTTGTAGCCGTGGGGCACGGTCAAATGAAGGTCAAATGGTATTGTTGGAGGGAGACGATGCTGGATATCAAGTAAATTGCTGGAAGCTGCTTGTGGTGGTAGGGGTACATGAAAGCGCTGAAAGTGAAACGCGTTCAAATTAAGCGTCATGCAATGATCCAATGCACACCCCTTGATTCACACTTAAAGAATAGAATTCCATGGTTCAGTAGAATGCCATGGTGGTAAATGATACAAAACCGTAGGGCTAAGCGTCGACAGAGGGGATGTATGTTGAAATCAAACGATGATTCGGTTCAAGAGGGCGCCATGCTAATGAAATCCAATGGTTGTGTCGTTCGCAGATGACATATGGGGATGGAAGGTCTTGCGCTAATGGACCAGGGTCGTATCAAGGCATATGGATTTATTTGAGCATCGATTTTGTGAGCAAAGCAATGGCGATTGATTGATCGTAGAAATCGATTGAGTGTCAGATACGATCGATCGTAGGCTGTAGAGGGTAAACAGCGATGAAGATCGTAGGCCCTTGATGCAAACGCACACCCCTCGAGTTGACACGTAAGGAATTGAATTACATGCTTCAACCGAATTCTATGGATGTGGATGATAAAAGACCGTAGGGCGAATTCCATGGTTGTAGAGACAAAGGGAGTTGTAGATGCCAAGGATTGACTGGTAAATCAGATGTCCTGATCAGATGGCGAAGGGATCAACGATAGTATGAAGTTCGAACCGGAGACTTGGGAGTGAGATCGATCAGTATCGAGTCTGTAGATAGAATCGAACGTAGGGATGAAGCGTTACATATCTGTGAAGATGAGATTGGGGAATCGTGTAGAGATGGACCGCAAAGACAAGTCGATTCGTCAAGCCAGAGCCAGAGTATAAAGCCATTCGCAATCAAAGCGGAGACAACTGATTGATAGTATATTGAATTGTAGAGCCGAAACGGAGCAGAGATGAATGGTGGGAATCAATTGAGTATCGATCTAATGGGTCGTCAAAGGTCGGAAGCTGATGTGTACCTAGGAAATCGAAGCACCATAGAAATCGATAGTAATTGGATGGAGATGTCATCGTAGGCGACAATTAATTGTAGATCGAAGCATAGAGCCAATCGTAGACATTGCGCGATTGTAGATGAAATCTTAGAGGTCAAGCGAACAGCATCAAAAGGGTAGATGCAGGTGAAGCCAAGTGGTGGAGAGATCGGATGATCGATCGAATTGGAGAACGCAAGAAAATTGTAGAGTTGGATCAATCATTTGGTCAAAATTACCAATGAGTACGAATGGTAGGAATACTAGGGTTGATCGCAAATCGGATCGTAGAATTGAATGATCATACAAACTGGGTGGACGTAGATCGGTCGAGCGTAGAACGGATCGCAGGTTCGATCGTGGGTAGGTGGATCATAGGAGTTGCCTAAGCACAACATCAATTCGTAGAAGATGTTTTGGTATAGCGATTTGTAGATTCATAGCTTTGTACCAGATGTATGTCGTCAGGATAGTTGAAGCGATGACCAATGGGCGCGAGAACGGGTTCTCTCATATATGGCTTGATGTGGATGGGGTCAAGGGTAATACTACATAACGGTGGGGTGTAGACATCATTCGATCCGTAGCTTGAGTTTTGACCGGATGGCCAACAAAATATTCGATGAGATGTGTACTGAATGAACGTCATTGTAGATAGAAACGCAAGTGTTCCAGTATCGTAGTTCATCATTGTGGTCAAAGAATGAAATAATGGTGGGAGAGATGAATTGCATCGTAGACGTCCGAGACGGAGTGTAGCTCGAACCGCAAGTGATTGTAGAATACAATTAATAGTATATCGTAGGAATCAAAACGTTATCACCTAGAGTGACTATCAACACAAAGGCGATGGAATGGTTGTAGATCCAAAAATATAGATCAAGATAACGAGATAATCGAGAGTGACATGAAAGTCGTGAGATCGGGGATCAAACCGATGGATAATGCAGATGTCCGGATCGAGGTTGTGAAGGGATTCCGTGCGTCATTTTGGTATACGTCCCCTGGGAGATAAATCGATTGTAGAATCGATGGGAGTTACGCATATTGTTGGAATGACTAGGTGTTTGCTTGAGGAAGAGCAAAAGAAAAAGACGTCGTAGGAAGAGCGATGCTCGTCGTAAAAGAATCAACAAGGAGCGTGAGAGAGAGAGATCACATGAAAGATCATGCGCAGAGAAGACATAACCGGCAGACGATTAGTAGGTCTTTGGGGCATCGCGATGTTGTTTGGTGATTGAGTGCTCGGAGGTGTAAACGGTAATGAGCAAATGTAAGGCAAGTAACTATGATGAGGAAGTTGCAGTCAATTGCCACGATCAGTCAAAAGTGTCGTAGAACCAATTCATGGACAGGATATTGGCATACAGATGATACCGCTTGACCTTGACGGCATCCCGATGTCGTTTGGAGAGTTGAAGGACAGGCGGATGATTTGGTCTGGAGAAAATTTGGTTATGACATGGGGATTGTAATGGCAATGAAAGTAGATATACAAGAGCGGCGTTTGGGAGGTCAGTGTCCTCAGCAAGTGTCTCAGATGGTAGTCGTCGAATGCACAGCAGAGGCTGGGGTGAGTGTGAGGGAACTGATTTTGGCAAGCGGCGGAATGTTGCAATTTCATTCTGAGGATTGAATGTCCATCGGAAGTTGGCTGGTTCACAAGGTGGAGCAGAATGATGACCAAATCTAATCTTTGCAGATGGCGATACAGATAGTGCGGTTACAATGGAAGACTTCTCCTGGCGACGTTGGTCAGGAGGACTTGAAGAAGTGGCGCGTATGAAGGAGTCAGAGCGGACGCGGTGGAATGAGACCGATTCTCTGTGGGGAGAATAAGTCCAGGTCCAGATGTAACAGGGTGCGTTGGCGGAGGGAGTATCGGCCGGAGAGACGCTTGTTGTGGGATTCGAATGAGTGGCCACAACATCTGAATCGATCATCTTGATAGTAGGCAAGTCAGTAGTAGCCGAAGAAGGGGTCACACAGGATGAAGGAACTTGGATAGCAGTATGGGCCTCAGATTCGACGGGTTTGATGGGGACAGTCAAGATGGCAGTGTTTGGAGGAACGCTCGGACTGGAGGAATGTGGAGTGGGAACTACGGCACATGTGTTGGTATCGGTGGGGATGTTATTGTTGTATGTATAGATACCGTTGAAATAGTTGGCAGGGTCATTGGTCTTCCAGTTCCTTTTGAATTTCCATTGGTTGATGTTAAATAGGACTGTTGCAAGTGGTTCTGGGTCATTGGTTGCTTCAGCTCGTCTGACAGCCTCTCTTCCTACAGAGTCAAAGTCCTGTGGGTTTCTGATCCTTTGGTTTGAGGATCCAGGATTAACGAATCGTACAGGGCATGAATCAAGGAGCTGGGCTATGTGTCCCTTCGCTAGTTCATCAATGTTGGCCATGTCCAAGGTGATACTGTTGCAGAAGGCTTCCCTGAGTGCAGTGACTGGGGCCGGACCAAGGGTTCTGGGGCCTTCGTCATTAGCATCCGATGTGAAGAGAGTTGCTATTTCAGGTGCTGTAAGTGGCACAGTCTCTGCATAGGAGCCATTTAGAGAAAGGACTTCTTGGGGGTTGTTGTCACTTTGAAATTTGAATGAGATCCCATAGACATTGGACCAATCGTATGCTTCTGGTGGAGGAACCATGCTGGGTGTCGAATCGGCTTTCGATGTGGCGGCGACGTCGGTGCGAGGAATTCGAATTCTCAGATAAACGTTCGTCGTTGTCGAAGTGTAATTAACCCGTGTCCGGAAGTGAAATTCGAACCGAAATGACCGAGTGGAGACGAAGGAATGGTGGAATGGGAGTAGCAAGGAATCCAAGTTGTTGGAGCCGTTGGAATGGTCCGCGGAGGTGCGGCAGTCAAAGGGATGACCGAAGGAATGTTCCAAAGGAGGAACAAACGGCGGTGTTGAGTTTTGTGATTGGATCCGTGGTCGCAGAATTTCCGGACTGGGATCGATATTGTAGGCCGTGGAGATAAGAGGGATAGATATTGCTGTTTGATTGGAATCGCTCAGTGTTGCGCGGAGCAATCGATGGAGATATTCAAATTGAAATATCGAGATATCGAATAGTTTGCAAAAGTGATTAAAGCAACTAGTATCGTAGGATGAGTTGCGGTCTGGTGTGGTGTGATGTTTTTATTAGCACAATCAGATGGGCGTCGATGGTCCTTTATGGGGATGATGGACGCGGAAGGGAAAATATGGATGGGTGATTGCAATGGGCGTGTCCGGTGCAATTGGCTTTCAGTAAAGACGGCGGTGGTCTTTAGTTTGTATTAACGTAATCGTAATCGTTCGATCGTCGTCCTTAGATGTGTATTACCACAGAAGAATATTCTCGGTAGAATGTTCTGTGGATACACCCCTTGATATGTACGCTTCTTGGTCGTGTATTACAGAAAAAGATTCTTGGTAGAAGGATCTGGAGACACCCCTTGATACGCGAGTAAGGAGGAGAAGGGGGGAGGCCAAAGTGTAGCACACGGATGGGCGTCACTACAAAGTTCCTCTGGATTTAACCGACAGTGGAGGTGCTGAACGGCCGGGGATAGATAGCTCAAGGTTTACACGATCCTACGGATGGGCAGCAATCGTGTGAGTTATAAGGGCTCTATAACCTGTTGTTACTCTAAAAATCGACCGAAAGGTATAGGATAATTGAAATTTAAAGAGATGTGAGCTCAGAGAGAGGCTCTTATTTTTACTGGGTATTTTCACTGTATCGGGGCTCTCTGCTGTATTTTACATGGTAGAGATCTTCCCCGGTTATTTGTTACCATTCTCGTACCGATACTGTTGTTGCTGTATTAGCGTCGTGTCGGTCTTACTGTATCGGTCATTTGATGGTATTGGTCACTTACGAGGTTAAGTGTTTTGTTCGATTGGGCGTATACTTGTTAGGGGAGTAGGTAGGTAAATGAGGCCCATTCAGAATCGGTATTGGTTTTCATGATTGCAATAAGTAGTTTCCTCACGGGATATCAAGTATATTCTTTTGAATATACTTAAGGATTCCAAGTGTTCACTTATTGGTTAGGTCTTTGGATATGCCTTGTTTCTAACCGATTATCCTCTTTTTTTTTTGTAGCCCTAGGTGATATCGTTTTTACCACTTAAGGATTCCAAGTAGTGGAGGTGCTCATCTGAGTATTCGTATCACGTATTTGTATCACATATTCCGCACCTCGGTCGTCGTTTCGTTTTGTCGGCTTTTCCAATCGAATTTGATGCCGACATAGTCCGTATTTTTTTTTCGCCGACAACAAGTTATCTGTCATAGTTTGTCTGTCACCACCTAATTAGTGCATTGAGGAACTGGATTTGGAGAAAAAATACACACTAATTTGCAATTAACAAATAGAAAATCAGATATTTTGTGTGATTGAACCATGAATATTGTTCCTGTTATGGATGAGATGAATCATGAAAGAAACAGAAGTGAGTTATCTGTCATAGTTTGTGCGTCACCACCTAATTAGTGCATTGGGGTACTGGATTTGGAGGAAAAATACACACTAATTTGCAATTAACAAATAGAAATTCAGATATTTTGTGTGATTGAACCATGAATATTGTTCCTGTTATGGATGAGATGAATCATGAAAGAAACAGAAGTGAGTTATCTGTCATAGTTTGTGTGTCACCACCTAATTAGTGCATTGGGGTACTGGATTTGGAGAAAAAATACACACTAATTTGCAATTAACAAATAGAAAATCAGATATTTTGTGTGATTGAACCATGAATATTGTTCCTGTTATGGATGAGATGAATCATGAAAGAAACAGAAGTGAATTATCTGTCATAGTTTGTGTGTCACCACCTAATTAGTGCATTGGGGTACTGGATTTGGAGAAAAAATACACACTAATTTGCAATTAACAAATAGAAAATCAGATATTTAGTGTGATTGAACCATGAATATTGTTCCTGTTATGGATGAGATGAATCATGAAAGAAACAGAAGTGAGTTATCTGTCATAGTTTGTCTGTCACCACCTAATTAGTGCATTGGAGTACTGGATTTGGAGAAAAAATACACACTAATTTGCAATTAAAAAATAGAAATTCAGATATTTTGTGTGATTGAACCATGAATATTGTTCCTGTTATGGACGAGATGAATCATGAAAAAAACAGAAGTGAGTTATCTGTCATAGTTTGTGTGTCACCACCTAATTAGTGCATTGGGGTACTGGATTTGGAGAAAAAATACACACTAATTTGCAATTAACAAATAGAAAATCAGATATTTTGTGTGATTGAACCATGAATATTGTTCCTGTTATGGATGAGATGAATCATGAAAGAAACAGAAGTGAATTATCTGTCATAGTTTGTGTGTCACCACCTAATTAGTGCATTGGGGTACTGGATTTGGAGAAAAAATACACACTAATTTGCAATTAACAAATAGAAAATCAGATATTTTGTGTGATTGAACCATGAATATTGTTCCTGTTATGGATGAGATGAATCATGAAAGAAACAGAAGTGAATTATCTGTCATAGTTTGTGTGTCACCACCTAATTAGTGCATTGGGGTACTGGATTTGGAGAAAAAATACACACTAATTTGCAATTAACAAATAGAAAATCAGATATTTAGTGTGATTGAATCATGAATATTGTTCCTGTTATGGATGAGATGAATCATGAAAGAAACAGAAGTGAGTTATCTGTCATAGTTTGTCTGTCACCACCTAATTAGTGCATTGGAGTACTGGATTTGGAGAAAAAATACACACTAATTTGCAATTACAAAATAGAAATTCAGATATTTAGTGTGATTGAACCATGAATATTGTTCCTGTTATGGACGAGATGAATCATGAAAGAAACAGAAGTGAGTTATCTGTCATAGTTTGTGTGTCACCACCTAATTAGTGCATTGGGGTACTGGATTTGGAGAAAAAATACACACTAATTTGCAATTAAAAAGTAGAAATTCAGATATTTTGTGTGATTGAACCATGAATATTGTTCCTGTTATCGATGAGATGAATCATGAAAGAAACAGAAGTGAGTTATCTGTCATAGTTTGTGTGTCACCACCTAATCAGTGCATTGGGGTACTGGATTTGGAGAAAAAATACACACTAATTTGCAATTAAAAAGTAGAAATTCAGATATTTTGTGTGATTGAACCATGAATATTGTTCCTGTTATGGATGAGATGAATCATGAAAGAAACAGAAGTGAGTTATCTGTCATAGTTTGTGTGTCACCACCTAATCAGTGCATTGGGGTACTGGATTTGGAGAAAAAATACACACTAATTTGCAATTAAAAAATAGAAAATCAGATATTTTGTGTGATTGAACCATGAATATTGTTCCTGTTATGGATGAGATGAATCATGAAAGAAACAGAAGTGAGTTATCTGTCATAGTTTGTCTGTCACCACCTAATTAGTGCATTTGGGTACTAAGAATTTTCAACACCAAAAAGGTTACATGGGGAGACCAATCTTGCTACTGCCATAACTTTGCTTCCAGAGGGAGTTAGAAGGTTCTACAGGTACCAGCGCCCATCTACATGCATTGTTGTCGACGTTTGAGCTATCTATCGATTCAAACGATTGGCAGGGGGGCTCTCGCTAGCAAAATTCGTGTAAATTGTGTAAGCATTTTCAACAACAAAATGTTGCCTGGGAATACCAAGCTTCACTTGATTCGTAGTATAGATCACTTGGTAAGATCGGTATGAACGTATGTAGCTTGCTTGCTTGTACTAGTTTTCAACTGCGCATTTTAAAGGAAAATCTTGCGCGAATGACGTCACTTGATTGGTAGTATAGATTGATTGGTAAAATAAGTATGAAGGTAGCTAACTACAGTATGAGTGTGTACTGGATTGGGGGGCGGGGGGGGGGGGGGGGGACTAATATTTTTAAAAAAGTTTCCTTAACATTCACCCCCTCAAAAGTGAAGTATGACTCAAGCATGGTATGTAGTATGAGTATGTACTGGATCTAAGAACAAATCTTTTGAAACTGAGTTATATTTTGGTCGGGGATTGGCAGGATTTGCACTGTCTTCAAGTTTGGTGGGTTTTTTGGTTGATGATTGAGTTAATTTTAGGTTGGGAATGGGCAGGATTTGCACTGTCTTCAAATCTTGTGAGTTTTTGGGTTGATGACTGAGTTATAGTTTGGTCAGGGATTGGCATGATTTGCACTGTCTTCAAGACTGGTGGGTTTTTGGGTTGATGACTGAGTTATAGTTTGGTTGGGGATTGGCAGGATTTGCACTGTCTTCAAATCTGGTGGGTTTTTTTGTGTTGATGACTGAGTTATAGTTTGGTCGGGGATTGGCAAGATTTGCACTGTCTTCAAATCTGGTGGGTTTTTGGGTTGGTGACTGAGTTATAGTTTGGTCGGGGATTGGTAGGATTTGCACTGTCTTCAAATTTGGTGAGTTTTTGGGTTGATGTATGAGTTATATTTTGATCAGGGATTGGCAAGATTTGCACTGTCTTCAAATATGGCGAGTTTTTTGATTGATGACTGACTTATATTTTGGTCGCAGATTGGCAAGACTTGCACTGTCTTCAAATCTGGTGAGTTTTTGGGTTGATGACTGACTTATATTTTCGTCGGGGATTGACAGGATTTGCACTGTCTTCAAATCTGGTGAGTTTTTGGGTTGATGACTGCTGAGTTATAGTTTGGTCGGGGATTGGCAAGATTTGCACTGTATTCGAATCTGGTGAGTTTTTGGGTTGATGACTGACTTATATTTTGGTCGCGGATTGGCAAGATTTGCACTGTCTTCACATCTGTTGAGTTTTTGGGTTGAGGATTGAGTTAATTTTAGGTTGGGGATTGGCAAGATTTGCACTGTCTTCAAATCTGGTGGGTTTTTGGGTTGATGACTGAGTTATAGTTTGGTTGGGGATGGGCAGGATTTGCACTGTCTCCAAGTTTGGTGGGGTTTTGGGTTGACCACTGAGTTATAGTTTGGTCGGGGATTGGCAGGATTTGCACTGTCTTCAAGTTTGGTGGGTTTTTTGGTTGATGATTGAGTTAATTTTAGGTTGGGAATGGGCAGGATTTTCACTGTCTTCAAATCTTGTGAGTTTTTGGGTTGATGACTGAGTTATAGTTTGGTCGGGGATTGGCATGATTTGCACTGTCTTCAAGACTGGTGGGTTTTTGGGTTGATGACTGAGTTATAGTTTGGTTGGGGATTGGCAAGATTTGCACTGTCCTCAAATCTGGTGGGTTTTTTGGTTGATGATTGAGTTCATTTTAGGTTGGGGATGGGCAGGATTTGCACTGTCTTCAAATCTGTTGGGTTTTTGGGTTGATGATTGAGTTCATTTTAGGTTGGGGATGGGCAGGATTTGCACTGTCTTCGAATCTGGTGGTTTTTTGGGTTGATGATTGACTTCATTTTAGGTTGGGGATGGGCAAGATTTGCACTGTCTTCAAATATGGTGAGTTTTTGGATTGATAACTGACTTATATTTTGGTCGCAGATTGGCAAGATTTGCACTGTTTTCGAATCTGGTGAGTTTTTGGGTTGATGACTGACTTATATTTTGGTCGCAGATTGGCAAGATTTGCACTGTCTTCACATCTGTTGAGTTTTTGGATTGAGGATTGAGTTAATTTTAGGTTGGGGATTGGCAAGATTTGCACTGTCTTCAAATCTGGTGAGTTTTTGGGTTGATGACTGAGTTATAGTTTGGTTGGGGATTGGCAGGATTTGCACTGTCTTCAAGTCTTGTGAGTTTTTGGGTTGATGACTGAGTTATAGTTTGGTCGGGGATTGGAATGAGTTGTACTCTCTTCAAATCTGGTGGGTTTTTTGATTGATGATTGAGTGAATTTTAGGTTGGGGATGGGCAGGATTTGCACCGTCTTCAAATCTGGTGGGTTTATGGGTTGATGACAGTGTTTCAATTTGCTTGGGGATTGGCAAAATTTGCACTGTCTTCAATTCTGGTGAGTTTTTGGGTTGATGACTGAGTTATAGTTTGGTCAGGGATTGGCATGATTTGCACTGTCTTCAAATCTGGTGGGTTTTTGGGTTGATCGTTGAGTAAATTTTAGGTTGGGGATGGGCAGGATTTGCACTATCTTCAAATCTGGTGGGTTTATGGGTTGATGACCGCGTTATAGTTTGGTTGAGGATTGGCAAGATTTTCACTGTCTTCAAATTTGGTGGGTTTTTGGATTGATGACTGAGTTATATGTTGGTCAGGGATTGGCAAGATTTGCACTGTCTTCAAATCTGGTGAGTTTTTGGTTTGATGACTGAGTTATAGTTTGGTTGGGGATTGGCAGGATTTGCACTGTCTTCAAGTTTGTTGGGTTTTTGGGTTGATGATTGAGTTCATTTTAGGTTGGGGATGGGCAGGATTTGCACTGCCTTCAAATCTGGTGAGTTTTTGGGTTGATGACTGAGATAGTTTGGTCAAGGATTGGCAGAATTTGCAAAGTCTTCAAATCTGGTGGGTTTTTGGGTTGATGACTGAGTTATAGTTTGGTAAGGGATTGGCATGATTTGCACTGTCTTCAAATCTGGTGGGTTTTTTGATTGATGATTGAGTTAATTTAAGGTTGGGGATGGGCAGGATTTGCACTGTTTTCAAATCTGGTGGGTTTATGGGTTGATGACCGAATTAGTTTGGTTGGGGATTTGCAAGATTTTCACTGTCTTCAAATCTGGCTGGGTTTTTGGATTGATGACTGAGTTATATGTTGGTCGGGGATTGGCATGATTTGCACTCTCTTCAAATCTGGTGAGTTTTTGGGTTGATGACTGAGTTATAGTTTGGTCGGGGATTGGCAGGATTTGCACTGTCTTCAAATCTGGTGGGTTTTTGGGTTGATGATTGAGTTCATTTTAGGTTGGGGATGGGCAGGATTTGCACTGTCTTCAAATCTGGTGAGTTTTTGGGTTGATGACTGAGATAGTTTGGTCGAGGATTGGCAGAATTTGCAAAGTCTTCAAATCTGGTGGGTTTTTGGGTTGATGACTGAGTTATAGTTTGGCGGGGGATTGGCAAGATTTGCACTGTCTTCAAATCTGGTGAGTTTTTGGGTTGATGACTGAGATAGTTTGGTCGAGGATTGGCAGAATTTGCACAGTCTTCAAATCTGGTGAGTTTTTGGGTCGATGACTGAGTTATAGTTTGGCCGGGGATTGGCAAGATTTGCACTGTCTTCAAATCTGGTGAGTTTTTGGGTTGATGACTGAGTTATAGTTTGGTTGGGGATTGGCAAGATTTGCACTGTCTTCAAATCTGGTGGTTTTTTTGGTTGATGATTGAGTTCGTTTTAGGTTGGGGATGGGCAGGATTTTTACTGTCTTCAAGTTTGGTGGGTTTATGGGTTGATGACTGAGGTATAGTATGGTCGGGGATTTGCAGGATTTGTAGTGTCTTCAAATCTGGTTGATTTATGGGTTGATGATTGAGTTAATTTTAGGTTTGGGATGGGCAGGATTTGCACTGTCTTCAAATCTGGTGGGTTTATGGGTTGATGACTGAGTTATAGTTTGGTTGGGGATTGGCAGGATTTGCACTGTCTTTAAATCTGGTGGGTTTCTGGGTTGATGGTTGAGTAAATTTTAGGTTGGGGATGGGCAGGATTTGCACTGTATTCAAACCTGGTTAGTTTTCTGGTTGATGACTAAGTTATAGTTTGGTCGGGGATTGGCAGGATTTGCACTGTCTTCAAATCTGGTGAGTTTTTGGGTTGATGAGTGAGTTAATATTAGGTTGGGGATGGTCAGGATTTGCACTGTCTTCAATTAATTGGTATGATTGAGAAGAACATAGACAGCTTGCTTGTAGATCTGGTAGCTCGTAATTACCGGTAGCTCCTACAACTTGCTTGTTCGAATGTAACCCCATCCCTATGAATGTAGATACCTTGCTGATAGCTTACACATAAATTTGGTTGGTTGGCTAATTGTAGAATTGGTTCTGGTAAGAATTGGTGGTACAGATCAGAACACCTTTGGTAAATCTGATCTTACTTGATGCACACGCGTTATCGTACGAGTACTTCTTACCATAACTTTACTGACACATACTTACAATACATACAGTAACTACCTATTCAACAACTCCACAGGGCCCCTGCAAAGCACTAATTCAATAGCAGAAATTATCTAGTACAAAAATCATGTAGTAATCTGCTGTCGTAGAATGCCACACAAATTCAATATCAGAAATTATCTAGTACAAAAAGCATGTAGAAATCTATTGTCGTAGAATGCCACACAAATTCAATACCAGTAATTATCTGGTATGAAAATCGTGTAGAAATCAATGCTCGTAGAAACCTACACAAATTGAATACCAGGAATTATCTAGTATGAAAAGCGTGTAGAAAGCTACTGTTGTAGAATACTACGCAAATTCAATACCAGGAATTACCCTGTACGAAAAGCGTGTAGAAAGCTACTTTCGTAGAATGCTACGCAAATTCAATACCAGGAATTATCTAGTACAAAAAGCGTGTAGAAAGCTACTGTAGTAGAATGCTACGCAAATTCAATACCAGTAATTATCTGGTACGAAAATTGTGTAGAAGTTGACTCTCGTAGAAACCTACACGAATTCAATACCAGAAAATATCTTGTACACAAAGCATGTAGAAAGCTACTGTAGTAGAAACCTACGCAAATTCAATACCAGGAATTATCTAATACACAAAGCGTGTAGAAATCAACGCCCGTAGAAACCTACACGAATTGAATACCAGGTATTAGTATGAAAAGCGTGTAGAAAGCTACTGGAGTAGAAACCTACACAAATTCAATACCAGGAATTATCAGGTACGAAAAGCGTGTAGAAAGCTACTGTCGTACAATACTACGCAAATTCAATACGAGTAATTGTCTGGTACGAAAATTGTGTAGAAGTCTACTCTCGTAGAAACCTACACGAATTCAATACTAGAAAATATCTTGTACGCAAAGCATGTAGAAAGCTACTGTAGTAGAAACCTACGCAAATTCAATACCAGGAATTATCTAGTACGCAAAGCGTGTAGAAATCAACGCTCATAGAAACCTACACGAATTGAATACCAGGAATTATCTAGTACGAAAAGCGTGTAGAAAGCTACTGGAGTAGAAACCTATACAAATTCAATACCAGGAATTATCTAGTACGAAAAGCGTGTAGAAAGCTACTGTTGTATAATATTGATGTAGCGAGCCAAATGAAAGTAATGGTAGTGCCACGTGGCACTCCCTACATCCGGTAGAGAGCCAGACCGGGGGAAAACCTAGTAGAAATCTAGTAGATTTCACTATCCCTAAAACCAGCTTCTAGCCTCAACAAGCCGGCAAAGGATTCCTCCAGCAAAGCGCAAGCCTACTACAGTGCACGCCCTAGTACCAGAAAGAATACGACCAATACGATCGATTTCCCTGTATCACTAAAACCAGCTTCTAAGCACACGCTCGAACCTTGAGTATCCTTAACAAACCAGCAAAGGATTCATCCAGAAAAGCGCAAGCCTACACTTCCTACCAGAAAGAATACGACAATTCCCTGTATCACCGGATAAGATGTATCACTGTGTCACTGTATCACTGAAAGGCCCGAAGGAATGGATTGCTTGCGACCGAAAGACTCGTATGCAAGGAAAGCTTCGAAAAGAAACCACAAAAATTACAGGCTAGCACTAACAAGCCGGTAAAGGAGCAACTTCCCGCAAAGGCAAGCAAAGCTCACTCTTTTGCTCCTAAAACAATTAGTAGTAGAATAAATTGGCTTTACACGTCCAGGTCCAATAGTCATCCCTATTGTACCCGTACAAGAAGCCTACCGATTCAATAGTCATCCCTATCGAGACTAGTCATACTAGCGCATCGACAACCCAACAACGGAGTACTTGTGTCTCATCGAGACTAGCCGTACCACGAGCGCCTCAGCATTCGATAGTCATCCCTATCAAGACTAGTCATACTAGCGCATCGACAACCCAACAACGGAGTACTTGTGTCTCATCGAGACTAGCCGTACCACGAGCGCCTCAGCAGTCAGTCTCTTACTAACACACTCACACAGCCGCTCCCACCAATTGTCACCTTACAATAGGCCCGGCCTTGACACCAGCGACTCCGACGTCTCCCCGCAGATTGGCGGCACCGACCGGCACCTCCAAGCACCAAGAGATGTTGACCTACTCAGAGTACTTCCGGGCTACTCCAAGTCCCTTTGGTAGCGAGGTTGAGCGCAACACGGCATATTCTACCATCTTCAGCTACTTCACTCTGGCCTCCCCTCCCCAGGTCCTCCTGGGATACCTACTCAACCTCTTCGAGTCTGAGGCTGTAGGCGCGCTGGGGATCTTCATAGCTGACCCCCAAGGCCTACCCTGCCTCCAATTGGTGCATGGCCTTCGGAAATACCCAGGGCCGTTGGCTCAGCACAGCCCCAACAAAAACAAGGCCTTCAGGTACTTGGATGACATTGAAGGGGAAGCGGGGGAACTGGTTCTAGTGGATTCAGCCGTGCTGTCCCCCACCACCGCCTCCCGGGTGCTAACCCTGGATCATCACCTGGCAGAGATGGAGGCGCACCCAGGAAGACTGTCCATTCCAGTGATCCCAGAAGGTACCGCCCACTCCGAGTTGATACAAGCCCACAAGGCCTTCTTCATCCCCTTCGAGTTGGTGCATTTCCTCTTGGGAAAAGGGCTCTCTCCAAGCCAAGCCATGAGGGTCCTCCACCCTCAGCTTAATAGGGTGGGGTTAATGGAATCCTGCACCCCCTTGTTCAATACCCTCCGGCTAGCTGGGACTACAGCTACAGAACCCGGGGGAAATCCCAAGCTCCTCCAGCCGGGCCCTTCCTTCCGAAGTGAGACCGGCCTCACCAACTACATGAAGCACAAGGTGATGTACCGGGACCTGCCTGAATTGGATCACCCTTGGGAACCACCAGGAGACCCTAAACTCACAGCAGCAGTCACCGCCCTTACAGACCACCAATTGAAGCTAAGTGAGAGCATGGACCACAAGAAGGCGCAGTCAGTGAGGACCACGTGGGGCCCCTTGTACACCCAGCGCTTGCTTCTGCTCTGCGGTAGACAGGAGGAAGCGAGCCTCCCCCCCATCTACCAAGCCTGGGCTCAAAAGAGCAAGCATGAGAGGACCCACATGATCTTCCAAAGCCAAGTGGCAGCCAGGGCCTCTGAGTTGGGGATCCAAGCCCCCTTGATCACTACGGCTGCCCTCAAACGCTTCCAGGATGGCAACTTCCACGGGACCGACCCCTTTGATGTAGCGGATGGCATACTCCCCATGGCTTTCACGCCCCCAGGGGGATCCGCGGCCACCCTGAAAAGGGAGCAGGAGGCAGCAGCCACTGTGGCAGCATATGACACTATGATCTCCACCGAAGGCAACTCCCTCACCTTGAAGGACTCCCTGGAGCTTCAGAAGACTAAAGCCTACATCCCTGTCGACTGGACTGAAGCCACCACCCAGCTGGAGAGCTACCTGGCTGTCCTAGCCACCATCCTAGGACTCAACCATGATGTCGTCACCAGCTACCAACAAGGCCATCCGCAGGCTCAAGATCCAGCAGATGCCCCTCCGAAGAGCAATTGCAGATGAGGTGGGAGAATTCCTGACCCCGGCCATTGTAGTCTACTACTTCCAGATCCGTGTCAGGGGGTGGCTGGAAGAGCAGTGGGAAGCAGCCTCCACCATTCCCTCCCCGGACTTTGGGGTGGACTTCCACACCTTCAGGATGACCCAAAATCTCAACTGGCTCCCCAATGTCTCCAATGTTGCTGCCCTGAGACTCCTTCAAAGACCAGATCCTCCTCCATCCCCCACCAAGGCAGGGGCCAAAGGGGGTAGCCACACCAACAACAGCACCACTCCCTCCAGCAGCCCGGGAGTCCGCAACCCAAACGGAGGGCTTCAACAAACACAACTCACTAATCCACACCGGGACTCCCGCCTCCAAGACAGCAATCATCCCATTGTCAAGAAACTGGAGTCAGCAAAACTGAGGGAAGCCATCCAAGCTATGAGAGACAAAGGGAAAGGCCCCCTCTCCAGACCAGATGGCCAAGAGAGATGCCACTTGTGGCACATCAAGGGTGCCTGCTTCAGCAGCTGCAAGCACATATATGACCACGTGGCCATCACTCCCACCGAGCAAGATCAACTCTGGCAATGGTGCCAAGAGGCGTATGCCTGACCGGTTGGCACGCGCCCTCACTTGGGCGCGGAGCCCTCCCCAACCCACATTGGCCTCGGGGGGATCATACTAAGTAACAATCCATCATCTAATCATGAATCTAATCCTCACTTACGAATCACACATGAATTAGGTAAGCACAAACGGCATGCGCGCGCATGCACCCACCTCGACTTGTATGTGCCTTCCCAAAATTCTACAGTTTCTACAGATTCCATGGAAGCGCCCACCATCCCACCAAGTCCTTCATCCATCTACACATTGCCTGGGTCCGATATCCTAGTCACTGAGAACCTATTGCCCTTGCCTAAGCCCGAGCTCCTAGTCAATGCAAACCCATTGCCTAGGCCCGAGCTCCTAGTCATCCCCCTCCTTCCTAGGTCCAAACCCCTAGTCCCGGCGCCCACCGTGCCTTGGTCCGAGCCCCAAGTCACTGCACCACTCGCGCCCGCACCCCCCCCCTATGCCCATGCCCCTAGTTACTACAGGCGACGCGCCCCTAGTCACTACATCAACCTACCCCATCGACAGGCTGGACTTGCACATCAACCGGGCTATCACTGTCTACAACAACAGCACTAGCTGGGGGGACTTCATCCGGACCATCCGAGGACAAGGTGATATCCACCCACATGTGGGTACTCTCCCCCATCCAGCCAGTGGCATCCTAGACCAATTTGGGAAGGAAGGCACCCCAGCATCCATGTCTGGACCCCCTTGGGACCCAGCCAGGATTGCAACAGCCATCAGCAGAGGGCCACACCAATCCTCCCACATGGGCATTGACTTCCTTCGCAAGGAGTATGCCGACATGATGGACAAACAACAATGGACTGTCCTCCCAGCCAGCCTCATCCAAGACCTTCCAAACCTCCGGCTAAGTCCACTGGGGCTAGTCCCCCAGCAAGGCCGGCGCCCCCGAATGATCTCAGATTACACCTACTCTGAAGTTAACCAAGACACCATCCCTCTCGCCCCAGCAGAAGCCATGCAATTTGGCCACACCCTGCCCCGGCTCCTCACCAAGCTGCACCTGGGCAAACCCTCGGTTTGGCCCAGTCTACATGTCCAAGATTGACCTCGCGGATGGATTCTACCGGGTCCAGTTGAAACCAGAAGACACCATGAAGCTAGGAGTGCTGTTCCCTTCCAGAAAGGGCGAGCCACCCCTCATTGGAATCCCCCTCACCAACCCCATGGGGTGGAAATCCAGCCCACCGAACTTCTGTGCCTGTACAGAAACCATTGCAGACTTGGCCAATGCCACCCTCTCCACAGGGCTGGCAGAGGCCAGGATCACACCCCACTGACTGGATCTCCCCTCTGAAGCCACGCCCGCCGCGCCTCCAGCTCACCCAGAGCCCCCCTCACCAACGGCGCCCACGCCTCCCGTGCACCATCTGCCCACCCCTCATAGTACCACTCCCAGCAAGAAGCCGGTGCGATACTGGGATGTCTATGTGGATGACTTCTGTGGCCTTGCGCAAGGCAACACATGGACCCGACGCGCCATCAAGCGGGTGCTCTTCCAGTCTCTGGACAAAGTCTTCCGGCCCCTGGAGGCCTCTGACACCCCCTTCAGACAGGAACCAGCCTCCCTCAAGAAAATGCGCCAAGGCGACGCCAGGTGGACCACCAAGAAAGTCATCCTGGGCTGGCTCATTGATTCCATCCACAAAACCATCAGCCTTCCTCCCCATCAAGTGGCCCGGCTACAGGAGATTCTTCATTCAATTTCCCCCAACCAGCGTCACGTTCCTATCAAACAATGGCACCAAGTCCTGGGGGAACTCCGATCGATGGCCCTTGCCATCCCTGGCGCCATTGGCCTCTTCTCCATCCTCCAAGAAGCTTTCCGACACCAGGAACCAGGCAGGCAGCGCCTCCGGCTCACCAAGCGCGTCCATAGCTTCCTCCAAGACTTCCAATGGTTGGCCAATGATCTCTCCAACCGGCCTACTTCACTTGCCGAACTAGTCCCCGACACTTTCCCCGCCACACTCGGCGCTTGTGATGCCTCTGGTCGGGGCATGGGGGGCATCCATTTTGTCCCCCTTCCCACTGGCGCAGTGCAGCCCATCATGTGGCGGCATGCCTTCCCCAGGTGGGTCTCCTCCCAACTGGTCACCTTTGACACCCCCAATGGCACCATCACCAACAGTGACCTTGAGCTCGCCGGTTCCATTGCCCACAATGACATCCTTGCCCAAGCTGCTTGTGTCCACTCCAGAACCACTCACAACTGCTACGACAACACAGCAGCTGTCTATTGGCAACGGAAAGGCGCCACCACTACTACTGGGCCTGCAGCTTACCTCCTTCGGATTCAGTCCCTGCACCAGCGGCTCCATAAATATGTCCCCCTCAGGGATTACATCCCTGGCCCTGTGAATCACCTGGCTGATTTGCTCTCTCGCTCTGACCTCTCTGACACTGCCCTTCTCAATCATTTCAACACCACCTACCCCCAGGACTTGCCCTGGATCTTATGTCCCCTGCAGCCTGCCATGCATTCTGCTCTGATCTTGGCTCTATCCAGCAGACCATGCGCGCTTCAGTCACTGAACTCTATGCCAAGCGCAAGGATGCCCATTGGAATCAATGGGTTCAATTCTGTTTGTCTCAAGGATTTGACCCAACCCTCCAATCTGTTACCGATCCAATCCCCATCCTCCAGGTCTTTGCAAAAAGACTCCATGATGGCCGACTGTCCTGTAGCCACAAGCCCCTTAGATCTCGCACAGTATCGGACACCACCCGGTCAGTGGGCCAGACGCTGGCCCGCTTGGGGTCCAAAGACCCCAGAACCGATTCCAACGGTGGTCTTGACTTCAGGCTAACTGCCCAGTTCAAGGGCTATGCAAAACTGGACCCAGCCCCTTGCAGAGTTAAACCAGTCCCCATCACCCTTGTTATGCATGCCCTCCGCTTTGCATACCATGACTCCCCTTGCCCTACCAGACAGGCCATTGCCAACATGATCTGCATAGCCTTCTTTTTCTGTCTGCGCCCTGGTGAGTACACCGGTACTACCAGGGACGACCAAGCCTTCCACCTCAAGGAGGTCTCCTTCTACCTGGGCTCCAAAATTGTCCACCATGATGGACCTGAACATGAGCTCCTTGCTGCCACCTCTGTCACCCTGACATTCACCACACAAAAGGATGGGGACAAAGGTGAGGTAGTTGCTCATGCCAGGAGTGGTGACTCCCTCTGCTGCCCTGTCGCAGCATGCGCACGCCAAGTGCTCCATCTCAGATGCTGCTGCACTAGCAACCACCCCTTCAGCCCAGATCTCAAGCTTGCCAGTTACTTTGACAATGGGGTTATCACCCTCGTTCGCGCAGCAACTGTCACCTCCTCCATGAGAGTCTATGCCCAGACCCTCTACCATACCACAGGCATCTCCCCTGCAGCAATCTCTGCCCACTCCCTTCGAGCGGGAGGGGCTATGGCACTGCTCCAGGGCAAATGTGATTCTAATGTCATCAAGCTCCTCGCAACATGGCACAGTGACTGCATGATGAGGTACTTGCATCAGCAGTCCCTCCCCATCTTCCAGAATCTTGCCTCTGTAATGTTCAACAATGGAACATACTCCTTCCTGCCAGACGAGTGGGTGCCAGCTGCCGCCCCCACTCCCCCTGGCAGCTCTCTCTGATTCCTCTTGGGGAATCTCCCACCCTCGCGGTCTGGCCTCCGGTCCCTTCCAGGCCCAGTCTCCATCCCGCTCCCACCCTGTGGCTTGTGGCCCAATGGCAGAAAAGGCTTAACAGCCAAAGGCTTAGCTGCCCAAGCTGTTAAGCCAGGCTGTGCGCCGGTGTGTGTGGGCACAGTAAACTAAGGGACCGGACTACAGCCTGTAAAACAACCAAAAGGCTGGATTTCCCGGCTCCCCCTCTAGCATTGCTTAACCCACCAACACACCCATGAACTACAAGCATTGCACATACAGTACTACAAGTAGGCTGGCTACTGAGGCTATCACGAATGTAGTGAGTGATAGCTACGCAAATTCAATACCAGGAATTATCCGGTACGAAAAGCGTGTAGAAAGCTACTGTCGTAGAATGCTACGCAAATTCAATACCAGGAATTATCTAGTACAAAAAGTGTGTAGAAAGCTACTGTAGTAGAATGCTACGCAAATTCAATACCAGTAATTATCTAGTACGAAAAGCGTGTAGAAAGCTACTGGAGTAGAAACCTACGCGAATTCAATACCATGTACTACCTAGAACGAAAATCGTGTAGAAATCTACGCTCGTAGAAACCTACACAAATTCAATACCAGAAATTTCTTAGTACAAAAAACGTGTAGAAATCTACTTAAGTTGAAGTATGGATTTTTTTTTTCGAAGGTACATACGACATTTTTTTTCTTTCGAACGTACGTACTTCGCGAAAGAAAAAAAAATTCGAACACACACACACACACACACACACACACAGCGAAAAGTAAAAAAAACTCTCACACACACACACACACAGTGTGATTTTACAGTGTGATTTTCTTTTCCCTTCATAATCTTCTTACCCCAACTTGTCAAGAGCAGAGTTGCTTTGCCATACTTGTACGATTGGCACTCTGTCCGAGAACGTGGAATCCCACTGAAGTGCTAGTAATAGCATTAGGCCGGCTGATTCAGGCTCGAGATATTTTAGTGCGAAGTAACTGCCTTGTACTGCAAGACAATAGAGTGCATCGGAGAACTGATTAGTTGCTGGAAAGATATTCTTGTTCGGCTTATCTACCCAAACATATACATCTTGAAAGCACAAAATCTGCATCCCTTGCATATCTATATCATCAGGAACAAGATCCAGTTTTTTGTTACATAGGAGTAAGATTTCTTCAAATCAACGGCAGCAACGATTGTCGGAACAACGATTGTCAGAACAACGTATTGGCAACAACGTAACGGCAACAACATATCGGAATCGGCACCAACAATTCGAATCAAAGGCAATGCCGAGTGGAAGGCAACAACGTGAGATAGATAGACATTGGTGCCCACCTGTTGCATTGCTGATGATGCTGTATTTCCTCACTTCTATTTTTTCTTCTTATTTTCATAGGGAGGGATTGTAACAACAGATTGAGGTGTGGCAAATCTTTCCTGGTGTCGCTAGAGGTGCGTCGCTGTCTTCCTTGGAGGCTGCAACATCCAACCGGAATACAAATCGGAACAATACTAGAGGTGTGGCGAATCTTTCCTTGAGGTGGAACAACGGATCGGAACAACAAATTGTCAGCATCGAATCGATTGAACGCCAACAGTGTAGGTTAGTGGCATGTAGATTATATTATTCTGTTGTTATTATTTACTCTACTAGTACTACATCAATAGATACTCACCCATTTTGTTCAATTATTATATAGTGTTATAGATCTGCAACAGCAACAACGATCAAAACGAAGCCACAGGATGAATCAACGGCAACAAATCAACAACAGCAATCCACCCGCAGAGCCGCTCAAAATACCGTCTGCTGCTCGCTTCCTGCTTCTCTGCTCCAAACGCCGATGCTTGCTGCTGGCTTCCTGCTGCTCCTCCAAAACGCCACTCCGCTAGTCGCTGTTGCTGTTGCTCGCGCTAGTCGCTGTTGCTGTTGCTCTCGCTATTCGCTGTTATTGTTGCTCTCGCTAGACCCTATCCCCACCGGTTGCTGCTGGCTTCCTGCTACTTCAGCTCACTGCTGGCTCACTGCTGGCTTCCTTCTGGCTTCCTGCTGGTCCATAACGCTGCCGGAAACGCCGCTGCTTGCTGCTGGCTTCCTGCTGATATTTTGAAACACAATTGCACCATTTTGAAGAAAACTGGAATTGAATGACTGTACCCTTGAAAATACGGAAAAAGGCCATTCCGTGCAACGCCATTGCAGAAAATGGAAAAACGCAAAATACACATAAAAAGGGGGGTACATCAAAAACCATAAATACACAACTTTACAAAGAACAATTTACAAGTACTCCTCCAAAACAAAAACAAAAAATTCTGCAACGGCGTTGTAGAATAGTGGAATAATGAATAATACGTAAATCAATTTAAGTACAAATATAACTGATAATAAACTTGTTCGTTCAAGTCATGTGCTGTCTTCACCATCTCGTACTATTGATTGTAAATCCTTCTTTTCCAATGCAGCCATTGTCTCACGGAAATTAAACAACCATAGCTCACAATTTCCCAGCACAAAATATTGGTCAGGACTACCATGGTTTCTAACAACGGCAGCTTCGGACTCAATGGCGTTGCAGTCGAACAAATACAATTTGTTTCCCAACTCACCTTGCTTTACCAACGCATGATGGTGTTTTTTTCCTTTATCCCTCTTGCTCGGTATGGGGTCTGCAGAAACAAAGCAACGAGCGATGGCATAATAACCATCGTGCACTAATTCGAAACCACTAACGGAGCTACCCACGGGGAAAGGACCTTCGAGGTAAAGCAGGCACAGAATCTGACATGGATAAACTTTCAGTCCACGTCCATCAAGGAGGTCGAGTTGAAAATTAGCCCAGTCATACCATACATTGGACAATTGTCCAGAATCAGACTTAAACGATGGATGGGCACAAAATAGTAATTTCATCTCACGAATATTTGTCATACCTCTTGTGCTCTGTGGTTCCAAAAAGCATGCTGGTGCCCACAGCTGGAAGGACCACGTCGCAACAAAATTTGAGAACATCCGATGGAAACCAGGGTACACTTGCGTTTTTTTTTCATCCCACTTCATGTAAGGGAGACCATTCATCACACCAATCCAAAATGAAGACCCAGCTGACCAACCACCCTCCTTAGGATGATTTGGTCCGGTTATGGGTCTATGTTTGAACAAATCAAATTCACGATCAAGTTGATCAATAGTTCGATACTCCATCACTCGGTTGCAAGTTTGCTTGATTAGTGTGGACTTGTTTTGTTGAGTTCTCTTAGCAGGAGCCTTCACTTCAGTTTTATGATTGCTCTCACTTGCAGCAGAGTCCCATCCAGTTGGAGGACCAAATAATCTCATGTACTGTGATAAATGAAAATACATGTGATTCTTCACCAGATTGTTACCCTCTCCCTTACTTACGTTGCAGATTGTTATTTATACAGTTGATGAAAAGAACAACCATTTTGTCAAGATTCAAAACACCTTTCTTGTCTTGTTTGAAAACCTCGTCAAACGTTCCAGCGTATTTTAGGAACTCTTCCATACCCAACAACAACTCAATGGCGTAAATACGTCGGTCAATTTCGTCTTCACACTTTCTGCTCTTGTTCTCAAGATTGGATGGCGTCTTTCGAGACAACAACAATTGATGACCTCCAGCAGACAGAAGTGACAGCATCTGAATATAAAGCATTCCAATGTACTGGTTACCCTCCTTGTTTGCTGTATGTATTGATTCTGAAAAATTGGTTCGTGGGAAGTCACGATTGGATTGCCTCTGAACAGCACCACCGTAGTAACTGGCTAACCTTTCCATCTCACCAAGAAGCCGCTGGTTATTGCCTAAAAAGTCCTCATGGAACATCTCTGCTGCACGCTTTGTACAACCAAGTTGGTGCATATGGAGTCTCTCTCCCGGCGACGCTAGATGAATATTATGTGGGTTTTCTCCAAAATCAAGATCATAAAAAGCGTTGCCGTTATGTACACTGTGGCGAGAGATGTTTTTGAAATACTGTTCAACATTCACTCCTTTGTCAACCATTGGAGCAGTAAAATGAGATATATTCCAGAGCCGAATGGATTTGTACTCATCCCCATTTTGGTGCTTAGACACTTGCATGTTACCACTTTTAAGTGAAACGGGAACCTTCAAAACATTCACACGAGCATTAATACCAAGTGCTCTGGGACAATTGCAATGCCTACAGATCATCTTTGAATTCAATGTTTGATAATGTCCACAAAGTTGGTCGTGCTGGGGAGTATCACCTATGAAATAAGCAACCGCAAATTTCATTCGAACGGACCATTTCTTCTTGTTCCACGGCAAATTAGACCATTCAATACCATCCGTTTGGTTGCAGGCATCTTTCAAAGAAGAAAGAGCCAAACAAAGGCCAGAGTGAAGATTATTCACATTGTCAATTGATTCGTTACCTTTATCACGTGAACCCGTTGGATGAAAATATATAGCCTCCCAGGCATCCGGCCGGGAGTTTCGAGTTAGGGTGTTGAATATGCCAAGTGTCATGTTCAGTGGGGTAAGAGTGGTTTGACCACTATTGTCAATTGCAATTCCATCCATGTAGAGAATGATAGGAACCAGAATTTCATTTGATCCAGATTTGCATCTCTTCTCCCAAGTGTTGATCCACCATTCACCATGATGGAGTTCGTCAATATCAATATTCCCTTGAAGTTCTGGATAACGGACTGGTAAGGTTGGGTCTTCAGCATGGGGGAATGACAGATTGGCTTCCTTCACCAAAGTCACATTCGTTGATAGGGAATGAAGTGCTTTTTGGAACGACCGGACATAGATTTGTTTGCGACTGGAAACGTCAGCACTCTGTGATTTCTTAGAACACCAGTCAATAAGATGAGGTTCAAACCCATCACCTTTTATTTCAGGCACAGTTGCAGAAATCTCCTTCATGACACTTGCCCTGGTCTTTATGAGATTGCCTTTAGTCCATGAAAATAAATTAAGCCGCTCCGATTCTATAGCCCATTCATACAATTCCTTCTCTGCAACTAATGGTATGCTATGATTCCGCATGATTTTCATTAACTTGATCTTGACCTTCAGTTCGTCAGATATGTTCCTTCCTACATTGGGTGTTGTAATTACTAGCGTGTTTGAATCACAATGGGAATCATCGACATCAATGTTGTTGCCTCCTTCTTCATCATTGACACTCAAAGAGTGGGGGGCCTCTATGCTCTCACTTCCTTCTTCCTCATTGTCATCATTAGGAAAGAAAAAATTGTCATCGGAAACAGAATCATTGTCATCCTCTATGTTTGTTAATTCCTGACCAATCAAGGCACGCCCAATCGGTTCGACAGAAGGGTCGTACATAACTTGATTGTCAAGCACCTCTGGCAATGCGCCGTCATTACTCTGCGGACCATTACGGGTGTTCGTTAGACCTAATTGTTGAGTAGCATCCTTGAGCTTCTTCAATTTTCTAATGAATATGCAAGATGCAAAATTTACTAGCCCCGAAGATTGCTTGAAATAAGAATAGCATGATGCGTCATTCAAAATATGGTCCCGAAGACCGGGAGAAACAACTACTCCCGTTTTCTTTCTTAGTCACGCTGTAAACAAGGGGTTTTCTGCTTCTTGGTAACCTTCTTCTTTCCCCTACCTATAGTGATCAGAGGAGAGTCCCAGTAGCAACGTACACAATAAACCTGATATTTAGGTGTCGTCACCATCGTTAGTACGATAGCCCGTAATAACAATAGAAATGAGGAAACAATTGAGATTGAAAAATTGCGACCATGCACTGTTTGTTTCAGGCATAGAATTCAGTAACATGCCACTAATTCGGAAACAGATGCCAGTGGGGTAGGAAAATGCAATGTGCATCAAAATATTATGAGTTCGACATTAATTTCAATAAATAGGGTGAAATTAGAAAGGGGGACCAGTGGAGTTCGACCCAAATATGCGCGTGATTCCGAAAGAACCCCGAATCTCGTTTGTGTGACGCACGACAACACGCAGCGAATTGTCTGCAAGCAGCAAATTCTCTGCAAGCAGCGAAAATCTCTGCAAGCAGCAAATTACAGGCTAAGTGCTAGTAAGCCGGTAAGGGATTCCCCAAGCAGAATCCAAGCCTACAGCTCACTTTTGCTCCTAAACCAATAAGTAGTAGAATTAAATAGGTAACACGTCTTGGTCCAATAGTTATCCTATTGTACCTGTACGACAAGCCTATCTGTCCTGGTCCAATAGTCTTACCTATTGTACCCGTACAGCAAGGCCTCGGCCGGCTAATAGTCTCCACCAACAAGTGACACACGACTCGCGGCTCGACAGGTTCTTGATACCTTCTACTCCAAGCCAACTCCAGCACCGCCGCCCTTCCCCTTTCGGCTCCGGCAACAAGGTACCTCCCCCCGTCAATCCACCCCGACTCCGACCAACATGCACCTCCAATCGATTGCTCCAAGATACCGACTCCAACTCCAAGATACCGCCACTCCGATAATCCGCACCTCCAATCTTCCAGTCACTTCCCTTCCTCCAAGCTAGCGTCTACTCCGATAAGCTACCTCCAATCCTCCACTTCAACCGGCCCCAGCCACAACATGCTGACATACACCGAGTACTTCCATGCCACCATCAGCCCCCTTGGAGTTGGACCTGACCGGGACCTGGCATACCAAACCATCTATGACTATTTTACAGAGGACACGGACACGCCCACAGTCCTAGGTTGTCTCCTGGACCTCTTCAAACCAGAGGCTGTAGGTGCCCTAGGGATATTCTTGACAGTTACCTTTGGGAGGGCTTGACTGCGACTGGTACATGGCCTCAGGAAGTATCCGGGCCCCTTAACTGCACCGAGTACCAACAAGGGCAAGGCCTTTGGCTACCGGGATGACATTGAAGGCGATGCCGGGGAGCTAGTGCTAGTGGATGCTAACCTGCTCGAACAGGCGCCTGACACCATGGTGCTGTCCCTGGACCGCCACCTTGATGTCATAAAACATGCACATCACTCCCATATAATCCCCATGGTTCTAGGCGATGACCCTCACATGGAGGTCATCACCCCCTACAAGGCCTGCTTCATCCCCTTCGCGTTGGTGCCCCTACTCCTAGACAAGGGTCTCAGTCCAATTCAAGCCCTAAACATCATTCACCCCTACCTCGACACACTCAACCTGGTGCTGACCTGCACCCCTTTGCTAAATACCCTCCAAGCTGCAGGCACCGACCCCACCCTAGCAAATGGGAGTGTCCACTTCACCACACCTGGCACTCCTTCAGGGGGGAGCCGGGCCTGACCTTGTACATGAGAAATCAGGTACTATACCAGCACCTACCTGGCTTGAAGCTCCCCATCCAGCTAGTGCAGCAGCCAGCGCCAGGGCAGCAGCCAGCGCAAGGACAGCAGCCAGCGCCAGGGGTAGATCCGACGCTTGCAGCCACCCTTACCACCATTGCTAACCAGCAACTTAAGCTCAGTGAGAGCCTAGACCAACCGTGCCCCCCAGCCACTGTCAAGAACACCTGGGGCCCCTTGTACACCCAGCGCTTGCTGCTGCTATGTGGCAAGCTTGAGGAAGCCGACCTGCCCCCCATCTACGAAGCCTGGGCCCAGAAAGGCAAGCACAAAAAGACCCACATGATCTTCCAGAGCCAAGTGGCTACGTGTGCTGCGGAGTTCCTCATCCAAGCGCCCCTTGTCACCACTGCAGCACTCAAGAAATTCCAGGATGGCAACTTCCATGGCACCGACCCCTTTGATGTCGCAGATGGGATCCTCCCTTTGGCATTCACTCCCCCTGGTGGATCAGCAGCCTCTTTAAAGCGCAAACAAGAGGCAGCAGCCACGGTGGCGGCCTACAATGACACCATGATCTCTACTGAAGACAACTCCCTCACGTTGAAAGACTCCCTTGAGCTCCAGAAGACCAAGGCCTACCTACCTATCGACTGGACTGAAGCTACCACCCAACTGGAAAGCTACCTGGCCATCCTGGCCACCATCCTGGCCACCATCCTGGGTATGCACCACCCAGTTGTGCAAGGCTACCAGAATGGACTCACTAAGCTCAAGCTCCAGCAAATGCCCCTCTGCAGAGCAATTGCAGATGAATTGGGAGAGCTCATCACCCCAGCCATCATGGTATACTACTTCCAGATCCGGGTGCAAGGATGGCTAGAAGAACAATGGGGGTCAACCTTCACCGTTCCTTCCCCCGACTTTGGGAAGGATTTCCAAGCCTTCAGAATCACCCAGAACCTCCACTGGCTCCCCAACGTCACCAATGTGGCAGCCCTGAGGCACCTCCGCCGCAAGGCCGCCGCGGCTGCCCCTGCAGCAGGCCTTACCAAGCCAGGCAAGACTCCCCCTGGCAACAACCAAGGCTCCTCAGGGGGGACCCCGGTATCCAACCCAAGCCTGGACCCCCGGCTACAAGCCACCAGTGTAGCTAACAAGGTCAAATTCTCCCGGCTGAGAGAAGTCATCGCCGCCATGAGGGACAAAGGAACCAATCCCTTGTCTCGCCTGGATGGCTGCAACAGATGCCATTCCTGGCACATCAGGGGCAACTGCTTCACCAACTGCAGAAACAGCCATGACCATGGGGCTATCACCAGCAGTGAATAGGACCAAGTCTGGCAATGGTGCCAAGAAGCCTATGGGGTCTGACAGAATGGCAAGCGCCCACTCAGCGCCTTGCCTTCCCCACCCTCTTCACCACCGAGGGGGGCCATGCCTAAACACCGACTATCTACCCCCCCCATCTAATCACGCCTCTAATTCATCACCTAGTCCACCATTACAAATCACACCTGAATTAGGTAAGTCCCCTCAATGCGTGCGTTTTGCATTGTATGTGGCACCCCTCTCGCCGACTGTAACCTCGCCGCCTGCGTTTCCGACAGTGCCTAGGTCCAAGCCCCTAGTCACTCCAACTGTGCCTAGGTCTGAGCTCTTAGTCACTCCGACGTTGCCTCGGTCCGAGCTCCTAGTCACTCCGACTATGGCGGGGTCCGAGCCCCTAGTCACTCCGAATGTGCCTGGGACCGAGCTCCTAGTCACCCCAGCTGTGCCTGGGTCCAAGCCCCTTGTCACTCCGACCACTCCAACTGTGCCTGGGTCCGAACCCCTAGTCACTCCGACTGTGCCTGGGCCCGTGCCTAGGTCCGTGCCTGGGTCCGCGCCCCTCATCACGTCCCCGCCCGCCCGTCCCGACAGGCTGGATGCACATGTTGCACGGGCCACCCAGCTCTACCACCAAAGCACTAGCTGGGGAAACTTCATCAGGACCATCCGGGGCCAAGGTGACATCCACCCCGATGTGGCCACTATCCCTCATCCTGCCAGAGGCCTCCTTGCCCACTACGGGAACGAAGGCACCCCAGCAGCAATGTCTGGACCCCCAGAAGCCATGCAGTTTGGTCGAACCCTCCCTCGCCTCCTCACCAAGCTGCACAGGGCCAACAACCGGTTTGGCCAGGTGTACATGTCCAAAATTGATCTGGCGGATGGTTTCTATCAAGTCCAGTTGCACCCTGAGGACACCATGAAGCTCGGAGTCCTGTTTCCCGCTCGGGCAGGAGAAGATCCTCTCATTGGCATCCCCCTCACCAACCCGATGGGGTGGAAATCCAGCCAACCAAACTTCTGTGCCTTCACTGAAACCATTGCCGACCTAGCCAATGCCTCCCTCTCCACCGGGCTGGCCGAGGTCAGGCGCACACCCCATCGATTGGACCTCCCCTCAGAAGCCACCCCCGGCGCGCTCCTCGACGCCCCCCTGGTCGACCCCGACGTCGCCCCCCCTCCATCCGGCTCCAACATCGCCTCTCCTCCCTCTGCGCCGACGACAGCATGGCACCGGCCCAATGCACGTCACCTTTAAAACACCAGTGCGCTATTGGGATGTCCATATGGATGATTTCTGTGGCCTTGCTCAGGGCAACCAATGGACCCAACGCGCCATCAATCAGGTGATCTTCTAGTCCCTCGATTGGGTCTTCTGACCCTTGGATGCCACCGACAACCCCTTCCGGCAAGAACCCGCTTCCCTCAAGAAAATGCTCAAGGGGGATGCAACGTGGACCACCAAGAAAGTTATCCTTGGCTGGCTCATTGATTCCATCAACAAGACAATCAGCCTTCCTCCGCATCAAATCACCTGCCTACAGGAGATCCTTCATTCCATTGCACCCACCCAGCGCCATGTCCCCGTCAGACATTGGCACCAAGTCCTTAGGGAGCTCTGATCTATGGCCCTGGCCATCCCTGGCTCCATTGGCCTCTTCTCCATCCTCCAGGAAGCCTTCTGGCACCAGGAGCTGGGTCGGCAGCGCATCCGGCTTACCAAACAGGTCCACAGCTTTCTTCGAGACTTCCAATAGCTGGCCAACGACCTCTCCAACAGGCCCACAGCCATTGCTGAGCTCGTACCCGACCCCTTCCCTGCTACCATGGGGGCCTGTGACGCCTCCAGCGCTGGTATGGGCGGCATCCACTTTGTGCCTCTCCCTGATGGCAACATCCAACCCATCATGTGGCGGCACCCATTCCCCCAGTGGGTCTCCACCCAACTAGTCAGTTTCGACAATCCGACTGGCGCCATCAACAACAGTGACCTTGAACTGGCCGGGTTCATTGCCCACAATGATATTCTTGCACAGGCTGCCTGTGTCCAGGCCCGGACCACCCACAACTGCTACGACAACACAGCAGCGGTATATTGGCAATGGAAAGGCGCCACCACTACCACGGGGCCTGTGGCCTACCTCCTCAGAATCCAGGCACTGCACCAGCACATCTTCCAATATGTCCCCCTCAGGGATTACATCCCAGGCCCAGCCAATCACCTTGCTGACCTCCTCTCTCAATCTGCCCTCTCTGACACTGCCTTGCTCCATCATTTTAACACCAACTATCCCCAGAACTTGCCCTGGACCTTATGCCACCTCAGGCCTCCCATGCTTTCCGCGCTGACCTTGGCACTATCCAGGTGACCATGCAAGCTTCAGTCACTGAGCTCTATGCTAAGCGCAAGGATGCCCATTGGAACCAATGGGTTCAATTCTGTTTGTCTCAAGGGTTTAACCCATACCTCCAGTCTGTTAAAGATCCAATCCTCATCCTCCAAGTCTTTGCCAAACGACTCCATGATGGCTGACTGTCCAGTAGCCACAAACCCATCCGATCTTGCAGAGTATCGGACACTGTCAGGTCAGTGGGACAGACGCTGGCCCGCTTGGGGGCCAAAGGCCCCCAAACCGGTTCCATAGGCAGTCTTGACTTCCGGCTAACTGCCCAGTTCAAGGGCTATGCCAAGCTGGACCCGGCCCCCTCCAGGGTCAAGCCAGTTCCCATCACCCTGGTCATGCATGCCCTTCACTTTGCATACCATGAATCCTCTTCCCCTACCGGACAGGCCATTGCCAACATGATCTGCATAGCCTTCTTTTTCTGTCTACACCCTGGTGAGTACACAGGTACTACCAGGGATGACCAATCCTTCCTCCTCCAAGATGTCTCCTTCTATCTTGGCTCCAAATTCGTCCAACACGATGGCCCTGTTCATGAGCTCCAAGCTGCTACCTCTGTCACCCTCACCTTCACCACACAGAAGAATGGGGATAAAGGGGAAGTGGTGGCTCATGCCAGGAGTGGTGACTCACTCTGCTGCCCGGTTGCAGCCTGTGCGGGCCAAGTCTTTCATCTCCGAAATGGCTGCTCTCCTGGCTCTCCCTTTGGTCCATCCCTCAAGCTTGCCAGTTACTTTGACAATGGGGTGCTAACCCTGGTCCGCGCAGCAACTGTCACTTCTTCCATGAGGGTCTATGCCCAAACCCTCTACCCTACCACTGGCATATCCCCCACAACAATCTCTGCTCGCTCCCTTCAGGGCGGGTGGGGCTATGGCCCTGCTACAGGGCAAATGCGACTCTAATGTCATCAAGCTCCTTGCGAGATGGCACAGCGACTGCATGATGAGGTACTTGCATCAGCAGTCCCTCCCCATCTTCAAGAATCTTGTCTCTGTCGTGTTCAACCATGGAACACACTCCTTCCTACCAGAAGAATGGGTTCCGGCTGCGGATCCCACCCCAACTGACAGCCTTTGAGTCCTCCCTGGTTCCGGCTGCGAATCCCACCACAGCTGACAGCCTTTGAGTTCTCCCTGATGCCTCTATTCCCCCCCTCACTCTGCTCCTAGCTCAAGCTCTCCGGGCTCCTCGTGCTAGCTCTTCACGATGTTCCCACCCGGTGGCTTGTGGCCCAATGGCAGAAAAGGCTTAGCAGCCAGAGGCTTAACAGCCCAAGCTGTTAAGCCCAACTGTACGCCGGTGTGTGTGGGCACAGCAAACTAAGGGACCGGCCTCTGGGCAATACAACCAGAGTTCCGGATCCCCCTCTAGCACTGCTTAACCCACCAACACACCAATGAACTACAAGCATTTCACATCCATTACTACAAGTAGGTTGGCTACTGAAGCTATCACGAATGTAGTGAGTGATAGTTGACGTAGCAAACCGGATGAGAGGAATGGTAGTGCCACGTGGAACCCGTACGGAGTACAGACTGCGGAACACCCTTGAGCCCGTACGATAACAAAGATCTCACTGTATCAGCAACATTGGTACGATACCATACGGAACGTTCCCTGTAGGTACAGTACAAATCTTACTTCAAGCAGCTTACGACAACAAGCAGGTGAATTCTCTGCAAGCAGCAAAAATCTCTGCAAGCAGCAAATTCTCTGCAAGCAGCGAAAATCTCTGCAAGCAGTAAATTACAGGCTAAGCGCTAACAAGCCGGTAAGGGATTCCCCAAGCAGAATCCAAGCCTACAGCTCACTTTTGCTCCTAAACCAATAAGTAGTAGAATTAAATAGCCCACCACGCCCGCCCGCAGAAAAGGCTTAACAACCAGAGGCTTAACAGTCCAAGCTGTTAAGCCCAACTGTACGCCGGTGTGTGTGGGCACAGCAAACTAAGGGACCGGCCTCTGGGCAATACAACCAGAGTTCCGGATCCCCCTCTAGCACTGCTTAACCCACCAACACACCAATGAACTACAAGCATTCCACATCCAGTACTACAAGTAGGTTGGCTACTGAAGCTATCGCGAATGTAGTAAGTGATAGCAACTTTGCCCCAAAGAATGCTGGAAATGTTGGTATTTGTCTATCCAAATGGCACAGAAGGGGGTATTTTTGGTACAAATCCAGGGCACAAATAGACTTAGTGGGTAACGACTCCCAAACCATCCAGTCCAAGCCATAAATACATTTCTCATGACTCATCAAATGCATGTTGGGAACAACTTTGCCCCATAGAATGCTGGAAATGTTGTGGTTTGTCTCTTCAAATGGCAAACATGAGGGTATTTTTGGTGCAGTTCCAGGGCACAAACTGACTTATTGGGTAATGACTCCCAAAGTATCCGTACCGGGCTATGAATACATTTCTCATGACTCATCAAATGCATAGTGGGAACAACTTTTAAATGCATATTGGGAACAACTTTGCCACACACAGTACAGAAAATGTTGCGGAATGTCTTTCCAAATGGCACACAAGATGGTATGTTTGGTGCAGTCTACAAGATTCTACAGGTGAGGAGATGATTGAAATACATAACCTTAGTGTTATCAAAAGTTTCCCTTTTAAAAAAATATGGCGCGGGAGGGGTAGCTTGCACAGGGACGTGATCTACTTATAAAAAAATAAGGGACCGCGCCTAAGTCAGACAGCACACAGAAGAAGTTAGGGCAAGCATCATAGTACAGAACCCATGGGTAACAGTCTACGCACAAAACATTGCACACATACAAGAAACACCGTACACACACACACACACACACACACACACACGAAACACAAAACACCGTACAAAAAACCAAACACACACACACGAAACACAAAACACCATACATACACAGAACACTGTACACACACAAGAAACCCAAAACTATTATAATGCAACACACACAAAACCACACACAAAAAACACATGATTCTTGTTCGGCACCGTATTTATGAAGGAAAAAAAATGAATGTTGTTGGAAAGACACGATGAAGCAAAAAATCAGAGGAGAAAACCCTTCGAAACAACAAAACCATCCGTCTCGGTGATTATCAAACTGTAGGGGACAACAACGGTAAGAAAAGAAGAGTGAAAACAAACACAGCAATTACTAACAAAGTGTGCAACAGTAATACCACAACTTTTAACGCAGCCAAGGGCAACAGTAAAAAATGATACCAAAAACACTACTACTACTACTACTACAAACATGGAAGAGCACACAACCATCAACCAGAGTATTGAAGCAGCGCTGAGCATCACCAACACACCCACCACTACAGTAATGAACCAACAGAAGGAAGGGACAAAACCCAATGGGGTAGAGAAAACATCTAACGGAGAGTGCATCAATATGGAGGAGGTCATGAGCTGTGTCATGAAACAAATCCCATATGACATATTGGCACAGGAAGTGGCCAAACACTTGCAACAACAGCAGAGGGAACAACATATGGGTGTGGGAAAGGTAGTATTGGTACATCAACATACAAAGGCAACCTTGCAGGGAGATGGGAGTTGCAATGCCAACAATACACCAGATCAAGTGAGTACAATTACCGGCAAATTATATGGGTATGTAAGAGATAACGATCTTAAGGCTTTGAGTGATACGGATAAAACAGTGGACAGGCAGCTAAGGGAATACATGAAAAAGATTGGTACCACACAATGAAGTTCCCAATTGTTGACAAGGTAACGGCGCATGTAACAGAAATGGCTCTTAAACAAGAAAAGGTGATGGTGCCACGGAATGTTCAACTGGCGTCATTCTGTAACTTTTATAAGAAGAAAATAGGGACAGTACTGACTACATTGAGGCACAATTCACAAGCATTGGCAAGAAAAAACTGGATAGGTAAATACATGTTGGGGGATTTGTTCTTGAAATTAGGAATTGTGGAATCTATTTTTTGTCCAACGCCACTAACATGCTGCCCGTTGATACTGATGATACATCAATACAGCTGATAACAGCAAAGGTTGAGTCCCTATCACCTTCCCTGGTACTGTTGGAGTTATTGAAGACATAGAAAATGAGGATACAGGTATTTTAAACCCTCAATACAGGAAATGCAATGGCGCGGAAAATGAAGATTTTTATTATTTTGTTACAAGAATCATGTCGGCAATCAATCCAACAACTCCAATTTCAAACAACAGAAGGAGAGGAACTTGCTGAGTGATATATTTTCTGTAGCGGATGAAGCATTTGCGTTGATAGTGATCTACAATGAGCATCATGTATGGGTGAACCAGCAGCAGCAGCAAAAGGGTGATGCCACGATTCCGAGACAGAAAAAAAGTTTTGCAATTTGGACAGCGGAAGCAGAAATGGATGGATGGAGGAAGGACAAGAGTTGTTCAGTGATTTGCGCAATGAAGTTATCAAGCTGCGCAATCAGCCAGATACAGGAAGGGAATTGGAGGAAATGATGAGGGACAGATTTAGGAAAGAAAGTCCAACACAATACACCAATAAGCATGGCGATGCAAATAATACTAGTGGTAGCTCCAGTACTTGTAGTGGACACAAAAAGAAAAAGAAAAGGAATGTCTATATTGATCCGGCAATAACAGCATCGATGAATGCCAATTTATCTCTTGGTGAATTAATGTAGAAAATAACAGTACATACATAATACAAAATTACTACTAATTATGAACTTAATATTGAGAATATTAGAAATAATGGAGGATTCCTAATACATTGCGATAGGAATAAATCAAGCATAATGGAATTTACATTTAAAAAAGGGAATATCGTGGTCCAGAAAAAGAATTCACAATTAGGAGAGCAGAATCAAATTGTTATTTCGTAGCTTTATATTTTGGAATTGATACTGAGTCAAGATTTCTTTTTTATTCGTGAATAGAAGAAATTGTTGTTGGTACGGAATAATAATTGGGTTCTGCTAGTAGAGACTGAAATATATTATTTTTAATCATGATTAGAGTAACGTGCATCACGCGCACAGAAATAGTGCTGAGTTTATTTATAGCCTGCCACTTGGTCGTGATGCACTCGCAAATTTCAGGGTGTTGAGAAATTTTGCCGTGTTCAAATCACGCACAAAATTTGGGCGCGATAAGTTAATTTGAGCCCCGCGAAACAGTTCTCGGACGCATTTGATGCAGCACGTGGTGAAAAAATAGGAGCCACATATGGTGCAGCATGAAGAGCGGCACTGGGTGCAGCACTGGGGGAAACACTGGGAGCAGCACTGGGTGAGGAGCTTTGTGATATACTGGGAGCAGAGCTTAGAGATGCACTGGGAGCAGCACTGGGTGCAGAGCCTGGGGAGACACTGGGAGCAGTACTTGGCAAAGCACGAGGAGTTGCATTGGGCGCAGCGCTGGGGGAAACACTGGGGGCAGCACTGGGTGCGAAGCTTGGTGATATACTTGGAGCAAGGCTTGGAGATGCACTGGGAGCAGCACTGGGTGCAGAGCCTGGTGATGCACTGGGCGCAGCACTTGGTGAAGCACTAGGAGTTGCATTGGTGTAACACTGGGAGTAGTACTGGGTGCAGCACTTGGTGAAACACTAGGAGCCACACTTGGTGCAGTGCTAGGAATGGCACTGGGTGCCGCACGTGGTGACACACTAGGAGCCACACTTGGTGCAGCACTAGGAGCAGCCCTGGGTACAGCACTTGGTGAAACACTCAGAGCAGCACTTGGTGCAGCGATAGGGTTGGCACAGGTTGCAGCACGTGGTGAAACACAAGGGGACAAACTTGGTGCGGCGCTAGGAGCAGCACGGGGTGCCACACGTGGTGACACACTACGAGACACACTTGGTGCAGCGCTAGGAGCAGCACTGGGTGCAGCACTTGGTGACAACCTAGGAGCCACACTTGATACCCCGCCAGGAGTGGAGCTGAGGGCAGCACTTGGCGACACACTGGGAGCAGCACTGGGGGTGGAGCTTGGTGAGATACTGGGAGCAGCACTTGGTGCAGCACTAGGATTGGCACTGGGTGCAGCGCTTGGTGAAGCACTAGGAGCCACACTTGGTGCAGTGCTAGGAGCAGCACTGGGTGCAGCACTCGGTGACACACTAGAAGCCACACTTGATGCCGCACTGGGATTGGCACTGGGCGCAGAGCGTGGTCAACAAGGAGCCACACTTGGAGCAGCACTGGGACCAGCACTGGGCACAGCACTTGGTGAAATACTGGGGGCAGCACGGGGGCAACACTTGGTGAAACACTGGGGGCAGCACGGGGTGCAACACTTGGTGAAAAACTAGGAGCCACACTTGGTGAAAAGCTGGGAGCAGCACTGGGTGTAGCACTTGGGGAAACACTAGGAGCCACACTTGGTGCAGCGCTAGGAATGGCACTGGGTGTAGCACTGGGTGACACACTAGGAGCCACACTTGGTGCAGCTTTAGGAGCAGCACTGCGTGCAGCACTTGGTGAAACACTAGGAGCCACACTTGGTGCAGAACTAGGAGCAGCTCTGGGTGCAGCACTGGGTGAACCACTGAGAGCAGCACTTGGTGCAGCACTAGAATTGGCCCAGGGTGCAGCTGTTGTCGGTGAAAAATACGATGACCAAAACACCGTAGAAATTCTACGGTGTACAAAGCAAAGGTACGTACACACGAGTACTCGTGAACGAAACTGGCTTAGACTCAAACGCACCTCCACTACATGAAAATCCCTAGGTGGTAAAAACGATATCACCTAAGGTTACAAACAAAAGAGGTTAATCGGTTAGAAACAAGACATCTCCAAAGACCTGACAAATAAGTAAACACTTGGAACCCTTAAGTATACTCAAATGGATATACTTGAATTCCCGTGAGGAAATCACTTATTGGAATCATGAAAATCAATACCGATACCAAATGGGCCTCATATATCTCAAATACCACGAACAAGCAAATGCCCCATTGAATAAAAACACTTAACCTCATAAATGACCCATACCATCGAATGACCGACACAGTAAGACCGACACATGACACTAATACAGCAACAGCATTGAAAGTATTGGTACGAGAATGGTAACGTAACAGATAACCGGGGAAGATCTCTATCACGTAAAATACAGCAGAGAGCCCCGATACAGTACAAAATACATAGCAAAAATAAGAGCCTCTCTCTGAGCTCACATCTCTTAAAACTTTAATTATCTTATCTATCCTTTCGGTTGATTTTTAGAGTAACAACAAGTTATAGAGCCCTTATAACTTACACTTGTGTCCTGCAAGAGCACTTGTGTTTACCTTAAGCTACCTATCTCCGGCCGTTCAGCACCTCCACTGTCGGTTACCACCAGAGGAACTTGTGTGCTTAGCTCCCTGTGCGGCACATTCTCGGCCTCCCCCCATCTTATTCTTTCTTTCTTTTAACCTCCCCGCTCGCGGATCAGGGGGTGTCATACCGCTTCTTCTACAGGAATCTTCTTTCGTGGATTCTTCTACAGGAATCTTCCTTTGTAATCCACGACCCAGACCGGTTAATACAAGAACGCTGATTGACCAAGACCGGTTAATACAAGAACGCTGTTTGATTCTTTCTCCGACGTTAACAAATCGACGGGATCGACGCCGACGTTTCTCCGACGATCGACGACGTGGCCAGCATATCTACAACGATGGCTCATCCCAAGATTAAATCAATGGACCATTGGAACAACGACGACGATCAAACGTTAACCACATACTACGATTAACAAAAACGACGAAGACCATGCCGGCTCCATTTGACTAGACTCCAATCTTTGGAATCGAATTTCGGTTTGCAAGCGCTAGCAACCCAACTGCCGCCACATCCCTTAACAAGGCTTACTCTGAAATCATTGGCAAAGATGAACTCTCAGAATTCTTTGTGACCCGCGAAGATACAGAGGACGAAGAAGAAGGACCACTAGAAATAGCACCGGATCCACAGCTCTACATCCTAAATTGCATTGCCAAAGCCATTGTTATCAATCTCATAGTAGATCCACCGGACGAGGTAACCAAAGGCCACATTGCCAACCTCCTCAACAAATGTGTTATCAAGCATGTCAGAAACAATGGATCCACCAAACGGATGAGATACAAGACAGAATTTGATGCATAGCTAAACATGCAATCCACACCAACACAGATGACGAACCTACAGTAGTAATCGAAACTTACTATCACTCATTGGCGATTCACCAAGAAATGGCGCTCTGATCTATTCATGGAAGCATACACTGGGGAACCACCACCAGCCAATGACACTAATAAACAATGATGCCGACGGAAATGAAACCAATGATGGAGTAATTCCAGAAACACCTCAAACTGTGACCTACGATGCAAAGATGATGGAGCTCCTTGAAGGCCAGCACGCTTTCTTCGAAAAACTCTCTAAGACTGCTATCCAAACTGGAGCCCCGAACAATAGCACCAACCACCAAGCGGCACTTGACCTTCCATGGAATCCAGGAACATTACCTCCTATGGTCCAGGAAAGATACATCAGAAGAGAAGAGTTCCTTACCAGCGATGAGATGAAATATTTTGAAATCACCTCTACAGATGCAGCAGGAGATGAAGTGACTGGCAGACAAAACTACTACCTGCATAACCTAGGCAGTGACCAAAATGATCAACGCTTAGTCACAAGGAGTGGTGATTGCTTTGATCTAACCAGAGCTTCAGACAAATCCAAAGAGGCAGCGCAAGACAAATTATTTCTCACAGGCTTTCCACAACTAAAGAACTCTACAGCTCCTCAGGTTTGCGAGTGTTACGGGGAAGTCACTGCTCATGCACAGCAATACCATATCTATGTCCATCCATATTACCTCTACAGACGCGAAGCTGATCATCTCAGAGGGTTCACCATTGGGGACACCTATGTGGACAACCTCCCTGCAAGATATGAATTAGCCATCCACTAATGGGGGAACCTAATCTACACTGCCCTCAGAACAGATAAAGTCATCCCTGAATCATGCAAGAGTGTGAAAGCTGCAATTCAGAGTTTTGAAGGTGGACAGGGATATGAATCTCTCTATAGTGTGATCGCCAAAACACATCCCAACTCAGAGAGACCATCCTACAAAGGAAAGATGGCAAGAAGTCCACCAAACCAGGAACCAGATGAGTCACTCGAAGAATATTTTTTCAGGTACAAGGATTATCTCAGTCTCCGGGTATTTCTACACAACCAATCCAGCACGATCAGTTCAATGGAAGAGGTAACCAACATTATTGAAGGAGCGACCCTCTCTTATGAATTGCGCAAGAAAACAGAAGATGAACGCAAGTCAGATGATCAACTCAAGCGAGATAAATATAAGGCAGGCAGGCTCCTCCAAACTCTTCAAACATATGAGCAAGAAATCAAGGCAGAAATGAAGTACAAGGATAAAGTCTCCAAATCCAGCCTACCCAAACTGGCATTCGCAACTGGAACCAGACCAGGCTCTCGTCAAAATGACCAATTCAAAAACCGGGCAGGCAGCAACAACACTACCAAAACTCTATCCACCCTAACTTCTCACTCAATCAGTCTGATTGAATCACTTGGATACCCCAAAATGGATGAAGCATCCAACAACCCATTCCTCCATCAAGCTTACTGCAATGCCATCTCTGCATTTGATAAACAACCCAGTCTCTTTGACACATCCAGAAAATGCATTGTTTGTCATACATCCGGTCATAGCTTTGACAATTGTACTGTCTTGCAAGATGTTGAGTCTCTCAGGAAACATTGGATTGCAACAGCTGTTTTTTTTAAGCAAATGCAATAGAGAAACCCAACAGCTCTTGGACTCTACTCAACAAATCTCCAAGATCAATATTGAAGATGAGGACCAGGACGAGGAATCAACAGAGGATGCTCTAGGAGACCAAAGTTTTTGTCAAGGCCAGGAATAAATCGACTTTCCTGCTGCCAGACCACGTCACCTCAAGATGATCCTCAAGGATTTGACAATGTACCAGAATCACCAATGGAAGGCTCATGTCCCTCATTGGACTCCAGCAATGCCAGTTCTTATGAGTCCATCCAAATTGGCGCGGTCAATCCGACCCCTAGGGATAACCTTCAACCATCCATTCCAACTGACGTCTATTGCGACATGGAAACACTTGAGGTTACAGCCCCTGCATTGGAATCACATTTAGAAACCAATGGGGACCCCAACTTTGATCTCGACAATCCCATCCCAATTGACACCAACAATGTCCGAAATCTTGTACCAGCAGATCCAATAGCAGCAGCATCACATTTTCAACAAGGACAACGAGCACAAATTGATACAGGTGCTAAAGTTTCTTGCACAAACCTACAGCATATACTTCATGATTACAAACCTTACACCAAGCTGAGGAAATGTCCAGTCTGGCTAGCAGCGGCAATTGGAGGCAAGGCAGCCAGCTGCATCCCTGAAGGATCAGGGTATGTGCACATACCAGCCCCCAATCACAGAGGGTATCTTAGAGTCTTCTTCTACTATTCTCCATTGCTTTCAACAACATTGCTGAGTGAGAATGATCTCTGTGGCATGACATCGCATGAGAGAACAATTCAGTGGACAGTCAATACACAAAGCCTTCACGGACACCCATGACTCGTCCATTCAACAGAATGGTAACCTCACCATTATTTGTCATCACAAACACAGCACTGCTAAAAGCATTGTCCTCCATGGAGCCATTATTGATGGACAGTGTTATACCCATCCAGTTTTGATCCCTGATGTAGATCTGGAATCACCATATGCCAATTGTGCTACCTCCTCAGCATACGCCTTAGCAACTGACATGGAGTTCAAACAAACTTGTGAACTAGCCTCCAAGGAAGCAATCAGCAATTACAGGTATGACATACACACAAACCTGGTAACACTCCAAAAGTGCACTGAAGCTGCCAGAGTCCAGCCTGACACCAGCGACACACCATGGTTTGATGCAAAATTGTTTTTTACCAAGATTGCTGACAAACATATCCCTATTCAAGCAATCAAAGCAAAGACTTCCAAGCTCCTCTGGCATCAAAGACTTGGACATCCATGTGATGACTTTCTATATCAAGCACATAAGCACATTCTTGGTGTTCCAAAATTCAGACGGCAAACAAGCATTCTTGACCAGTGTCCTACGTGCATTCAATGCAAGCACACTTAGTCGCCTGCCGGGTCCCATTCTACGAGGAAGGCCACTTAGCCTTTCCAAGGTCTGTCTATTGACTTTGCTTTCTCAGGAGCCAAATCCTCCAACAGTAAACAAAAGCGTGACTATGAAGGCATCCATGGTGAGACAGCTTGGATTCTCATCACTGATCATTTCACTGGTATGAAGTATGGTGACACCAGAATCTCCAAGGCAGCACCACTCCATTGGCTTGAGCATTTCTTCTCCCAGCACAACCCAACTTGTGCCAACAAGTATGTCACAGTTGACCAGGGCGGCGAACTCTATCACAATTCAGATATCCGAAACCTATTATCTGCTTTTGGATACTCCATTTTCCCAACTGGTGCTGAAGCTTCACATCAAAATGGCACAGTTGAAAGAGCACACCGGACCCTTGCTAACTCAATGAGGACCATGCTCAGTGGCGCCAACCTACCAATCAAATTCTGGCCTTTTGCCTTCTACCATGAACTGCGCTTGTCAAATGCCTTCCCTGAAGGCAACCAGCCCCATTCAACTTTGGAATTGGCAACTGGTCACAAGGAAAATCTCACTGACTTCAGAACCTTTGGTTGTCGTGTTTGGGTTAGGCCTCCAGGCAAGAGATCAGTCAAGCTCAAACCTAATGCGCGGAAAGGGATATTTTTGGGTTTTGTCCCCTATACTACCAGAAACATTCTTTGGTATGATGCAGAAACCCATTGTGTCAAGATTGCCACCCATGTCCGGTTTGATGAAGGCATGAATGACTTGCCACTTTCTGACCTACCAACCAATGTCAGGCACCTACTCAGGACTGATGACAACCTTCCTCTCCCACCGGAACCCACTGAGGTGTCATCCAGTGATTTCCAATTCTCCATTTCACCATTTGCGGATCTCACCAATCTCAGGCTCCCTACTTCCAGCTCCTGTACTGATCAAGCATTTGGTCTCAGGTATGCCAATGACTCGCTCCTTGGCAGAGCCTATGTTACTGACATCCTTCCCAAAAGCCCTGCCTCCACACTCTACTCCTCTCATAAGAAGTCCCTTTCCAAGCTACGAGGCGCTTATATTGTATCTATAAATCACAACCGTGTGTTCACTGCTGCTGATGTCACCAAAGCCCTGCATGAATCATACGATAGAGGGGTGAGGGATTCCATAGATACACCTATTACTTTTGCACTTGAAGAGAAATTATCTATGAAAGAAGTCAGGAAACACTTGAATGAATATGGACTATTTGCTACCAATACTTCATGAAAGGAACCCACTGATGAAGAGGACCCACCATTTTTGGACCGGATTTCATCTATCAATGCTATCAAGCGCATTGGCACCAAATACAAGCAAATCATCCAATCCAGAATCAGCCAAGTTGATAGTACTGGAGCACTCCATGCCTCCATCCAAAAACACTTGGCACCAACTGAAGATGACATGGATATTGTCATTCCCACTATTGATATTGCATCACTCAGAGCCATCACCAAGCTTCATAAGGCAGACAATCATGCATTACCACTAGATGCAGATTCACTACCAACTGAACAAATTGAACTCCTAATCAAGGCCATCAATTCAAAGGAAACCACGCCTGAAGAACAAGCACTAGGTCATTTCACTCGAAGGAACCTCAAGCCATTATCAACATGGAATGAATGGGAGGCTGGAGAGCAAAAACTACTTGATCAGTTTGAAGATTTAGAAATGTTTGGATCACCCATTCCATATCCCAAAGACCCAGATGCCATTATCCTCAGACCTCATTGGCAATACAGTGTCAAGAGGAATGGTGTCCGCCACGCAAGACAGTGTTGCAATGGAAGCAACTATGCTGCTCCAACTCTGCACGCCATTGCCTTGTCATATTCATCATGTGTTGAACATCCCATCCAAAGATTATTCTTTGCCATTGCAGCCAGTCTCAACCTCAAAGTGTACAAGGGTGATGCTGCAGACGCGTATGCGCACAGTCCAGGACCCAACATCCCTACTTACATGACTATTGATGATGCATATGCAGAATGATACAAACACAAGCACGGTACAGGCATAGACAGAAGATTGGTGCTTCCTGTCCTTCGAGCCCTCCAAGGCCATCCAGAATCTGGAAGACTTTGGGAAACCCACATCAACAAGATCCTGAAAGGCCCTGATCTCAACTTCAAGACCACCACACATGACAGAACGATCTACACAACAGTCTTTGAGGGCGAAACAGTATACATGCTGAGACAAGTTGATGATTTTGCGCTAGCATGCACATCAGAATCCATATCTGACAAGATCTATGACATCATTGGTGAGAAACTGAAGCTACCTAAAGAAGATGTTGTTCCCTTCACAAAAATGGGATTGCTTGAGGATTTCAATGGAATTGATGTCAAACAGACAGCTGATTACATTGAACTGTCCTGTGCCAATTACATTGACAGAATCATGAGATCCCATGGTTGGGAAACAGATTCTAAGATGAAGCCCCACTCCAAACCATCTGCGCCATTATCAACTGAAGTACTGAGCCAACTGCAATCACATACAAATGGTCCGTTAGAAGGCACCAAGGAACATGCTGAGTTACAATCCACATCTGGTTTCTCCTACAGGACGCTCTTGGGTGAAATGATGTTCGCGTATGTTAGTTGCCACATTGGGTATGCAGTGACCCTGATGTCAAAATACAGCTCCAATCCCACTGTTTTGCACTATTCCAGTCTGAAGAACATAGCTCGCTACCTCAGAACAACCAGATCCTGGGGTATTAGATTCTACAGACCAAATGCTATGCCATCTCTGCCCCCAGGGATACAATATGATGACTCAGCCCAAGATGCCACACTTCCCCAATATCCAGAAGATATCAAGCAAAGCAAATTGATGTGTTTTGTTGATACAGCATATGGAAATGATCCAAAACATTGCAGGTCCACCACAGGTTACATTTTCACATATGCTGGTGGAGCAATTGTTTATCGATCCAAAGCTCAGTCACTTACCGCACAGAGTTCCACAGAAGCCGAGTTCATTGCTGCAGCCACAGCAGCCAAGACAGCGAGATATCTCAGATTCATACTCAAGGAACTAGGCTTTATTCAAGATGGGCCAACTCCGATCTATGAGGACAATGCATCAGCAATTGAAATCATCAACGCTCAAAAGCCCACTAAAAGAACCAGGCAACATCATAGAGATTCACCAGAGCCATACAGCAGGTGAGAACACCAATGATGCCAGCCAGTTTGCTCCGGTAGGAAGACTGATCTTCAGGTGTGCCACTGACAAGGTTGTATCCAGTGAGGAACAAGGAGAGAGACTTGGTGGAAGTGTTGGGGGATAGAATGAATGCAGATGTGCCTCGGAGAAGGGTAGGGTCATATGATCCATCACAGACAGCACTGGCAGTGCCACTCAGAATGGCATTGGCAAGAGCCTGGAATCCTTCCTGGGGAAGAGAGAATTTGTGGAGAAGAACTCAGGGGGAAGCGCAGAGAGCATGAAAGGCATCCTCTGGGGTGGCGGGGAGACACTCAAACAGATCATAGGTTAAGGGATCCTCATCAGGTGGATGCAAGACAAAGGTAGATGAACCAACAATCCGAAAAACGTGCCCACATGACACAAGGGAGACAAGGGTATCCGCACATGCCGGTTTGGTTTGAAAAATGGTAGAGGTAAAGCAGTATCGGTCCTGGCCTTGAGGAGAGCCAATCCTCCATCCGGTAGAACATTTGGAGAAGATCCTCTCAGTAGAAGGAGACAGAAACCAGGGCCACAGAGAAGCCGACTCTGATGACAGCCAATGCCCCAGATAAAAGGAAGAATTGAAGGGCTCTATCAGAAGGTAAGGCCAACAATGGCAGAAAGGATTTCTAAAGGGCGCGAGTCCAAAGAAGCTGAGCTGGGGAAAGCCAGGCCAAAGGACAACAAGGCCAATCAAGATGATTGCATAGATGGTTGGAGGACTGCAACTGGAAAACCATTGGAGAAAGCCTTCTGCCATCCAAAGTGCAAATATCAGCAAGGGAGATAGCCTTGATGGACATCCAAATGAGGTTTAGGAGGATCAGTTTGTCTCTGCAGGAGCCAGCATTGACAAATGCTTGCATTAGGTAGCAGTCATTGAAGCAAAGAAGAGGAAGATCAGGGAAGTTTTCAACCAGACTCACAGGGCTCATGGAAAAGAAATGTCAGACGTGCTTATACCAGCAGGGAGTGATATAAGAAGCATAAGGCTGGTAGGGAGTAATGATAAGATGGAAAGGAAGACCCAGTTCCAGCCAAAGTGCTTCAGCAGTGAGCCGGAGAATGTTGTCTGTGATGTTAATTTCCTTCTGAAAGTGGTCGTTGAGCTGACCGGTTGGTCCAAAGGTGAGGAAGATCAGCGTTAGGAGTGGTAGCTACAGATCGGTTGAGGTGCCGGTCTGTTGTTCTAATATTTTCTCTGATTTCACTACGATTGAGCTTGTAGGCTCAACCGGATCTATTCTGGCTACCGTGGGCACAGCCAGTTAGATCCTAGGCTTGTAGTTCTACAATAGGTCCCAATAAGGGAGACAAAGCAAGGTTTAAGGTTGAATAATCAAATAATCTAAAAGAATAAGCGCATCTGCTTGCTGGAGAGCAAGCGGCCACTTTAAAGATCACGCTGCCACTAATACAGCGTGATATTGATACAAAGATTGATATGCCATATTTTATACAATAAAATACCATGTTGCCACTGATATGAATATTTTATATGATAGAATATTGTGTTGCCACTAATACAACACGATAATACGTGCTGCCGCTAATACAGCACTATATTTGTGAGCAGGCAGGCTGAGAGCAGCTGCTCGAAAGATGCATGTGCAAACCTCCAGTGTGTATGTTATCCTTTGACTGTTAAGTGCCAACACTTAACAAAAGATTCATGTGTGAACGCCAAGTATGTATGTTCTTCTTCTCTGTAAGAATGACGATCCATTCTCCATGTTTTGTTAAGTATCGAATCTCGACCGTAAGAATGAGTCTCATATTGTACGTATGAATAATACATAGCCTGTCGAGGTCTCATTATTCTTCATTTGTACCTCCACTGTAACAGACACGAAAGGAATTTAATACTCCCCATGTGTCCAAGTGAGAGACCATTCTAGTTAAGGAATGCTGATATCATCCTTTAGTAGGTCACCTGTATTACCACAGTCGTGAAAGATGGGCTTGAGTAAAGGATACACTACTGAGTGTCCCCAATGCTTGGTGAGGATGTCGGCACAGTTTTCCTTGCCTGCAAGGTGTTGCATAAGAACAAAACCTCTTGCAACTATGCTTCTTACATAATGGTATGAAAGGATGTGGTGTCTCTTGTTGAGCCTTGCATATGGGAATGTAGACGTTTGGATTATCTTCTCATTGTCTCCCCATGTGTAGGATGTGTCGTGTACTCGAGTACCAAGGTATCGGAATGACTGTCTGATGTCAACTATCTGCTCAATGCATGTCCTAGCAGATACAAATTCAGCGCCGAAAACGGCTGTCTCTGTAGTTGCTTGCTTCTTGGAGAGCCACATGATGGGGGTCTTGTTGGCAAAATGCAGGATACCAGTTACAGCCTTGCCACTGAGAATGTCATGCATTAGGTTTGCATCATAAAAATGAGTCAATACAACTACCTTGCCAAGAGGGGGTGGCGCATCGGTTGGTAGATCCTCAGAGTGCTCCCCATAAACAGTATTGGACCAGTCTGTGTTATCACTTGCAGTCAATACAAAATCAGGAGCTTCAACACAAACTGGATTTTGAAATGCCTGAATTTGGAGATGTAACCATAGATCCTTTTGGCTCTATTCAGGTGACCTTCTCTGGGTTGGACTCGGAAGCTTGATAATGTCATGACAGAAGCCTGTATATCAAAGCGTCCAATAGCAATGATCCACTGGAGAGAGACTATCATGCTTTGATACTTTTGAATATCAGTGTCATCCAGGAATGATGTTGAATCGAGTTCAGGATGATCATTTTCAGCAAGTGGGGAGTGGAATCTAGTAGTTGGTTTGCAACCAAACATCTGTTCATATGAGGCCTCCATTTTCTAAATGAACTTGATGGGATACATGCAGAGTACACCATGCTCATCTCTCTTGAAACCACATCCCAAATGAAAGTTCATGGGTCCAGAACCTTTCAGTTTGAAGTTGTAAGATTCTGACTGCAGGATAACAAGGAATAACTCGGGATTAGCCATACATAGGCATAGGTCGTCAACATAAGTGCATATGAGCTCATATACTGGCTCCTCATGTTTGTTCTTGCCAGGCTTGAGGAAGATTTCAGGTTCAGCCTTAGAGCGTTGAAAACCTAGCTCTATGAGGCATGCAGCAAGTAAATCACCAAAGCATTTTCCGGATGACCGTAGGCCATATAGAGCCTTGTAGATGATCAGAAGACGGCCTTCTAGTGAGCCAAATTCAGCACTGGCCTTGATGCATTCTTTCTCACAAGTGACAGCTTCAAGATAGGCATTGCCAATATTGGTTCCCCATGCTTCCAGGTTGTTCAACTCGGCAAGAAATAGACACATTCTCAGACCTCTGAGAGAGACAACCCCAGCATAGACGCTATGGACTGGGGATTTGGTAAGATTGCCATTGGCAACTAGTTGTGCTTTGTGTCTGCCATCATGTTTGATAGCATATATCATGTGGACCTTGATTTGTTGGAAACCAGAGGGTATGTTTCCAGCCTTGTAGGTACCTTTGTCGATTAAGGTGTCATACTCTTGGAGCTGTTCCATTTCTAGGGTTATGGCATCCTGTCACTTGGTGTTACCTTTAGCTGTGTCAAACTGAATGGCCTCATCATGATTCCGAGGTACCTTGAATTCATATTGGTATTGTGGAGCAGTCCTGAATAATTGAAGCTTGGCTTGGTGGATGAGCCTATCTAGTTTCTTGGTCCTTCTCGCAAGGCTAACAATGCGCTTGAGATGCTTCCAACCAGGTTTATCAAGCATGTCATTATCCTTGGCATATTTGGCAACAGTAACAGGGTCGTCTACAGCTACATTGGATAATGGTTCATAGGTGTGCTCCATGTTTTCCCATTCAATCCATAGGTTGTATTTTGAACCTTTGTAGTGAGGGTGTTTGTTGTCAAGGGGATCTTGATGTCCAAGGATTCTTCGAAATGACCATAGCTTTCCATCTTCTTGAGTGGTGTCACGATGGATGTAATTCATGACATCATTGTATGCAATGATATCTTCCAGTTCATCATCTGAATGCTTGCATCTGAACTTGATGAATTCCTTGTTTTTCACGAGGCTGTCTTGAACGTCAACAATAGTCAAGCGTTTCTAAGTACTGCCAGGATGTGCTATTAGGAAGGATCTTCCTTGCAAGTCGGCAGCAGGGATGGAAGGTATGGTGATGGGTTCACCAGCATCATCAAATTGGGCATTACCTTCTTCATCAGTAACAACTACCTTGGATGGACCAATGGGGAGGGTAGCATGATCGGTTGGTGGAGGTGGTGCTTCACTAACATCAAAATATGCTAGCTCGGGAGGACCAAAATCATCTTCATTGAGTGGGACACTGGCAGGGGTCTTGCTGTAGATGTGAGAGGTTGGAGGACCATCAAAAATCTCCCCATAGTTGTTAGGGAGTGGAGAAGGTGCATAGCTGGGACTATTAGCAACCTTATGATAAAGAAAGCTTGGCAGGGAGCGCTGTGGAAGAGCCCAAGTGGTAGTAGCAGCTGGATGGGATACAGGGTCAGGATCAGGCTGAGCAGCCTGGTAGTGAGAGGGAGTATCACCAAAAGGGCGTGGAATGGTAGCTGCATCTTTGGCCTGGCACCAAGCAAGGAAGCTATCATCAGTGAACAAGCCAGCTCGTTTGTTACGGTGGTCTGGATGCAAAGCTGTGCAAACACCAGATTGGTCAAGGAGTTTGTTGGTAATAGGATCCCAAATTTTGAAAACAAAGTCCATTTCCAACATGTTCAGCAAGGCCAACAAAATGACCAAGGCATTCAGTGGTCTTGGATCCAAAAGGTGTATCAGGGGTCTTGAAGTAGACAAGTTTCAAACCAGAAAAAACTGGTATACGCACTGATATCACCTAAAGTGCCAGTAGCAACAAAGATAGGTTGCTTCTCTGATAGAGTAGGATCAGATAGATGGTTGAGCAAGCTTGCGATGTAGGTCATACAAAGAAGCCAAAGATGAGGAGGTGTACCAGTACGATCCATGATGCGATTAACAGAGCGCTTGAAGGTTTGGTAGCGGCGTTCAAAAAGGTTTTGATGCTGATGGTAGGACTCCCTCTGCCAAAGGCCAACCCAAAGCATCTCAAGGTAATCAAGCACACTCTTGTTGGACTGGTAAGAACCATTATCACAAAGTAGACAGAGTGGTCTGCCCCATTTTTGAACGAAGTTCAGGAAACATGAGAGGAAGTCACCAGTGGTTCTCATTTCTTCAATATGGATGATATGAGATTTCCTGCCAAACAATATCTGTGCAAGTTTGAATTCACCATTGATTGCAGGAGTGTCAGAGTAGATAACATCAGAGAGGACATCATCGTGAAATGGTCTGACGTTCATAGCTGGTTGGGGTGATTGAAACCGTTTACAGATGTTCCCATCTGGACTGAAAGCTAAGGAGCCATACTGAATGGAATTGGCAAAGGTAGCCTTAATGCGATCCGTGGAAACACAGGCAAATAAGGGCTTCAAAGAAAGATAATCCAAGTCAGCTGGTGATTGAATATGTGGCGCAGCAGTGAGAAAATTGGGAGGGAATCGGATAGAACATCTGCCAAGTAATTCTTGATAAATGAAATCAGTTGGACTGAGCCAGAAGGATGTATCAGTGTTATCCAAAGCTTGGAGGATGGGAGTAGGTGTGACCTGGGTATTGCCTATCTTGGAGCTGTGGGATGCAAAGGAGGTAATATCAGGTGAAGATGCCTGTGCGTTACCTCGAGGGATACCAAACTCATTGTAGTCATGATTTGGAAGTTGGTGTGGCGTAGGGGGATATTTCTGGAGGAAAATATCATCCTGAGGAGTAAAAACGCTGTCAAGGATGGAAGGATCCCAATGCTTGTCACTGGTCATTACCACATGAGGGAGCTGGGAGTATTCTTCACTGGTATATTTGCGCATGGCTAAATATGGGAGGTCATGGCGTATGCTGAGTGGGAATACATGGCCATCAGTGGTAGTAATGACTTGTGTGCCGCCAGCTTTGAGAGAGGTGTCATCAACTGTGGAGAAGTGTGCTTCCATCTGCCCAGAGGATAAGATGGATGGAAATTGACCTGTGTAGGCACATTTGTGGAAGATGACAATGACCGGTCCGCGGTTGGAAACAGAATATGCACCACATGTTGCAATAGGAATATTTTGGATTTGATGATTGTTGATGCCAGTGACATTGACATAGCAAGGGGGGATATCCTTAGAAATAAGACATGCGTCATTTCCTATGATGCAGCTGTTTGCGCCTCGATCGCACCCAGTGCTGCTTCCAATATATCACCAACCTTTGCACACAGTGCTGCTCCCAGTGCTTCACCAAGTTCTGCACCCAGTGCTGCTCCTCAAGCTGCACCAAGTGTGGCTCCTGGCGCTGCACCCAGTGCTGCTTCCAATATATCACCATCTTCTACACCCAGTGCTGCTCCCAGTGTTACCCCAAGTTCTGCACCAGTGTTGCTCCCAGAGCTGCCCCCAGTGTTCTTGTTCCTGGTGCTGCACCCAGTGCTGTTCCCAGTATATCACCACCTTCTGCACCTAGCGTTGCTCCCAGTGTTTCATAAAGTTCTGCACCCAGTGCTGCTTCTGGAGCTGCACCAAGTTTGTTTCCTAGCGCTGCACCCAGTGCTGCTCCCAGTATCTCACAACTTTCTGCACCCAGTGCTGTTCTTTGTGTTTCCCCAAGTGCGGCACTCAGTGCTGCTTCTAGCCCTGTACCAAGTGTAGCTCTTAGTGTTTCACCAAGTGCTGTTCCCAGTATATCACCACCTTCTGCACCTAGCACTGCTCCCAGTGTTTCGCCCAGTTCTGCACTCAGTTCTACTTCTAGAGCTGCACCACGTGTGGCTCCAGGCACTGCACCCAGTGCTGTGTCTCACCCACCTTTGCACACAGTACTGCTCCCAGTATTTTACCCTTCCTACTGTATGATTGTTGGTAGCTGCTCCCAGTCCGGATTATGCTCCCGGTATCCTTCAGCAGTTTGTCCTTGTACCCTCCCTGTGTTGTCGGCGAAAAATACGGACCCTTCTTGTTGGCATCAAATTCGATTGAAAAAGCCAATGACAAACGAAACAAATCGAGGTGCGGAATACGAGATAAGAATATTCCGATGATCGAATCTTAGAATCAAGCGCACCTCCACTACTTGAAAATCCCTAAGTGGTAAAAACGATATCACCTAAGGTTACAAACAAAAGAGGTTAATCGGTTAGAAACAAGACATCTCCAAAGACCTGACAAATAAGTAAACACTTGGAACCCTTAAGTATATTCAAATGGATATACTCAATTTCCCGTGAGGAAATCACTTATTGGAATCATGAAAATCAATACCGATACCGAATGGGCCTCATCTATCTCAAATACCACGAACAAGCATATGCCCCATTGAATAAATCACTTAACCCCGTAAATGACCCATACCATTGAATGACCGACACAGTAAGACCAACACACGACACTAATACAACAACAGCATCGAAAGTATCGGTATGAGAATGGTAATGTAACAGATAACCAGGGAAGATCTCTATCACGTAAAATACAGCAGAGAGCCCCGATACAGTACAAAATACATAGCGAAAATAAGAGCCTCTCTCTGAGCTCACATCTCTTAAAATTTTAATTATCCTATCCTTTCAGTTGATCTTTAGAGTGACAACACCCTGCTTACTTTCAGGATTCGTTTGACAAATTTGTTGTTCTACAACTTGGGGCTTAAACTCTCTTCAAATGAGGCGACGTTAAACTCTGGATACAGACTGAGTAGTTTAGATCCACCTTTGGTGGCTAAAGTTACTTAAATACATATATTATTATTATTGAATTTTACAAGCCAGTGTTCGAATTTGGCATCATTGGTCAGCACTGGGAATGTGGTTTCATCTCAAGATTTTTGTGTCCAGGACTCATATCGAAGTTGATCAGGTGATTTGGAAGAAGCGATTTGAGTGCTAAGTCGTTTGATAGTGGAGTCTTTGACCAATGGGAGCGCGGAGTCTGAATAGCTTTCAAAAGCCTCCTTGGTATACAGGCTATGATCTTTTGGATCCTTCCCTTGGTCCTTCAGATGGGCACTAAAGGTGACGAATAGGTGAAGTTCTTGATGCAAATATTTGGGCAGCTGCTTATACTCATTTCTATCGCGATAGGTGAGGTCATCAAAATCGCGGAGTCGAAGGAATCGCAACCATGTCTGGATGGTGCTGTTCTTGAGCGCCTCTCATAACAGGCTATCGGATTCCTTGGATACATCAAAAAGCTCCGGCAATACAGTGGCCATTGGCTGGTCAAAGGAGGGAAACAGATCCTCCCTTTGTTCAATGGGTGGAGGGGCTGGTGAAATGGCCATGGTAGTTTTTTGTTGTGGTAAAGGTGCCCTTCTTGCTGTAGGGGTGGAATCATGTGTGGAGGCAAGGTCCAAGGGATAGACGACTCCGAGTTCTCCTAGCAATGGGGATGTCGGGCGGCTCCTCGATAGGCATACACTTGTATTTGATACGACGCCAGCGTTTCGATGTTGTGGATTCGCCGTAAGGAGCGTGTGGTCGGATTATCGGATCAGAGGGCTATCGATATTCGGTCGTAGTCAAGTCAATCAATGGTCTGTTGTCGGATTGTTGTCGGTGTGTCCTTGACAGGATGGTGTCACTAGAGGAATGTCGACGCGAAATTATATATGTATGCTCCGGGGAACTTGTGATTCTTGAATGGAGATAGTTTGCTATTGGCGTGTCCAATGCAACAGGCTTCTATAAGAGACTAACGGCTTATCTGTTGGTGTTCTTTGTCGTGTAACCGGATCAGAGAACTATCGATCGCCGTCCGTAGTTGAGTCGATCGGTGATCTGCTGTCTTCTTCTGTTGCAAGCTTCAACAAGCTTGCGACTGTTAATCTGTTAATTTCCTTTTGAAAGTGGTCGTTGAGCTGACCGGTTGGTCCAAAGGTGAGGAAGATCAGCGTTAGGAGTGGTAGCTACAGATCGGTTGAGGTGCCGGTCTGTTGTTCTAATATTTCTCTGATTTCACTACGATTGAGCTTGTAGGCTCAACCGGATCTATTCTGGCTACCGTGGGCACAGCCAGTTAGATCCTAGGCTTGTAGTTCTACAATAGGTCCCAATAAGGGAGACAAAGCAAGGTTTAAGGTTGAATAATCAAATAATCTAAAAGAATAAGCGCATCTGCTTGCTGGAGAGCAAGCGGCCACTTTAAAGATCACGCTGCCACTAATACAGCGTGATATTGATACAAAGATTGATATGCCATATTTTATACAATAAAATACCATGTTGCCACTGATATGAATATTTTATATGATAGAATATTGTGTTGCCACTAATACAACACGATAATACGTGCTGCCGCTAATACAGCACTATATTTGTGAGCAGGCAGGCTGAGAGCAGCTGCTCGAAAGATGCATGTGCAAACCTCCAGTGTGTATGTTATCCTTTGACTGTTAAGTGCCAACACTTAACAAAAGATTCATGTGTGAACGCCAAGTATGTATGTTCTTCTTCTCTGTAAGAATGACGATCCATTCTCCATGTTTTGTTAAGTATCGAATCTCGACCGTAAGAATGAGTCTCATATTGTACGTATGAATAATACATAGCCTGTCGAGGTCTCATTATTCTTCATTCGTACCTCCACTGTGATAGACACAAAAGGAATTTAATATGTGAGGCACGGACAGATCCCTGAAACAGGGTAGCAATGTGACGGAATTCCTGGAGAAGAAATGGGTGAATAAAGCCAAAGTCTTGATACAAAGATGGACCATAGAAGACCTTTCTAGGGAAGTTGCGCAACATGTCTGCCTTGTTCAGCACTGTCACAAGAGTGGGATGGAGAATCCGAGTCCAGGTAGATGCATCAAGCTCAGTGACTGGCATGGGGTATTCAAAGGACTTCATAAAGGAATACTTTAAGGTGTAGATGGAGTTGTTCTTCTCACACTTAGCGAACTTCAGTTGGGATCCAAAAGACTGAGACTGGGACAACAGGGGAGCAATTTGGACCTCCTCATTGCCATCCATAGAAATATATACACCCAGAGTCTTGTCAGCATGATCAACCTCAAAACGATCAAGGGGTGACCAGACACCAAATTTGTCAGTAATTGTGAAAGCACCAGGCATGTCATCAATAGAGCGATAGTCCCAACCTGAGCCAGTCCACTTGAAATCAATCAAGTACCAGAAGGATTTGGCAAGTTCAATAGCCCCACCAGTAGCAATGAGACCTCCAGCCCAGCGATCTAGAGCTGCCTGGAAATCAACAGCCAGAGTCTCACCAGAAGTAGTGGAAGCAGCACCAGCACAGAACAGATCAGTATCATTCACAAAGGCAAAACCAACCAACGAAACAAGCTGCAGGGAAAGGGAGGTGAGAAGATGAACCACATGGCCTGCTTTCTGCATCATCCTGAACACAATGGTAGAAACCAGGGCCCACAAGAAGGTTGGCCCCAGACCATTGCCTTGTCCAATACCACTGAGGGGAACCGATTCATCACCATACACAGGACCGGACCTGCCAAAACCAGTTTTAATGTGATGCGTGGCATGCTGGAGTGTAGACAGGAGAACCTCACAAATATGAGCTGGGATCCCAAAGCTCTGAAGAGTGAGACTGGCAATGGGATGTGAAATGCGATCATAGCAGCCCTTGGCATCATTCATGGCAACAGCCCCAGAGCGGCACTTCTGACAGAGGACATCACAGATGAGCTTCTTGTTCAGACAGGTGTTAATGGCTTTGTGACGCTTCTGGCTGCCGTGTTGGTCAACTGCCACTGCATTGGCAGGTTCTGCATGAGTGAGAATGTGTTTACCAATCATCTTGTTGTTGATCTGGAACTCAGGAGGCATCAGTTGGATGAGTCTCATCTTGTCAATGCAATATTCACCAGGTTTCTTGAAGATCTCCACATCTGTGATGACCTGCCAAGCAGAGGGAGAGAACCCAACAGTCAGAGGGGCAGACCTCAAGAGTGTGTCAAAGGAGTTCAGCTGAGAGTCCAATGCAAAGGATTTGTGGTGGGCAAAGCTAAGACAGGAAGGCTCTCCAACAGTATGTTCCTTCTGACGCTTCCAAGCATCAGATTTTTCAGCAAGGCTACTAACAGAAGAATCAAAGGGGGCAAACACCAGAGGGAAGCAGGCACTTGAAGGCAGGTAAGAAATTCGGAGAGGTACGGGTCAGTCCCAGTAGGAGAAGTGTAGGTTCCGGCAAGGACCTCAGCAGAGGCAGGAACAGTTCCCAAGTAAGCCTCATGCTGGTTGCTAGCAAGGTATGAGAAGCTAGAAGGGCACACCTGTTTGATGCGTGAGTGGAATAGCTCACAGAGGAGAAGCTTGGATTCATTCAGACAGTGCTCTGCATAGAGAGCAACACTAGCCTTGCTCTGGGAAAAATTCCAAGAGTTGTGAAGAGAGCGGGACATGAGAGCTGACCTATGCAGGGGGCCAATGTTTTGGAAGGTAATGAGGGTGGAGTTGGAGGAAGGGGCCTGGGGAAAAGGGTGGCCAAAAGCATCAGAATCCTTGGCGGCACGGGATTCCCCATGGAGATTGGATTGGACAAGGCAGGAAATGGGAGGACAGAGGAAGGGGAAAGAAAACTGGAGGAAGCAAGGGTGGGATTTGGGTTGGAGGGCATCTCACCAGGCCCCATGTGAGATATCCTAACCATGATCAGAAGCATACCGTGGTCCTATGTAGAATCGGCCTCTAATTGAAATCACATAGTAGGAGCCAAGGGGCTGTAGATAAGAAAACAGATGGCAGCAATAGGGCACACCTGCTTAGGGACCAGGGACTATAAATGAGTTCACACTTACAGGTCAGGGGGTGCCAGCTGTAGGTCACATCTGATGGTATATGGAGGAATGGAGGGCCATAAACAAAAACACTTAAGGACAAGGGGCTTTAAGTGAATGCATTCTTATATTCCAGGGAAGGAACATAGGGGAGCTTGAAGTTCGACCTGTGAGACCTCTCTTATCTCACAGGGAAGGGACTTGAAGAACCGAGTGGAACACTCGAAGGGTCCTATATAGAAATGGGCTCTAAACGAAACCACTTATGAGCCAAGGGGCTATAGGTGTGAAAACAGATGCCAGCTGTAGGGCACACCTGATGGTATAGAAAGAAAGGAGGGCCATAAGCGAAAACACTTACAGACCAGGGCCTTTACGTGAATTCAGACTTATAGGTCAGGGGAGGAACATAGGGGAACTTGAAGCTCGACCTGTGAGACCTCTCTTATCTCACAGGGAAGGGACTTGAAGAACTGGGTCGAGCTTGCATGTGCCGTGAACACCTCCAACCTGATCTAGGGCTCACTGCTCGCTCCATCTGTGGTCATCTCCACAAGGCTGCTGTTCTGAAGGCTCTTGCTGTTGGACCTGATGGCACTGAACAGGTCTTGCAGTCTCAGTCTACTATGGTTCCTGCCATGACTGAATATAATGTTTGGCAGTCAGCAACAATGCCTTGGCACTCCATCTATGTCCTGTTCTTTCATCAAGGCCTTTGGTTACTTGGGAACTGTTCCTGCCTCTGCTGAGGTCCTTGCCGGAACCTACACTTCTCCTACTGGGACTGACCCGTACCTCTCCGAATTTCTTACCTGCCTTCAAGTGCCTGCTTCCCTCTGGTGTTTGCCCCCTTTGATTCTTCTGTTAGTAGCCTTGCTGAAAAATCTGATGCTTGGAAGCGTCAGAAGGAACATACTGTTGGAGAGCCTTCCTGTCTTAGCTTTGCCCACCACAAATCCTTTGCATTGGACTCTCAGCTGAACTCCTTTGACACACTCTTGAGGTCTGCCCCTCTGACTGTTGGGTTCTCTCCCTCTGCTTGGCAGGTCATCACAGATGTGGAGATCTTCAAGAAACCTGGTGAATATTGCATTGACAAGATGAGACTCATCCAACTGATGCCTCCTGAGTTCCAGATCAACAACAAGATGATTGGTAAACACATTCTCACTCATGCAGAACCTGCCAATGCAGTGGCAGTTGACCAACACGGCAGCCAGAAGCGTCACAAAGCCATTAACACCTGTCTGAACAAGAAGCTCATCTGTGATGTCCTCTGTCAGAAGTGCCGCTCTGGGGCTGTTGCCATGAATGATGCCAAGGGCTGCTATGATCGCATTTCACATCCCATTGCCAGTCTCACTCTTCAGAGCTTTGGGATCCCAGCTCATATTTGTGAGGTTCTCCTGTCTACACTCCAGCATGCCACGCATCACATTAAAACTGGTTTTGGCAGGTCCGGTCCTGTGTATGGTGATGAATCGGTTCCCCTCAGTGGTATTGGACAAGGCAATGGTCTGGGGCCAACCTTCTTGTGGGCCCTGGTTTCTACCATTGTGTTCAGGATGATGCAGAAAGCAGGCCATGTGGTTCATCTTCTCACCTCCCTTTCCCTGCAGCTTGTTTCGTTGGTTGGTTTTGCCTTTGTGAATGATACTGATCTGTTCTGTGCTGGTGCTGCTTCCACTACTTCTGGTGAGACTCTGGCTGTTGATTTCCAGGCAGCTCTAGATCGCTGGGCTGGAGGTCTCATTGCTACTGGTGGGGCTATTGAACTTGCCAAATCCTTCTGGTACTTGATTGATTTCAAGTGGACTGGCTCAGGTTGGGACTATCGCTCTATTGATGACATGCCTGGTGCTTTCACAATTACTGACAAATTTGGTGTCCGGTCACCCCTTGATCGTTTTGAGGTTGATCATGCTGACAAGACTCTGGGTGTATATATTTCTATGGATGGCAATGAGGAGGTCCAAATTGCTCCCCTGTTGTCCCAGTCTCAGTCTTTTGGATCCCAACTGAAGTTCGCTAAGTGTGAGAAGAACAACTCCATCTACACCTTAAAGTATTCCTTTATGAAGTCCTTTGAATACCCCATGCCAGTCACTGAGCTTGATGCATCTACCTGGACTCGGATTCTCCATCCCACTCTTGTGACAGTGCTGAACAAGGCAGACATGTTGCGCAACTTCCCTAGAAAGGTCTTCTATGGTCCATCTTTGTATCAAGACTTTGGCTTTATTCACCCATTTCTTCTCCAGGAATTCCGTCACATTGCTACCCTGTTTCAGGGATCTGTCCGTGCCTCGCAGACTGGCAGCATTCTCTGCCTCACTGCTGAAGCACTTAGGCTGGAACTGGGTCTTCCTCTCCATCTTGGCATTACCCCCCTTCCAGCCTTATGCTTCTTATATCACTCCCTGCTGGTACAAACACGTATGGCAGTTCTTTTTCATGCACCCTGTGAGTTTGGTTGAAGACTTCCCTGATCTTCCTCTTCTTTGCTTTAATGACTGCTACCTCATGCAAGCGTTTGTCAATGCTGGCTTTGTCTTCATGCTTGTCAGCATCGCCCTTGGAGGAGAATTTTCCAAAACGGATTTGGATGGAGTTCCAGTCAAAGTTGTCCAACATCATATCAATCGGTCGTCGTTATCTGTTTCCAGATGCTTGATGGATACATATCCGCTGTGTTTTCATCGTATTGTATGACATTGATTTGTGGTGTTGGATTACAAAAGAGAGGAGGATTGATTCGGTAGTACCCCCCATGATTCACGAGCAGGGAGAAAATAGAAAGAAGAGAGAGACTAGAGGAGTAGCTCATTGCCAATTCTCACACCTATGCATGCCGAGTAGGGGGAGGTCTATCAATGCAGCTTGTTGCCCAGGCCCGCACCTATACTCTGGCTGTAGCCGAACATTGGAGGTGCTATACGGGTGGAGATAGGTAGCTTAAGGTACTATGCACTTGTTAGTGTAAGGTATAAAGGCTCTATAACCTGTTGTGACTCAAAAATTGTTTGGATAGGTATAATGATGTTTAAATTAAAAGAGATTTGAGTTCATCATGACACTCTTAGTTTGCTACCTAATGTATGTATTTTCCACTATATACCGGGGTTCCCTGTACTTTACATGGTAAAGATCTTCCCTGGTTATTTATTACCATCGTACTGATCAGGGCTGTATTGCTGTATTGTATTGGACTTCTTCGTATCAGTAATTTTGATCGTGTTGGTCTTTTACGAGGTTAAGTATATAATTTGTTGGGTCTTTTGCTTGATCATGTCTTTGTGTTTTCGTAAGGGAATAAATGAGGCCCATTCCGAACCGGTATTGCTTTTCATGATTGCCATAAGTAATTTCCTCCCGGGCTATTATGTGTATTCTTTTTGAATACACATATGGGTTCCAAGCATTTATTCATTGATCCGAATTTAAATGATAACTTGGTTCGTACCTTTTAACCTGTTTCTTTGTGTTGTTAAGTGGAACCGTTTTTACCACTTAACAATTTCTAATGTAGTGGAGGTACATTTGATTTTAAGGCGAATATTCGTACCGAGTGTTTTCGTACGCCGTATTTTTCGTCGTTTCGTTGCCGTTTTTTCAACCGACAACATTGGGTTCCATCAGTGTGTCCATGTGATTGCCGTTTCATTGCCTGATAATGAGCTTGATGGCGGCTAGTAGTTGCAGGTCAATGAGGAGAGGTCTAGTTCTTCCACCTTCATTTCGCTTTGGATAAGGTGAGTCTGGAATTCCTCGGTGAGAGCAATTTGATGGGATTCATGGAATCTAGAGCATCAGCTGCTGGAAGTTTCAGCTTGGGGTATCATTCTTCCACCTGTGTCTTGATGAGGTCAAGTTTTGCTCATTTGGCGTCGGGTTCCAACAGTAGGCTGATGGGCCATGAAAGGCGCTTGGCCGTGCCAAGGGCGTCGTTGACATTGGCTGCGTCCGATAACTGTCACGCGACCCTTTTTTTTTGTCGCGAGGTACTGTCGCAACCCCTTTTTGTGTGTCATTTTAACACGAGTCCCCCTTGTGATTCACTAGGTCAGTATCATGCCCAATTTTCTAACTCTCAATACCTGGGGCGCGTTTATTTTTTTCCTTGGGTCATGAATAATTATTATTAATTTTTAATAAAACCTACCCGTACGCTCGCGAATCACATTCACTAAAATTAAATACGCAAGGTCATGACTCACAACCAACCCCCCCCCTGTGATTCGGTCACTTCGTATCATGCTCATTTTTCTAACTCTCAATCCCTGGTTCGCGATTATTTTTTTCCTTGGGTCATGAATAATTATTTTTAATTTTTAATATCACCTACCCGTACGTTCGCGAATCACACCGACTAAAATTAAATACGCAAGGTCATAACTCGCAACCAGTAAAATTTAACATTAGTGCTCGCAACACACTACCCTTAAAATGTATCTCCATTGCTCGCGACACACTACCCTTATAATTTAATATTTGTGCTAGCAACACACAACCCTTAAAATTTAATATCATCGCTTGCGACTACCTACCACTACAGTTGAATTATTCGGGTCAAGAATTTGTCTAGTAGTATCATATGCAAAATATGTATGATAGGTATGAGGACTCCTTTCCGTACATTTTAATCATTTGTGTCACACAATGTACTATTTATTGCAACGGTATGCAATGTATGTAGAATATGTACCTTTTACCCTAATCACTCTCCCCAAAGATTTACCCGTGTCGTACTAGGTGTGAACCCACCCGCGTTGTCGTCAAATTAGTGAATGAACTGACACAATGAACAGTAATGATTCTGACAACAATGCCTAAACTTCCTCCATTTTGCCAAGCAATTGCATCAATACAGGATCAATATAGTTGTCATCCTCATTTTCCTCTTCAGCAAGACTACTGGCAACAGTGCCACCATCTTTTGATACAGTGCCGGTAGGGTTTTTTCTGACTTGAATCTTTCCAGCATCATTTTCTCAAAAAGATTTACGCGTTTCCGGATCTTCTCTTAACGATTGTACCTTCTTGCACAATCTAGCGAACACTTGCCTCGCTCCGCTCCGCTCCGCTGTTCTGTTCTGTTTGATTGTTCCGTTTTGTCATTCCGTTTCATCCCTTCGTCCTTCTTATGTCCTTTTGTTGGTTTGTTGTTCCTGAAGAATAAAAGTAAGAGAAAGAAAGATCAGAAGCAAATAGAATCTCCAACAAATTGCTGTCATTGTCACTCACTACTGTTTCTTGTTGTTTTCTTTGATTGCCGATCTGTTGTTTCCGTGCTTTTCATTCTTTTTTAAATATCGTGCCGACCAAGAAGGATGTGTTGCTTTTTGTGTGGTTTTGATTTGGGGTATGTACAGTTTTGTGTGTGTGTACAGTTTGTTTTTTGTGAACTTTTCTGTTGTTCCATTCTGTCATTCTGTCCCATTGTTCTGTTCCATTGTTCCGTTCTGTTTCATTGGTTGTTCTGTTTTAAGTGCCCTCCTTTCCTTCGTTGGTTCGTTTGATTGTTGTTCTGTTTCAATAAAAATAAAAATGAAAGAAAGAAAGATCAGAAACAAATAGTATCTCCAACAAATTGCAGTCATTGTCACTCACTGCTGTTGTTCTGTTGTTACATTCTGTCATTCCTTTTTTTTAATTCGTTGTTCCATTTTGAGTGTTGTTCTTTCCCTTGTTGGTTTGTTTGATTGTTGTTCCATTTCAATAAAAATAAAAATAAAAGAAAGAAAGATCAGAAACAAATAGAATCTCCAACAAATTGCTGTTATTGTCACTGACTAGTGTTTCTTCTTTGTTGTTCGGTTGTTCCGTTGTTCTGTTGTTTGTGACTGTCGGACAACATTCATTTTCTCTGCTTCAAAAAGACTGTGCCAACCAAGAAACATGTGTTGCGTTTTGTGTGGTGGTTCCGTGTGTATACAGTTTTTCATGTGTGTGTGGTTTTGTGTGTGTTGTGTGTGCTATGCACCCTGACTTCTTCCATGTGCCTGGCTTGTGCACGGCCTTTATTTTCTATATAAGTAAAGCATGTACGAGTGCACGCCACCCCTCCCGCGCCATAATTTTTTCAAAGAGGAAATTGTGATTACACAAAGGTTATGTATCTAAATCCCCAACCCATCTGTAGAATCTGGTAGCCAGTCAGTGGTTCGAAACTCCCTTGGGTCAGTATGGTACCTACCTACGTACACTTTTTGCACAGTACCCAACTATGTACCTTTTTGCATGCAATATAAGCTACAACTACTAGTAGTACTGGTAATATCAGCACCATTCTTTTGTCTGAGAATAATTAAAAAACAGCACCTCCATTTCAATTAAACAACTTATGAATTATTTTCATTTGACATTCATTAAAGTAAGTTTTTGGTGATTGGATTATACAAAGTAAATGTTCTTCCTATTACTATGGACTTGACCTCATACTTTGCCTGTCATTACCCAATAAGTCATTTTGTGCCCTGGATTTGCACCAATAATATTCTCTTGTGTGCCATTTGGACAGACAAACCGCAACAGTTCAGCAATCTGTGGGGCAATATTGTTATCAATATGCATCATAGGAGTCATGAAAAAATCATTCATGGCCTGGACCGGATACTTTGTAAGTCATTACCCAATAAGTCAGTTTGTGCCCTGGATTTGCAACAAAAATACCCTCTTGTGTGTCATTTGGAGACACAAACCACAACATTTTCAGCATTATGTGTGGCAATTTTGTTCCCAATATGCATCAGATGAGTCATGAGAAATGTATTCATGCACGTCACCAAAAACTTTGAGAGTCATTACCCAATATTTTTCCTCCAAATTCAGGACCCAAATGCACTCATTAGGTGGTGACACACCAAACATCACACATAACTCACTTCTGTTTCTTTCATGATTCATCTTATCCATTATAGAAACAATATTCATGGACTAATCACCCAAAGTATGTGATTTTCTAATTTTTAATTGCAAATTAGTGTGTAGTATTCTTCCTCCAAATCCAGGACCCAAATGCACTCATTAGGTGGTGACACACAAACTATCACAGATAACTCACTTCTGTTTCTTTCATGATTCATCTTATCCATAATAGGAACAATATCTATTGACCAATCACCTATAATATCTGTTTTTCTATTTTTTAATTGCAAATTAGTGTGTATTTTTCCTCCCATTCCAGTACCCAAATGCACTGATTAGTTTGTGACACACAAACTGTCACAGATAACTCACTTCTGTTTCTTTCATGATTCATCTTATCCATTACAGGAACAATATTCATCAACTAATCACCCAAAATATCAGATTTTCTAATTTTTAATTGCAAATTAATGTGTATTTTCCCTCCCATTCCAGTACCCCAATGCACTCATTAGTTTGTGACACACAAACTATGACAGATAACTCACTTCTGTTTCTTTCATGATTCATCTTATCCATAATAGGAACAATATCTATTGACCAATCACCTATAATATCTGTTTTTCTATTTTTTAATTGCAAATTAGTGTGTATTTTTCCTCCAAATCCAGTACCCAAATGCACTTATTAGGTGGTGACACACAAACTATGACAGATAACTCACTTCTGTTTCTTTCATGATTCATCTTATCCATTACAGGAACAATATTCATCAACTAATCACCCAAAATATCAGATTTTCTAATTTTTAATTGCAAATTAGTGTGTATTTTTCCTCCAATTCCAGTACCCAAATGGACTCATTAGGTGGTAACACACAAACTATGACAGATAAGTCACTTCTGTTTCTTTCATGATTCATCTTATCCATAATAGGAACAATATCTATTGACCAATCACCTATAATATCTGTTTTTCTATTTTTTAATTGCAAATTAGTGTGTATTTTTCCTCCAAATCCAGTACCCAAATGCACTCATAGGGTGGTGACACACCTAACATCACAGATAACTCACTTCTGTTTCTTTCATGATTCATCTTATCCATTACAGGAACAATATTCATCAACTAATCACCCAAAATATCATATTTTCTAATTTTTAATTGCAAATTAGTGTGTATTTCCCCTCCCATTCTTCCAGTACCCCAATGCACTCATTAGTTTGTGACACACAAACTATGACAGATAACTCACTTCTGTTTCTTTCATGATTCATCTTATCCATTACAGGAACAATATTCATGGATTAATCACCCAAAATATCAGATTTTCTAATTTTTAATTGCAAATTAGTGTGTACTTTTCCTCCCATTCCAGTACCCAAATGGACTCATTAGGTGGTAACACATCTAACATCACACATAACTCACTTCTGTTTCTTTCATGATTCATCTTATCCATTACAGGAACAATATTCATGGATTAATCACCCAAAATATGTGATTTTCTAATTTTTAATTGCAAATTAGTGTGTATTTCCCCTTGCTGTCGGTCAAAAATACACGTACCCTACGTACGTACATTCTACAGGAATTATATCCATTCTACACTTGAAAAGTTACTTATACTCCTCCAGAGATGAAAATGACTTCAAGTATCCAGACATTTAGGTCATATCATGTGTTCTCTGTCTTATGACAAATTACACATGATCTTCGACCGGTTTAGACATCCCTACATGCAACACTAACACAGGGATACCGGTTGAATACAGTAAAATACACAGTAACAGAGCAATCTCACGATATGCTCACTTCTCTTTAAATTTTAACATCATATACCTTTGGTCGATTTTTAGAGTTACAACAGGTTATAGAACCCTTATAACTCGCGCTGTTGAGCGTATACTTTAGGAGCCTATCTCCGCCCGATCAGCACCTCCACTGACCGGTTACAGCCAGAGGACATTGCTGTTGAGCGATAGGCCTTCCCCCCAGCGCAGAGATTGTCGTGTGCCCGCTGTTGAGCGACTCCCTTCTAATCTCCCTCTGATCTACTCGAGATTGTCCTGAGTCCGCTGTTGAGCGACTCCCTTCTAATCTCCCTCCGATCTCCTCGAGATTGTCCTGAGCCCGCTGTTGAGCGCCTCTTCACATCTCCCTCCGATCTACTTGAGATTGTCGTTGTGAGCCTGCTGTTGCGCGACTCCCTTCCAACCTCCGTCCGATCTCCCTTTTTTTTTCCGCCATCCGGTTTACTGATCTCCTTCCCTACTTGTGGATCAGGGGGTGTACTTGCCATGCCCACGTTGTAATCCACAACCAGTTCTCTGATTTCAATACACGATAAAGATACAATAAACGCCCATTGCACCGGACACGCCGATTGCAATCCCCCATTTCTTCCGCGTCCATCATCCCCATAAAGGACCATCGACGCCCATTTGATTGTGCCAAGCACTAAACCCAACACCAACGTTTGTTCCTCCTTCGGAACATCCCTCCGGTCATCCCTTTGACACGGCCGCACCTTCGCTTGGTAATACACGGCCTACCAAACATCTCCCTTCCAATATCCCTCGATTGTTTTTCCGATCATTCCTTTCTTCGACGCTCATCTCCGGCAGTTGATATCTTTCTTCGGTTAATTCTCCGGTCATCGACGCTTCTACCGCCGACACCGGTTATTTCTTTTCTGTTCCTCCGGTCATCGACGCTTCTACCGCCGACACCGGTTATTTCTTTTCTGTTCCTTCGGTCATTTCCGCACCTTCACGGATCATTCCTTTGGTCATCCCCCCGACACGACCACCACACATTCGTTCGGTCATTTCCTTCCGCTCCTCCGGTTAGTTCTTTCGCCGCAACCGTTCTTTGGTTCCTCCGACTGAACGTTCTCTGCAGCTATCCTCGTTTTGCCGTCGCTGCCTCTCTTTTCTCTTCTTCCTTCTTCCCCTCCTGCTTGTGAATCAGGGGGTGTATCCACTGTCTCTACACACAGTTCTTCGATAATCCACAAGCAAGCATGGTTGACCAATTTGATTGGAACGCTATTGACGGCATTCTATTCCGATTCTCGGGCAACAGCCCCTATGATGAACAATTGAATGCTGTCTACTCCATGATAATGGATGATATTGACATGGCAGACTTATTTGTGGAGAATGCAGACGCCAAGGTGCTAGCCCCCTTCATGATGACCAACCTCCGCGGTAGCGTTGCCAACTCTATCACCTACTGCCTACCCAGCTTGACAGACAGCCAGAAAGGACACATCACCCAACTCCTCTCTGGATGCACCATCTCCTACGTCACATACACCGGTGCTACCAAGAACGTCCGTGGACCCATCGACTTGGAAAAGGCTGCAAAGGAGGCGCTTACACACCACACACATGCTTCCACCAAACCAATCATCAGCATTGAACTAATCATCACAGAATGGCAGTTCAAATCCACATGGAGAGCCCACCGCTTTGATAAAGTGTATGCCATTCCTATTCCCGTCCCTTCCTCCCGTGTGGGCATTCCTCCTGTCAAGCCCAGAGAATCCCTGGTCGAACTGACTATCCAAGAAGTTCATGCACAGGCAAACAATTCGATTATTAACATCACCTGTTCCTTCTGGTACACCCAGCTTGGTTCATACCAAAACGGTTGATTCCAATGCTGAAGGGACCCCTGTCGCAGATGTTAATGCCATCGTTCCTTCGCCTCACGCCACCATTCCTTCTGATGCTCCCAAAATGGTTGATTCCAATGCTGTCGCGACCCCTGTCAAAGCTCTCTCAGGGACGCCAGCCAACTTCCGACGGACATGTAATCCTCAGCGTCAATCTGTGGTGTTCCACCGCTTGCCACAAACAGTTTCTCTACCCAAGTCTCTTATTGCTTCTTGCCCAAAGCAAGTCATGAAGGTCGTCACGCGATTTGTCACCATCCAAACCCAACTGTCTCGCAAATCACCAAAACCCGTTTCGGGAATCTCCAAACGCCATCTGGGATGCCCTCAAGGTCAATCTGTATCATCTATATGCCAACATCTTGTCAATGAATTGGTTTTACGACACTTTTGACTGAACATTGCCACCGACTGCAACTTCACCATCCAAAGGCCGTTGCTTTACTCCACCACGTGTCGAATCAAGGGGTGTGTTGCCGGTTATGACGGTATCCACTACGCTTCTGTTCTACGATCAATCGATTTCTACGATTCGTTTCATACAATTCAATCCCTTGGTCGGCGTTTGATATTTGATTCTGCTGGAATCGATACATCTTTTTCCTACCAAGTCAGAAATGAATCCCCTCCAATTCCATTCGTTTCTACGACACGTCTCTTGGAGATTTTACGCCACGATTCCACTGTGTTTGATTAAATAAATCTGTTCGCCACCCTCTCGAGTTTCAACAAATCTACGACGAAAACCATGGGATACGCCCTACGGTTTTGTATCATTCACAACCATGGAATTCGATTGAACCATGACATCCACTTCCATATGTGTTGAATCAAGGGGTATGCATCTGAATCAAGGGGTGTGCATTGGATAACTTATCACCGCGCGCACAAGATAAACCATGGAATTCTATTGAACCATAGAATTCAATTCCCTAAGTGTTGAACCAAGGGGTGCGCATCCGCATCAAGGGGTGTGCATTGGATCACTGCATGCTGCTTAATTTGAACGCGTCTAACTTCCAGCGTTTTCATCATAAGCCTCCACCACCTTACTTATGCTCCCCACACCTTCACTTATGCTCCCTGCATGCGACAAGGATCCCACTGAAAACAAATCAACGAACCGACTGATAATTCGCCACTTCCCCACCAAGTGTCGAATCAAGGGGTGTGTGGCCGGTTCAGAACTTACTTAACGCACTAAACACGATTATCGTGACTAAGGATCAAGACTAAGATATGATCCAAGCTTAATTAACATACGAGCTAGATGAGACCTCAAACAGAGGAAGTTTACGAATCGGCTTTGGACCCCAATCTTCAATCCTTGCCTTGATATTCTCCTTGCATTCCTTCAGACCAATCCTATTCTACGGCATCACATAATGCCACGACAAGCCAATTGATTCCCTTAGACAATCTCATCCTCCAAGATATGAATCTCCTACCAATCAACATCCGTCCCCTCCGATTCCATTCGTTTCTACGACACGTCTCTTTCAGATTCCACGATAAGCCAATCGGACTCCCATCTGTTGAGATCCACAATCGATCCTTCCTCTCCCGTTCAATCAATCCATCTCACCAGTAATCAACTCGTTTGATTCTATTTGACGATTGAATTGAACCTACAACTGAAATTGCTTTCGAACATTCCACTTTGTCCCTACGATATATGATCCATTCTTCTTGTTTGTTATCCCATCCGCGATACCCCACAAGCATTCCTCTTCATTCCTCTTCTCTCCAATTTTGGATTCCACCATGATCGATTATTTCGACTCTCTACACTTGGCATCACTCATGAATCTCCACTCCGTCGAGATCTTCAATTGAGCCTTCTGTTCCAGTTCCATTGATACAGTTGCATCCTATTCTACGACTATCTACGATCAATTTTCCATGCGTCGATTCAGATTCCCCAATCTCCTTTCCAGGATACGCATCAATATTCTGTCTTGTCTCCAACTTGATTCAATTTGTACCATGGTCGATCCCTCCGCCGACTGTCGATCCCTTCTCCTCTTTGAGCTAATCCTCACGCTCGATCAATACACAATCAATCATGGCTCTCCCCTCCGTTGAGATCCTTAATTGAATATTCTGCTCCAGCTCAATCAATCCGCCTCATCCCTATCTGACTCATATGATTCGTCTCGATAATTGAATTGAAACTTGGCTCTACATTCGACTTACACTACTATGGTTGATCCCTTGGCCGCCAATCATCGTATTTGACACTCAATCGATACTCAAGCTACGATCGAATTACGATTGTCAATCAATCGTCTTTGATGCTGCTCACTCGCCTTCTACGAGTGGATTCTCCAATCATATCGATTCCTACTGTCTCCTACGACTTGATGATTTGTTAGCCATCCAATTGATTGTTTCCAATCTGGTTCTACTACCAACATCGTCACGTCGCTGTGCTCTTCCATTCTCTACGTACGATTCTATCCTACAGCCTGGAGCGACCTATCCTACGATTTGATCTACGATCAAACGATTTGCGTCTTCCTCTGTCTCGATCCATCTATCCTACTACGTTGGATTCGATCTCCTCTTCAAGGATACGAATCAATGTTCCATTTTCTCTCCAACCATTCGATCGTATTGATTCCTACAATCTCTCGATCGCATTCCGGTCTTACGATTCCTCATCGGTTTCACGACCACTACATCATACTCAAGCACCTCTCCTTCCTCATTGATTTACGATTGGTTCGATTCTATGATTACAATCATCCAATTCGATATCCAAGCCCATACTTAAGTTTTTAGAGTTCTACAAGATGGAGAACCAACTTGTAATTCAACACTTCTTCACTACTAAGTGTTGAATAAAGGGGTGTGCTGTCGGTCAAAAATACACGTACCCTACGTACGTACATTCTACAGGAATTATATCCATTCTACACTTGAAAAGTTACTTATACTCCTCCAGAGATAAAAATGACTTCAAGTATCCAGACATTTAAGGTCATATCATGTGTTCTCTGTCTTATGACAAATTACACATGATCGACGACCGGTTTAGACATCCCTACATGCAACACTAACACAGGGATACCGGTTGAATACAGTAAAATACACAGTAACAGAGCAGTCTCACGATATGCTCACATCTCTTTAAATTTCAATTATCCTATACCTTTCGGTCGATTTTTAGAGTAACAACACCCCTCCCATTCTTCCAAGTACCCAAATGCACTGATTAGTTTGTGACACACAAACTGTCACAGATAACTCACTTCTGTTTCTTTCATGATTCATCTTATCCATTACAGGAACAATACTCATCAATTAATCACCCAAAATATCAGACTTTCTAATTTTTAATTGCAAATTAGTGTGTATTTTCCCTCCCATTCCAGTACCCCAATGCACTCATTAGTTTGTGACACACAAACTATGACAGATAACTCACTTCTGTTTCTTTCATGATTCATCTTATCCATAATAGGAACAATATCTATTGACCAATCACCTATAATATCTGTTTTTCTATTTTTTAATTGCAAATTAGTGTGTATTTTTCCTCCAAATCCAGTACCCAAATGCACTCATAGGGTGGTGACACACCTAACATCACACATAACTCACTTCTGTTTCTTTCATGATTCATCTTATCCATAACAGGAACAATACTCATCAACTAATCACCCAAAATATCAGACATTTCTAATTTTTAATTGCAAATTAGTGTGTATTTTCCCTCCCATTCCAGTACCCCAATGCACTCATTAGTTTGTGACACACAAACTATCACAGATAACTCACTTCTGTTTCTTTCATGATTCATCTTATCCATTACAGGAACAATATTCATCAACTAATCACCTATAATATCAGATTTTCTAATTTTAAATTGCAAATTAGTGTGTATTTTTCCCTCCAAATCCAGGACCCAAATGCACTCATTAGGTGGTAACACACAAACTGTCACAGATAACTCACTTCTGTTTCTTTCATGATTCATCTTATCCATTACAGGAACAATATTCATCAACTAATCACCCAAAATATCAGATTTTCTAATTTTTAATTGCAAATTAGTGTGTATTTTTCCTCCAATTCCAGTACCCAAATGGACTCATTAGGTTGTAACACACAAACTATGACAGATAAGTCACTTCTGTTTCTTTCATGATTCATCTTATCCATTACAGGAACAATATTCATCAACTAATCACCCAAAATATCATATTTTCGAATTTTTAATTGCAAATTAGTGTGTATTTTTCCTCCAAATCCAGTACCCAAATGCACTGATTAGTTTGTGACACACAAACTGTCACAGATAAGTCACTTCTGTTTCTTTCATGATTCATCTTATCCATTACAGGAACAATATTCATGGACTAATCACAAAAATTATCAGATTTTCTAATTTTTAATTGCAAATTAGTGTGTATTTTTCCTCCAATTCCAGTACCCAAATGGACTCATTAGGTTGTAACACACAAACTATGACAGATAAGTCACTTCTGTTTCTTTCATAATTCATCTTATCCATTACAGGAACAATATTCATCAACTAATCACCCAAAATATCATATTTTCGAATTTTTAATTGCAAATTAGTGTGTATTTTTTCTCCAAATCCAGTACCCCAATGCACTCATTAGTTTGTGACACACAAACTATCACAGATAACTCATTTCTGTTTCTTTCATGATTCATCTTATCCATTACAGGAACAATATTCATCAACTAATCACCCAAAATATCAGATTTTCTAATTTTTAATTGCAAATTAATGTGTATTTTTCCTCCCATTCCAGTACCCAAATGGACTCATTAGGTTGTAACACACAAACTATCACAGATAACTCACTTCTGTTTCTTTCATGATTCATCTTATCCATTACAGGAACAATATTCATCAACTAATCACCCAAAATATCATATTTTCGAATTTTTAATTGCAAATTAGTGTGTATTTCCCCTCCCATTCTTCCAGTACTCAAATGCACTCATTAGTTTGTGACACACAAACTATCACAGATAACTCACTTCTGTTTCTTTCATGATTCATCTTATCCATTCTTACAGGAACAATATTCTTGAACTGATCACCTATAATATCTGATTTTCTAATTTTTAATTGCAAATTAGTGTGTATTTTTCCTCCCATTCCAGTACCCAAATGGACTCATTAGGTTGTAACACACAAACTATGACAGATAACTCACTTCTGTTTCTTTCATGATTCATCTTATCCATTACAGGAACAATATTCATCAACTAATCACCCAAAATATCAGATTTTCTAATTTTTAATTGCAAATTAATGTGTATTTTTCCTCCAATTCCATTACCCAAATGGACTCATTAGGTGGTAACACACAAACTATCACAGATAACTCACTTCTGTTTCTTTCATGATTCATCTTATCCATTACAGGAACAATATTCATCAACTAATCACCCAAAATATCATATTTTCGAATTTTTAATTGCAAATTAGTGTGTATTTCCCCTCCCATTCTTCCAGTACCCAAATGCACTCATTAGTTTGTGACACACAAACTATCACAGATAAGTCACTTCTGTTTCTTTCATGATTCATCTTATCCATTTACAGGAACAATATTCATGAACTAATCACCTATAATATCATGATTTTCTAATTTGTAATTGCAAATTAGTGTGTATTTTTCCTCCAAATTCCAGTACCCAAATGCACTCATTAGGTGGTGACACACAGACTATGACAGATAACTCACTTCTGTTTCTTTCATGATTCATCTTATCCATTACAGGAACAATATTCATGGAACTAATCACCAAAATTATCAGATTTTCTAATTTTAATTGTAAATTAGTGTGTATTTTTTCCTCCAATTCTAGTACCCAAATGCACTCATTAGTTTGTGACACACAAACTATGACAGATAACTCACTTCTGTTCCTTTCATGATTCATCTTATCCATTACAGGAACAATATTCATCAACTAATTCACCTATAATATCATGATTTTCTAATTTTTTAATTGCAAATTAGTGTGTATTTTCCCTCCAATTCCAGTACCCAAATGCACTCATTAGTTTGTGACACACAAACTATCACAGATAACTCACTTCTGTTTCTTTCATGATTCATCTTATCCATAACAGGAACAATATTCATCAACTAATCACTCAAAATATCAGATTTTCTAATTTTTAATTGCAAATTAGTGTGTATTTTTCCTCCAATTCCAGTACCCAAATGGACTCATTAGGTGGTAACACACAAACTATCACAGATAACTCACTTCTGTTTCTTTCATGATTCATCTTATCCATTACAGGAACAATATTCATCAACTAATCACCCAAAATATCATATTTTCGAATTTTTAATTGCAAATTAGTGTGTATTTCCCCTCCCATTCTTCCAGTACCCAAATGCACTCATTAGTTTGTGACGCACAAACTATCACAGATAAGTCACTTCTGTTTCTTTCATGATTCATCTTATCCATTCTACAGGAACAATATTCATCAACTAATCACCTATAATATCTGATTTTCTAATTTTTAATTGCAAATTAGTGTGTATTTTTCCTCCAATTCCAGTACCCAAATGGACTCATTAGGTGGTAACACACAAACTATGACAGATAACTCACTTCTGTTTCTTTCATGATTCATCTTATCCATTACAGGAACAATATTCATGCAACTAATCACCAAAATATCATATTTTCTAATTTTTAATTGCAAATTAGTGTGTATTTTTCCTCCAAATCTAGTACCCAAATGCACTCATTAGTTTGTGACACACAAACTATGACAGATAACTCACTTCTGTTTCTTTCATGATTCATCTTATCCATTACAGGAACAATATTCATCAACTATTCACCTACTATAATATCATATTTTCTAATTTTTAATTGCAAATTAGTGTGTATTTTTCCTCCAATTCCAGTACCCAAATGCACTCATTAGGTTTGTGACACACAAACTATCACAGATAACTCACTTCTGTTTCTTTCATGATTCATCTTATCCATTAACAGGAACAATATTCATCAACTAATCACTCAAAATATCAGATTTTCTAATTTTTAATTGCAAATTAGTAGTGTGTATTTTTCCTCCAATTCCATTACCCAAATGGACTCATTAGGTGGTAACACACAAACTATCACAGATAACTCACTTCTGTTTCTTTCATGATTCATCTTATCCATTACAGGAACAATATTCATCAACTAATCACCCAAAATATCATATTTTCGAATTTTTAATTGCAAATTAGTGTGTATTTCCCCTCCCATTCTTCCAGTACCCAAATGCACTCATTAGTTTGTGACACACAAACTATCACAGATAAGTCACTTCTGTTTCTTTCATGATTCATCTTATCCATTCTTACAGGAACAATATTCATGAACTAATCACCTATAATATCATGATTTTCTATTTTTAATTGCAAATTAGTGTGTATTTTCCCTCCAAATTCCAGTACCCAAATGGACTCATTAGGTGGTGACACACAAACTATAACAGATAACTCACTTCTGTTTCTTTCATGATTCATCTTATCCATTACAGGAACAATATTCATCAACTAATCACCCAAAATATCATATTTTCGAATTTTTAATTGCAAATTAGTGTGTATTTTCCCTCCAATTCTTCCAGTACCCAAATGCACTCATTAGTTTGTGACACACAAACTATGACAGATAACTCACTTCTGTTTCTTTCATGATTCATCTTATCCATTACAGGAACAATATTCATCAACTAATCACCCAAAATATCATATTTTCGAATTTTTAATTGCAAATTATTGTGTATTTCCCCTCCCATTCTTCCAGTACCCAAAAGCACTCATTAGGTGGTGACACACAAACTATCACAGATAACTCACTTCTGTTTCTTTCATGATTCATCTTATCCATTACAGGAACAATATTCATCAACTAATCACCCAAAATATCATATTTTCGAATTTTTAATTGCAAATTAGTGTGTATTTCCCCTCCCATTCTTCCAGTACCCAAATGCACTCATTAGTTTGTGACACACAAACTATCACAGATAAGTCACTTCTGTTTCTTTCATGATTCATCTTATCCATTCTTACAGGAACAATATTCATGAACTGATCACCTATAATATCTGATTTTCTAATTTGTAATTGCAAATTAGTGTGTATTTTTCCTCCAAATCCAGTACCCAAATGGACTCATTAGGTGGTGACACACAGACTATAAAAGATAACTCACTTCTGTTTCTTTCATGATTCATCTTATCCATTACAGGAACAATATTCATGGACTAATCACAAAAATTATCAGATTTTCTATTTTTAATTGTAAATTAGTGTGTATTTTTTCTCCAAATCTAGTACCCAAATGCACTCATTAGTTTGTGACACACAAACTATGACAGATAACTCACTTCTGTTCCTTTCATGATTCATCTTATCCATTACAGGAACAATATTCATGAACTTTTCACTATAATATCTGATTTTCTATTTTTTAATTGCAAATTAGTAGTGTGTATTTTCCCTCCAATTCCAGTACCCAAATGGACTCATTAGGTTGTAACACACAAACTATCACAGATAACTCACTTCTGTTTCTTTCATGATTCATCTTATCCATTACAGGAACAATATTCATCAACTAATCACTCAAAATATCAGATTTTCTAATTTTTAATTGCAAATTAATGTGTATTTTTCCTCCAATTCCATTACCCAAATGGACTCATTAGGTGGTAACACACAAACTATCACAGATAACTCACTTCTGTTTCTTTCATGATTCATCTTATCCATTACAGGAACAATATTCATCAACTAATCACCCAAAATATCATATTTTCGAATTTTTAATTGCAAATTAGTGTGTATTTCCCCTCCCATTCTTCCAGTACCCAAATGCACTCATTAGTTTGTGACACACAAACTATCACAGATAAGTCACTTCTGTTTCTTTCATGATTCATCTTATCCATTCTTACAGGAACAATATTCATGAACTGATCACCTATAATATCTGATTTTCTAATTTTTAATTGCAAATTAGTGTGTATTTTTCCTCCAAATCCAGTACCCAAATGGACTCATTAGGTGGTGACACACAGACTATAAAAGATAACTCACTTCTGTTTCTTTCATGATTCATCTTATCCATTACAGGAACAATATTCATGGACTAATCACAAAAATTATCAGATTTTCTATTTTTAATTGTAAATTAGTGTGTATTTTTTCTCCAAATCTAGTACCCAAATGCACTCATTAGTTTGTGACACACAAACTATGACAGATAACTCACTTCTGTTCCTTTCATGATTCATCTTATCCATTACAGGAACAATATTCATGAACTGTTCACCTACTATAATATCAGATTTTCTATTTTTTAATTGCAAATTAGTAGTGTGTATTTTTCCTCCAAATCCAGTACCCAAATGCACTCATTAGTTTGTGACACACAAACTATGACAGATAACTCACTTCTGTTTCTTTCATGATTCATCTTATCCATAACAGGAACAATATTCATCAACTAATCACTCAAAATATCAGATTTTCTAATTTTTAATTGCAAATTAATGTGTATTTTTCCTCCAATTCCATTACCCAAATGGACTCATTAGGTGGTAACACACAAACTATCACAGATAACTCACTTCTGTTTCTTTCATGATTCATCTTATCCATTACAGGAACAATATTCATCAACTAATCACCCAAAATATCATATTTTCGAATTTTTAATTGCAAATTAGTGTGTATTTCCCCTCCCATTCTTCCAGTACCCAAATGCACTCATTAGTTTGTGACACACAAACTATCACAGATAAGTCACTTCTGTTTCTTTCATGATTCATCTTATCCATTCTTACAGGAACAATATTCATGAACTGATCACCTATAATATCTGATTTTCTAATTTTTAATTGCAAATTAATGTGTATTTTTCCTCCAAATCCAGTACCCAAATGGACTCATTAGGTGGTGACACACAGACTATAAAAGATAACTCACTTCTGTTTCTTTCATGATTCATCTTATCCATTACAGGAACAATATTCATGGACTAATCACAAAAATTATCAGATTTTCTATTTTTAATTGTAAATTAGTGTGTATTTTTTCTCCAAATCTAGTACCCAAATGCACTCATTAGTTTGTGACACACAAACTATCACAGATAACTCACTTCTGTTTCTTTCATGATTCATCTTATCCATTACAGGAACAATATTCATGAACTGTTCACCTACTATAATATCTGATTTTCTATTTTTTAATTGCAAATTAGTAGTGTGTATTTTTCCTCCAATTCCAGTACCCAAATGCACTCATTAGGTGGTGACACACAAACTATGACAGATAACTCACTTCTGTTTCTTTCATGATTCAACTTATCCATAACAGGAACAATGATATGCATGGACTAATCACAAAAATTATCTGATTTTCTAATTGTAAATTGCAAATTAGTGTGCATTATTTCTCCAAATCCAGTACCCAAATGTACTCATTAGGTGGTGACACACAACTTATGACAGATAACTCACTTCTGTTCCTTTCATGATTCATCTTATCCATTACAGGAACAATATTCATTGACTAATCACCCAAAATATCTGATTTTCTAATTTCTAATTGCAAATTAGTGTGTATTCTTCCTCCAAATCCAGGACCCAAATGCACTTATTAGGTGGTGACGCACAAACTATGACAGATAAGTCACTTCTGTTTCTTTCATGATTCATCTTATCCATTACAGGAACAATATTCATGGACTAATCACAAAAATTATCAGATTTTCTATTTTTAATTGTAAATTAGTGTGTATTTTTTCTCCAAATCTAGTACCCAAATGCACTCATTAGTTTCTGACACACAAACTATGACAGATAACTCACTTCTGTTCCTTTCATGATTCATCTTATCCATTACAGGAACAATATTCATGAACTGATCACCTACTATAATATCTGATTTTCTAATTTTAATTGCAAATTAGTAGTGTGTATTTTTCCTCCAATTCCAGTACCCAAATGCACTCATTAGGTGGTGACACACAAACTATGACAGATAATTCACTTCTGTTTCTTTCATGATTCAATTTATCCATAACAGGAACAATGATATGCATGGACTAATCACAAAAATTATCTGATTTTCTAATTTTAAATTGCAAATTAGTGTGCATTTTTTCTCCAAATCCAGTACCCAAATGTACTCATTAGGTGGTGACACACAAACTATGACAGATAACTCACTTCTGTTCCTTTCATGATTCATCTTATCCATTACAGGAACAATATTCATTGACTAATCACCCAAAATATCTGATTTTCTAATTTCTAATTGCAAATTAATGTGTATTCTTCCTCCAAATCCAGTACCCAAATGCACTCATTAGGTGGTGACACACAAACTATGACAGATAACTCACTTCTGTTCCTTTCATGATTCATCTTATCCATTACAGGAACAATATTCAGTGACTAATCACCCAAAATATCTGATTTTCTAATTTCTAATTGCAAATTAGTGTGTATTCTTCCTCCAAATCTAGTACCCAAATGCACTCATTAGGTGGTGACGCACAAACTATGACAGATAAGTCACTTCTGTTTCTTTCATGATTCATCTCATCCATAACAGGAACAATATCCATGGACTAATCACCAAAAGTATCTGACTTTTTATTTTCTAATTGCAGATTAGAGCCTGAAACGCCGTTCCAGTTAGAGAATTCTGAAACGCCATTCCATGATTGTTGACATGAATTGTACAAAAAAACGTTTCACCACCCCAACAACAGAAGTCATTACTATCATACCTACAGTACTACTACTACTACCATAATACACCCGGACACATATCTACGAAAAGAGCATTTTTGGAACGCTGTTCCAAAAAGAGGAAAAAAGGGATAAAAGTGGTGAAATCGTGTACGAAGGTACTACTGTAGATATCTACTGAAATTTGTTACCAGAAATTATCTAGTACAAAACGGTGTAGAAAGCTACTACTGTAGATATCTACGCAACAAAGTCGTTACCAGAAATTATCTAGTACACAAAATTGTGTACGAAGGTACTGCTGTAGATTTCTACGCAAATTCGTTACCAGAAATTATCTAGTAGTACAAAAACGGTGTAACTGCTGTAGATATCTACTCAAATTTGTTGCCAGAAATTATCTAGTACAAAAACGATATAGAAAGCTACTGTTGTAGATATCTACTCAAATTTGTTACCAGAAATTAACTATTACGAAAATGGTGTAGAAAGCTACTCCTGCTGTAGACATCAACGCAAAGTCGTTACCAGAAATTATCGAGTACACAAAATTGAGTAGGTATCTACTCAAATTCGTTACCAGAAATTATCTAGTACGAAAACGGTGTAGAAACCTACTGCTGTAGATATCTACTCAAATTTGTTAACAGAAATTATCTACTACAAAAATTGTGTACGAATCTACTGCTGTAGATATGTAGGCTAATTCGTTACCAGAAATTATCTAGTACGAAAACGGTCTAGAAAGCTACTGCTGTAGATTTCTACGCAAATTTGTTACCAGAAATTATCTAGTACGAAAACAATGTAGAAAGCTACTGCTGTAGATATCTACGCAAATTCGTTACCAGAAATTATCTAGTACGAAAATGGTGTAGAAAGCTACCATCGTAGACATCTACGCAAATTCAATACCAGAAATTATCTAGTACGAAAATTGTGTAGAAAGCTTCTGTCATAGAATTGTACGCAAGTTCAATACCAGAAATTATCTAGTACAAAAATTATGTAGAAAGCTACTTTAGTAGAAAGCTACGCAAATTCAATACCAGAAATTATCTCATACGAAAATGGTGTAGAAAGCTACTCTCGTAGGATGCTACACAAATTTGTTACCAGAAATTATCTAGTACGAAAATTGTGTAGAAAGCTACCATTGTAGAATTCTACGCAAACTTGTTACCAGAAATTATCTAGTACGAAAATTGTGTAGAAAGCTACTGTCATAGAATTCTACGCAAATTCATTACCAGAAATTATCTACTAGTACAAAAATGATTTAGAAAGCTACTGTAGTAGAAAGCTACGCAAATACCAGTAATTATCTGGTACGAAAATTGTGTAGAAGTCTACTCTCGTAGAAACCTACACGAATTCAATACCAGAAAATATCTTGTACGCAAAGCATGTAGAAAGCTACTGTAGTAGAAACCTACGCAAATTCAATACCAGGAATTATCTAGTACGCAAAGCGTGTAGAAATCAACACTCGTAGAAACCTACACGAATTGAATACCAGGTATTATCTAGTACGAAAAGCGTGTAGAAAGCTACTGGAGTAGAAACCTACACAAATTCAATACCAGGAATTATCTAGTACGAAAAGCGTGTAGAAAGCTACTGTCGTAGAATACTTCGCAAATTCAATACCAGTAATTATCCGGTACAAAAAGCGTGTAGAAAGCTACTGTCGTAGAATGCTACGCAAATTCAATACCAGGAATTATCTAGTACAAAAAGCGTGTAGAAAGCTACTGTAGTAGAATGCTACGCAAATTCAATACCAGTAATTATCTAGTACGAAAAGCGTGTAGAAAGCTACTGGAGTAGAAACCTACGCGAATTCAATACCATGTACTACCTAGTACGAAAAGCGTGTAGAAATCTACGCTCGTAGAAACCTACACAAATTCAATACCAGAAATTTCCTAGTACAAAAAACGTGTAGAAATCTACTTAGTTGAAGTATGGATTTTTTTTTTCGAACGTACGTACGAGATTTTTTTTTCTTCGAACATACGAAGAAAAAATTCGAACACACAGCGAAAAGTAAAAAAAACTCACACACACACACACACAGTGTGTGATTCTACAGTGTGATTTTCTTTTCCCTTCATAATCTTACCGAACTTATCTTGAGCAGAGTTGCTTTACCGTACTTGTACGATAAAGCACTCCGTCCGAGAACGCAGGATCCCACTGAACTGATCAGCAATGATCACTAGTAGGCAGGGAATTCAGGCTCAAGATATTTTAGTCCGAAACAACTGCCTTGGCTGAAAAAAGACAATAGAGACCAGGACGAGAGAGGAATTGCTTGATAGATATTGTTTGAGGGCCCGCAAACACGTCTTGAAAAGTAACAAATCTGCATCCCTTGTGTATTTATATCAACAGGATCAAGATCCAGTTTTTCGTGACAAAGGAGTAAGAAGGCTGCAAATCTACGGCAGCAGCAGCAACAACGGCAATCGTCGGAATGACAGCGAAAGGTCGGCAACGGTGGATTGGATATGAAAAGGATAGGAAACGGTGAACCACGTGAGATACATAGACAATGATGCCTGTATCCTACATTGCTGATGATGTATTCCTCACTTCTGTTTTCCTTATTATTTTCATAGGTGCGGATTGGAAACAATGGATCGGATCGGAAAGACAGGAGCGGAAACAACGGATCGGAAACATTGGATCGAGGTGCGGTGAATGGTGTGGCAAATCATTGTATTCTTCTCTGTAGGTGTGGCGAATTTTCCCTGTAGGTGTGGCAAATATCGGAACAACGAATCGGCAGCATCGAATCGATCGGACGCCAACAGTGTAGGTTGGTAGCACGTAGATTATATTATTCTGTTGTTATCATTTACTCTACATCAATAGATACTCACCTCAATTTTTTTCAATTATTGTAGATTGTTATAGATTGGCAACAGGAACAACGGCAACGAATCGATCAGTAACAAGAATTGCCGTTCCAGACCACTCAATCTGAAATGCCGTTCCAGAAATTTGACCCTGAAACGCCAATACAGACGTTCTGCTGGATTTTCAAGCGGCCGGAACCGGGAAGGATCTAACCAACAGCGGCAGCGGCAGCGATAGCAACAGGCGGGAACGATCGAAGCTCTGCCGCAAAAGTCAGAATTGCCGTTCCAGACAACTCAATCTGAAACGCCGTTCCAGAAACTTGACCCTGAAACGCACTCCATAGGCAAATCGATTTGTCGTCGTCCTCCAATGGCTAATCTGCACAGAGTCCGGCGATTGTCAGACAAGAATGGCACCCGGTGCAATGGGATTCAAAACAACAACAAAGCAATTGCCAGCAAAAGCAATCAAGCAAAAATCAAAGAGGAAACATGGGAAGACATGTAGAAAGAGAACTGACTTCAAATTTTCTCCAAAACGCAGCACCGTCATCATCAACAATCCACCAGACTTACAAACACTTGTCGGAGATAAAACCAAAGAAGGCACGTCGAAGTAGACGCTACGGCCTTTTCTATTGGAAAGGATTATCACTCGAAATGCCATACCGATGCCGATATGTTCTATACAAGGCTGACAGGTTATTGCTCCAAAACATGTAAGTGATGACGAGGTGATTTATTACTTTCTGTTCCCAACGTATAAAGTGAAAGTTCCATTGAGGTCAGGCAATACTCTATTGTTCAATCCATTAGTATTACATATCTGTTCAAATCCAAAATACGAAGGCTGTTATATTATGAGTGCCTATGTATCGACAAAAACTGTGCTAAGAGCTGATCCTCTATAATATATTAAACAATAATTTAAAGTTAGACGTTCCATTCACTTAGTTTGTTTTCCTGCGACATTGTGCAATCATTTTGGAGTAGCTATCAATCGAAACGTAGGAGAAATAGTATGTTACAATTGATATGGAGGAGCATTCAATTCTTCACTAATACTAAGTTATTATTGATATTGTACTAGGTAAACAATTAAGTATTGGATGTATCAGAGAGGACCTCACTATTGTCATCATCGTTCGATGACATTGAACTGTCATCACCTGAATTAGTAGCATCATCATTATTGTCGCTGTCCTCTTCAACAATAGTGCATTGGGAGTAGAGTGCCTCTTCATTAGGCAAAGATGACGTTGTCTTGTGGAATTCATCCAGCCAAGCCCTTCGATTAGAGACAACTAGATATGAGTTTGATTGCAACGTATCCAATTGCATCAAGTTCTGGGACAACTGCTACATCGGAAAGTATGCTGTCGACATGAAATAAGAACAGGGAATTGTCGTCTACTTCACCTCTCGTCACAAACGACAAAGCTGTTGGTGTTGGAGTGGATTTAAACTTGGTCACTACTGCATAAATGCCTTCGTCGGCAATTTGGTACTCAGAAACAAATGAGTAAGGCTGCTTCAGATAGTAGAGTTAAAGGAAACACATAATATGGCAGGGTATTTCACATGCGTCGACATCAAACAAGACCCAATCATACCAGACAGAGTTTAGTTGGCCACCATCGGAACGATATGAAGGGTGGCTCCGAAACAAGTAATTTTGCTGTGTGCATTCGTCAAACCTGTTATGTTCAGTAAATCCTTTCACAAACGTAGAGTCCTCCAAAAGTGGAAGAACATTCTGACATACAAAAGACAACACGATGGGAGAAATATAGGGTTTTGTTTTGTTCGATGACCTAACCCATCTCATAGTACTTGCCCCATCGTCGTTAATGAAAACGTGAAATTTTGAATCAGAAACTTTGGAAGGGACTCGATTACCAGAAACATCTTCTGCCGTCACTAAATTGAACTTGGAAGTAGCTACTCGTAGCAGCCTTTTTTCTTCCTGTCGCTTTGCTGTTTGCATTATCAATGTCAAAGCATTCTGTTGAGTGTTCTTCGAGGGTGCTTTGATTTCAGTTTTGTGGTGTGATTCCGAATAAGAAGAATCCCATCCGCATGGAAGTCCCCAAAGTTTAATGTACTCAACAAGGTGAAAGTATAGATGGTTTTTGATCAGTTTTGTACCCATTCCCTCTCTGAGGCAGGTAGAATTAATACAATTGATAAAATGGATTATCATCTTGGGGAGATTTTCCAATCCAGAAATGGGTATATTCCCATGCTTCAAGAATTCTTCCATGGAGAGGATCAGTTGAATTACCTCTACTTGTTTCTGAATAAATGTCGCGTCCTTGATGATGTTTATTGCCACATCGGAAAAAAGGGTGATCAGAATGGAAATGAGCATTCCCAAATAATCATTACCCTCCTTTTTGGTAATGGAGAGAAGCTGACTGGAAAACTTGGTTCTGGGGAAATCTCTGTCCGATTGCCTTGACAAAAGACCACCGTATAACTGCGCGAGTGAACCAATAGTAGCTGATGTGCCATTCGTGTTTAAATCAGGGGCATACCAACACTTAGGACTACCTTTTAACAAAGAATCAAGTGATTCTACTGCCCGACGTGCTACACCCAGTTGGTGCATATGCAAACACTCACCGGGAGTAGCAAAGTGAATGTTGTTGACATTACTACCAAAATTGAGGCTGTGAAAAGCATTTTTTATGGGATGGTGCGAAATGCTTTTGAAATACTCCATGTATTCCCGTGCAGAAATGTTTGGGGGGGATTCAAAATCTTCTGGAACCCAGAGCCGAGTCAGTTCCTCCACTTGGGCTTTTGGTTTATGGATGGCACGTGTAGGACATGTACAATGTCGGCACAATTTCTTCACCTTTTGCGTGTAGGATCGTTTGTCGTGTAGTTCTGTATCACCAACAACATAGGCAATCGCAAATTTCATTTTCACTTTGAACACTTTTCCTGCATATGGAAGATAATCCCACTCCAACCCGCCCTGCATTTCACATACTTCCTTGAAAGATTGCAAAGCCAATGCAAGCGCAGTGTGTAGATTTTGAATATTATCTTTCGCCGTGGTTTTTTTCGTGTGTCTTATGCTCTCAATTTCAGTGTCGGGATGAAAATAAATTGTGGTCCAAGCGTCAGGTCGTTTTCTTGCTTCAGTATTGAAAATACCAAGAGTCATGTTGAGAGGAGTGAGTGACAGACGGCCATGTGCATCCAAGCTGATTCCATCCATGTAGAAAATGATCGGAACAAGGATTTCATCATTTTCATTGCAGATCTGCTTCCACGATTCCGTCCACCAAGACCCGTGGTGTAGTTCTGTTATGTATGTTTCATTGGTGAGTGGTGGGTTGTTTTAGGGTGAAAGAGGAGTCTTGACATTCGGAAAAGACAAATTGGTTTCTTGCATCAATTCCTTATTGGTCAGAAGGGAATGAAGTGCATCTGGGAAGGATCGAACAAATATTTGGGTGGGTAAATTGCAAGGTAACCATTTAATTATGTGTGGCTCGAACTTGGTCTCTGAAATACCCAAATTGGACTTGATTTCACTAAATATGGCTTCTCGATGGCGGGGGTAGGTAGAGCTAAAGTCAACACCATGAATAGTTTGACATTCGTTTGCCCATTGAAAAATGGATTTGAATGTGTTTAGAGGTAACTTGTGTTTCGTCATTAGATTCATGAGCTTTATTTCAGCAATGAGCCTATTGGTAGGTGAAAAAAAAAGATGAGATCGGATCAATTGCTCTTTTTCATTGATGTTTGGTTGGGATGCCGTGGGTTCCAGCAGCATCCATACCATTATCGTTCTGAATAGGAAGGCAAATTTCTTCATGAATAACAATGTCATCGTTGTTGCTGTTGTCTTCTGAAGGAAACAACTGTGATTCCATTACATTTCGATCCATTGGTGGAACAAATAAGTGGTGTACTACCTGACTGTTTAGAACAGAGTTGAACGTTTCGTTTGAGGATGCCTTGTTAGTGTGAGCGGCAGCAACAGAAGCGGAAGGAACAATTGGACCATTCTCCGTCAATGTCAGGCCATATTGTGAAGGTGAATGACAAACTGTACTAGTGGTTTCTTCTTTGGCAGATGATGAAAATTCCATTAGGTTATGGTTTAAATAGAAATCACGGCAAAAAGCTATTGAATCAAGGTGACGTGAAAGGCCTCGTGATACATATCGGTATGATTTGTGTGTAGACAAATCTTGTCTGCTTCCAATGAATGTCTTCGATTTGCCCTTACAGGACATGCAGCTACGACATATAAATGATTTGGGAATTTTGGTATAACAACCACTCTTGAAGTGATGGCAATTTTTACTAGGTTGTGACATGTTCTTCTAATGGAAGAAGGGAGGGGGAGAAATGGTTTCGATGGGGGTGTTAAATGAACATGATGAAAATGAGCATGATGCTATCGGATCGAAGCATGAAAAGGCATGATGGTATGAAAAAAGAAACGTCGTGACATAGAAACAAGGCAGAAACATAGTACTAGTACCAAGTACCAAACAAACACTTCTGAAAATAATTTTATTTCATATCTTGGGTTAAGGTTAGGAAGTTGTTTGGCACCGAGATTTCAAATTTAAACATGATTTGAACACAAAAGCATGAAACGCTGTTCCGGTTACTGAATTCTGAAACGCCGTTCCATGATTGTTGACATGAATTGTACAAAAAATCGTTTCACCACTCGAACAGAAATCGATACTATCATACCTACATTACTAATACTACTAGTACTATCATAATACACCCGGACACATATCTACGAAAAAAGTATTTTTGGAAACAAAATAAAAGAAAGAATGGTGGTGAAATCGTGTAGGAGGAAGGTAGTGCTGTAGAGTTCTACGAAAAATTCGTTAAAACGAGCATGATGCTATCGGAGCGAGCATTAAAAGGCACGCTGGTATGAAAGAAGACACTGACGTGACATACCGTAAGAAAACAACGCGGAAACATAGCAAACTAACACTTGTGAAACTGATTTTATTTCATATCTTGGGTTAAGGTTAGAAAGTGTGGTAGTGAAAAATAGATTTTTTAAATCAATTTAGTCAAAATGGAGAGATCAATGGACATTTTGAGTCTTCAGGGAGAATTTTGGTCGCAACCTGAGGGGGGTTGAAAATCTTTACCACAAAAATTGTGAATTTAAAAAAATACCCTTGCGCATAACAAACGCAGGGTCGATTTTCTGAAAATAGGGCTTGCGAGGGGTCGCGTGGGGTCGCGTGACAGTTATCGGACGTGGGGATAATACCTTGTATCTGGTTAGGTCCTTGAGGTCCTCTAATACGGTTCTTCTAAATACCGTCTCCCATTGGTCAAAACTACGGCATTGGGAGAGCCATTGTTCTGGGGTGGTATCGTCATCAGTAATAAGCTCAATGGGGAGGCAAACTGTTGCTGAGAGTGTCCTGGACTTAGTTTCAATGAACAGATATGTGTTGGCCGTTGAGGCTGTGGAAGGTTCTACTAGGGTGAACTTTGTGGTCTGTTGTTTAGCCACAGAGTATGTCCCACTTAGGGCAGCGCAGAATTTGTGTGTTGAGCCTGGAGCACCAATGGCCCCCATACATAGTGTTGCCCATTGGGCTGGAGAAAGGGCATGGATGCCCAGTAATGCGCCCCCCTCCCCAAATAATCTCCCTTGGTATCAGGCGTACCTAGATGCCCTTGATCATCTCTGCCAGATTGGTGACTGGGTCTATCGTCGTTAATGCCTTGAACTCATACTGTCGGTCTCCGGCTTGAATCTTCCATGGTCCTACTATGAGATCCATGCATACTTCATTCCAAGGTGTTATGGCTGCTTCTCTGGGTGGTAGTAGTCCATACTCTCGGTCTTTTCTTTGTACTGGTGGCAGTTTGCTGGGCAGGTGTATTGCTTGCATGATTGTTGTAGGTTTGGTGAATATAATCTGGCGGATATGGTGTCATATAGTCATTGGATTCCGCAGTGTCCTAGTACGATTACTGTGTGATACCAATGGATTACTTGTTGGATGAGTGTCGCTGGGATGACTATTTTCTAGTCGGGGTGATTGTTCTCGGTTCTTGCTATTATCTGCTGCCCATTGATCACTACAATTGGAAACTTGGCTGGATCCTCCTGATGGTGAATGTTTCATCGCCAATTACCATGTCGTCTTGAGGGGTCTGGATTGTGTGAAAATCTACTAGTGTTCCCTTGTTCTGCAGCTCTTTATCCCCCACAGAGGGTGGCTCCATTCGAGGCAGCCTCAAAAAACAGTCTGCCAGAACATTTTTCTTCCCTTTGATGTGTGTGAGAGTTACATCAAATTCTGATATGACGAGTTTCCATCGTAGGATTCGCTGAAGTGAGAAGGTTTTGAAGATGAGATTTTTGTGGTCAGTATAGACATAGAAGACACCTCCTAGTAGGATTTTCCAATATTCCGTGAACGTGAGTATTATGGCGAGTAGCTCCTTCTTGGTCATGGTATAGTTCTGCTGCGCTTTGGAGAGTTTCTGGCTGAAGTAGACTACAACGCCTCCTTCTTGAATGATCACTGTTCCAAGTTGATAATCCGAGGAATCTGTGTAGATGTGGAAAGGTTTGGTGTAGTTGGGGTAGACATTCATTGCATCTGCTGCTAGGATGGCTTTCATCTCCTCAAAGGCCTTTTGTTTGGTGGCATCCCATGTGAACTTCTTTGTCCCTGTCATCTCTGTGAGTGGCGCCAAGACATGCACGCGTCTGGGCCAGAATGATTTGTAATAGTTGACTGCTCCGATGAGGGAGCGGATGTGGGTGATATTCTGTGGTGGTCCCATTCGCAGAACGGCATCTATTTTCTTCTTCCACAGTTTTATTCCTTTGGGTGTCATCCAATATCCCAGGAAGTCAGTTTCCTTCACAAGCGAGCTGCATTTGAGTGGGTTGCATTTCATCCCATTGTTGGCAAAACGATTGAGGATTTGATCCAGTAGTTGCAAGTGGTGTTCGAATGATTCATTGGTCCAGATTCTGACATCGAGGATGTAGCATGTACAGTCTAAACCCTCTAGCATTTCGGTCATGATGTGTTGGGAGACATCACCACTGATTTCACCCCCATGGGTAACCACTTGTATCTGAATAACCCATATGGGGTTGTTATGGTGCATAGTTTTTGGCTTTCCTCGTCTAGTTGGAAGCAATAGTATTGCATCGATAGATCAATCTTCGTAAAGTATGTATATCTCCCTCTTCGATTCATGATATCCTGTATTCGCGGTAGCGGGAAAGGCTTCCTGTTGATTCTGTTGTTGAGCTCCCTGAAGTCTGACACCCATTGAAGCCTATTATCCTTCTTGGGAATAATGTAGGTTGGGAATGCCCAATCCGATGGTCCACAAGGTTTGAGTACCTCGTCTGTTATCAAACTAGCTAGTTCCTTCCTGAATATCTCTTCCCGCTGATATGCCACCGGATACGGTTTCATGTGTATTGGTTTGGCGTTGGTCTTCAGTTCTATGTGAATCTTTCAGTGTGGATAACAACCTAGCTCCCCATTGAACACCATCTCATGCCTCTCGAGCATCGCTTGAAATTTTTGTTTCTCCTCTTGGTTCATGTGGTTCTGTTTGCGTGTAACTTCTTCAGCTGTGACATGTTGATAGTTTCTCTCCAATATTTCTTTTGACTCGTTGCTGAATAATTCTGCGTCCATTGCCTCTTTTGGGTTCACCCTTGTCATCCTTGATGCATCTTTCATGGGTATGGTTGTATCTATCCAGGTGACCATGTGCGTATCAAATGCCATTGTTATCCCGGCAATCGTTAGGAAATCACGCCCCAATATGACGTCATATCTGCATCTTGGTGAATCAAATATGGGTGCTGAAATTTCGTTGATTCTCCTTCCACTTACGAATTTGGGCAATTGTAACTCCTTCATCCTCACTTCATGGGAGGCATCGGATGCCCCATTGGTTGCCGTTGTCATTCTCTCGTATCCCACGTGCCTTGGTCTTACTCCGAAGGGCATCGATTGTTTGTTTATCATGGTTTTTGTACTCTCAGTGTCCAGTAGCGCTGTATAGGGCCTATCTGTCGCTACTCACTGTATTTCTTTAACTTTCAGCAACACAATCGGTGTCGCGTCATCCATTTCTGTATCTGGCGTCTCTTCTGCCCCATTTTTGGCCTGTTGCTGCCCCGGTCTTTCTTTAAAATCGGCCTTTCACCTTTTCATGGTGGCCTCTTGCCCCATTATTCTCTCGTGAGCCTTCTGCTCTGTTTTTGTTTCTATATCGGCCTTTTGCCCTATCATGGTATTGTTGACCTTTCGCCATTTTGCAGTGTTGGCCTTTCACCCTGCGTCTTCCCCTTCGGTGGCTTCTCGCCCTTGTACCACACTCAATTGCATCGATTCTAGTCATTCGTATTGATTCTGATTCTGATTCTGATTCTGATTTTGATTTTGGTTTTGATTCGCTGTGTAATAACTGGCATCGCTAGCCGTGATATTTGAGAATGTGTCTCCCGGACTGTAGTTGTTTTGCTCCCAGTTATGGTTGCTCTCGGCATTGTATCCCGTTCCATTGTTGCGGCCTCCTGTTCGTCCTCCGAATCTTCCTCTTCCTCCGAATCTACCACTTGCGTTGCTTCCTGAATAATTGTTGTGTTCAGATCCGACGCATTGTGGATAGGGTGTCTGATTCCTTTGGTTGAGGTAGCATTGATACCATGTGTGGTTCCCTTGTGGGTGCTGCCTACATTTTCCTCCACCATTTCCTTGGCCGCCGTTTCCTCGGCCGCCATTTCCTCGGCCACCTCTTCCGGATCCTCTTCCGAAGCCTCCTCTTCCGGGTTGTTTGTTCTTGTTCCTCTCTTGCTTTCTCGTCCTGTTGGCATTGTCTTTCTTCCTTGTCATGTAATCCCTTCGGACGTAATCTGTAGTATAGATACTTCTCTGAAGTTCACTGCTGTGTCCATATATGCATCATGCCAAGATTGAGGATGGGTCTTGAAAAACATCCTCTTTCTTTGTTGTTTCGTAAGTTTACCGTCGTCGTCCCCCGGTAACATGTCTATATAATCAAGGATGGCATCGATCTGGTTGAAGTGATCGTGTGCTGTCGGTCAAAAATACACGTACCCTACTTACGTACATTCTACAGCAGTTATATCCATTCTACACTTGAAAAGTTACTTATACTCCTCCAGAGATAAAAATGACTTCAAGTATCCAGACATTTAGGTCATATCATATGTTCTCTGTCTTATGACGAATTACACATGATTGACAACCGGTTTAGACATCCCTACATACAAACATCACTAACACAGGGATACCAGTCGAATACAGTAAAATACACAGTAACAGAGCAATCTCGCGATATGCTCACATCTCTTTAAATTTAAAATATTCGTTATACCTATCCGGTTGATTTTTAGAGTAACAACAGGTTATAGAGCCCTTCTAACTTACACTTGTGTCCCGCAAGAGCACCAGTGTTTACCTTCAGCTACCTATCTCCGGCCGTTCAGCACCTCCACTGTCGGTTAAATCCAGAGGAAATTCTGTGCTTAGCTCCCTGTGCGGCCGCAAAGAAGAAGGACCACTCGAAATAGCGCCGGACCCACAACTCCACATTCTAAATTGCATCGCCAAAGCAATTGGTATCAATCTAATAGACCCCAATGCAGTCACACAAGGCCACATTGCCAACCTTCTCAACAAATGTGTTATCAAACATGTTAGAAACGATAGGTCTTGCAAGCGAATGCGATACAAAACAGAATTTGATGCGGCAGCCAAGCATGCGATCCGAACCAACACTGATGAAGAACCTATCGTCTTATTTGAACTCACTATCACCCATTGGAGATTCAAAACCAAATGGCGCCCTGACCTCTTCATGCAAGCCTACACCAGTGACCCATCATCTGCCACCGCATCCAGGGCCCAATTTGCCAATTTACTACAGCGAAAATATACCACACCAAAGGCTGCTCTCCCGGACGCTCCCATCTTGGCCCCTATCACGCCCGCTGAACAAGCCAAGAATGTCAACGCGACTATTCCCTCTGAGACTACCAAAATGGTTGCTTCCAATGCTGCCGTGACCCCTGTCGAAGCTCTCTCAGCGACGCAAGCTCCCTTCTGATGGACATTCACTCCTCAGCATGACATTGCAACATTCTGGCGCTTGCCAAAATCAGCTCCCTCACCCTCACCACCATCTGGGACACTTGGTGAAGTCACTGACCTTCCAAACGCCACTCCTGCATACATACGATCCCTGCGAACCCCATGCTGTAATCTGTTTTGCCCCAAACCAAAATATCAGCCTGTCCTTCGACTCTCCAAACGACATCGGGATGCCCTCATAGTCAAGCTGTATCATCTATATGCCAACATCTTGTCGATGAATTGGTTTTACGACTTTTTTGACTGAACATTGCAACCAACTGCAACTTTCCCATCCAAAGGCAGTTGCTTTACCCCACCAAATTACCTCCCTCGTCGGCACCGTGATGCTATCACGATCAAGCTGTATCAATTACATGCTACTCTCTTGATTGCCAATTGGTTCTATGACAACGTCACCTGACAGATCACATTCTATGATTTCTTTGATTGTGCTTGTATTTGACCAAGCGCCTCTGTCCATGATTCACTTGCATCATACATTTTCAAGGTGATGAATACTCAAGCATCCAATCCACCTCAATCGCTTGATATGATTTGCTTCTAAGATCCGATCTACGATCGATGATTCGATTATTTGTCCTACACTTCGATCACTCTACGATCAATATCTACACCAAGTTCGGTACGATTGAACCAGTCTTAGTTTCCAGATGTCATCAATTGCCCTGTTGCCCTTCCGGCTCTCTTGCAAGGGCGCTTCTTCTGTACAAGACAGCCATCACGACCATTCGCAAGTCTTCCTTTCCAATATAGGGGCTACAATTTGATTCCACAATATCGATCATCCGATTTGATTATCAGTAACGGTGATCACAATTTGACAATACTAATTAGATCGATCATCAACATATATGGATCTGGCTCCTACGAATCAATATAAACTCAAGTTGATTTCTATGATCAATATCTCGATTCGTTATTGTTGACATACACGATCCATCCATCTCCAATCAATCAATGGCGTCTCCATCCGATTGTGATCGCTTCCTACGGTCACACTGTCTTGAATCAATTCTACGACTACCAATACATTCAATCCACGATCAATCAATCCACCGTCTTGGCTTTGATATGGTTCCTTCCTTCCTCCCGAGTAAGCAGAATACCAATTTGATCTACGATTGGCTCTACAATTCGATCTACGATTCGATCTACGCTTCGATCTACGATTCGATCTATGGTCACAGTTGATGTCTCGTCTTTGATCATTGATCCTACGATCAGATCCATCATCAGCATCGTATGCATCTAACTCCTACAAATCAATATGTCCGATCCGGTTCTCTGATTCAAGATTCGATTACGATTGGTTCACTTCTACGCTTACATATGATCTCAGTTCCTATAATCAATCGATTTCTACGACTTGATCAATCCATCCCCACGATTCGACCTTCAGTCAATCGTCTTACTCACCGCTACGTACACTTCTACTAGCTCCATTGTCAACACAATCGTTCCTTCCCCTTACAAGGCCCTTCCTTCTGATACTACCATAATGGAAGCCACAAATGTCAATGAATTGATTATATGATACGTTTGACTGGGACTTGCAAACGACCGCAACTTCCCCATCCATCTTTAGTTGCCTTAAACCATCACTCTTCTCCACATGATGGGACGTTCCCTGCGCTTCCACAACATGGCTCGTCTATCTACTCTCTCTCTCTTCAAGATCGATAATTTGCCATCTCCATTCGATGGTATGCTCGATTGATCGTTCGATCGAAGCAACAAGTTGCTTTTACGTTCGATCATGGAATAACTATTATCGATTCCTTCCCTTGGTCTCCTTGCATCCCTTTAATGCATCTACGACTCCTTTTGTTTCTAAAACTGTGGAATTCGATAGAGCCATGACATTTGCCCTCCGGTTTTGTATCATCCACCACCATGGAATTCGATTGAACCCTGGATTTCAATCCCATAAGTGTTGAATCGAAGGATGTGCATCTGACTCAAGGGGTGATCCCACTGACACCACTATCCATGAACCGACAAATAATTCAACACTCCCTCACTCCGTGTTGAATTAAGGGGTGTGCCACTGGTACATGTAACCCCACCACAAGCGGATTCCAGCAATTTAATGTACTTGACGTATATTCATCCTCCATTAGTCGATCTTCACTTGTTCCTCCAACCTCCATGAAGTCGATTCCAAGCATATCCACGTCTTGATACGGCTCTGGTTCCGGATGTAACGGTTTGACATCAATCTTCCATTGCATCGATTCTACGATATCTGTCCCACCAATATCCCAGCTACGATCGGCTCTACTTCATACGATCATATCACTCGACTTCAATACTATGGCATCAAATAATTCCGTCCCAACCCCGGAATAATGTTTGATCCAATTCAAGCAGTTGCAATTGCTTCTGAACTTATTAAATTCCTTTCGTGACCAGAAGTACCAAAGCTACCAAAGGGCAGATTTCCTATGCGCATGAATCAATGAGTCCCGTATCCATCTAAGTAATCGATTCCCACGGCATATCGATTCCCACGGCGCATCAATTCCCATCGCGCATAAACGGTGAGCAATCCCTGTCTTACGATATTGCCATTGTTCTTCGGTGAGCAAACTCTGATTTCATAAAATATCACACGAGCTACAGGAGCAATTCCTGACCTTAATGATAAACATTTCATGGAGTCTTCCTAACGGAACAAGAGAAGAAAACCGTTGGCATGTGATTCTCACACAATACATATACATGCATACAAATATATATGGTCAACGACTAATACATGTACGGAAATAATCAGCGAGTAATCTCAGCACTACGCAACAGCAGTTGCAACGTATTCATCTCAATAAAAGAGATATCTTGCATTTCGGCAAGATTTCACTTTATCTCATACTTTTAACATTCAACTGATTTATATCCCAAAATTCACACTAGTTGCTACCAACTACTTGTAATCTACATACTAAGGTCTGTCTCGCTGCAATCTGAATAAGTCACAGCAAGAGGAGATCTGGCGTTTCCCTAGTTTCGCCTGTAGTCCGATTATCCGTTGCCGAAAGTATCCAAACACAATTGTCACGCGTAGAGTACAATCGTTTGTCTACTAACACACTAACACAGCGTTGCTGTTCGTCAGAAGTCCTTGAATCAGACTCTCATCGAATCGGATTCAGAAGGAAAATAATAGATTAACAGTCGCAAGCTCTAAGAAGGCTTGCACACAAGAAGGAACAGGAACGGAATTGAACATAATCCCTACGCTGGCATATGCACGTCGCACATCGCACAAGAAGCAGTTCCCATTCTCAGTTACCACGCACTTCTTTCCAAGGCTCCGAACCACCACAGATGCCGAACATACCGGTAATGCCCGTCAATGCACTCGGAGGCGAAGAGAAGAATGACGCTGAAGTCACCACTATCGAACGCTTTCCCAGCTTCGATGCTGATATGAGAAAGATACTCATATCATTACTCAACGTAACAAGTGAGATTACTAGCAAGTTGTGCCTAGCTCTCAAAGAAGGCGGATTATGCGAGTGGAAGTCGTTCCTCGACGCACTTATCGAACCGGATTTTGCACGCGAACTTACCTATATGGAGCGAGGATTGGCAACGCATATCCCTCGATCCATCCAAAGGAGCATAGAAGCACTTGCGGATTTCGCTATCGAACTACAAGAAGAAGGTGTCGACCTAGGAGAAGACGAGAAGGACTGGAAAGATGTAAAGTCATATACATACAAGGAATTCCAGGCATTCCGCGGAGAGCGTGCCCAACGCTTACGCAATGAATCTGTTCTGAACCCACCACCTCCTCCGGCGGGAAGTAACAAAAAGTCCCCTCAGCAGGTAAAGTACGAATCATGGTGCCGAAAAGCACGAGATGAAAAGTCCTTTACACCCCTCACGAATGACTCGAGATTCGAACACTGGCTCGTCGGTTTCAAAGCTAAACTCAAGGCATACGACATCGATACAGAGACATTCCTCGATGAAACTTGGCCTCCAGCCACGCTTGTGGGTTACACCCGTGATCTCTACGTCAAACAATGTGCCTTCTTCTGGGTACTAATGTTGGAAGTCTTCAAGAGTGACCTTTCTGCATCATGTGTACACAGTCATTCTACCACTCGTGATGGACGCAAGGCCTACTTCGACTTCGTAAACCTTCATAGCCAATCAAAAGCAAAGGTATACGACACCTCGACCCAGCTACAAGCGTTGCTCAAGTTGAACCTCAACAATTGGAAGGAATCCAAAGTGAAATTCATCACACACTGGTTTGATGAATTGAATCACCTCAACAAGCTTCGTCCTCCCAACAAGCCCCTCGAGTATCACACTGTAAAATCAGCATTGTGTCAGGCATGTTATTCCAGCTTTCAGCTAAGCGAACAGTTTGCCAAAGTCAAGGATCCAGGTGGGACGAATAGCACCATAACAGATGCAGTTGCCGAAGCTGCTGCTATCCACGATCTTAAAATCACGCTTTTACTCGAAGCAACCCGACTTGATTCCCAGTCTGCGATGTCTGCTCCTCGGTCGACCGTACGTGCACATGTTCATGATTTCTCTTCTGACTCGATCCAAAACCATGAGGACTATGCTCTCCCCATTGAATTTGAAGGAGACTATCAAGATTATGCTGTGTTCAAGGCTGGACGTACCCCTGATCCCACCACAAGGTTGCCTACAAACATATGGAAGGCCTTGTCACGTCAGGACATGAAGAGTTGGCTCAGTTTTTCTCCGGAAGGCAAGAAAATCGTGGTTGCCTCATTGCGACACGACTTACTTAACACTAACCAACCTGACCCCAACAGTGTCAAACCCATTACCCGAAAGGCATACCAACATGAACACTCGGTATCTTTTCAAGAAGACGATACTTCGACCAAGGATGAGCATGCCAATTCCGCAGCAGACCTACATCCTGCCGTAGAGAATGACCGTAGAGGCGTTTTTCATGCATCTCTAGGTGTATACAAATCCACAACCTCCTCGTCTAAGGACCAGCGACCTCTCAAGTCTTCCGTGTCACCCGCGCATCCAGCTCGATTCCTTTCAAACAACCCTGACATTCAGTACAAAAAGGACGGTGACACCCAAATACCTGTCGGAACACCGTCGTATTCCGCCAATTTTCACCAGTGGTATACTCCCGAGGATGATCTCACCTTTCCTAATGATGGTTCCGTACCGTTATACACATACCGTATACACAAAACTACGGTTACTAGCCCTGGTTTTGCCATGGTCGATCGCGGCGCAAATGGCTGCATCATCGGTAATGATGCATGTCTCATCTCCAAGGATATTCCACCACGATATGTTAACGTCACCGGCATTAACAATCATCAGGTACAAAACATTCCCATTGCTACATGCGGAGCATATTCCATGTCGAACAGAGGCCCCGTCATTCTTATTTTCAATGAATGTGCCTATACAGGACGACATCCTTCTATATTGTCATCCGGCCAGATGGAAGCATATTTTTCCACTGTAGACGACACGTCCATCAAAGCAGGCGGAGGACAGGTCATCACCACCTCCGATGGCTATGCACTGCCTCTTAGCATACGACACGGCTTACCATACCTTGCGATGCGAAAGTATACGACTGTCGAATTTGACACGTTACCACATGTTATCATGACGTCCGATAAACATTGGGACCCATCTGTTCTCGATACCACGATCAGTGCAAAGGATGAACAATTTCTCCAGAAATATCCTCCCCAACCACAGCAACTCCCTTATGCCGATTACGACGAAGATGGGAACCCACGCTGCCTTGAAGGATTCGATATATCTGTTTCTCCCGGGTCCTCCACGGTCACATCCCTCAGCTCGTATTCCAGCCATTCCACCCGATCTCCCTTTCTTCCAATTGATGATCATAAGAACAACGATCGCTCCTTTTGGCTTACTTCCACTGACTACGCCCATCACGAACGTCTCGCATGCTGCGCGCCAACCGCAGTCTCTGGAACAGTCACTGCGTTTCCGACAGATTGTACAGCCAGTGACACTACACGCATTGCAGCTACGCCCCGTGAAAGATACCCAAATGAACATGACTACTTATCCCTGAAACCTTTCTTTTGTTGGGTTTCCACCGATCGCATCAAAGCTACTTTTGAAAACTCAACCCAATACGGTTCGTTAGCGGTTAGCCCTGATGGTAACATTTTCAAACGGTTTCATTCCCCTCAACCGGCCATGAACGTTCGCCCCTTCAATGACGATGTTATGTCCGATGCAGTCTATTCAGATGTCCCAGCAATTGATGGTGGATCCAAGATTGCTCAGATCTTCTTTGGCCGCAAATCGCATATTATTCACGTTGAAGAAATGCGTACCACCGGCGATTTTCTACCCTGCTTTCAGAACTTTGTTCGAAAATGGGGCAGGCCCATCCGTCTCCTTTGCGACCACGGTAACTATCAATCAAGTAAGAAAGTCATGGATTACCTCAAAATGTTATGGATTGGACTCTGGCAAAGTGAACCGTACCATCAACACCAGAATCAATTCGAACGACGATACCAAACGTTCAAACGCATTGTCAATCGCGTCATGGATCGTACCGGCACACCACCACACATGTGGTTACTGTGCATGACATACGTCGCGGGTCTCCTCAATGTTGTCTCTGACCCTACGCTGTCCGATAAACAACCGATCTTCATTGCCACGGGTACAATTGGCGACATCAGCGCATACACCAGTTTCTTCTGGTTTGAACCTGTGTATTTCAAGACCAATGACTCTCCTTTCGGTACCAAATCTACCGAACGCCTAGGTCATTTCGTCGGCATCGCCGAACATGTTGGCAATGGACTCTGCTTTCGAATCTGGGATCCAGTTACCAACAAGTTACTAGACCGGTCCGGTGTTCGATCTGCTCTTACACCTGAGTCACGTAACAAACGCGCGGGCTTATTTACTGATGATGGTTTCATCAAATGGCGTAATGCAAAGGATTCCTTACCCCGTATATACGCCACTGGAGAAGCTCCAGCTTTCAAACATGGGGAGCATACCAATCAGAATAAACTCATTGACGAGTCTACTAAACCAAACAGCTCAGTTTCCCCTAACGGTTCACCTGCTGATTGTGACACCGCCGATGACACCGTTCCATCTGCACCAACAGATACCACGCCCCACGCATCTGGCACTCAACCAATTCTTCAACCACCCGCCCACCCCTCGTTACCGAGCTTTCTTTATAAGAAGGTCGATGACAGCCCGAGCTGGTCACCTTCTCCACTCCCTAACAACTATGGGGAGAGTTTTGATGGTCCTCCTACGACACACATCTTCAGCAAGACATCCGATGGCGTTCTCCTTACTGAAGATGATTTTGATCCACCGGAATTAGCATACTTTGATGTTAGTGACGTCACAACTCCACACACCAACCCCGCTACTCCTTCAGTAGACCCATCACAGGTAGTTGTTACCGATGAAGAAGGTAACGCACAATTTGACGATGATGGTAAACCTATTACCATTCCTACGATCCCGATTGCCGATCTACAAGGACGTTCCTTCCTTGTAACCAATCTCGATGGCACCCGGAAACGTCTCACCATTGTCGATGTTGAAGACAGTCTTGAACGCAATAAAGACTTCATCAAGTTCAAGTGCAAACACTCCGATGACGAACTCGATGATATCATTGCATACAATGATGTCATGAATTACATACATCGTGATTCAACACAAGAAGACGGCAAACTCTGGTCGTTTCGCCGCATCCTAGGACACCAAGGTCCACTGGATAACAAGCACCCTCAATACAAAGGTTCCAAGTATAACCTCTGGATTGAATGGGAGAATATGGAACGCACATATGAACCTCTGGCCAATATTGCGGCTGATGACCCAGTCACCGTTGCAAAATATGGGAAAGACAACAACTTGCTTGACCTCCCAGGTTGGAAACGTCTCAGGAGAATCACCAACCTAGCCCGACGAACCAAGAAACTTGATCGACTCGTGCACCAAGCCAAACTACGTTCTTTCCGTACCACTCCGCAGTATCAATATGGATTCAAAGTGCCTCGTAACCACGAAGAAGCCCTCCGATTTGATCAAGCCAACGGGAACACCAAATGGGAAGATGCCACCACTCTGGAAATGGCACAACTCAATGAATACAATACATTCATTGATAAAGGCGTATACAAGACAAGCTCCATTCCCACGGGATTCCAACAGATCAAGGTACACATGATATACGCTGTCAAACACGACGGAAGACACAAGGCTCGCCTCGTTGCTAACGGTAATCTCACTGAGGCCCCTATCCACAGTGTTTACGCAGGCGTCGTATCTCTTCGCGGTCTACGTATGTGCCTATTCCTAGCTGAACTCAACGATCTAGAAGCATGGGGCACCGACATAGGTAACGCCTACTTAGAAGCAGTCACCTGCGAGAAAGTATGCATCAAGGCAGGTCCCGAATTCGGATCGCTGGAGGGTCACCTGTTGGTCATTTACAAAGCCCTATATGGTCTCAGGTCTTCAGGCAAGTGCTTTGGAGACTTACTCGCGGCTTGTCTCATCGAACTCGGCTTCGAAAGATCCCGCGCAGAACCGGAAATATTCCTCAAACCCGGAACGAACAAGCATGGTGAACGGGTATATGAGCTTATATGCACATATGTCGATGACCTATGTCTCTGCATGGCAGATCCCAATTCCTTCTTGAAGATATTGCAATCGTCACCATATAACTTCAAATTGAAGGGATCCGGACCTATGAACTTTCATTTAGGATGTGGATTTGAGCGCGACGAACATGGTGTTCTGTGCATGAATCCCATAAAGTTCATCGAAAAGATGGAAGCATCTTACGAACAAATGTTCGGATGCAAACCTAACACTAGGTTCAGATCACCCATCGCGGAGAACGATCATCCTGAATTGGACTCCTCAGCCTTTCTTGAAGAAACCGGTATACAGAAATACCAAAGTATGATCGGTTCACTGCAATGGATCATCGCTATTGGCCGTTTCGATGTACAAACAGCCGTGATGACGCTCTCAAGTTTCAGAGCTCAGCCACGAGATGGGCATCTCGAACGTGCTAAACGTATCTATGGATATATCTCCAAGTTTAGACATTTTAAAATCAGATTCCGCGTGGAACCGCCCGATTTTATATTGACTAAACCCGACACCATCGACTGGTCCAATACCGTCTATGGGGAGCATTCTGAAGAGCTACCCGACGACGCTCCTGCACCGCTTGGAAAGACAGTAGTGTTATCACACTTCTATGATGCCAACCTCATGCATGATATTCTCAGTGGCAAGGCCGTTACCGGCATTCTTCATTTCGCGAACAAGACTCCCATGATGTGGTTCTCGAAGAAGCAGTCTACTACGGAAACAGCCACCTTTGGAGCTGAATTTGTTGCAGGAAGAACTTGCATCAAACAGATTGTCAACCTACGCCACTCATTCCGATATCTCGGAACACGAGTACATGATATCTCATACTCTTGGGGTGACAACGAAAAGATGATCCAGACGTCGACCTTTCCTTACGCAAGGTTGCATAAGCGTCATAACATTCTATCGTTTCACTACGTACGGAGCATGATAGCGAGAGGTTTCATTTTAATGATGCACATCCCAGGTAAGGATAACTGTGCAGACATTCTCACCAAGCATTGGAGTCACTCAGTTGTGTATCCATTGCTCAGGCCCATCTTCCACTTCTGTGGTAATACTGGTGACCTTCTCCAGGATGATGGAAGCATCATGTAGAGCGTGATGACCCTTCACAAGGAGACATGGGAAGTATTAAATTCCTTTCGTGACCAGAAGTACCAAAGCTACCAAAGGGTAGATTTCCTATGCGCATGAATCAATGAGTCCCGTATCCATCTAAGTAATTGATTCCCACGGCATATCGATTCCCACGGCGCATCAATTCCCATCGCGCATAAACGGTGAGCAATCCCTGTCTTACGATATTGCCATTGTTCTTCGGTGAGCAAACTCTGATTTCATAAAATATCACACGAGCTACAGGAGCAATTCCTGACCTTAATGATAAACATTTCATGGAGTCTTCCTAACGGAACAAGAGAAGAAAACCGTTGGCATGTGATTCTCACACAATACATATACATGCATACAAATATATATGGTCAACGACTAATACATGTATGGAAATAATCATCGAGTAATCTCAGCACTACGCAACAGCAGTTGCAACGTATTCATCTCAATAAAAGAGATATCTTGCATTTCGGCAAGATTTCACTTTATCTCATACTTTTAACATTCAACTGATTTATATCCCAAAATTCACACTAGTTGCTACCAACTACTTGTAATCTACATACTAAGGTCTGTCTCGCTGCAATCTGAATAAGTCACAGCAAGAGGAGATCTGGCGTTTCCCTAGTTTCGCCTGTAGTCCGATTATCCGTTGCCGAAAGTATCCAAACACAATTGTCATGCGTAGAGTACAATCGTTCGTCTACTAACACACTAACACAGCGTTGCTGTTCGTCAGAAGTCCTTGAATCAGACTCTCATCGAATCGGATTCAGAAGGAAAATAATAGAACTATCCAAACAATCCAACGATTACGATTCACCCACGCTCATATCGTTTCCTACGATCTATCAATTGTATCGGATGATCAATCGTCATTGCTTTAATTCAAAAAAAATCAATCTCTATCTTGATACCACTCTGGTTCCAAATATCGCTCTGATCTTGATCTCCCATTCCATCACTCCCACGATTTACTCAACGATTCATTGTTTCTCCGACGGCATGCTAACCAATGTCTCTACAGAACCAACGCATACCCAATGGATAGATGTCTTCGACATCGTTGCTCATTTCTCCCGAGATATTATTTGTCCCTACGGCACATCAATCTACTTTCCAGGATACGCATCACCATTCCGTCTTGTCTCCAATTTGATTCGATTTGTACTATGGTCGATCCCTCTGTTGACTGCCGATCCCTTCTTCTACTCCACATTCGCATCGATTTTCAATGTTCCATTTCTTCCTAAGATCAGCAGCAATTTTTTGTTTCTACGGTACAATTGTGAACGACAAGCCAATGGACAAACCTTTTTTCCCATCCGTGATATCCAATCGATTGTTTCCCGATCAATTGATGTGCGTCCGATTGTTCTTCAAGCCACAATCGATTCTATTTATTAGTGCTTTGCAGGGGCCCTGTGGAGTTGTTGAGTACATAGTGTTTGTATGTATTGTAAGTATGTGTCAGTAAAGTTATGGTAAGAAATTCTACGATTAAAATATAACTCAGTCACGAACCCAAAAATCCACTAGGTTTGAGCACTGTGCAAATCCTGCAAGTCCACGACCAAAATAAAACTCAGTCATCAATACAAAAACCCACCCTATTTTCGCACAGTGCAAATCTGTCCAGTCCCTAACCAAAATATAACTCAGTCATCAACCAAAAATCACCATAATTAAGCACAGTCCAAATCCTGCCAATCCCCGACCAAAATATAACTAAGTAATAAACCCAAAAACCCACATGATTTGAACACAGTGCAAATCCTTCCATTCCCTAACCAAAATATAATTAAATCCTTAACCCTAAAACTCACCTGATTTGAACACAGTGCAAATCTTTCCAGTCCCTAACCAAAATATAACTCAGTCATCAACCAAAAAACCAACCAGATTTTAGCACAGTGCAAATTTTGCCAATTCCCGACTAAAATATAACTCAGTCATCAACCCAAAAACCCATCAGATTTTATCAATGTGCAAATCCTGCCAGTCCCCTGACCAAAATATAACGCAGTCATCAACCCAAAAACCCACCAGATTTTAGCACAGTGGAAATCCTGCCAATCCCAGACTAAAATATAATTCAGCCATCAACCAAAAAACAAACCAGATTTGAACACAGTGCAAATCTTTTCAGTCCCGAACCAAAATATAATTCAATCGTCAATCCTAAAACCCACCAGATTTAGACACAGTGCAAATCTTTCCAGTCCCTAACCAAAATATAAATGAGTCATCAATTCAAAAACCAACCAGATTTTAGCACAGTGCAAATCCTGCCAATTCCCGACTAAAATATAACTCAGTCATCAACCCAAAAACCCACCAGATTTGAACACATGTGCAAATCTTTCCAGTCCCTAATCAAAATATAACTCAGTCATCAATTCAAAAACCAACCAGATTTTAGCACATTCCAAATCCTGCCAATCCCCGACTAAAATATAACTCAGTCATCAACCCAAAAACCAACCAGATTTGAAAACAGTGCAAATCTTTCCAGTCCCTAACCAAAATATAATTAAATCGTCAACCCTAAAACCCAAAAGATTTAGACACAGTGCAACTCTTTCCAGTCCCTAACCAAAATGTAACTCAGTCATAAATTCAAAAACCAACTAGATTTTAGCACAGTGCAAATCCTGCCAATTCCTCGACTAAAATATATCTCAGTCATCAACCCAAAAACCAACCTGATTTGAACACAGTGCAAATCTTTTCAGTCCCTAACCAAAATATAATTAAATCTTCAACCATAAAACCCACCAGATTCAGACACAGTGCAAATCTTTCTAGTCCCTAACCAAAATATAACTCAGTCATCAATTCAAAAACCAACCAGATTTTAGCACTGTGCAAATCCTGCCAGGCCCCGACCAAAATATAATTCAGTCATCAACTCAAAAACCAACCAGATTTAGCACAGTGGAAATCCTGCCAATCCCAGACTGAAATATGACTCAGTCATCAACCCAAAAACAAACCAGATTTGAACACAGTGCAAACCATTTCAGTCCCGAACCAAAATATAATTAAATCGTCAATTCTAAAACCCACCAGATTTAGACACAGTGCAAATCTTTTCAGTCCCTAACCAAAATATAACTCAGTCATCAATTCAAAAACCAACCAGATTTTAGCACAGTGCAAATCCTGCGAATTCCCGAACTAAAATATAACTCAGTCATCAACCCAAAAACCCACCAGATTTGAACACAGTGCAAATCTTTCCAGTCCCTAATCAAAATATAACTCAGTCATCAACCCAAAACCCAACCAGATTTTAGCACAGTGCAAATCCTGCCAATCCCCGACCAAAATATAACTCAGTCATCAACCCAAAAACCAACCAGATTTGAAGACAGTGCAAATCTTTCCAGTCCCTAACCAAAATATAATTAAATCGTCAAGCCTAAAAACCCACAAGATTTAGACACAGTGCAAATCTTTCCAGTCCCTAACTAAAATATAACTCAGTCATCAATTCAAAAACCAACCAGATTTTAGCACAGTGCAAATCCTGCCAATTCTCGACTAAAATATAACTCAGTCATCAACCCAAAAACCTACCAGATTTTAGCATTGTGCAAATCCTGCCAGTCCCCGACTTAAATATAACTCAGTCATCAACCCAAAAACCCACCAGATTTTAGCACATTCCAAATCCTGCCAATCCCCGACTAAAATATAACTCAGTCATCAACCCAAAAACCAACCAGATTTGAACACAGTGCAAATCTTTCCAGTCCCTAACCAAAATATAATGACGTCAACCCTAAAACCCACCTGATTTAGAAACAGTGCAAATCTTTCCAGTCCCTAACCAAAATATAACTCAGTCATCAATTCAACAAAAACCAACCAGATTTTAGCACAGTGCAAATCCTGCCAATTCTCGACTAAAATATATCTCAGTCATCAACCCAAAAACCAACCTGATTTGAACACAGTGCAAATCTTTTCAGTCCCTAACCAAAATATAATTCAGTCATCAATTCAAAAACCAACCAGATTTTAGCACAGTGCAAATCCTGCCAATTCCCGATTAAAATATAACTCAGTCATCAACCCAAAAACCAACCTGATTTGAACACAGTGCAAATCTTTTCAGTCCCTAACCAAAATATAATTTAGTCATCAATTCAAAAACCAACCAGATTTTAGCACAGTGCAAATCCTGCTAATTCCCGACTAAAATATAACTCAGTCATCAACCCAAAAACCAACCTGTTTTGAACAAAATGCAAATCTTTTCAGTCCCTAACCAAAATATAACTCAGTCATAAATTCAAAAACCAACCAGATTTTAGCACAGTGCAAATCCTGCCAATCCCCGACTAAAATATAACTCAGTCAATAGCCCAAAAACCCACCAGATTTTAGCATTGTGCAAATCCTGCCAGTCGCCGACCAAAATATAACTCAGTCATCAACCCAAAAACCCACCAGATTTGAACACAGTGCAAATCTTTCCAGTCCCTAACCAAAATATAATTAAATCCTCAACCCTAAAACCCACCAGATTTAGAAACAGTGCAAATCTTTCCAGTCCCTAACCAAAATATAACTCAGTCATCAATTCAACAAAAACCCACCAGATTTTAGCACAGTGCAAATCCTCCCAATCCCCGACTAAAATATAACTCAGTCATCAACCCAAAAACCAACCTGATTTGAACACAGTGCAAATCTTTTGATTAAATTCCTTTCATGCTCGGCATATCAGTATGTGACAATGGTACAATGGTATCTCATTCCTTACTTCCACATGTACAGATTGGTTGCACGCGAATCATGATGTTTATCATCATGGACCAAATGGCTCAATTTGGTGAGCTAAGTGTCTCATTTTTGACCAAATGGCTCAGTCTTGCGAGCCAAATGATCGTCACTCGTACGATCGAACTATTCGATACTTAAAGATCAAAGAGAGAACACACGCAGAAACTAGCATATGCTAGCAATCTCATTAAGTGTTTTGTTTTCAAGAAAAGACAGCAGAGGTTCGATCCTTGTGTTCACGAACTTGTTTCTGCTGCACAAAATACGTGTTGTATTAGCGGCAACACGAATTACATGGTATACCATGTTGTATTTCCAACAACACGGTAATTTACCATACAAATACTCGTAATTTCATCGTGCTGTATTAGCGGCAGCACGCTTTAAAGTGCTATCTTGCTCCCCAGCAAGCTAAAGCGCATTCTTTTAGATTATTTGATTATTCAACCTTAAACCTTGCATCGGACGCTCTTGCGTCCTACTGTAGAACTACAAGCCTAAGATCTAACTGACTGAGCCCACCGGTAGTCAGAATAGATCTGATTGAATGGCGAGCCTTCAATCGTAGTGGATATCAGAGAAACATTAGATTACAACGGACCGGCACCTCAACCGGCCCGCAGCTACAGATCGTGTTGCTCTTCTTTGCCTTTGGAAGAATCAGCTCAACAGCCAGTTTCAAAAGGAAATTAACAGATTAACAGTCGCAAGCTTGTTGAAGCTTGCAGAAGAAGACAACAAAACGGACGACTCGACAGAAGATCATCGAACGATTACCTGTCAGGGATACGACGACGATCTATGAGCAATCCCCTAGGTGGAAGGACAAGAAGCAAGACCACCGGACGCTTCCTCTCCCTTCGTCCTGGTAGCGCGGCAACCCGATCACCTTTAACGCCACCTGCAACCATGCCCACCGGTCAACAGGATGATACACCAAGCCAACAAGGCGACGAGGACAACATCCCCATCTCGGACCTCTTCCCTTCATTCGACCAAGAACTAGCCACTTTCCTGCATGATTCATTCGATGTCCCAAATGAATCCAACAGCACCCTCTGCGATGCACTCATTTCTGGCCAATATACCACATGGTCAAATTTCCTATTCATAGAGGAGATCAACGACCTGACGTATCAGGATAGAGGGGCAAGAGTACACCTTACTCGACATGTTCAGATAAAACTACAGCGATTCGTTGACTTTGGACGACTACTCACTGAACAAGGCTTAGACTGGGAAAACAGAGTCCATTATACCAAGGAGGCCTTCAAGGAATACTAGGAGCGGAATGGTTAGGGCTAGACGCAACTCCACGGCCGACAGAGTGGTAACAGGAAGACCGCAGACCGGACGATGGCGCAACTAATCGATCAGCAAAGCCATTGGATCAATTAAGATACGAATCCTGGATCAGAAAATCTCGGGACGAAACCACTTTCCCTATTCTGCAGAATGACGCAAGGTTTGAACATTGGCTCGTAAAATTTAAGGCCAAACTGGAAACAGCAGCAGACATTGATATTGCTATGTTCCTTGATCCCAAGTGGCCTGACACCTCCCTCACAGGATATACCAAAGCACTTCATGACAAACAATGCGCGTTCTTCTGGACCCTTGTCCTTCATGTGTTCCAGAGTGACCTCTCCTCCTCATGTGTGCTGAGCCATACTGGCACGAGGGATGGACGACAAGCCTTCTTTGATTTTGTCTCTCTACACGACAAATCGAAGTCCAAGGTATACGACACCTCTCTTGTAATGCAACAACTATTGGATATCGATTTGAGGTCATGGAAGGAATCCAAAGTGAAATTCATCACCCAATGGTTTGCACAGTTAGAGCATCTCAACAAACTTCGGGACCCGCAGCGTCCACTTGACTATGATACTGTCAAAACTCATCTATGCAAAGCATGCAGCAGCAGCTTCCAACTCAGTGAGCAATTCTGTAAGGTTAGTGATCCGCCTGAATCACATGATATGATCCGATTTCGACAACATGAAGCTATTGCTATCAGTGACCTTAAAAACACCCTTCTTCTAGAGGCAACACGGCTGGACTCCCAGGCATCACTCACACAGCCAAGTAGTCGAGCCTCTGTCAAGGCGCATACACATGACCTTTCTTCTATGACCCATTCAACATATTCCGGCATCACAGACGATACATCCCCCTGTTTGCCTCCTATTGAATTCTATGGTGACTATCAAGATTATGCTGTGTACAAAGCTGGACGGACACCAGACCCAAGCACCAGGTTACCATCTCCAGTTTGGTCTGTCCTCTCCAAGCATGGTATGAAACACTGGCTTGGTTTCACCACAGACGACAAGAAGAAACTAGTCGCAAGCCTACGCACCGAGCTCTTAGATACAGCACCTGCTCTAGACCCCAATTCCAGCAAACCCATCACTCGAAGAGCTTATGAGCACCATACTGCCGAGCAAGAACTTACATCTACAGAGGAAGCCTCAGCCAGGACTGCATTCCATGAATCCCTCGGAGTTTTCAAGGCATCCTCCCAAGCTGATAACCGACCACTAAAGTCATCTGTTTCCCCTGCGCACCCAGCTCGGTTCCTTGCTGATAATCCTGATGTACTTTACAAGAAAGAAGGCAATGTCTATGTTCCTGTTGGCCAGTCATCTCTATCTGCAAATTTTCATCATTGGGCCCCGCTAGACTGTGAGTCTCCTGCGTTGCCAGCAACCCCACCTGATGTATATCACTGTAGCAAAACCAATGTCTCCACGCCTGGTTACGCTATGGTTGACAGAGGTGCGAACGGTTGTATCATGGGACACGATGCGTGTCTCATCTCTAAAGACATTCCTCCTAGATTCGTCAATGTTACCGGGATCAACAATCATCAGATTCAGAACATCCCCATTGCAACATGCGGCGCCTACTCCGTGTCCAATCGAGGTCCGGTCATCATCATCTTTCATGAATGTGCCTACACAGGACAACACCCATCCATCCTGTCTTCCCCACAGATGGAAGCTTATTTTTCAATTGTTGATGACACATCCATCAAAGTGGGAGGAATGCAAGTCATCACCACTACAGATGGACACGTGTTCCCACTTAGTATTCGACATGGGTTACCATACCTGGCAATGCGCAAATATACAACTGAAGAATACGCGCGGCTTCCACATGTGGTCATGACAAGTGACCAACATTGGAACCCATCTGTACTTGATGGCACTTATACCCCTCAAGATGACACTTTCCTTCAAAAATATCCTCCTCTCCCATCTATGCTTCCGTATCAAGATTATGATGAATTTGGTGCACTTCGAGATGTCAACCTTGGCACCCCCTCTACAATCGCATCATTCATGTCTGACAGTACCACCCCAGTCCTTCAGCCATTGGATGCTTACTGACACCTCCTTTTGGCTCAGTCCTACTGACTATATTCACCAGGAAGTCCTCAGCCGATGTTCTCTACGATCCCCTTCTCACTGGATCACTGCTGCTTCGCACGTCCAATCACCCACTGATATGGATTACCTATCATTGAAGCCCTTCTTTGGATGGATCTCCCTTGATCGTATCAAAGCTACCTTCGACAATTCCACACAGTATGGCTCCTTATCTGTTAGTCCGGACGGTAACATATTCAAAAGGTTTCAATCACCACAGCCTAGCCATGAATGTCCGACCTTTCAATGATGATGTTCTATCTGATGTCATCTATTCCGATACCCCTGCTGTCAATGGTGGCTCCAAAATAGCTCAAGTTTTCTTTGGCCGGAAATCTCATATCATTCATGTTGAAGAAATGAGGACTACTGCTGATTTCCTCCCTTGCCTACAAAATTTTGTTCGTCAATGGGGCAGACCACTCAGACTGCTTTGTGACCATGGATCTTACCAGTCCAGCAAGCCTGTCCTTGACTACCTCAAGATGATGTGGATTGGTCTATGGCAAAGTGAACCATACCATCAGCACCAAAACCTCTTCGAGCGAAGATACCAGACCTTCAAACGCATTGTTAACAGGATAATGGACCGTACAGGAACCCCGCCTCATCTCTGGCTCCTGTGTATGACCTATGTTGGCCGCCTGCTAAATCACCTGTCTGATCCCACTCTTTCTGACAAACAACCAATCTTCATTGCCACTGGTACCCTCGGTGATATCAGCCCCTACCTCAGTTTCTTTTGGTTTGAGCCTGTCTATTACAAAACCCCTGACACCCAGTTTGGCTCCCAGCCCACTGAATGCCTTGGTCATTTTGTTGGCATCGCTGAGCATGTTGGAAATAGTCTCTGTTTTACCATCTGGGACCCAATCACCAATAAGCTACTTGATCGATCTTGTGTCCGCACTGCTTTAACTCCCGAGCACCGCAATAAGCGTGCTGGCTTGTTCACTGATGATGGCTTCATTGCATGGCGCAACGCTAAAGATGCTTCCTCTACCCCTCAGTCCTTTGGTGACAGTCCCTCACGTCACTCTCCTCCCGCGGCCGATCCAGCTCCAACACCACCATCGCCTATCCCCCTTCCTCAGCCGTCTTTGCCTACCTTTCTCTATTCCAAAGTTCCTAATACGCGAAGCTATGTACCTTCTCCTCTCCCTAACAACTATGGGGAGATTCTTGATGGTCCTCCAACACTCCACATCTTCAGCAAAACCCCTGCCGGTGTTCCTGTCACTGAAGATGATTTTGGTCCCCCTGAGCTAGCATATTTTGATGTTAGTGACGCCATACCTCCAACCACCAATCCGGCTATCCCGTCTGTAGGCCCATCTAAGGTAGTTGTTACTGATGCAGAAGGCAACGCCCAATTTGATGATGATGGCAAACCCATCACCATCCCTGCTATCCCTGTTGCTGACTTGCAAGGTCGCTCTTTCCTTATGCCCCTCCCTGATGGCACCCAGAAAAGAATGACAGTTGTTGACGTTGAAAACAGCATTGAGCAAAATAAGGACTTCATCAAATTCAAGTGCAAGCATACAGATGATGAACTTGAAGATATCATTGCCTACAATGATGTCATGAACTACATCCACAGAGATGTCACCCAAGAAGATGGCAAACTTTGGTCATTTCGCCGCATACTTGGCCATCAAGGTCCACTTGACAGCAAGCATCCTCAATACAAAGGTTCCAAATACAACCTATGGATTGAGTGGGAAAACATGGAGCGTACCTATGAACCTCTCTCCAATGTAGCTGCAGACGATCCTGTTACTGTAGCCAAATATGCAAAGGATAACAGCATGCTTGATCAACCTGGTTGGAAACATCTCAAACGCATTGTTTCCCTTGCCCGAAGAACCAAGAAGTTAGACAGGCTAATCCATCAAGCCAAACTTCGCTCATTTCGAACTGCTCCACAGTACCAGTATGGATTCAAAGTACCTCGCAATCATGAAGAAGCTATCCAGTTCGATACTGCAAATGGCAACACCAAATGGCAAGATGCCATAGCTCTAGAGATGTCGCAGCTCCAAGAATATGACACCTTTATTGACAAAGGTATCTACAAGGCTAGCAATATACCCATTGGTTTCCAACAAATCAAGGTCCACATGATTTATGCAGTCAAGCATGATGGTCGACACAAAGCACGGCTAGTTGCAAATGGCAATCTCACTGAAGCTCCCGTCCACAGTGTATATGCAGGAGTTGTTTCCCTTCGGGGCCTACGCATGTGCCTATTCCTTGCCGAACTGAATAGCTTAGAAGCATGGGGAACTGACATTGGTAATGCGTACCTTGAAGCGGTCACCTGTGAGAAAGTATGCATCAAGGCTGGCGCTGAATTTGGACCATTAGCAGGCCACCTCCTATTGATTTACAAGGCCCTATATGGACTACGATCATCTGGCAAGTGTTTTGGTGATCTACTTGCTGCCTGCCTTGCTGAACTAGGTTTCGAAAGATCCAAGGCAGAACCTGAAATCTTTATCAAACCTGGCAACAACAAACATGGGGAGCCAGTATATGAGCTCATATGCACATATGTTGATGACCTTTGCCTATGTATGGCCAATCCTGAAGCTTTTCTGATAATCCTACAGTCTGAACCTTATAATTTCAAATTAAAGGGTTCTGGGCCAATGAACTTTCATTTGGGATGTGGATTCGAAAGAGACGAACATGGTGTGCTCTGCATGAACCCCATCAAGTTCATCGAGAAAATGGAGGCCTCATATGTACAAATGTTTGGCTGCAAACCTACCACCAGATTCCATTCACCACTTGCTGAGAACGACCATCCAGAGTTAGACTCAACATCCTTCCTAAGTGATACTGATATCCAAAAGTATCAAAGCATGATTGGATCACTTCAATGGGTCATAGCTATTGGACGTTTTGACGTGCAAACTGCAGTCATGACATTGTCAAGTTTTCGAGTGCAGCCTAGGGAAGGCCATCTCAACAGAGCCAAAAGAATCTACGGGTACATCTCCAAGTTTCGACACTTCAAAATCCGATTCAGAGTGGGCGCCCCAGATTTTGTACTCACTGAAGGCACCAGTACCGACTGGTCTAATACCGTATATGGGGAGCATTCTGAAGATCTACCAAGTGATGCTCCTACCCCCCTCGGCAAGGTAGTTGTACTGTCTCATTTTTACGATGCTAACTTAATGCATGACATTCTAAGTGGCAAAGCTGTAACTGGTATTCTGCATTTTGCCAATAAGACCCCCATCATGTGGTTCTCCAAGAAGCAAGCAACATCCGAAACAGCCACCTTTGGTGCTGAGTTTGTATCTGCTAGAACCTGCATCGAGCAAATCGTTGACATTCGACAGTCATTCAGATACCTTGGTACTAGAGTGCACGACACGTCCTACACATGGGGAGATAATGAAAAGATGATCCAAACTTCCACATTCCCATATGCAAGGCTCCACAAGAGGCATCACATCCTTTCATATCACTATGTTAGGAGCATGATCGCAAGGGGTTTCGTCTTTATGCAGCACCTTGCAGGCAAGGATAATTGTGCTGATATCCTCACAAAGCATTGGGGATATTCAGTGGTGTATCCATTGCTCAAGCCTATCTTTCACTACTGTGGGAACACGGGTGATTTGTTACAGGACGATTGCATCGGTTCTTAGTCAATGCTTTCACATGGACACATGGGGAGTATTAAATTCCTTTCATGCTCGGCATATCAGTATGTGACAATGGTACAATGGTATCTCATTCCTTACTTCCACATGTACAGATTGGTTGCACGCGAATCATGATGTTTATCATCATGGACCAAATGGCTCAATTTGGTGAGCTAAGTGTCTCATTTTTGACCAAATGGCTCAGTCTTGCGAGCCAAATGATCGTCACTCGTACGATCGAACTATTCGATACTTAAAGATCAAAGAGAGAACACACGCAGAAACTAGCATATGCTAGCAATCTCATTAAGTGTTTTGTTTTCAAGAAAAGACAGCAGAGGTTCGATCCTTGTGTTCACGAACTTGTTTCTGCTGCACAAAATACGTGTTGTATTAGCGGCAACACGAATTACATGGTATACCATGTTGTATTTCCAACAACACGGTAATTTACCATACAAATACTCGTAATTTCATCGTGCTGTATTAGCAGCAGCACGCTTTAAAGTGCTATCTTGCTCCCCAGCAAGCTAAAGCGCATTCTTTTAGATTATTTGATTATTCAACCTTAAACCTTGCATCGGACGCTCTTGCGTCCTACTGTAGAACTACAAGCCTAAGATCTAACTGACTGAGCCCACCGGTAGTCAGAATAGATCTGATTGAATGGCGAGCCTTCAATCGTAGTGGATATCAGAGAAACATTAGATTACAACGGACCGGCACCTCAACCGGCCCGCAGCTACAGATCGTGTTGCTCTTCTTTGCCTTTGGAAGAATCAGCTCAACAGCCAGTTTCAAAAGGAAATTAACACTTTTCAGTCCCTAACCAAAATATAATTCAGTCATCAATTCAAAAACCAACCAGATTTTAGCACAGTGCAAATCCTGCCAATTCCCGATTAAAATATAACTCAGTCATCAACCCAAAAACCAACCTGATTTGAACACAGTGCAAATCTTTTCAGTCCCTAACCAAAATATAATTTAGTCATCAATTCAAAAACCAACCAGATTTTAGCACAGTGCAAATCCTGCCAATTCCCGACTAAAATATAACTCAGTCATCAACCCAAAAACCAACCTGTTTTGAACAAAATGCAAATCTTTTCAGTCCCTAACTAAAATATAACTCAGTCATAAATTCAAAAACCAACCAGATTTTAGCACAGTGCAAATCCTGCCAATCCCCGGCTAAAATATAACTCAGTCAATAACCCAAAAACCCACCAGATTTTAGCATTGTGCAAATCCTGCCAGTCGCCGACCAAAATATAACTCAGTCATCAACCCAAAAACCCACCAGATTTGAACACAGTGCAAATCTTTCCAGTCCCTAACCAAAATATAATTAAATCCTCAACCCTAAAACCCACCAGATTTAGACACAGTGCAAATCTTTCCAGTCCCTAACTAAAATATCACTCAGTCATCAACCCAAAAACCAACCAGATTTTAGCACAGTGCAAATCCTGCCAATTCCCGACTAAAATATAACTCAGTCATCAATCCAAAAACCCACCAGATTTTAGCACAGTGCAAATCCTGCCAATCCCTGACTAAAATATAACTCAGTCATTAACCCAAAAACCAACCCTATTTGAACACAGTGCAAATCTTTTCAGTCCCTAACCAAAATATAATTAAATCGTCAACCCTAAAACCTACTTGATTTAGACACAGTGCAAATCTTTCCAGTCCCTAACCAAAATATAACTCAGTCAATAACCCAAAAACCCACCAGATTTTAGCATTGTTCAAATCCTGCCAATCCCCGACTGAAATATAACGCAGTCATCAACCCAAAAATCAACCAGATTTTAGCACAGTGCAAATCCTGCCAATTCCCGACTAAAATATAACTCAGTCATCAACCCAAAAACCCACCAGATTTTAGCACAGTGCAAATCCTGCCAATTCCCAACTAAAATATAACTCAGTCATCAACCCTAAACCAACCAGATTTGAACACAGTGCAAATCTTTTCAGTCCCTAACCAAAATATAATTAAATCGTCAACCCTAAAACCCACCAGATTTAGACACAGTGCAAATCTTTCCAGTCCCTAACCAAAATATAACTCAGTCAATAACCAAAAAACCCACCAGATTTTACCATTGTGCAACTCCTGCCAATCCCCGACTAAAATATAACGCAGTCATCAACCCAAAAACCCACCAGATTTTAGCACATTCCAAATCCTGCCAATCCCCGACTAAAATATAACTCAGTCATCAACCCAAAAACCAACCAGATTTGAACACAGTGCAAATCTTTCCAGTCTCTAACCAAAATATAATGACGTCAACCCTAAAACCCACCAGATTTAGACACAGTGCAAATCTTTCCAGTCCCTAACCAAAATATAACTCAGTCAATAACCAAAAAACCCACCAGATTTTACCATTGTGCAACTCCTGCCAATCCCCGACTAAAATATAACGCAGTCATCAACCCAAAAACCAACCAGATTTTAGCACATTCCAAATCCTGCCAATCCCCGACTAAAATATAACTCAGTCATCAACCCAAAAACCAACCAGATTTGAACACAGTGCAAATCTTTCCAGTCTCTAACCAAAATATAATGACGTCAACCCTAAAACCCACCAGATTTAGACACAGTGCAAATCTTTCCAGTCCCTAACCAAAATATAACTCAGTCATCAATTCAAAAACCAACCAGATTTTAGCACAGTGCAAATCCTGCCAATTCCTGACTAAAATATAACTCAGTCAATAACCCAAAAACCCACCAGATTTTAGCATTGTGCAAATCCTGCCAATCCCCGACTAAAATATAACGCAGTCATCAACCCAAAAACCAACCAGATTTTAGCACAGTGCAAATCCTGCCAATCCCCGACTAAAATATAACTCAGTCATCAACCCAAAAACCAACCTGATTTGAACACAGTGCAAATCTTTTCAGTCCCTAACCAAAATATAACTCAGTCATCAATTCAAAAACCAACCAGATTTTAGCACAGTGCAAATCCTGCCAATTCCCGACTAAAATATAACTCAGTCAATAACCCAAAAACCCACCAGATTTTAGCATTGTTCAAATCCTGCCAATCCCTGACTAAAATATAACGCAGTCATCAACCCAAAAACCAACCAGATTTTAGCACAGTGCAAATCCTGCCAATTCCCGACTAAAATATAACTCAGTCATCAACCCAAAAAACCACCAGATTTTAGCACAGTGCAAATCCTGCCAATACCCGACTAAAATATAACTCAGTCATCAACCCAAAAACCAACCAGATTTGAACACAGTGCAAATCTTTTCAGTCCCTAACCAAAATATAATTAAATTTTCAACCATAAAACTCACCAGATTTGAACACAGTGCAAATCTCTCCAGTCCCTAACCAAAATATAACTCAGTCATCAATTCAAAAACCAACCAGATTTTAGCACAGTGCAAATCCCGCCAATTAACACTGTGCAAATCTTTCCAGTCTCTTACCAAAATATAATTCAATCGTGAACCAAAAAACCAACCACATTTGAACACAGTGCAAATCCTGCCGATCCCCGACCAAAATATAACTCAGTAATCAACAAAAAAACCCACCTGATTTGAAGACAGTGCAAATTCTTCCGACCCCCGACCAAAATATAATTCAATCGTGAACCAAAAAACCAACCATATTTGAACACAGTGCAAATCCTGCCGATCCCTGAGCAAAATATAACTCAGTAATCAACCAAAAAACCCACCTGATTTGAAGACAGTGCAAATTCTTCCGACCCCCGACCAAAATATAATTCAATCGTGAACCAAAAAACCAACCATATTTGAACACAGTGCAAATCCTGCCGATCCCCGAGCAAAATATAACTCAGTAATCAACCAAAAAACCCACCTGATTTGAAGACAGTGCAAATTCTTCCGACCCCCGACCAAAATATAATTCAATCGTCAACGCAAAAACCCACCAATTTTTGCACAGTGCAAATCTTTCCAGTCCCTAATCAAAATATAACTCGTTCGTCAAAGACCGAACTTACAAATCCTGCCCATCCCCAACCTTAAATCAACTTGATTATCTATTTATATTATGTGTCCAGTTCAGACAGCGATAGTTCTGACAGCAGTTCCAATTGAGTAGCAAGGGTGAATGTAACGACTTACTTAAATTATTGTTTAATATTACTAAAGAGGGTTAGCTCTAAGTACAGTTTTGCGAGATACATATGCGCTCATAATATAACAGCCTTCGTATTTTGGATTCGAACAGCAATGTAATACTAATGGATTGAACAATAGAGTATCGCCTGACCTCAATGGCACTTTTACTCCATACGCAGGGAAGACAAAGTAATAAATCACCTCTTCATCACTTACATGTTTTGGAGCAATAACTGTCAGCCTTGTGTAGAACATATCGGCATCGGTATGGCATTTTGAGTGATAATCCTTTCCAATAGCAAAGGCCGTTGCGTGATGGCCGATTGCATTCAACGTTGTACGATTAACAACCTCATTCATCACAGTCGTTTCAAGGTTGACAAATTTGGACATTGGAGTTAAACTGAGCTGCATTTCCTTCACAATGTGTAGGGCTTTCTGTTCAAGGTTGTATTTCGTTGTCGAGTCCACATTTTTTTTGAAAACGTACACACCATTTCCTGATTTCAATCGATTTGGTCTCATCCCAACAATAGCATATCCACTGTTTACACTGTCACATTTGGTTCCTCGACCTATTTTGGGTTTAGATTCAACAATCTGCCCAGCAAATGTTCTTGTGATTTCTATATTTTTGGGAGTACCCAAGCGTCATTTTGCGATTTGTGTGGAAGCTTTTGCAAAGATTCTCAATGATGGTTCTGATTCTGCAAATGCTAGAACAAACTTCTCGTTGGTACTATCCAATGTCGTGAAACTGTCTATAGAGACTGCTTGTGCCAAAGAATATTTCTTCTCTTCAACTGTTGTCCGGCCCCAATTCGTATCCAGGAATTTTCCTTTAAACCCATTTTTGTTAACTGTTTTCAATGCTATTTCCTCGACATGTTTGAAAATTGCTTTTGTATCTCGATTCCTGTTGCCTTCTGCAGTCTTGTTAGGTTTGATCTCCGACAAGTGTTTGTAAGTCTGGTGGATTGTTGATGAGGATGGTGCTGCGTTTTGGAGAAAATTTGAAGTCGTTTTCTTTCTCTCAGTCTTCCCGCGTTTCCTCCTGGATTTTTGTTTGATTGCTTTTGCTGGCAATTGCTTTGTTGTTGATTTGAATCCCATTGTTGTTGGATCGATTTGCCGTACCGCGGATTCGTTGCAGCTTGCCGGTGGAGGAGGAGCGTTTTCGCTGATTCGTTGCCGCTTGCCGGTGGAGGAGGAGCGTTTTCGCTGATTCGTTGCCGCTTGCCGGTGGAGGAGGAGCGTTTTCGCTGATTCGTTGCCGCTTGCCGGTGGAGGAGGAGGAGCGTTTTCGCTGATTCGTTGCTGCTTGCCGGTGGAGGAGGAGCGTTTTCGCTGATTCGTTGCCGCTTGCCGGTGGAGGAGGAGGAGCGTTTTCGCTGATTCGTTGCCGCTTGCCGGTGGAGGAGGAGCGTTTTCGCTGATTCGTTGCCGCTTGCCGGTGGAGGAGGAGCGTTTTCGCTGATTCGTTGCCGCTTGCCGGTGGAGGAGGAGGAGCATTTTCGCTGATTCGTTGCCGCTTGCCGGTGGAGGAGGAGGAGCGTTTTCGCTGATTCGTTGCCGCTTGCCGGTGGAGGTGGAGGAGCGTTTTCGCTGATTCGTTGCCGCTTGCCGGTGGAGGAGGAGGAGCGTTTTCGCTGATTCGTTGCCGCTTGCCGGTGGAGGAGGAGGAGCGTTTTCGCTGATTCGTTGCCGCTTGCCGGTGGAGGAGGAGCGTTTTCGCTGATTCGTTGCCGCTTGCCGGTGGAGGAGGAGCGTTTTCGCTGATTCGTTGCCGCTTGTGGGTGGAGGAGCGTTTTCGCTGATTCGTTGCCGCTTGCCGGTGGAGGAGGAGCGTTTTCGCTGATTCGTTGCCGCTTGCCGGTGGAGGAGGAGGAGCGTTTTCGCTGATTCGTTGCCGCTTGCCGGTGGAGGTGGAGGAGCGTTTTCGCTGATTCGTTGCCGCTTGCCGGTGGAGGAGGAGCGTTTTCCCTGATTCGTTGCCGCTTGCCGGTGGAGGAGGAGCGTTTTCGCTGATTCGTTGCCGCTTGCCGGTGGATGAGGAGCGTTTTCGCTGATTCGTTGCCGCTTCCCGGTGGAGGAGGAGCGTTTTCGCTGATTCGTTGCCGCTTGCCAGTGGAGGAGGAGGAGCGTTTTCGCTGATTCGTTGCCGCTTGCCGGTGGAGGTGGAGGAGCGTTTTCGCTGATTCGTTGCCGCTTGCCGGTGGAGGAGGAGCGTTTTCGCTGATTCGTTGCCGCTTGCCGGTGGAGGAGGAGGAGCGTTTTCGCTGATTCGTTGCCGCTTGCCGGTGGAGGAGGAGCTTTTTCGCTGATTCGTTGCCACTTGCCGGTGGAGGAGGAGGAGCGTTTTCGCTGATTCGTTGCCGCTTGCCGGTGGAGGAGGAGCGTTTTCGCTTATTTGTTGCCGCTTGCCGGTGGAGGAGGAGGAGCGTTTTCGCTGATTCGTTGCCGCTTGCCGGTGGAGGAGCGTTTTCGCTGATTCGTTGCCGCTTGCCGGTGGAGGTGGAGGAGCGTTTTCGCTGATTCGTTGCCGCTTGCCGGTGGAGGAGCGTTTTCGCTGATTCGTTGCCGCTTGCCAATGGAGGAGCGTTTTCGCTGATTCGTTGCCGCTTGTGGGTGGAGGAGCGTTTTCGCTGATTCGTTGCCGCTTGCCGGTGGAGGAGGAGCGTTTTCGCTGATTCGTTGCCGCTTGCCGGTGGAGGAGGAGCGTTTTCGCTGATTCGTTGCCGCTTGCTGGTGGAGGTGGAGGAGCGTTTTCGCTGATTTGTTGCCGCTTGCCGGTGGTGGAGGAGCGTTTTCGCTGATTCGTTGCCGCTTGCCGGTGGAGGAGGAGCGTTTTCGCTGATTCGTTGCCGCTTGCCGGTGGAGGAGGAGGAGCGTTTTCGCTGATTCGTTGCCGCTTGCCGGTGGAGGTGGAGGAGCGTTTTCGCTGATTTGTTGCCGCTTGCCGGTGGAGGAGGAGCGTTTTCGCTGATTCGTTGCCGCTTGCCGGTGGAGGAGGAGGAGCGTTTTCGCTGATTCGTTGCCGCTTGCCGGTGGAGGTGGAGGAGCGTTTTCGCTGATTCGTTGCCGCTTGCCGGTGGAGGAGGAGCGTTTTCGCTGATTCGTTGCCGCTTGCTGGTGGAGGTGGAGGAGCGTTTTCGCTGATTTGTTGCCGCTTGCCGGTGGAGGAGGAGCGTTTTCGCTGATTCGTTGCCGCTTGCCGGTGGAGGAGGAGGAGCGTTTTCGCTGATTCGTTGCCGCTTGCCGGTGGAGGTGGAGGAGCGTTTTCGCTGATTTGTTGCCGCTTGCTGGTGGAGGAGGAGCGTTTTCCCTGATTCGTTGCCGCTTGCCGGTGGAGGAGGAGCGTTTTCGCTGATTCGTTGCCGCTTGCCGGTGGAGGAGGAGGAGCGTTTTCGCTGATTCGTTGCCGCTTGCCGGTGGAGGTGGAGGAGCGTTTTCGCTGATTCGTTGCCGCTTGCCGGTGGAGGAGGAGCGTTTTCGCTGATTCGTTGCCGCTTGCTGGTGGAGGTGGAGGAGCGTTTTCGCTGATTTGTTGCCGCTTGCCGGTGGAGGAGGAGCGTTTTCGCTGATTCGTTGCTGCTTGCCGGTGGAGGAGGAGGAGCGTTTTCGCTGATTCGTTGCCGCTTGCCGGTGGAGGTGGAGGAGCGTTTTCGCTGATTCGTTGCCGCTTGCCGGTGGAGGAGGAGCGTTTTCGCTGATTCATTGCCGCTTGCCGGTGGAGGAGGAGCGTTTTCGCTGATTCGTTGCCGCTTGCCGGTGGAGGAGGAGGAGCATTTTCGCTGATTCGTTGCCGCTTGCCGGTGGAGGAGGAGCGTTTTCGCTGATTCGTTGCCGCTTGCCGGTGGAGGAGGAGCGTTTTCGCTGATTCGTTGCCGCTTGCCGGTGGAGGTGGAGGAGCGTTTTCGCTGATTCGTTGCCGCTTGCCGGTGGAGGAGGAGCGTTTTCGCTGATTCGTTGCCGCTTGCCGGTGGAGGAGGAGCGTTTTCGCTGATTCGTTGCCGCTTGCCGGTGGAGGAGGAGCGTTTTCGCTGATTCGTTGCCGCTTGCCGGTGGAGGAGGAGCGTTTTCGCTGATTCGTTGCCGCTTGCCGATGGAGGAGGAGGAGCGTTTTCGCTGATTCGTTGCCGCTTGCCGGTGGAGGTGGAGGAGCGTTTTCGCTGATTCGTTGCCGCTTGCCGGTGGAGGAGGAGGAGCGTTTTCGCTGATTCGTTGCCGCTTGCCGGTGGAGGAGGAGGAGCGTTTTCGCTGATTCGTTGCCGCTTGCCGGTGGAGGAGGAGCGTTTTCGCTGATTCGTTGCCGCTTGCCGGTGGAGGAGGAGCGTTTTCGCTGATTCGTTGCCGCTTGTGGGTGGAGGAGCGTTTTCGCTGATTCGTTGCCGCTTGCCGGTGGAGGAGGAGCGTTTTCGCTGATTTGTTGCCGCTTGCCGGTGGAGGAGGAGCGTTTTCGCTGATTCGTTGCCGCTTGCCGGTGGAGGTGGAGGAGCGTTTTCGCTGATTCGTTGCCGCTTGCCGGTGGAGGAGGAGGAGCGTTTTCGCTGATTCGTTGCCGCTTGCTAGTGGAGGAGGAGGAGCGTTTTTGAAAAGAATTCACCGTGTAACGCGTATCGCACGTACGAAGAGTCACAAAGGCAAATAACCTTATTCGTAAGGTTATTTAACCTGAGTGAATAATCGTCGGTGATTAATCCATGTGGATTGTCTCTTAGGGAAATTCTTCCCGTCAGCTCACTCTTCGAAGAATTAACAACTCTAAAACACTATCATGCCCTAAAATCTACGTACAACCTAGTACTAATTCTACATGATAAGGTACAATAACATGTGATATTTACTGAGAATATCACGGTGAATTACGGTAACAGAAAGACCGATCGAAGATGGTTTTGCGTGTGTTTTGTGTCTTAAGATTGCATGTGTTTTGTACGGTAAAATTACACGATGACGACGAGTAATTTGACGACGAGTAATTAACCTGTCGATCAACAATCGACGAGGACGATTGAACTGTAACAACAGTTGTTCTACTCACTAAGTCAATCGATCGTAAGATCGATTGCGTTTGCTGTTTGTTACGACACACTTTCTCTAGTTTATCAGACCCAGCATCCTACAATGCTGAGGATCGAATGGCGTTTCCCACCGAGAAACGCAGTTTGAGCTCGAAGACCAGACTAATCCGGACTAGCCTGATCAGCTACCGGCATCAACCCTCAAGGATGTAAAAGAGGCAGTTGCCTGTGGAGCCCTGGAACAGACCAACACCAGGGCGGTCTCCCTGAAAGAAGAGACCAAAGAACCGAACCAAGGTGGTGGCTCCACCGGGTTTCGGGATCCAGCAAAACAAGCAAGGGAAAAGACACTGGACGATTCAGCTGAACGAATCGCCCAGGTTGGCATCAGTTGAAAGGAATCAATATCCGAGAACACTGATCTTTCACTGAAAACAAGAATGACGTGAGCCAGAAGATTGAGCCTCAAGTATTCTGTGGTGAAACAGATTGGAAGGAACAGATTACAAAGAGAATCTGCCCGCACGAAAACGAAAATCCAAAGATATGAGAACACCAATCCCGAAGATCGGAAAGATCCAAAAATGAAAAGGAGAACACTAAAAGGAGAACACTAAATTCTCAGGAAACAATCTTTCAATCTTTCACTACAGAAATACAGAATGAGCAAAATCCCAAGAAAGGATAGGAAAGCTCACAATCTTGATTTGCAACAAAAGCAAAAGCTCAAACAATACAAAACTAAACGGAACGAAAATTCGATCCGAATAGTCGAAAAGTATAGTCAGAAAGTATAAACAAAACCGGAACGAAAATTCGATCCGGATATACAAATACAAACAGATAAACAAATCACACTCGGCAGTCACAAACGATTAATACCCATCCCTCACATCCAATCCTTCGATTCGATTACACTCTCCCACCACATACCACCATCGATTGAATATTCAATATCCCATCGAATATCATCCATACTCCTCCAAAATAATTCGAAACTCCGTTACAATTCATCACCATGGTACGAACTAGAGCGGACGACGACATGGAAGAAACAAAAATGGAATTGGATGACGATGACGATGATGATTCAGACGATGAAGATTTGGAAGAGAAATTGGAAGATAAAATCATGGAAGTCATGGAAAGGGCCTTAGAGGACCCAGAATCAAACTCAACCATGAAGAGAATCATCGACCAAGAAATAAAGAAAAGAGTCAGGGCAATGAGAGATGCAGAAAGAAAGGGTGTGAATCCAGATGACGCGGATAGCGAAAATGAGGATGAAGGAATCGATGCTGACCAAAATGCAGAGAACGCAAGAGCTGAACGGCTAGGAAGGAGGTCATCCCAACCCAGGATAAAAATCAGGGGATTCAACAATGGTAGATTTCTGAACCCAGAACAGCTTGCTTTCAGGAGCAGCCTAATGGATTTTGGTATAAACTATGAATCAGCTGAAGAAATAATGAGGGGAGGAATGTCTAATATTCGAGAAATTACAGACCTCAATAAGGAAAGCATTAAATCGTTCATGCACGGATTGAAAGCTATCAGTCCAGACTGTCCTAATCCAAAAAGTATCCACTACGGTAACAGACTATCATCGAGGCTCCTAACTTGGGCAAATTGGGCCCGGTACCAACCATTGATTGGAGTCAAGCCAATGGCTATCGACTGGAACGCAAACCCAAACAACTTGGAAATGCAGCAATTCAGAATCAAGATGATGGAATCAAGTGTGAAATCACAGGAAAAAGCAACTCCACCAGAGCTGAAGGACCTCACAAAAATTCAGGGAATGGGAGGAAGGCTTCCGACAAAACTTGAGATACAGATTCAACTCTGAGGGTTTTCCAATCTTGTATGTCATAAGGCCCCAAGAAATGGAAGAAGTTACTGATGAAGCCAGGGCTGGAACAGTCGGGCAAACTACAACAGATACTTATCCAACTTGGAGTGATTACAATGAAAGATGTGGTGTCCTGTCAGGTCCCCAGTATGATGAGGACAACAACGTTGTCTGGAGGTTGCTGTGCGATGCAACAAGAAAGGGTCCTGGTTGGGAATATGTAGCACATTTCCAAAACACTGCACTGAATTCTGGTAATGCCAGAAACGCTTTCATTTCTCTCATGCAACACGCTTACACTGATACCAATATCACTATGGTTCTGAATAAGACATACCAGGATATGAAAGATTCACACTACACTGGAGATTCCAAGGGTTATGACTGGAACAAGCACAAGCGAAATTGGACTGCTTTCCATGGAACGATTCTTAGATTTGAAAAGAATCATAATGAAAGAAGATTTGTCTGGGATTTTATCAATTCAATCAGTGACGAGCGACTTGATGCTGCAAAAGCAGATGCAATTGATGAGAGCAAAGACTATCGTGACAACTTCAATGAATGTTTGATTCTATTCACCAATCGACTTGGATTGAAAAAGCTTGCAACAGGGAAGAGTAAAAGAGGTTCCAGAAGTTTGTATTCTATGGGCACAACCAGCAACAAGAAGCAAAAGACAACTGGAACTTTTACAGGAAAAGTTGAGTGCAAGCCCTATCCAACAAGTGTTTATAAAACAATGTCAAAAGAACAGCGCCAGGAGCTTTACCAGATGAGACAGGCTAAAAAGAAACGAAATCTCAAGGCTGCTGAGACCAAAAAGAAAGAAACTGAAAATGAAGGCGCTGGTGACAGTTTTGGATCAAAATCTAAGAAATGACATAATAACCGGACACTATCACTAGAACACAAATTGTTAAAAATGGTGAGCCGGTCATTATACCAGATGAATGTCCCTGTAGGATTTGATGATGGGGAAAATGAAGAAGGATATTGTGAGTTAGATTCACATGCAGATACTACTGCAGCAGGAAGCAATATGGTATTGCTGAATCCTGATCAAATCACAACACACGTTGATGTTGCACCTTTTTCTGAAGAGTACAAGCCCATCAAGAAAATCCCCATTGGAAGCTGTGCGACTGCATGGACAAATCCAACCTCAGGCCAAGTATATATCATAGTGTTTCATCAAGCACTGTACTTTGGGGACAAATTGAAAAACAGCTTGATATGCCCAAATCAAGTGAGGGACTGCAATTTCAACTCTGTTGAAGAAACACCTCGCCAATTTGATCCACGATCCAAGCATGGAATTACAATTCAAACTCCACTGGAGGATGATGATCCGAAGAAAGTTTTTATCAAACTGAGTATGAGAAATGTGATATCATATTTTCCCACACGAAAGCCCACAAGACTGGAACTTGATGAATGTCAACATTTGATAGCAACAAATGATACTCCCTGGGATCCACATTCACTGAAGTTCAGGATGGCCGAGCTAGCCATTGACAATGGAGATCCAATTTCAGGGGACCAATTCAGCCTTCAAGCTATGTCGACCGAAGAGGACCAAGCAATGGAGGAAAGTTCTGTTGTAACAGAACCTGCTAGTAATGTTACAAATACACTTCCCAAGACCAGCTTAGGAAAAGAACTGCATCCAAGTGTCATGCAGCAATGCAAACTGATGAGGGTCCATCAAGTGTCCACAAGGAGAATGCTCACAGAATGCCAGATTGCAACAGATGGAAATATAGCTCATCGGATTTCTTCAGTAAGGAATATCTCAAGCGCGCGAAGGGTAGACCAATTTTTGTTTGATGATACAGAATTTGACTTTATGGAAGCTCCTGAAGCAGAATCAAAACAGGCCCCTAGCTTGCAAGAAATTGACAATACACTTGAGAGAAGGTCTCTTGACAGAAGAAATCAATGGGGGCCATCAGTGATAACAATTGAAGGTCCAAACAAAGTTGACTGTGAACGCCTAGCCAAAACTTGGAACATCAGTTTCAAGAAAGCTGAACAGACACTGAAAGTCACGACGCAGAAGGCACTCAGGAATTTGCAATCACCATTGATGAAGCGACTTCCTACTCAGCGCTTCAGGAACAAAAGAGTCGCACAAGGAACCTGGTACACTGATACTTGGCATGCCAGGACTACCAGTATTATGAGGCAAGAAAAATGTGCACAGATCTTTACAAATGGAAATGGGTTTGAAGTATTTATACCAATACAGGACAAGTCCCAGGCGCATCAAGGATTGAAAACATTCATTCACGAAATTGGAATCCCAGAGCATTTGATTTCTGATGGTGCACCAGAACAAGGATCTCCAAGAACCTACAAGACACACTGGAATTCAATTGTAAAGCGCAACCATATCCATCAGACGTTCATCCAACCACATTGCCCATTCCAAAATCGGGCAGAACAAGCAATTGGCCATCTTGGTAGCGCAATCACAACCAAGTCTGCAAAGAAGAAGTCACCAAGACGATTATGGTCATTTTGCGGTGAACTATGTGCAAACATAAGGCAGAGAACAGCATCAAACAACCCTTCTTCAATGGGGCGAACTCCATTTGAATTGGTTCATGGCTATAGGCCCGATATTACATTATACACTTCATCAGAATGGTATGATTTTGTGTTTTATTATGAAAAAGGTGATTCTTCCACCCGAGGTGTTGAAAGGCTGGCGCGATGGTTGGGTCCCTGTGGGAATAGGGTAGGTGGGGGTGATTGTTTCTGGCTCTTGCCCGAGTCAGCAATACCAATATCTACAAATTCAACAAGACCTGTAAAGGAATATGAATGGAGGGATAGAGATGTCCTAAGAAGAATGGAAGCGATCGACAAATCAATTGAATCCAAGATTGGAGATGAAGTCAAGGACAGCGCATCATTCTTCCAGGAAAACTACCCAGAGCCCCAAATAGAGCTATTTGAGAATCAAACAGTAAAAACACCGGATATGAAACTCGAAATGGCTGAGCCAGAAGCATCAGTAGAAGATGTAGATGAACCAGATGAATATCTGGGAAATGAAGTGATCATTGAAAGAGGTGACGAAAGACTCAGGTGCATTGTCAAGGATAGGGTTCGCGACTTGCAAAACAGACCAATAGGAACCAGAAATGAGAATCCCATACTAGACACGAGGCTGTATAAATTGCAACTACCTGATGGCACCATGGAGGAATACACGGCAAATATTGTTGCAGAAAGCCTATACAGCTCTGTTGATGATGACGGGAGGATGTTCACTCTACTAGATGAGCTCATTGACCATGAATGCGACAACACTGCACTAACTGATGATGAAGCCACGACCATAGCAAAAAATGGCAGAAAATCCCATAAACCTACCACTAGAGGTTGGAGGATTTTGGCCAGTTGGAAAGATGGCACTGAATCGTGGTGTAAGCTAAGTGATGTGAAAGAGTCATTTCCAGTGCAATTGGCCGAATATGCTATCAACAATAATCTTGAAAAAACACCAGCTTTCAGATGGTGGGTGCACAAAATTTTGAGGAGGAAGGAACGAATCCTTAAAGCGGCCAAAACAGCAAAGTATTGGTTGAAGACTCACAAATATGGTGTTGAATTGCCACATTCAATCAAACAAGCGCTGGCTATTGATAAGAAAACAGGCACTGACCACTGGGAAAGAGCAATTCATAAGGAAATGACAAATAATATGGCAGCGTTTGAATTTTCTGATGATGATGTTATTCCAGTTGGCCATAAACAGATAACAACCCACATGATTTTTGACATCAAGCTTGGGTCCCTAACAAGGAAGGCCAGGTTGGTAGGGGACGGCCACAAAGTCCCTGCAGTGGCCAAAGAAAATACTTATTCATCGGTTCCCAGTCGAGATTCAGTAAGAATATTCTTTCTGCTGGCAGCGCTGAATGATTTGAAGGTTCTCTCAGCTGATATTCAAAATGCATATTTGACAGCCCCGATTAAAGAGAAATACTTCCTAAAAGCGAGAGCAGAAGATGGTTTTCCACCTCACCTTGCAGGAAGACCTTGTAAGATTGTCCGGGCATTGTATGGACTGCCGGTTGCTGGTGCATCTTTCAGGTCATACCTCACCCAGCATTTGAGAGATCTTGGATATTCACCTTGCAAGGCAGATCCGGATGTGCACTTAAGGATTGAAACCAGGAATGATGGATCCAGATACTGGGCAATGCTCATTGCATATGTAGATGATATCCTATGTTCTGGTGAAGATCCAAAGTTCCAGCTTGAAAACATTGAACGAAAGTTCAAATTGAAGGATGATACGATTGAAGAGCCAACTCTATATTTGGGAGCTGATATTGGGAAATTCTACTTTGAAGATGATTCAAAGCCAAGATGGTCATTATCAAGCACTAAGTACACAGCGAAAGCTGTTGCAGCAGTCGAACAAGAGTTAGGAACTGAAAAATATGGCTACAAGTATCTACCAAAATCAGCATCAAGCCCACTATCACATGATTACCGACCGGAAATTGATATATCAGAAGAATTGAACCCTGAATTGCAAAATTACTATCAAGGTTTAATTGGAGTTCTCAGGTGGATTTGCGAATTGGGAAGACTTGACATAGTAATGCCAGTGTCACTGATGTCAAGGTATTTGGCACAGGCAAGGATCGGGCATTTGAATCAGTTGTTTCACATATTTGCATATTTGAAAAAGTACAACAGGTCAAAACTGGTTTTTGATGATTCTGTACCAAGTGTTGATGAAAGTAAATTTCAGAAATGTGACTGGTCTGAATTTTATCCTGGTGCCGCTGAAGTCATACCAACAGATATGCCTGAAGCTTTGGGAAAACATGTGACGATGAGCTGTTTTGTCGATGCTGATCATGCCGGATGCAAGGCAACAAGGAGATCTCATACTGGTGTTATTATCTTTATTAATAATGCACCGATCATTTGGTTTTCCAAAAGACAAACAACAGTTGAGACATCAACTTTTGGATCTGAAATCATTGCTTTAAAAATTGCAATCGAATTGGTTGAAGGTCTAAGGTACAAGTTGAGAATGATGGGTGTTCCAATTGATGGAAGCACAAATGTGTATTGTGATAATGATTCGGTTGTCACAAATGTTACACGACCTGAAAGCCCATGTAAGAAGAAGCACAACAGCATCGCATACCACAAAGCGCGTGAATCTATTGCAGCAAGAATTATCAGAGTTGCAAAGGAACCAGGTTCAACAAATATTGCTGATTTGTTTACAAAGCTAATGAGTGGCGCTGTCTTTCGAGAACATTGTTCACGATGTATGTGGTAGGCTTGTTTTGTTTTGCATGCGGTGAGTAAGTAAAGAAATAAAAAATCAATCGTTCGAAGGAATGTTCGATCGATCGTTCGATCGAAGCAACAAGTTGATTCACGTTTGATCTGCAATGAGCATTTCGAAAAATGGATAATTTGATCCATGAATACAATATATCAAACCGGCAAGGATCAGGGCAAAATGTCATGATACAAGCCAGAATGAAAGGCAAAACGCCGCCCCATTTCTTTTGATAGGGCCTCTGATGGTAGACTGGATACAGTTTGGTATTCAACACAACAACGACTCACGATGAATAGGTTAAGTCATAGAATCCAGCCGCTTAACGGTTGGAGGATTTACGACTGAAGGGGACTGAAAAGAATTCACCGTGTAACGCGTATCGCACGTACGAAGAGTCACAAAGGCAAATAACCTTATTCGTAAGGTTATTTAACCTGAGTGAATAATCGTCGGTGATTAATCCATGTGGATTGTCTCTTAGGGAAATTCTTCCCGTCAGCTCACTCTTCGAAGAATTAACAACTCTAAAACACTATCATGCCCTAAAATCTACGTACAACCTAGTACTAATTCTACATGATAAGGTACAATAACATGTGATATTTACTGAGAATATCACGGTGAATTACGGTAACAGAAAGACCGATCGAAGATGGTTTTGCGTGTGTTTTGTGTCTTAAGATTGCATGTGTTTTGTACGGTAAAATTACACGATGACGACGAGTAATTTGACGACGAGTAATTAACCTGTCGATCAACAATCGACGAGGACGATTGAACTGTAACAACAGTTGTTCTACTCACTAAGTCAATCGATCGTAAGATCGATTGCGTTTGCTGTTTGTTACGACACACTTTCTCTATTTTCGCTGATTCGTTGCCGCTTGCCGGTGGAGGTGGAGGAGCGTTTTCGCTGATTCGTTGCCGCTTGCCGGTGGAGGTGGAGGAGCGTTTTCGCTGATTCGTTGCCGCTTGCCGGTGGAGGAGGAGGAGCGTTTTCGCTGATTCGTTGCCGCTTGCCGGTGGAGGTGGAGGAGCGTTTTCGCTGATTCGTTGCCGCTTGCCGGTGGAGGAGGAGGAGCGTTTTCGCTGATTCGTTGCCGCTTGCCGGTGGAGGTGGAGGAGCGTTTTCGCTGATTCGTTGCCGCTTGCTGGTGGAGGAGGAGCGTTTTCCCTGATTCGTTGCCGCTTGCCGGTGGAGGAGGAGCGTTTTCGCTGATTCGTTGCCGCTTGCCGGTGGAGAAGGAGCGTTTTCGCTGATTCGTTGCCGCTTGCCTGTGGAGGAGGAGCGTTTTCGCTGATTCGTTGCCGCTTGCCGGTGGAGGAGGAGCGTTTTCGCTGATTCGTTGCCGCTTGCCGGTGGAGGAGGAGCGTTTTCGCTGATTCGTTGCCGCTTGCCGGTGGAGGAGGAGGAGCGTTTTCGCTGATTCGTTGCCGCTTGCCGGTGGAGGAGGAGCGTTTTCGCTGATTCGTTGCCGCTTGCCGGTGGAGGAGGAGCGTTTTCGCTGATTCGTTGCCGCTTGCCGGTGGAGGTGGAGGAGCGTTTTCGCTGATTCGTTGCCGCTTGCCGGTGGAGGAGGAGCGTTTTCGCTGATTCGTTGCCGCTTGCCGGTGGAGGAGGAGCGTTTTCGCTGATTCGTTGCCGCTTGCCGGTGGAGGAGGAGCGTTTTCGCTGATTCGTTGCCGCTTGCCGGTGGAGGAGGAGCGTTTTCGCTGATTCGTTGCCGCTTCCCGGTGGAGGAGGAGCGTTTTCGCTGATTCGTTGCCGCTTGCCGGTGGAGGAGGAGGAGCGTTTTCGCTGATTCGTTGCCGCTTGCCGGTGGAGGTGGAGGAGCGTTTTCGCTGATTCGTTGCCGCTTGCCGGTGGAGAAGGAGCGTTTTCGCTGATTCGTTGCCGCTTGCCGGTGGAGGAGGAGGAGCGTTTTCGCTGATTCGTTGCCGCTTGCCGGTGGAGGAGGAGGAGCGTTTTCGCTGATTCGTTGCCGCTTGCCGGTGGAGGTGGAGGAGCGTTTTCGCTGATTTGTTGCCGCTTGCCGGTGGAGGTGGAGGAGCGTTTTCGCTGATTCGTTGCCGCTTGCCGGTGGAGGAGGAGGAGCGTTTTCGCTGATTCGTTGCCGCTTGCCGGTGGAGGAGGAGCGTTTTCGCTGATTCGTTGCCGCTTGCCGGTGGAGGAGGAGGAGCGTTTTCGCTGATTCGTTGCCGCTTGCCGGTGGAGGAGGAGCGTTTTCGCTGATTTGTTGCCGCTTGCCGGTGGAGGAGGAGGAGCGTTTTCGTTGATTCGTTGCCGCTTGCCGGTGGAGGAGCGTTTTCGCTGATTCGTTGCCGCTTGCCGGTGGAGGTGGAGGAGCGTTTTCGCTGATTCGTTGCCGCTTGCCGGTGGAGGAGCGTTTTCGCTGATTCGTTGCCGCTTGCCGATGGAGGAGCGTTTTCGCTGATTCGTTGTCGCTTGCCGGTGGAGGAGCGTTTTCGCTGATTTGTTGCCGCTTGAGGGTGGAGGAGGATGAGGAGCGTTTCGCTGATTCGTTGCCGCTCCAACGAGCCTATTCAAATATATGATATGATAATTGGACAAAATGGGTGAGTATCTATTGATGTACTACATAGAGTAAATAATGATAACAGAATAATATAATCTACATGCCGATCGATTCGATGCCACAAACCAAGACTGCACGCGCCGATCGTTCCCGGTTGCTTCGCACCTATCCGTTGTTCCGTTCCGATCCTTTGTTACAATCTGGTCCTTTGAAAATGAAAAGAAAAAAAAGGGAGGAAATTATCAGCAATGCCGGAGGCAGTATAATCATTGTCTATCTCTCTCATTCGTACCGTTCTGACAAGAATCGTTGTTCCCTGCACCTCAAGGATTCCGATCCGTTGATTCCGATCCGTTGATTCCGATCCGTTGATTCCGATCCGTTGATTCCGATCCGATCCGTTTGTTTCGATTTGTTGCTTTCGATCGTCTGGTCCTATGAAAGTAAGAAGAAAAACAGAGAGGAAATACATTATCAGTAATGCCGGTGGAGTGGAAGACCAATCAATTGCCATTGACGTTGCCGATGCCCATTTCTCTCATTCTTACCTTTGCTTGTTCCGGCGTTCCGACAATCGTCCTGATGAAATGGTTGTTGTTGTTGTTGCTGCTGCTGTTGATTTGCAGCCTTCTTTTTCCTCTGTCACGAAAAACAGTACCTCGTGCCTGTTGATATAGAAGCAATGGATAGAGATTTATTGCTTTCAAGACATATATGTTTGGGGGCCAATTCAAACAATATCTATCAGCAAACCACCTCTTGTCCAATGCGAGCTAATTCTTTTTCCAGTACAAGGCTGTTATTTCAGACTAAAATATAAGAGCACGGATAACCTGCCGAATACTGATAATTAAGTATAAGGTGGAATCCCACGTTCACCGACGGAGTGCCAAATAGCAACTCTACTCAATTAAGTTGGATGTCAGAAGGCTGATTATGAAGTGATTTTTTTGTTGTTGCGAGATAGAAAAAGTGATTTTTTTGTCTATCTCAAGGTAAGAAAAGATTATTACTGTTTGTGTGGGAGGAGTTTTTTTTTCGGGAGGTAGAAAAAAAATCATCGATCGAAGTACTTTTTTGTACGTACAACATTCTTTTTCGAACGTACATGATTCTTTTTCGAACGCCGTGCGTACGAGATTCTTTTTCGAACGTCGTACGTACGAGATTCTTTTTCGAACGTACATACCGTACATACCGTCAGTTTTTTTGGTTGATGACTGAATTATATTTTGGTTAGGGACTGGAAAGATTTGCACTGTGTTCAAATCTGGTGGGTTTTTTGGGTTCATGACTGAATTATATTTTGGTTAGGGACTGGAAAGATTTGCACTGTGTTCAAATCTGGTGGGTTTTTGGGTTGATGACTGAATTATATTTTGGTTAGGGACTGGAAAGATTTGCACTGTGTTCAAATCTAGTGGGTTTTAGGGTTGATGATTGAATTATATTTTGGTTAGGGACTGGAAAGATTTGCACTGTGTTCAAATCAGGTGGGTTTTTGGTTTGATAACTGAGTTCTATTTTGTTCGGGTACTGCCAGGATTTGCACCGTGTTCAAATCTGGTGGGTTTTTGGGTTGATGACTGAATTATATTTTGGTTAGGGACTGGAAAGATTTGCACTATGTTCAAATCTGGTGGGTTTTTGGGTTCATGACTGAGTTATATTTTGGTCGGGGACTGGCAGGATTTGCACTATGTTCAAATCTTGTGGGTTTTAGGGTTGATGACTGAGTTTTATTTTAGTTAGGGACTGGAAAGATCTGCACTGTGTTCAAATCTGGTGGGTTTTTGGATTGATGACTGAGTTTTATTTTAGTCGGGGATTGACAGGATTTGCACTGTGTTCAAATCTGTTATGTTTTAGGGTTGAGGATTGAGTTATATTTTGGTCGGGGATTGGAAAGATTTGCACTGGCTTCAAATCTGTTCAATTTTTGAACTGATGACTGAGTTACTTTTTAGTCAGGGATTGAAATAATTTGCACTGTGCTCAAATCTCGTGGGTTTTTCAGCTGTTGGGAGACACAAAACATAAGAATACTGATCTACAAAGAGGAAAAGACGAAAACAAGCACATAACTTCACAGTACCCGACAGGAACAAACCATCATGAAAAGCAATATACCTCCCATGGATTTGGATGATCAGGAAATCAATGACAATGCCAATACAACTGTGGGTACAGAGAAGACACTAGAAGGAAAAACAGAGTCAAAAACAATTTCTGTCATGCTAGAAGCAGCAATCGATACAGCACCCGACAGGAACAACCCTATCATGAACAGCAATTTATCACCCGCCAACGCAGCAACCGATACAGCACCCGACAGGAAAAATCCCATCATGAACAGCAATTTATCCAACACCAACAATCCTGCTTTGACGACACTAACTCCCGTGGATTTAGAGGGTAAAGAAAGTAATGACAATGCCAATATAACTGTGGGTACGGAGAAGACACTTGAAGGGAAAATGGAGTCAAAAACAATTTCTGTCATGGTAGAAACAGCAATCGATGACAATGGTAATGCCAATGTGAATGTCGGCATTGTTAAGGAAACAAATTTAGAAAATATTGGACAGGACACGGTGATTTACAAAACGGTTGCAGGGACAGAGACGACAACAATTTCTGGTAATGACGCAACAGCAACAACAACAGAAATAGATGTGACGACAAATGAGACAACCCCACCGGACGATCACCAGATTGTTAAAAGGATGTCAGATAATCAAGAGACAAAGAATAAAGGGAAGCCAATCGGTTCAAAGAAAAAAAATGATCCTCTATCAAAATACAACAAACCCAATCTAGTGGAAATTAGAAAACTATCTAAAGAAAAAGCAATCGACATGATGTCTGGATTATGCAGTTATATCTTTCATGATAATGACAAGGAAATACCATATGCGATGCCAACTTCGGTGATGGGTTTCATATGTAAATGTGGGCAAGTTATGGGCCATGCAAAAAAAGCAAGTAAACACTTACAAAACTGCCAATCCATGGAAGACACTGTCCCAAAATGCATACCAGATGAAATGAATTATAGAGCTGAATCTCGATATGCATGGTATCAGAACAAGCTTCAGTTGAAATTGAGTCTTAAACAAAAAACATTTGCTTGTATCTGTGGTGAGATGCATGGAATAACAGCTTTTTCCACTCATGCTAATGCCTGTCAATTTGCTGCAGAGTGCGTCAAGGAATTTGAATTGAGGAATGCTACTCCTCAACCATTGAAATCTATGACAAATGGATCTTTTTCTAATGATGTTTTGCTTGAAATTTCTCAACCCAATCATTCAATATCTTACAAACGCATGAAATGTGAAGAAATGATAGATCACCCATTTGTTACTATGACGTTTGAAAGAGCTGCGTTTTATGTGCCAAAACTTGAAGATCCATTGTTTGCTACACAGTTGCAAATTGTTGATAGCATCCAAGCCAAAATTATGAAACATTGGGATTTTTTCAAGTCAGTTGTTTCTAAGGCAAGGAAAGCAGATCATTCCGCACAACCAATACAAGCATTCAGATATGAAATGCATCTGTCTTTCAGTCCAACGCACCTAGCACTTAAACCGGCATGGAAAAAGTTTTGTGATAAAACTGGTTTTGAAATGCGTCATATGGTTTCTTTGTTAAAATTTATTGAAGAAACCACTATGAATATGTGTTTACCACGAACAATTCCAAAAGAAGAAATTCAATATTGGAAGGTTGCTACACCAAGCCTAATAATCACTGAAGTACGTGGTGATCAGGCCATGCACTTAGATTTGATGGGACATCGTTTTGAAAAACAATTTGGAATGCTGCTTACAGGAGGGCAGAGTACAACAAAAGTGGTTGAACCAAGTCAAAAAGAAAAGGTTGGTTATAGAACAGCGATTGATCTCATTCAGAAAGGTTTATCATCTGTTCGGGCTTTGAATTGGATAAATATTCCAGATTCATTTTTTCAGAAAATCAAAAATATGGGAGAAACGGAAGAAGCCTTGGATGAATATTTTCAAACAGCATTTGGTGATTTATTCAGGATTATTCATGGTGAACGTCATGTCCAATGCGACAAAAATGAATCGATTACACCCAATCTGCTCGAAAATTTTGAATTCAAAGCAGCCAGACTCGTACGGTGTCCTTTGCTGTCTTTTTCTGAAATTCCAGGAGGAGTAATCCATGCTGGTAGTGGTTCATCCATAAACACGATCCGTATTTTGCTATTTTGGACTGCATATAACAAGACAAAAACAAAACAGTATGATGCTGGTTTACAGGTTACACTTCTGCAGAATATGGTTATGATTGCAGAGTCTGTTTGGAAACATATTGATGATTTGGACAAAGAATATATGATTCATCTACTCTACTATGCATATTACGTTTCAGCAGAAGCTTACAAGCCTACAGCCTCTGGAATGTTTGCAAGTCAAGGCAATTTTTCTGAAGTGCACACACTTGTTTCAAAATTTCACATTATATGTGAATGTGAATCAGATGCAGAGAAGAATCAAAAAATGACTGAATTGCTTTCCACCTATACTAAACGTTTGTTCAAGGTTCAATATCACCGTGAAGCAAAAAAACATAAAAGAAATTATAAGGAAAATTAAGTTCTTTTCCCCACGACCCCCTTTTTGGGGGGTCTAATACGTGCAAAAGACAGATTACATTAAAAAAATTAAAATTTGTTTGTTAGATGTTAATTTCTCATTCCCTCTATGCTTTGAATTCATTTTGTGCGCGAGACATGCTCACACATACATCACATGCACATACATGACACGTGCCCCACGCATGGTATAATTGGAAGACACATGTTGAATAGTTTTTAGAGTACTTTTCACATCATAGTATCTTCAATTCGTTCATCTTAATCAATTCCATTACTATGAAGTCCCAGGTTTGTGAAAAAATCTTTATTTTATTATCTATGATTAATCCAATTGACCTATTGCAAATTCCAAGGCAATCTTGTTTCATTGTTTTTAATCTATCACAACAGTGTCAAGTCCCAGGTTCTCAAAATCGTTTGACAGGATAACGTAGAATTAGCAGGCAAACAATTAATTTGGAATTACTTCACACACTACTGTGTGGATTTTGAAGGTATTTTGGTCCGTGCATTACCACTGCAATTTTTGCACACTTTTTTCACGATGAAAAACCCATTCTAATCACGATAAAATAAACACTTCAAATACAGCAGCATCTAATCAATCATTCTTTTCAATATGGCGCCAACGAGAAAGGCTGTAAACTCCATTGATGACTCTAAGAAAAAGACTACCACTGTCACCAGAAAACCTCCATCTCCAGTTAAAAAAGAGAAAATCATTAAACCTAGAAAGTTGAGCAGCCCACGAAAGTATCAGCAGAATGTGGTAGAAGTTTTCAAATTTTGCACGGATGATAGAATGATGGGTGCACAGCTTCTTAATGTTATGGGTGAAGCTGGTTTTGCGTTTCCTGTGTTGAAAGCAATCAGAGAAGGTAATTTGAACAAGTATCCTGAGCTAGGTCCTGATCATTTTGATGTGAGATGCACGGAAACTCTTATTCTGAGGGAATCACATGACACTAACAAAGCTCTAAAAGACACACCCACCAGCAAATATGGACATGTTGCTTTTGTTGCCTTCCCTAATCCTGACAGATACCCTACCATTGAAACACAGACTATGGAAGAGTTCAGAGATTTGATCGTCAAGATTTTTTGTAGTGAAGAACAGAAAAATGCCGAAAAAACATTTCTTCCATTTTCTCCAACTCATATCAAAATCCCAAACAATGCCCCTCCTAATAGTTCCATTGACAAAATATTCAAGGATGATAGTACACATGCAATCTTTGAAACCTATCATTGTTCAGAAGAGGTGAAGACTCCAGAAGAGAAATATTCATACATCCGTGAGAATGATTTGTGGGACATCTTCACACGCAAAAACAATGGTGAATACAGCTACTATGCAACACGCTTTGTTGGCTTTCCTGTAGGACAGAACTATCAGGATTGAAGTATCATCTCCAGATTAACAGAAATCATGTTAATTACAAAGGGTCAATGCCACGTTATCAGAAGATTATAAGATTTTACCAAAAAGAATTATCGCATCAAAAACAATTGACATAATCGCATACCATCCCAAAAGCAATTACATAACAAATACAAAAAAAACATATTATTCATCATCTTTTTCTCAACTGTCATAAATTGAAAAATCTAAATCAGCAAAGCATAACATTTGTGTACAAAAACAAAACATAATAAGTCTATTCCCGTACCAAAATTATAGAGATTTGAAGACAGTGCAAATCCTGTCAATCCCGGACCAAAATATAACTCAGTCATCAATCCAAAAACTCAACAGATTTGAAGACAGTGCAAATCCTGCCCATCCCCGACCAAAATATAACTCAGTCATCAATAAAAAAACTCACCAGATTTGAAGACAGTGCAAATCTTTCCAATCCACGACCAAAATATAACTCAATCATCAACCCAAAAACTCACTAGATTTGAAGATAGTGCAAATTCTGCCCATCCCCGACCAAAATATAACTCAGTCATCAACCAAAAAACCAACCAGATTTGAACACAGTGCAAATCTTGCCAATCCCCGACAAAAATATAACTCAGTCATCAATCCAAAAATTCACCAGATTTGAAGACAGTTCAAATCCTACCCATCCCTGACCAATATATAACTTAGTCGTCAATCAAAAAACTCACCAGATTTGAAGACAGTGCAAATCTTTTCAGTCCCTAACCAAAATATAATTCAATCGTCAACCGAAAAACCACACCAGATTTGAACACTGTGCAAATCTTGTCAATCCCCGACCAAAATTTAACTAAATCATCAACCCAAAAACACACCAGATTTGAAGACAGTGCAAATCCTGCCCATCCCCGACCAAAATATAACTCAGTCATCAATCCAAAAACTCACCTGATTTTAAGTCAGTGCAAATCCTGCCCATCCCCGACCAAAATATAACTCAGTCGTCAATAAAAAAAACTCACCAGATTTGAAGACAGTGCAAATCTTTCCATCCCCGACCAAAATATAATATAACTCAGTCATCAACCCAAAAACTCAACAGATTTGAACACGGTGCAAATCCTGACAATCATCAACCCAAGTGCAAATTTTGACAATCCTCGACCTAACATTAACTCAGTTGACTATCAAAATATTGACCAGATTTGGCCCAAATTTATGTTTCAGGTACGTTAGGCAAGCAAATTGGAAATGTTTTCAACTATTTCAAATCTACATGGCTCTGAGTATCCCGTTTCTTACCTAATATCATTGATCATTTTCACTACAATATTCTGAAACAGGTTGATAATGCTTGTGACAACTCATGCCATTAAAAAAGCCTATGAAGAGGCATTTAAAGCAAAAAATAAAATGATTACTTTTTCTCAGGGAAAGTTCAAAGCAAAAGTTTGCTGTATCTGTGACAGATTCATAAGAACAGGTGATGAAAAAAAACTTGACTTTAGTTCTCTAGCACATCCATATGTTAGAGATTATTTTCACAAGAAGAAAATCAAGTGGGATAATATGCCGTTTAAATTTGCTTCTGTGTCAGTTAGGAACCAAGTTCTGAAGCAATACACACAAAAATGTATCAATGGGAGAAGAATAATCCACAATCAACAAATTAAATTCAATGATTTCATTTTGTCACCAAAGACATATGCGATCAAGCCTTCTAGTGATAGAGAAGCTATCTCCCAATTTGGGTGCTGCAGCCAATGCTATAATGGTATTGAGAGCATGAAAAAGAACAATAATAAACAAGCCAAGCTTCCAAAATATGCTATAGCAAATGGACTCTTGCATGGATATCCTCCTAACGAACTATTAGATTTGACAGCAACAGAACTTGCCATTATCTCAGATGTGAGAATCAGCCAACACATATTTCATTTCCATGCTGGACAGCATCAAATGATTAAAGGGTATCACTTTTTGAGAAGAAACAATTTGGAATATACAAGTGGCGTTATCAACTATCTGGAATCAATTGGGAAGAATCAAATCCAAGTGATCCTAACAGGATCATTCACTAACCAACAAAAACTGGCAGTAAAAAAGAAAATGGAGTTCAGAATACAAAAAGTGAAAAAAGCCTTGCATTGGATGAAACAAAATATGGGTTACCTTGAGGATGAAAACATAAATGATACTCATATCATTTTACCTCTTTTTGTTGACAAGACCAATCAAATACCATCTTCGAACTCAAACATTGAACAACAATTTGAAATGCATGTCATCTTTCCTGATGAGAATCTACCCAGCACAACCAATGGAGGATTTGACACAGATAAACATTTCAAGGACCACTGTATAGAAGATCTCATTGACAAGAATGCCACCATGATCTGTAGAACATCCAACAACATACTGAAAGATTATGAAGGGAACAATTTCTTGCGTTCTTTCCCACTTCAATTTCCATATGGCATTGGATCTGTTGATGTGGATGGAGTAGAGAGAATGAGTCCGGATTATCTGAAATATTTATCAGAGTTATCATCACCATGCTTTCATCAGGGTGAATTTGTAGCAGTTATGTACAATTTTGTACAAAGAGTCAAAATGGTGAAACATTCCTATTTAAAAACAACAAAAAACCTGAGGTGCAACTTTTCACAGCTTGACCCAGTTCAACTCAAACAAGCATCAATCAATTTTCTAGATGGAAATGTGGTGCCAGAAACAAATGAAGATTTTTTTCTATCTAAAATAAGGGGAGTAACAAGTTCAATGGGAAATACAAATGCAGCTTCTGATATTGCTAGAAAGAAAATGTTTCAACTGATGGCACATTATGGATTGCCTTGCATTCTATTCACCATCACTCCAAATGATTCAATCAATTTTAGGATTAGAGTGATGTCAAAATCAAAGGATGAAGAAGTTACTTCTGAGGATTTCCCAGATCTTTTTAAGCGAGAACAACCACCCATTGATGATTGTGATCTTTTTCAGTTTGTGACAGAGTGCTCATCGATAAGAACAACATATCCAGGTATTTGTGCTATTGAATTTGAAAATATTTTGGAAATAACCATCAAGTTCATATTGGGATGGGATAACAAGGAAGGTAACATCAAAGATATGGGTTTATTTAGAGATTTAGAAGCATATAGTGTTGCAGTTGAAGAACAAGGACGTGGCACTCTGCATGCACATTTTGTTTTGTGGATAAATAAATGGAATGACCTGCTACAAGATTTGCATACGGAGGACAAGCAAGATGGGGCAATAGAGACCATGAAACAGTATGCACAAAACATACTGACAACAAAATTGTTTCAGAACTTTGATTCTATTCAGTGCAGGAATCCTGAGTGTTTGAGTTTGGTTTCAGAATCTTTTGAAAAATGCACAGAACAGGATTTAAGGAGCTTGAGACTTAAACATGGTCACACATCACTGGGTGACAAAGCAATTTTCAAATGCAGAGCCTGTTCTAAACTTTACACAAGTGAAGATTTGGCGCGTGAAAGTTTAGATTTTCTCAAAAGTATACCAACATCAAATGAAACTGGAGAACAATATTTCATGTATCACAAGTTTTGGAATGGTGTGACTAAGCAATCAAAATGTCAGGTGACAATGGAAATGGCATTGCATAAAGAAACTGCTGCCCAAATTAAAAGTGATATTTTCCCGCGCCTTGGATCAATGAAATACAAAAAAAACCTTCACATTGTTAATTTGCTACGCAATTTGCATGCCTCAACACATGCAAGCTCATGTCACAAAAAGGACAAAAATGGTGAATGTAGGTTCAAGCTCCCGCTTCCTGCTTGTGATGAAACAAAGATACATTTTGAAGATGAAGAATTAACATCATTTGATTGGACAGGCAAATGCAACAAGAAACAATTGTTTGTCTGGGAACATGAGAGAACACATCAGGATTGTTTTGCCAATTCAAACAATAGTATTGTAAGCTCTATTTTTCAATGCAACAACAATGTTATTTGGGGGGTAGATGGTGCAGGGATTTATTACCTTACATGTTATGCCTCAAAAAGTACACAAAAGGATGATAAAGAAAAGATCAGTGCAGTTGCAGAAAAAGTAATCAAACAACTTGGTGAACAACAGAGACAAGAAAATGAAAATGTCACAATGAATGATGAAGAACATGATGAACCAAACACAGTAGACGAGACAAATGACTCTACAGCACAACTAAATGAAACAAATGAAGAAGATGATCTGATGAGGGAAAAGGTTGGAATAAGAGCTATTCTAAATGCATTGTTCAAAGTGACACAAGATAACATCACTTCAGCGCCAATGGCTGCCTACCTGACAAGAAACCATACAAGATTTAGGTTCTCAGAAGAGTTTTCAACATTGGTGTTGAGCAATTATATTGAGAATGATCATGTTGTTGATGGTGTTCTAAAACTGAAAGAAGCCAATGAAAGTGACAATGAGGAAGACTTGCCAGTTTATTTATCAAAAGTTGCAAATTATATTTGCAGACCAACAGAACTAGAGGGTGTGTGTCTTTATGATTTTGCATCAAAGTATTATACAAAAATGAGAAGAAGTAAGACATCACTGGACTTTACGGATAACCATCCCTCCAAAAACCATTCATTTTGTGATGAATACAAAAAACCTAAACTTCCAGGTATCTGTCACTATGATTTGAAATCGACGTCAAACTTTAGGAACAAACAAATTGGGAATTTTGTCCCACAGCATGAAAATGAAGAACACCAGGAAATTGCTTTAGCAATGGAAGATTATGCTAAAAGAGCAAGTGTGTTATTTTCACCATTCAGAAAGCTTTCTGACCTTCAATTGAATTCCAAATATCTTCCCTATTTTCAATCTGTTTTAGCAAATGGTTTGCTAAAACAAGAGCATCAGAATATTTTGAAGAATATTCAAAGGACACATAACAGCTTGATGGGTGGACGTGCAAAAGATGCACTAGAAAGAGTGACCTTACCACCAGATACTAGGTGGACACATGATGAATCAAATGCAGAAGACAACAACAGAAATAATATCAACATCTTGGATGAATTGGATCTTTTTGGGAACACAGTTTTAGGATTGGATGATGACAATTGTTTTAGAACGAGTCATAATCTATTTTCCTTCAACACATCAATCATTACTAAGGCAGGAAGCAATCATTGTGGACACAATTTGATTAAGGCACCAAATATTGACCAAACAAAAACAATATTTTGTTCAGCTTCTAGAGTATCATTAATGGAAGATGGGGAAGATACAGATATGGGCAGGGATTGGCATGAGCTTGATATCACAAACATGATTAAAGTGATGGTAACACACCATACTGTTGTTACAAATGAAGAGATCACAAACTTATCTGCCACAGGTACTTGTGAAAACATGATTGCATATGGTAAAGAGATATTCAATGGTGACAAACATCAAATGATAGCATTTGTATACATTGTCTCTGGATTTGTACTGAGAGTTTATGAAAGACAAAAGAAAAATGGAATGCAAAAAACAAGAAACACAAGGAGAAGATTATCTGGTGAATTGGGAAGACTTGCACCATTCAATGAATTTGGTGAGGAGGAAGAGAACGATGATTTTGACTCATCTATTTCAAGGCGTGACAAGATCAACTTCAGTACAACAGTTCAGATGTTGAAAGAAATGCATGAACATATTAAATTCCTTTCATGCTCGGCATATCAGTATGTGACAATGGTACAATGATATCTCATTTCTTACTTCCACATGTACAGATTGGTTGCACGCGAATCATGATGTTTATCATCGTGGACCAAATGGCTCAATTTGGTGAGCTAAGTGTCTCATTTTTGACCAAATGGCTCGATCTTGTGAGCCAAGTGTCTCATTATTGACCAAATGGCTCAATCTTGCGAGCCAAAATGATCGTCACTCGTACGATTCGAACTATTCGATACTTAAAGATCAAAGAGAGAACACACGCAGAAACTAGCATATGCTAGCAATCTCATTAAGTGTTTTGTTTTCTAAGAAAAGACAGCAGAGGTTCGATCCTTGTGTTCACGAACTTGTTTCTGCTGCACAAAATACGTGTTGTATTAGCGGCAACACGAATTACATGGTATACCATGTTGTATTTCCAACAACACGGTAATTTACCATACAAATACTCGTAATTTCATCATGCTGTATTAGCGGCAGCACGCTTTAAAGTGTTATCTTGCTCCCCAGCAAGCTAAAGCGCATAACTTTTAGATTATTTGATTATTCAACCTTAAACCTTGCACCGGATGCCCCTTTTGCGTCCCATTGTAGAACTACAAGCCTAAGATCTACCTGATTGCGTCGGTTACCGATAGTCAGAATAGATCTGGTTGGATTAACGTCCAATCGTAGTGGATATCAGAGAAATATTAGAACACAACAGACCGGCACCTCAACCGGCCTGCAGCTAAAGCTCCTGTTGCCCTTCTTTGCCTTTGGATTGAATCAGCTCAACAGCCAGTTTCAAAAGGAAATTAACAGATTAACAGTCGCAAGCTTGTTGAAGCTTGCAGAAGAAGGCAACAAAACGGACGACTCGACAGAAGATCATCGAACGATTACCTGTCAGGGATACGACGACGATCTATGAGCAATCCCCTAGGTGGAAGGACAAGAAGCAAGACCACCGGACGCTTCCTCTCCCTTCGTCCTGGTAGCGCGGCAACCCGATCACCTTTAACGCCACCTGCAATCATGCCCACCGGTCAACAGGATGATACACCAAGCCAACAAGGCAACGAGGACAACATCCCCATCTCGGACCTCTTCCCTTCATTCGACCAAGAACTAGCCACTTTCCTGCATGATTCATTCGATGTCCCAAATGAATCCAACAGCACCCTCTGCGATGCACTCATTTCTGGCCAATATACCACATGGTCAAATTTCCTATTCATAGAGGAGATCAACGACCTGACGTATCAGGATAGAGGGGCAAGAGTACACCTTACTCGACATGTTCAGATAAAACTACAGCGATTCGTTGACTTTGGACGACTACTCACTGAACAAGGATTAGACTGGGAAAACAGAGTCCATTATACCAAGGAGGCCTTCAAGGAATACTGGAGCGGAATGGTTAGGGCTAGACGCAACTCCACGGCCGACAGAGTGGTAACAGAAGACCGCAGACCGGACGATGGCGCAACTAATCGATCAGCAAAGCCATTGGATCAATTAAGATACGAATCCTGGATCAGAAAATCTCGGGACGAAACCACTTTCCCTATTCTGCAGAATGACGCAAGGTTTGAACATTGGCTCGTAAAATTTAAGGCCAAACTGGAAACAGCAGCAGACATTGATATTGCTATGTTCCTTGATCCCAAGTGGCCTGACACCTCCCTCACAGGATATACCAAAGCACTTCATGACAAACAATGCGCGTTCTTCTGGACCCTTGTCCTTCATGTGTTCCAGAGTGACCTCTCCTCCTCATGTGTGCTGAGCCATACTGGCACGAGGGATGGACGACAAGCCTTCTTTGATTTTGTCTCTCTACACGACAAATCGAAGTCCAAGGTATACGACACCTCTCTTGTAATGCAACAACTATTGGATATCGATTTGAGGTCATGGAAGGAATCCAAAGTGAAATTCATCACCCAATGGTTTGCACAGTTAGAGCATCTCAACAAACTTCGGGACCCGCAGCGTCCACTTGACTATGATACTGTCAAAACTCATCTATGCAAAGCATGCAGCAGCAGCTTCCAACTCAGTGAGCAATTCTGTAAGGTTAGTGATCCGCCTGAATCACATGATATGATCCGATTTCGACAACATGAAGCTATTGCTATCAGTGACCTTAAAAACACCCTTCTTCTAGAGGCAACACGGCTGGACTCCCAGGCATCACTCACACAGCCAAGCAGTCGAGCCTCTGTCAAGGCGCATACACATGACCTTTCTTCTATGACCCATTCAACATATTCCGGCATCACAGACGATACATCCCCCTGTTTGCCTCCTATTGAATTCTATGGTGACTATCAAGATTATGCTGTGTACAAAGCTGGACGGACACCAGACCCAAGCACCAGGTTACCATCTCCAGTTTGGTCTGTCCTCTCCAAGCATGGTATGAAACACTGGCTTGGTTTCACCACAGACGACAAGAAGAAACTAGTCGCAAGCCTACGCACCGAGCTCTTAGATACAGCACCTGCTCTAGACCCCAATTCCAGCAAACCCATCACTCGAAGAGCTTATGAGCACCATACTGCCGAGCAAGAACTTACATCCACAGAGGAAGCCTCAGCCAGGACTGCATTCCATGAATCCCTCGGAGTTTTCAAGGCATCCTCCCAAGCTGATAACCGACCACTAAAGTCATCTGTTTCCCCTGCGCACCCAGCTCGGTTCCTTGCTGATAATCCTGATGTACTTTACAAGAAAGAAGGCAATGTCTATGTTCCTGTTGGCCAGTCATCTCTATCTGCAAATTTTCATCATTGGGCCCCGCTAGACTGTGAGTCTCCTGTGTTGCCAGCAACCCCACCTGATGTATATCACTGTAGCAAAACCAATGTCTCCACGCCTGGTTACGCTATGGTTGACAGAGGTGCGAACGGTTGTATCATGGGACACGATGCGTGTCTCATCTCTAAAGACATTCCTCCTAGATTCGTCAATGTTACCAGGATCAACAATCACCAGATTCAGAACATCCCCATTGCAACATGCGGCGCCTACTCCGTGTCCAATCGAGGTCTGGTCATCATCATCTTTCATGAATGTGCCTACACAGGACAACACCCATCCATCCTGTCTTCCCCACAGATGGAAGCTTATTTTTCAATTGTTGATGACACATCCATCAAAGTGGGAGGAATGCAAGTCATCACCACTACAGATGGACACGTGTTCCCACTTAGTATTCGACATGGGTTACCATACCTGGCAATGCGCAAATATACAACTGAAGAATACGCGCGGCTTCCACATGTGGTCATGACAAGTGACCAACATTGGAACCCATCTGTACTTGATGGCACTTATACCCCTCAAGATGACACTTTCCTTCAAAAATATCCTCCTCTCCCATCTATGCTTCCGTATCAAGATTATGATGAATTTGGTGCACTTCGAGATGTCAACCTTGGCACCCCCTCTACAATCACATCATTCATGTCTGACAGTACCACCCCAGTCCTTCAGCCATTGGATGCTACTGACACCTCCTTTTGGCTCAGTCCTACTGACTATATTCACCAGGAAGTCCTCAGCCGATGTTCTCTACGATCCCCTTCTCACTGGATCACTGCTGCTTCGCACGTCCAATCACCCACTGATATGGATTACCTATCATTGAAGCCCTTCTTTGGATGGATCTCCCTTGATCGTATCAAAGCTACCTTCGACAATTCCACACAGTATGGCTCCTTATCTGTTAGTCCGGACGGTAACATATTCAAAAGGTTTCAATCACCACAGCCAGCCATGAATGTCCGACCTTTCAATGATGATGTTCTATCTGATGTCATCTATTCCGATACCCCTGCTGTCAATGGTGGCTCCAAAATAGCTCAAGTTTTCTTTGGCCGGAAATCTCATATCATTCATGTTGAAGAAATGAGGACTACTGCTGATTTCCTCCCTTGCCTACAAAATTTTGTTCGTCAATGGGGCAGACCACTCAGACTGCTTTGTGACCATGGATCTTACCAGTCCAGCAAGCCTGTCCTTGACTACCTCAAGATGATGTGGATTGGTCTATGGCAAAGTGAACCATACCATCAGCACCAAAACCTCTTCGAGCGAAGATACCAGACCTTCAAACGCATTGTTAACAGGATAATGGACCGTACAGGAACCCCGCCTCATCTCTGGCTCCTGTGTATGACCTATGTTGGCCGCCTGCTAAATCACCTGTCTGATCCCACTCTTTCTGACAAACAACCAATCTTCATTGCCACTGGTACCCTCGGTGATATCAGCCCCTACCTCAGTTTCTTTTGGTTTGAGCCTGTCTATTACAAAACCCCTGACACCCAGTTTGGCTCCCAGCCCACTGAATGCCTTGGTCATTTTGTTGGCATCGCTGAGCATGTTGGAAATAGTCTCTGTTTTACCATCTGGGACCCAATCACCAATAAGCTACTTGATCGATCTGGTGTCCGCACTGCTTTAACTCCCGAGCACCGCAATAAGCGTGCTGGCTTGTTCACTGATGATGGCTTCATTGCATGGCGCAACGCTAAAGATGCTTCCTCTACCCCTCAGTCCTTTGGTGACAGTCCCTCACGTCACTCTCCTCCCGCGGCAGATCCAGCTCCAACACCAACATCGACTATCCCCCTTCCTCAGCCGTCTTTGCCTACCTTTCTCTATTCCAAAGTTCCTAATACGCAAAGCTATGTACCTTCTCCTCTCCCTAACAACTATGGGGAGACAATCCATAGCATTTCTATCGGGTGCAGGTGGTACAGGGAAAAGTCGCGTGATCAGAGCAATTCTGTCTTATTGCAAGGAATTCTGTGAAAATTTGAACATCAAGTTTACAAGGCAAACAATTGTTGTTACAGCTTTAACTGGATGTGCAGCAGTGTCAATTCATGGTAGCACTCTTCATAGTGCTTGCCACATTCCAGTAAAAGAGAACAATTCATACCTTGAAAAATTAAGTGAATTCAAAGAAGATTGGGTTGACACAGAAATGATCATTATTGATGAAATATCCTTTGCAAATTATTCATTGTTAAACAGGCTGCATAAAACATTAAATGAATTGAAAGATGCTCCAAGAACAAATACATTGTACGGTGGTATCAATGTACTCTTTGCTGGAGATTTCAATCAGCTACCTCCCATAAATGGAACCAAAATATATGATGAGCAATATACAACAATGTTCAGGGATGCTGTCAATGTGATGCTGGAATTAAAAACAAACCACAGGTTTCAGGAAGATGCATCATATGGAAAATTGTTAGAAAGAATTTTTAAAATTGGGCTTAGTGAAGAAGATGCTAAGCTTATCAACTCAAGGAAAGTGATTGAGAGTGATTCTTTACCAATGGCAATATCTTATGCTGTAGCAACAAACAAAGACAGGTGTGCAATCAATGATGCAATTTTTGCCCTTCATTTACAACAAACCCATTCCAAGAACATTGAAGACCCTATTCTCTTTCACACCATATGCATACGAGCATCCAATGTTGAATACAAATATGCCAAAAGCAGAAAAGATTACAAGGCCTTTCCAGATAAAGGAGATATATTTTACAGTTGTTGCTCTGATGCAGATGTTACAGAAAGAAGAGGAAGTACACATGTTGATCCATTTCTAAAGCTATATATTGGTTGTCCCATCATGATAACAAGCAATATATCTGTTGAAGAATCTATAGCTAACGGTTCAATGTGTGAATTTAAAGGTTTGATTTTGAAACAAGAGATGAACAGGTTTGAAGCCCTTGAGAGTGTTGTGATCAATGGCTATTATGTCAATTGCATTGATGCTGATAAAATTGAATCTATACAAGTTATTCTTACAGATACCAATACTCCAGAAGAACAACCCATATACAACCTCAAATTGCCCGAAAAAGATATTTATGCCTTGTGCAAGTATCCTTCTCTGTTTAGTGAGCACATCAGTCACAAATCATCAAGACAGAATTTGAGCGTCAAACTCAAACAATTCCCTCTCAACATTTCCCACGCTAGAACTGTGCATAAATTACAAGGGCGTTCCATAGACAATATTTTGGTTTCAAGTTGGAACTATAGGATGCAACATTGGATATATGTTGTTTTGTCAAGGTGTAAAACATTGAACGGATTGTACTTGAGGGATGAGATAGATCATACCAAAGTCAAGGGAATGTGTAAAGAAATTAAACATTTCTATGATGAATTCCAGAAAGAAAAACAACCACCATCAGTGTTGATTGAAAAAGTAACCAATAGTTTCTAACAATAGTAAATCATCCCCGTTCACAACCACAATATCACTCAGTCATCAACCCATAAATACACCAGATTTAAAGAATATAACTCAATACTCAACCCCAAAACTAGCCAGAAATGAACACAGTGCAATTCTTGCCCATCCTCGACCAAAATATAAGTCAGTCATCGTCAACTCAAAAACCCACCAGATTTGAACACTGTGCAAATCATTCCAGTCATTAACCAAAATATAATTCAATCAGATTTGAACACAGTGCAAATCTTTCCAGTCCCTGACCAAAATATAATTCAATCGTCAACCCAAAAACCAACCAGATTTGAACACAGTGCAAATCCTGCCAGTCCCAGACCAAAAAATAACTCAGTCATCAAACCAAAACCCCACCAGATTTGAACACAGTGCAAATATTTCCAGTCATTAACCAAAATATATTTCAATCGTGAACCCAAAAACCAACCGAATTTGAACACAGTGCAAATCCTGCCCATCCCCGACCAAAATATAACTCAGTTTCCAGTCCCTAACTAAAATATAATTTAATCGTCAACCCAAAAACCCACCAGATTTGAACACAGTGCAAATCTTTCCAGTCATTAACCAAAATATATTTCAATCATCAACCCTAAAACCAACCGAATTTGAACACAGTGCAAATGTTTCCAGTCACCAACCGAAATATAATTCAATCGTGAACCCACAAACCCACCAGATTTGAACACACTGCAAATCTTTCCAGTCCCTAACCAAAATATAATTCAGTCATCAACCCAAAAACCCACCAGATTTGAACACAGTGCAAATCTTTCCAGTCCCTAACCAAAATATGAACCCAAAAACCAACCAAATTTGAACACAGTGCAAATGTTTCCAGTCACCAACCGAAATATAATTCAATCGTGAACCCACAAACCCACCAGATTTGAACACACTGCAAATCTTTCCAGTCCCTAACCAAAATATAATTCAATCGTCAACCCACAAACTCACCAGATTTGAAGACAGTGCAAATCTTTCCAGTCCCTACTCACCGTACGTACCGTATAATATTTATTTGGACAACACCCCCCCCCCCCCCCCGGCGCGCGGCCCCCCCCCTCCTCATCCAGTACATACTCATGCTGTATTTAGCTACCTTCATACTGATCCTACCAATTGATCTATACTACCAATCAAGTGACGTCATTCTTCGCGCGAGCTATATTTTAAATTCAAACTCTCATCTGATTTGATTTTAATATTTCGCGCCTCGGTTTGTCAGTTTCCAGTCCCTAACCAAAATATAATTCAATCGTGAACAACACAGTGCAAATCTTTCCAGTCCCTACTCACCATACTAGAGCGATTTGTTAAACATAACACTCATGATCAAAATTGGTCTCATGACTGATTCTGCACCTCTATCCGTTCGAAATTTCGACTCCGAATCGAAATTTCGCTTCGAATCGAAATTTCCGAGACGATCTTTTGCACCTCTATTGCAGAAACGAATCCTTCTCACTTTTTTCCTTCGTAATCTCATCTAATTGCAACTGAATAACAAACAATTAAAATCTGTCTTACACTAAGTTAACTTTACCAGATGAGAGAGCTAACAAATAACAGATACTAAATTAAACAAGAAAGAACGAAACGCAGTGTCGACGCATTTGTCGACGAATTTGCTGCCGACTGCTGCCGACAACGACCGTATATGGTGCACCTCTACCGAGCTCTCTCATCTGGTAAAGTTAACTTAGTGTAAGACAGATTTTAATCGTATGATTTTTTTCTTTATTCAGGTTAAATCTTATGGTTACTTGCAACCATAAAAATGAGAGTTTGCTACCATAAAAATGAGCGCGCGCCACTAGATATTACTATTGCTTTTAGAAGAAGCATCTCATTTCCGTAAATAATTATTTGGGTCCTGTTTTTTACGATTTTTAGTCGTAGCGTTTGTACCAAGTCTACTTGTTAAAAACAGATTTTTTTAATATTTCTACGTATTTCCCCCCCCCCCAAACCCCCCCCACATAAACTCCGTCTAGAAGGTTACTGTTGTCAACTCTTAGGGTTAGTGTTAAACGTTCAACTAACAACTCCACCAATTATGTAACATCGTCTTCTGCCCTCTCGATGTGTCCCGCCTTGTAGATCTATTCCCTTCACGACGATCACTTCTTTGTCGACTTTCTACGTCACTCAATCACATAAGTGTTGAATTGAGGGTGTACATCTGAATCAAGGGGTGTGCATTGGATCACCACATGCCGCTTACTTTGGACACATCTACCTTACAGAGTTTCCCTCATAAGCCTCCACCACTTTACTTCTCATCGCCCACACGCAACACCGATTCCACTCAAAAACAAAACAACCTGCAATAAGAACCGACTGATAATTCGCCACTCCCCCACCAAGTGTCGAATCAAGGGGTGTGTTGCCGGTTCTGACGGTATCAAGACGAAGATATGATTCAAAGCTTAATTAACATACGAGCTAGATGAGACCTCAAACAGAAGAAGTCTACAAATCGGCTTTGGACCCTGATCTTCCATCCTTGCCTTGATATTCTCCTTGCATTCCTTCAGACCAATCCTATTCTACGGCATCACATAATGCCACGACAAGCCAATTGATTCCCTTTGACGATTCTGATTCTCCAATCTACCATTCGCCCCACCGACCGAATGCTACATCTGATCCTGCATCTACGGCCATGAGTCCTCCTGTTCAAAGACATTCCTTTTGTCTCTACGGCGCGACTCCGTGCTATCATCCTTCGACGATTTTGATTCCCTGATCTAATCTTCTTTTCAATTCCGATTGATCACTCTTCTACCATCAATCAATCGTCTTCGATTTTGGATTCCACTACGATCGATTCCTTCGACTCCGTTGATGATCAACAACGATTGATCACTCTTCTACCATCAATCGATCGTCTTCAATTTTGGATTCCACTACGATCAATTCCTTCGACTCCGTTGATGATCAACAACTCCAGCTTAATCGATTTGGTTACTACTGCATGGCTCATTGATTGATCGATCTCAAACACTCAATCCCATTGCTAGGATATTTGACTCCACGGTACCACCCGCGATACCATCAATCAATTCGTCTCATCGCTAATCAACTCGCTTGATTCTATTCAACAATTGAACCTAAGCCAACATTCAATTTCCACTATGATTTATTCGTCTGACTCGCTCGGTACTCAAGACAATCAATAGTACTCAAGACAATCAATTCCAACATTTGTTTTGTCTGTGATCCCGCTCTACGTGATTCTCCGATCAATTGATTATCAATGTTCCATTTCTTCCTAAGAACAGCACCGATATTTGATTATACATCCCTCCGTGACTCTACAGTCCATCGGTCCTCTCTCCACTGATCTCTTTGACAGAGTCATCATTGTCCTTCCCCATGATCTCTTCACCGATTCTTTGACAAAGTTATAATCCAAACCAGTTTCTCTGAGGTGATTTGGATTCCCCAATCTCCTTTCCAGGATACGCATCAATATTCCATCTTGTCTCCAATTTGATTTGACAAGTTTCATTTGATTTATCCTATGGTGGTTGATCCCTCTGTCAACTGTCGATCACATCTTCCCCACGTTTGATTCCATTCTTTGACCTTCTCACAACCATTCGATTCCTCTTCTCCAAGGACACGTCTCTTTGCCGTTGGTCCGCCTTCTTCTTCTCCAAGGACACGTCTCTTTGTATATCTACGGCATCAAAGAATGACACACTCAAGTCCGCTCAAGTCTCTATGCGTCAATTCTGATTGCCCCAATCTCATCTTCCAAGATATGAATCGCCATCACTTTGAATATGAAATCGATTCTCTTCACCCTCTATCCACCAGAATCCTTCTCTTTATCATCTACGCTTTGAATGTGCTCGTCCATTCACAACGTACTACGATTCCATCCTACGGCTTGAAGCAGCAATCAATCCTCGACGTTTCCATACTTCTCTTGTCATCATTGATCTCCCCTCCGTTAGATCATCAATCAATCCTTCCTCTCCAGTTCCATCAATCCGTCTCATCGCTAATCAACTCGTTTGATTCTATTCAACAATTGAATTGAACCTAAACCTACATTTGCTTTCCACTATGGTCGATCCCTTCGACTTCGTCGGTACTGAAGACAATCAACTTCTTGGACATCATCACCTTCGAAGACTTGCCTCCCATCAAATCAATTGATTCAGATGTCGTGACCACTCCTTCCAATACCACAACAAGCGATACTACAATTCGTTCTACGATCCAAAACACATCAATCCCTTCGTCAGCATTTGATAATTCATTCTGGCATCGATAGATCTTCTTCCTACCAAGTCAAAAACGAATCCCCTGCGTTTCCATTTGTTTCTACGACAAGTCTCTTTGAGATTCTACGACAAGATTCCCCAATCTAATCTCCTTTTCAATTCCGACTGATAACTCTTCTACTATCAATCAATCGTCTTCGAATCTCGATTCCCTTGTCAATGAAGTCGATTCAGATTTCCAAATCTCCTTCCCAGAATAAGCATCAATATTCCGGCTGCCGATCATCATATTCGACACTCAATCGATACTCAAGCTACAATCGAATTACAATTGTCAATCAATCGTCTTTGATGCTGCTCACTCGCCTTCTACGAGTGGATTCTCCAATCATATCGATTCCTACTGTCTCCTACAACTTGATGATTTGTTAGCCATCCAATCGATTGTTTCCAACCTGGTTCTACTACCAACATCGTCACGTCGCTGTGCTCTTCCATTCTCTACGTACGATTCTATCCTACAGCCTGGAGCGACCTATCCTACAATTTGATCTACGATCAAAAGATTTGCATCTTCCTCTGTCTCGATCCATCTATCCTACTACGAATCAATGTTCCATTTTCTCTCCAACCATTTGATTCAATTTGGTTCCTCCTCACCGACGACCCTTGGTCATCCCCTCCGTGATAGGTACCAAGCATTGTCCAATCCATTCTCTCCATCGACGTCTAATCTAATTTCTACAACCCGTCTCCTCATGATTCTACAGTCAATCAATTCTCCAATGAACTACGATTGCGATTCGCCACTACGATCATATTGATTCCTACAATCTCTCGATTGCATTCTGATCTTACGATTCCTCATCGGTTTCACGACCACTACATCATACTCAAGCACCTCTCCTTCCTCATTGATTTACGATTGGTTCGATTCTACGATTACAATCTTCCGATTCGATATCCAAGCATACTTAAGTTTTTAGAGTTCTACAAGATGGAGAACCGACTTGTAATTCAACACTTCTTCACTACTAAGTGTTGAATCAAGGGGTGTGCTGTTGGTCAAAAATACACGTACCCTACTTACGTACATTCTACAGCAGTTATATCCATTCTACACTTGAAAAGTTACTTATACTCCTCCAGAGATAAAAATGACTTCAAGTATCCAGACATTTAGGTCATATCATATGTTCTCTGTCTTATGACGAATTACACATGATTGACAACCGGTTTAGACATCCCTACATACATACATCACTAACACAGGGATACCGGTCGAATACAGTAAAATACACAGTAACAGAGCAATCTCGCGATATGCTCACATCTCTTTAAATTTAAAATATTCGTTATACCTATCCGGTCGATTTTTAGAGAAACAACATCGTGTTCCGTGACATCCATGGGCTTTGCCATGTAGTGATGTTCAAACGCCGCTATCATCGTCCGTTTAGCATCAGGGTCCGGCGTAATGACGCTGATGTATTCTCGTACTGCCGCTTTGAATCCTTCCTTGGTGTGTTCTATTTCTCTGTTGGCCATCATTTCATTCCATCTCTTCCTGGGTCCTCTGGCCAGGCACTCTCCCCATTGGGTATGCCATCGATTCACAGGCATTCCTAGATTGTTGCACGCGTCCACCAATAACTCGTAAGTGTACAATGTCTCTTCTATCTCCAAGCTCTGCACGCGTCTGATGTTCTTCTTGCACGCGGATTGGTTGGTGGCTCGGGCATAGTCCGCCACAAGCTTGTGGCTGTTATGTTCTTCTGTAACATCGAAGGTTCTTTTGTATTGGATACACGGTTCGTCCGAGAACTGTTTCGCGGGGTTCGAATTTACTTCTTGCGCGCAAATTTTGTGCGTGATTTTAACACGGCAATATTTCTGGAAACCCTGAAATTCCCACCCCCAGTCATTGCCTTAAAATCATACAAAAAATAATTCTGTGCGCGTGATGCACATTACTCTACTCTCGAATAAAAATAATTTATTTCAGTCTCTAGCAGAACCCAATTATTATTCCGTACGAACAACACTTACTTCTATTCACAAATAAAAAAGAAATCTTGAGTCAGTATTAATTCCAAAATATTAATCTCCCAAATAACAATTCGATTCTGCTCTCCTAATTGTGAATTCTATTTCTTGACTACAATATTCCCTTTTTAAAATGTAGATTCTATTATGCTTGATTTATTCCTATTGCAACGTATTACGAATCCTCCATAATTTCTAATATTCTCAATATTAAGTTCATAATAAGTAGTAGTTTTGTATTATATATGTACTGTTATTTTCTATATTAATTGAAGGGATAAATGGGCATTCATCGATGCTGTTATTGCCGGATCAACATTTATCACTCATGGGTTGGAGTTGTGTTTATTACACTAGCTTTTGCCTCTGTTTCTACTACTGTGCCCACGCTGTTGCTCACGTTGCTTGCTGCTGTTGCTACTTTGTTTTGTTGTTCCATTTTGGCATTCCGTTTTGACCATGTTCCATTGTTGCTCCGTTTTTGTTGTTTCGTTTGCGTTGTTCAGCTTGCGTTGCTCCTTTTGCGTTAGTCCATTTTTGTTGCTCCATTTTTGTTGCTTCATTTTCGTTGCTCCGTTTTTGTTGCTCCGTGTTTGTTGTTTCATTATATTGTGTCGTTGTTTTGTTCCATTGTTTCATTTGTTCCATTTTTGCTGTGAAAAATAAAAATAACAGAAAGAAGGATCAGAAAAAATAGAATCTCCAACAAATTGTTGTCGTTGTCACTCACTTGTGTTCCGTTATTGTTCCGTTGCTCCGTTTCATTTGCTATTCTGCTCTGTTGTTCCATTCAATAAAAAGAAAAGAAGAAAAAATCAGAAACAAATAGAATCCCCAACAAATTGCCGTCACTGTTGTCACTTACTTGCGTTCCATTGTTGCTCCGTTGTTCCATTCTGTTTGTTGTTTCGCTCTGTTGTTCCCCCGTCCGATAAAAATAAAAGAAAGAAAGATCAGAAACAAATAGAATCTCCAACAAATTGCCGTCATTGTTGTCACTCACTTGCATTCCGTTGTTGTTGTTCCATTTTGTTGTTCCCTTGTTCCCCTGTTACACTCACTAGCGTTTCTTTGTTGTTCCATTGTTCTGTTGTCCGTGACTGTCGCACAACATTCATTTTCTGTACTTTTAAAAAAATACCGTGTCGACCAAGAAGTATGTTTTTTTTTTGGTTTTGTGTGTGTGCAGTTTTGTGTGTGTGCTCAGTTTTTCGTGGTTCTTCAGTTTTCCATGTGTGTGTGGTTTTGTGTGTGTTGTGTATGCTGTGTACCCTGACTTCTTACATGTGCCGTCTGGCTTGTGTGTGGCCTTTATTTTCTATATAAGTAAAGCATGTACCAGTGCAAGCCACCCCTCCCGCGCCATAATTTTTTCAAAATGGAAAATTTGATTACACGAAGGTTATGTACTTAAATTCCATACTCATCTATAGAATCTGATAGCCAGTTGGTGGTTTGACACTGTGCCGGGTCAGTACAGTACCTACCGATACCTACGTACACTTTTTGCAAAGTACCCAATGGTGTACCTTTTTGCATCTAGTATCATCTACAACTAGTAATGCCCGCACACTTTTTTTGTCTGAGAATAATCCAAAAACAGCACTTCCATTTTGATTAAACAACTTATGAATTAATTTTATTTGACACTCATTAAACTACATGTTTGGTGATTGGACTATAAGTGTTATTCCAATTATGGATAAGATGAAATGTACTGGAAAAATTAATTGAATTGATCTGATACTTTGGGACGAGCCATTACCCACTCAGTCAGTGTGTGCTGGATTTGTACCAAAAATACTCTCTTGTGTGCCATTTGGAAAGACAAACCACAACATTTTTTGTATTTTGAGTGTAAATGTTGTTCCCAATATGCATCAGATGAGTTATGAAAAAATTATTCATGAACAGCCTGGATCTGATACTTTGGGAGTCATTACCCACTAAGTCAGTTTGTGCCCTGGGTTCACACCCAAAATTGTCTCTTGTGTGCCATTTGGAGAGATAGATCACCACATTTCCAGCATTCTGTGGGGCAAAGCTGTTCCCAATATGGATTTGACGAGTCATGAACAAATTATTCATGGCCAGGACCGGATACTTTGTGAGTCATTACCCAATAAGTCAGTTTGTGCCCTGGAATTGCACCAAAAATACCATCATGTTTGCCATTTGGAGCGACAAACCACAACATTTTCAGGATTCTGTGGGGCAAAGTTGTTCCCAATATGCAGTTGATGAGTCATCATAAATGTAATCATGGCTTGGACCGGATACTTTTGTAGTCGTTACCCAATAAGTCAGTTTGTACCCTGGAATTGCACAAAAAATACCCTCATGTTTGCCATTTGGAGAATCAAACCACCACATTTCCAGCATTCTGTGAGACAAAGTTGTTCCCAATATGCATTTGATGAGTCATGATAAATGTACTTATGACTTGGACCGGATACATTTGTAGCAATTACCCAATAAGTCAGTTTGTGCCCTGGAATTGCACTCAAAATACCCTCATATTTGCCATTTGGAGACACAAACCACAACATTTTCAGCATTCTGTGGGGCAAAGTTGTTCCCAATATGTATTTGATGAGTCATGATAAATGTATTCATGGCTTGGACAGGATACTTTGGGAGTCATTACCTAATAAGTCAGTTTGTGCCCTGGAATGGCACCCAAAATACACTCATTTTTGCTATTTGGAGAGACAAACCACAACATTTCCAGTATTCTGTGGGGCAAAGTTGTTCCCAATATGCATTTGATGAGTCATGATAAATGTATTCCTGGCTTGGACCGGATACTTTTGTAGCCATTACCCAATAAGTAAGTTTGTGCCCTGGAATTGCACCAAAAAAACTCATTTTTGCCATTTGGAGAGAAAACCCCAACATTTCCGGCATTCTGTGGGGCAAAGTTGTTCCCAATATGTATTTGATGAGTCATGATAAATATATTCCTGGCTTGGACCGGATACTTTTGTAGCCATTACCCAATAAGTCAGTTTGTGTCCTGGAATTGTACCAAAAATACACTCATGTTTGCCATTTGGAGAGACAAACACCAGCATTTTCAGCATTCTGTTAGGAAAAGTTGATCCCAATATGCATTTGATGAGTCATGATAAATGTATTCCTGGCTTGGACCGGATACTTTTTGAGTCATTACCCAATAAGTAAGTTTGTACCCTGGAATTGCACCAAAAATACCCTCATTTGTGCCATTTGGAGAGTCAAACCACAACAATTATGGCATTCTGTGGGGCAAAGTTGTTCTCAATATGCAATTGATGAGTCATGATGAATGTATTCCTGTCTTGGACCGGATACTCTGGGAGTCATTACCCAATAAGTTATTTTGTCTCCTGCTGGAATTGTTGCACCCAACATACCCTCATGTTTGCCATTTGGAGCGACAAACCACAACATTTTCAGGATTCTGTGGTGCAAAGTTGTTCCCAATATGCAGTTGATGAGTCATCATAAATGTAATCATGGCTTGGACCGGATACTTTTGTAGTTGTTACCCAATAAGTCAGTTTGTACCCTAGAATTGCACACAAAATACCCTCATGTTTGCCATTTGGAGATTCAAACCACAACATTTTGGGCATTCTGTGGGGCAAAGTTGTTCCCAATATGCAATTGATGAGTCATGATGAATGTATTCCTGGCTTGGACCGGATATTTTTGGGGTTATTACCCAATAATAATGTTGGTGCCCTGGAATTGCACCAAAAATACCCTCATTTGTGCCATTTGGAGAGTGAAACCACAACATTTCCGGGATTCTGTGTGACAAAGTTGTTCCCAATATGCAATTGATGAGTCATGATGAATGTATTCATGGCTTGGACCGTATACTTTTGGAGTCATTACCCAATAAGTCAGTTTGTGCCCTAGAATTGCACACAAAATACCCTCTGGTGGGCAAGGTGTAAAGAATTCGTAAGCATTGTGGACTCTTCACAAATACTTTACGGTACACACTACCAGAAATTATCTAGTCCAAAATTTGTGTAGAAATCTACTCTAGTAGTAGGCTATGATGTAAATACAATACTAGTATGTATCTAGTACAACAAGTGTGTTGTAATCTACTCGCGTAGAAACCTACTCGGATTCAATACTAGTATGCTGTATCTAGTACAAAAAGTTTGTAGTAATCTACACTCGTAGAAACCTACGCGTATTCAATACTAGTATGTATCTAGTACAAATAGCGTGTAGTAATCTATTCACGTAGAAACCTACGCGGATTCCATACTAGTATGTATCTAGTATAACAAGCGTGTAGGAATCTACCCGTGTAGAAACCTACGCGGATTCCATACTAGTATGTATCTAGTACAAATAGCGTGTAGTAATCTATTCACGTAGAAACTTACGCGGATTCAATACTAGTATGTATCTAGTATAACAAGCGTGTAGGAATCTATTCGCGTAGAAACCTACGCGGATTCAATTCTAGTATGTATCTAGTACAAATAGCGTGTACAAATCTACTGGCGTAGAAACCTACGCTGATTCAATACTAGTAAGTATCTAGTATAACAAGCGTGTAGAAATCTACTCACGTAGAAACCTACACAGGATTCCATACTAGTATGTATCTAGTACAAAAAGTGTGTAGAAATCTACTCGCGTAGAAACCTACGCCGATTCAATACTAGTAAGTATCTAGTACAAAAAGCGTGTACGAATCTACAGGCGTAGAAACCTATGCCGATTCATTACTAGTAATTTTCTAGTACAAAAAGCGTGTACAAATCTACAGGCGTAGAAAACTACACGGATTCAATACTAGGAATTTTCTTGTACAAAAAGTGTGTACGAATCTACAGGCGTAGAAAGCTACACGGATTCAATACTAGGAATTTTCTAGTACAAAAAACGGGTAGAATTCTACACTAGTACAAAAAAACGTGTAGAATTCTACAGAAGTTGAAGTATCCTCTACTACGAATCGAATCGTCGTATCGATCGATTGATGATTTTTTTTTTCCTACCTCGCGAAAAAAAACTCTCTCCCACACAAACAGTAATAATCTTTTCTTACCTCGTGACAAACAAAAAAAATCACTTTTTCTACCTCGCGACCAAAAAAAACAATCACTTCATAATCTGCCTTCTTACATCCGACTTATTTGAGTAGAGTGTTGGTTCTTGCAATCAACACTCCGTCCGAGAACGTGGGATCCGACCCTCTTCACCGAGCACAACGATCCGTTCTCAGATATTTCAGTCCGAAATAACAGCCTTGTACTGCATGACAATAGAAAGCATTCGACGAGAGGGAAATTGATGGATAGATATTGTTTGAATTGGCCCCCAAACATATACGTCTTGAAATCAATGAACCTGCATCCCTTGCCTCTATATCACCAGGAACAAGATACTGTTTTTCGTGACGTAGGAGTAAGAAGTAATCTACGGCAGCAGCAACAAGAACAACAATTTCATAGGGACGATTGTCGGAACGTCGGAACAAGCAAAGGTAAGAATGAGAGAGATAGGCATCGGCAATGGCAACGGCATCGACAACTGCAATTGATTCGTCTTCCACTCCTTCAATTGGCATCGACAACGGCAATTGATTCGTCTTCCACTCCACCGGCATTACTGATAATGTATTTCCTCTCTGTTTTTCTTCTTATTTTCATAGGACCGGATCGGAAGCAACAAATCGAAACAAACGGATTGGAAGCAACGGATCGGAAGCAACCATCGAATCGGAAGCAACCATTGATTCTTCCCTGTAGGTGCGGGAAATTTTCCCGGTTGGTGATAATTACGAATCGATCGGCATGTACATTATATTATTCTGTTTTTATTATTTACTCTATGTAGTACATCAATAGATACTCACCCATTTTGTTCAATTATCATATATTATTTGAATAGGAATGGCAACAAATCGATCAGTGGGATTCATCCGGCAACGAATTGATGAATCAACGAATTGTCGGCATGAATCCCCTATGTTGTTGTTGTTGTTGTTGTTGTTGAAGGATGAGACGGATCGCTGCTCTGTTGGATGAGGGGAGCGGATTCACTGATCAAATCGCTCCTCCTCCACCGGCGCTCCACCAACGGCGGCAGCGGGCCAATCGTTCGTAAACGAATCAGCGGCATCGAATCGCTCCTCCTCCACCGGCGCTCCACCAATGGCGGCAAAAATCAACAAATTCGAATAGGAACGACAACAAATCGATCAGTGGGATTCATCCGGCAACGAATCGACGAATCAACGAATCGTCAGCATGAATCCCCTATGTTGTTGTTGTTGTTGTTGTTGTTGTTGAAGGATGAGACGAATCACTGCTCTGTTGGATGAGGGGAGTGGATTCGCTGATCAAATCGCTCCTCCTCCACCGGCGCTCCACCAACGGCGGCAGCAGGCCAATCGTTTGTAAACGAATCAGCGGCATCGAATCGCTCCTCCTCCACCGGCGCTCCACCAACGGCGGCAAAAATCAACAAATTCGAATAGGAACGGCAACAAATCGATCAGTGGGATTCATCCGGCAACGAATCGACGAGTCAACGAATTGTCGGCATGAATCCCCTATGTTGTTGTTGTTGTTGTTGTTGTTGAAGGATGAGACGAATCACTGCTCTGTTGGATGAGGGGAGCGGATTCGCTGTTGCTCTTGCTAGTCGCTGGTGTTGCTCTCGCTAGTCGCTCTTGCTAGTTGCTCTTGCTAGTCGCTCTTGCTAGTCGCTCTCGCTAGTCGCTCTCGCTAGTCGCTCTCGCTAGTCGCTCTTGCTAGTTGCTGTTGCTGTTGCTCTCGCTGGTCGCTGTTGCTCTCGCTAGCCGCTGCCGCTGCCGCTGTTGCTGTTGCCGTTGCCGTTGCTGTTGCTGTTGCTCTCGCTAGTTGTTGTTGCTGTTGCTTTTGCTATTCGCTGTTGCTGTTGCTCTCGCTAGTTGCAATTGCTATTGCTGTTGCTGTTGCCCTCGCTAGTTGCTGTTGCTGCTGCTCTCGCTGTTGATAATGGCGTCACTTGCTTTCTGATCTGTTTGCTGTTGTTCTTCCTATCCCCGCTTGCTGTTACTCTTCCTGTCGCCGCTCGCCGCTCGCCGCTTGCTGTTGTAGTAGGATGCATCGTTGTTGTATGCTCATTTTTTTGTATCTTTGTCTTTTCGTTTGAAGACCGGTACCCTACCCGATCAGAAACAAAGTAGAGTAACATGTACGTATTTGAGTTGGTATCATTTTGTACTATTTGTATGGTGGTGAACCTCCATGGTGGTCTGTTCTATGGAAGGAGAAACAGAATGGTCGTCAAAATGGAAATGGTGTTTGTATCTTCGTAATTTGCCTTTTTGCTCCAAAATGCCGCTGCTCGCTGCTGGCTTCCTGCTGCTCAAAACAGCGCTCCAAAATGCCGCTTAGTTGTCGTGTGAATATATTAAATTCCTTTCGTGACCAGAAATACCAAAGCTACCAGATGGTAGATACCCTATTCGTACAAATCCATGAGTCCCGTATCAATCAAAGTAATCGATTCCCACGGCATATCGATTCCCATGGCGCATCGATTCCCATCGCGCATCAACGGTGAGCAATCCCTGTTTTACAGTATTGCCATCGTTCTTCGGTGAGCAAACTCTGATTTCATAAAATATCACATGAGCTACAGGAGCAATTCCTGACCTTAATGATAAACAATTCATGGAGTCTTCCTAACGGAACAAGAGAAGAAAACCGTTGGCGTGTGATTCTCACACAGTATATATATATGCATACAGATATACATGGTCAACGACCAATACATGTACGGAAATAATCAGCAAGTAATCTCATCACTACGCAACAGCAGTTGCAACGTATTCATCTCAATAAAAGAGATATCTTGCATCTCGGCAAGATTTCACTTTATCTCATACTTTTAACATTCAACTGATTTATATCCCAAAATTCACACTAGTTGCCACCAACTACTTGTAATCTACATACTAAGGTCTGTCTCGCTGCAATCTGAACAAGTCACAGCAAGAAGAGATCTGGCGTTTCCATAGTCTCGCCTGTAGTCCGATTATCCGTTGTCGAAAGTATCCAACCACAATTGTCACGCGTGGAGTACAATTGTTCGTCTACTTACACACTAACGCAGAGTTGCTGTTCTTCAGAAGCCTTTGAATCAGACTCTCAACGGATCGGATTCAGAAGGAAAATAATAGATTAACAGTCGCAAGCTCTAAAGAGGCTTGCACACAAAAAGGAACAGGAACGGAATTGAATACAATCCCTACGCTGGCATATGCCAATTGCACATCGTACACGAAGCAGTTCTCATTCTCAATCACCGCGCAGTTCCTTCGAAGGATTGGAACCGTCACAAATGCCGAACATACCGGTAATGCCCGCCAATGCATTTGGGGGCGAGAACGACGCAGGTGATGTCGAAGTTATTACTGCCAACCATTTTCCCAGTTTTGATACTGATATGAAAACGGTACTCGTATCCCTACTCCGCGTAACAAGTGAGGCAAATAACAAGTTGTGTTCAGCTCTCAAGGAAGGCGGATTATGCGAGTGGAATGCATTTCTCGACGCACTTATCGAACCGGATTTTGCACGTGAGCTTACCTATACTGAGGGAGGACTACCAACGCATATCCCGCGATCCATCCAAAGGATCATAGAGGCACTATGGAGTTCGCTCTTGAACTACAAGAAGATGAGAAAGAATGGAAAGATGTAAAATCATATGCGTATAAGGAATTCCAACCATTCCGCATGGAGCGTGCCCTACGTATGCAGAACGAAGGTGCTCTGAACCCTCCACCTCCTCCGCCAGGGAGTAATAAGAAGTCACCTCAGCAGGTAAAGTACGAATCTTGGTGCCGGAAAGCGCGGGATGAAAAGTCCTTTACGCCCCTCACGAATGACTCAAGATTCGAACATTGGCTCGTGGGTTTCAAGGCTAAACTCGAGGCATACGACATCGACACAGAAACATTCCTTGATGAAACATGGCCTCCAGCTGCGCTTCAAGGTTATACACGTGATCTTTTCGTCAAACAGTGTGCCTTCTTCTGGGTACTAATGTTGGCAGTCTTCAAAAGCGATCTCTCCGCATCGTGTGTACACAGCCATTCTACCACTCGTAATGGCCAGTCAAGCATACTTTGATTTCGTAAACCTTCACAGCGAATCAAAAGCCAAGGTATATGACAATTCGACTCAACTACAAGCGTTGCTGAAGTTGAATCTCAGTAATTGGAAAGAATCCAAAGTGAAATTCATCACACATTGGTTTGATGAATTAAATCACCTCAACAAGCTCCGTCCTCCCAACAAGCCCCTTGAGTACCATACTGCAAAATCAGCATTATGTCAGGCATGCTATTCCAGCTTTCAGCTAAGTGAACAGTTTGCCAAAGTCAAGGATCCAGGTGGGACGAATAGCACCGTGACAGATGCAGTCGCTGAAGCAGCTGCTATTCACAAACTTAAAATCACGCTTCTACTCGAAGCAACTCGACTTGATTCCCAGTCCTGCGATGGCGGCTCCCCGGTCGACTGTACGTGCACACATTCATGACTTCTCATCTGAACAAAGCCAAAACCATGACGACTATGCTCTCCCTATCGAATTTGAAGGAGACTATCAAGACTGTGCGGTATTTAAGGCTGGACGTACCCCTGACCCTACCACGCGCCTGCCCACAAACATATGGAAGGCCCTGTCATGTCAGGACATGAAGAGTTGGCTAAGTTTTTCTCCGGAAGGCAAGAAAATCGTAGTCGTATCGTTACGACACGACTTACTCTCAAAGGATCAACCTGACCCCAACAATGTCAAGCCCATCACCCAAAAGGCATATCAACATGGACACTCTGTATCATTCCAAGAGGATGATACTTCGAACAAAGACGAACATGCCAATTCCGCAGCTGTAGAAAATGATCGTAGAGGTGTTTTCCATGCATCATTAGGTGTATACAAATCAACAACCTCTTCATCCAAGGACCAACGACCTCTCAAGTCTTCCATGTCACCCGCGCATCCCGCTCGATTCCTCTCCGAAAACCCTGACATTCTGTACAAAAAGGACGGTGACACCCAAGTACCTGTAGGAACATCCTCCTATTCCGCCAATTTTCACCAGTGGTATAATCCTGACGATGATCTGACTTTTCCTAACAATAGTCCAGTAACGTCGTACACATACTGCATACACAAAACTACGGTTACTAGTCCTGGTTTTGCCATGGTCGATTGCGGCGCAAATGGTTGCATCATCGGCAATGATGCATGCCTCATCTCCAAGGATATCCCACCACGATATGTCAATGTCACCGGCATTAACAATCACCAGGTCCAAAATATTCCAATTGCTACATGCGGAGCTTATTCCATATCGAACAGAGGTCCCGTCATCCTCATTTTCAATGAATGTGCATATACAGGCCGACACCCTTCTATATTGTCCTCCGGCCAGATGGAAGCATATTTTTCCACTGTCGATGACACATCCATCAAAGCGGGCGGTGGACAGGTCATCACCACTACCGATGGATATGCACTCCCTCATAGCATACGACACGGTTTACCATATCTTGCGATGCGAAAGTACACGACTATCCAGTTTGACGCGCTCCCACATGTTATCATGACATCCGATAAACATTGGGACCCATCTGTTCTTGATACCACGATCAGTGCAAAAGATGAACAATTTCTCCAGAAATATCCTCCTCAGCCGCAGCAACTCCCATATGCCGATTACGACGAATACGGAAATCCACGTTGCCTTGAAGGATTGGATATCTCTGTATCCCCCGGCTCTTCCACGGTCACGTCTCTCAGTTCATATTCCAGCCAATCCACTCGGTCTCCCTTCCTTCCCATTGATGATCATAGGACCAACAATCGCTCATTTTGGCTTACGTCCACCGACTACATTCACCAGGAACGCCTTGCATGCTGCACTTTACCTGATGCCTCTGGGACAGTCACTGCGTTTCCGACGGATTGTACTGCCAGTGATACTACACCTATTGCAGTTACGCCCCGTGAGAGATACCCCAACGAACATGACTACTTATCCCTGAAACCTTTCTTTTGTTGGGTTTCCACAGATCGCATCAAAGCCATGTTTGAAAACTCAACCCAATATGGTTCATTAGCGGTTAGCCCTGATGGAAACATTTTCAAACATTTCCATTCCCCCCAACCGGCCATGAACGTGCGACCATTCAATGACAATGTTATGTCCGATGCTGTCTATTCAGATGTCCCAGCAATTGATGGTGGCTCCAAGATTGCTCAGATCTTCTTCGGCCAAAAGTCACATATTATACACGTTGAAGAAATGCGTACCACCGGCGATTTTCTATCTTGTTTCCAGAACTTTGTTCGAAAATGGGGCAGCCTCATTCGCCTCCTTTGCGACCACGGTAACTACCAATCTAGTAAGAAGGTAGTTGATTATCTCAAAATGCTATGGATTGGACTCTGGCAAAGTGAACCTTATCACCAACACCAAAATCAATTCGAACGTTGATATCAAACGTTCAAACGCATTGTCAATCGCGTCATGGACCGCACAGGCACACCACCACACCTATGACTACTGTGCATGACATACGTCGCTGGTCTCCTCAACATTATTTCTGATCCTACGCTGTCAGACAAACAACCGGTCTTCATTGCTACCGGTACACTTGGCGACATCAGCGCATACACCAGTTTCTTCTGGTTTGAACCTGTTTACTTCAAGACCAACGACTCCCCTTTCGGTACCCAGTCTACCGAACGTCTAGGTCACTTCGTCGGCATCGCCGAACATGTTGGCAATGGACTCTGCTTCCGAATCTGGGATCCCGTTACCAACAAGTTACTTGACCGGTCCGGTGTCTGCTCTGCTCTTACGCCTGAGTCCCGCAACAAACGCGCGGGCCTATTCACTGATGATGGTTTCATCAAATGGCGTAACGCCAAGGATTCCTTGCCCCGTTTATACGCCACTGGAGACGCTCCAGCATTCAAACATGGGGAGCATACCAATCAGAATGACCTCATTGACGAGTCTACAAAACAGGGCAACTCAGTTCCCCCTAGCGTTTCACCCGCTGATTCTGACACTGCCAATGACACCATCCCATCTGTACCCAACAAACAACCAGGTACGACGCCTCCCGCATCTGGCACTCAAACTATTCTTCAACCACCCGCCCACTAACGCAGCGTTGCTGTTCTTCAGAAGCCTTTGAATCAGACTCTCAACGGATCGGATTCAGAAGGAAAATAATAGAATACCCTTCCCAATCAAAACGAAGTAGAGTAACGTGCAGGTATTTGAGCTGGTGTCATTTTGTACTATTTGTACGGTGGTGAGCCTTCATGATCTGTTCTAGTGAAGGAGAAACAGAAGGGTCGTTGCAGGGTCATCAAAATGGAAGTTAATGACATTGGTGATTTCGATGATTGGAATTCCGCCTATCAAAAATAAATCATGTATTCGAGGGTTTTTCTGCTGTGTTTGCAGGGTCTTTTCACTTGTTCTTTTTTTGAAGAGATTTCAGTGTACAGAGCACACACATGTTCATTACCCGTAGACTTGAACATGGTTTTTGTACTGTGTATTTATTGTGGTATTTTGTACACAGTGTGTTACGAAGTGCAGTTAACAGCATGTTTCAAAGATGAGAGAAAATCATTTGTGCGTAAGAAGTTTGACACAAAATATTGTTCATCACGGCAACTTTATGATATCCCTAACCCTGAAAATGTTATTTAATTGATTATTTTTATTCCACCAAGTCGAGAGTGAGTTTTAGGTGATGATCCAGATAGGGATCGATGAGATATTGTCTGGAAAGGAGAAGCGCGCGACACGCGAGGTATTTTAGTAGACACACGACCTAAAAAGATACGTCCGAGAACTGTTTCGCGGGTTTCAAATTTACTTCTCGCGCACAAATTTTGTGCGTGATTTTAACATGGCAATATTTCTGGATACCCTGAAATTCCCACCCCCAGTTATTGCCTTAAAATAATACAAAAAACAATTCTGTGCGCGTGATGCACATTACTCTACTCTCAAATAAAAATAATTTATTTCAGTCTCTAGCAGAACCGAATTATTATTCTGTACGAACAACACTTACTTCTATTCACGAATAAAAAAAATCTTGAGTCAGTATTTATTCCAAAATATTAATCTACCAAACAACAATTTGATTCTGCTCTCATAATTGTGAATTTTATTTCTCGACTACAATATTCCCTTTTTAAAATGTAGATTCTATTATGCTTGATTTATTCCTATTGCAACGTATTATGAATCCTCCATAATTTCTAATATTCTCAAAATTAAGTTCAAGATTATTAGTAGGTTTGTATTATGTATGTACTGTTATTTTCTACATTAGTTCACCAATAGATAAACTTTCATTCATCGATGCTGTTATTGCCGGATCAATATAGATGTTTCTTTTCTTTTTCTTTTTTGGTCCACTACAACTAGTGGAGCTGCTACTAGTAATATTTGCATCGCCATGCTTATTGTTGGTGTAATCTGTTGAACTTTCGTTCCTAAATCTGTCCCTCATCATTTCTTCCAATTTCCTTCCTGTTTCTGGGTGTTTTCGCATCTCGCCAATTTTGTCGCACAAGTCACTGAACAACTCACGTCCTTCCTCCATCCATCCATTTCTGCTTCCACTGTCTGAATCGCAGAATTTTTTTTTGTCGCGGAATCGTGGCATCACCCTTTCGCCGCTGCTGGTTCACCCATACATGATGCTCATTGTAGATCAGTACCAATGCAAATGCTTCATCTGCTATAGTAAATATATCACTCAGCAAGTGCCTCTCCTTCCGTTGTTTGAAATTGGAATTTGTCGGATTGATTGCCGACATGATTCTTGTAACGAAATAATAAAAATCTTCATCTTCCGCGTCTTTGTATGTTCTGTATTTAGGGTTTAAAATACCTGTGTCCTCATATTCTGTGTCTTGAATAACTGCAACAGTACCAGGGAATGTGATAGGGACTCGACCTTTTCTGTAATCGTCTGTACGGAAGTATCATCAGTATCAACGGGCAGCATGTTAGTGTTGTCGGACCAAAAATAGATTCCAAAATTCCTAATTTCAACAACCAATTCTCCCACCTGTATTTACCTATCCAGTTTTTTCTCGCTAATGTTTGTGAGTTGTGCCTCAATGCAGTCAGTACTGTCCTTACTCGTTTCCTGTAAAAGGAACAGAATGACGCAAGTGGGATATTTGGTGGCTTCATAACCGCATTTGCTTTAACAGCTTTTTGTATTACATGCGCCGTTACCTTGTCATTGATAGGGAACTTCATGTTATGGTACCAATGTTTTTTGACGTAATCCCTTAGCTGCTTGTCCACTGTTTCAGTCATATCACTCAAAGCCTTAAGCATATCGTTGTCTATTATAAGCCCATATTCGTCTGTAATTGTACTTACTGCTCGTTCTCTTGTGTTGCCGGCATTATCAGTCCCCTCTCCCTGCATGGTTGCCTCCGTTTGTTTAGGTACCATTACTACCTTTCCCACCCCTATATGTGGTTCCCTCTCTTGTTGCCGTAAGTGTTTTGCCACTTCCTGTGCCAATTTGTCATATTGGATTTTTTTCATGACAAGTTCCGCAACATCCTCTAAATTGTAGCATTCTCCGTTAGATGTTTTCTCTACCACATTGGTTTTTGTTCCTTCTTTCTGTTGGTTCGTTACTGTAGTGGTGGTTGTGTTGGTAATGCTCAGTGCTGGTTCGTTACTCTGGTTGATGGTGTTTTGTTCTTCCGTGTTTGTAGTAGTAGAAATTGTGTTGTCGGTACAATTTTTTTTACTGTTGCCCTTTGATGCGTTCATAGTTGTGGTATTACTGTTACTCACTTTGTTAGTAATTGCGGTGTTTGTTTTCACTCTTTTTTTCTTACCGTTGTTGTCCCCTGTATTTTGATGATCACCGGGCCGGATGGTTTTGTTGTTTCGAAGGGTCTTCCCCTCGGATTTTTTGCTTCGTCGTGTCTTTCCGATAGCATTCATATTTTTTATTTTATTTTCTGAATACGGTGCCATTCAAGAATCATGTGTTTCTTTTTGTGTGGTTTTGTGTGTGTACTAATAATTTTGTCGGGTTGTGTACGGTGTTTTGTGTTGTGTGTGTTGTGTGTGTTGTGTGTGTCGTGTGTGTCGTGTGTGTCGTGTGTGTGTGTGTGTACGGTGTTTCGTGTAGTATGTGTACGATGTTTTGTGTGTAGAGTTTTTCCGTGGGTTCTGTACTATGTTGTTTGCCCTAACTTCTTCTGTGTGTTGTCTGGATTGGGCGCGCTGTTATATATTTGTAGAAGTAGATCACGTACCTGTGCCAGCCAGCCCTCCCGCGCCATAATTTTTTCAGAAGGGAAACTTTTGATCACACTAAGGTTATGTATTTCAATCCTCTAGTTACATGTACTACAATCTTGTAGACTGCTGCACCTAACATACCGTACTGTCTTGTGTGCCATTTGTATCTACAAACCACAACATTGTCTGTACTGTGTGTGGCAAAGTTGTTCCCAACATGCATTTCGTAAGTCATGTGATATGCATTCATGGCCTGGTACAAACACTTTGGTAGTCATTACCAAATCAGACTGTTTGTGCCCTAGAATTGCACCAAAAATACCCTCATGTTTGCCATATGGATAGTCAAACCACAACATTTTGGGCATTCTGAGTGACAAAGTTGTTCCCAATATGCATTTGATGATTCCTGATAAATGTATTCATGGCTTGGACCGGATACTTTTGGAGTCATTACCCAATAAGTAAGTTTGTGCCCAGAAATTGCACAAAAAATACCTTCATTTTTGCCATTTGTAGAGTCAAACCTTAAGGTTTTGGGCATTCTATGTGACAAAGTTGTTTCCAATATGCATTGGATGAGTCATGATGAATGTATTCATGGCTTGGACCATATACTTTTTGAGTCATTACCCACTAATTTAGTTTGTGCCCTGGAATTGCACCAAAAATACCCTCATTTTTGCCATTTGGAGAGTCAAACCACAACATTTTGGGCATTCTGTGTGACAAAGCTGTTCTCATTATGCATTTGATGAGTCATGATGAATGTATTCATGGCTTGGACCAGATACTTTTTGAGTCATTACCCACTAATTTAGTTTGTGCCCTGGAATTGCACCAAAAATACCCTCATTTTTGCCATTTGGAGAGTCAAACCACAACATTTTGGGCATTCTGTGTGACAAAGCTGTTCTCATTATGCATTTGATGAGTCATGATGAATGTATTCATGGCTTGGACCAGATACTTTTTGAGTCATTACCCAATAAGTTAGTTTGTGCCCTAGAATTGCACCAAAAATACCCCCATGATTGCCATTTGTAGAGTCAAACCTTAAGATTTTGGGCATTCTATGTGACAAAGTTGTTCCCAATATGCATTTGATGAGTCATGATGAATGTATTCATTGCTTGGACCAGTTACTTTTGGAGTCCTTACCCAATAAGTTAGTTTGTGCCCTGGAATTGCACCAAAAATACCCTCATGTTTGCCATTTGTAGAGTCAAACCTTAAGATTTTGGGCATTCTATGTGACAAAGTTGTTTCCAATATGCATTTGATGAGTCATTAGGAATGTATTCATTGCTTGGACCGGATACTTTTTGAGTCATTACCCAATAAGTCAGTTTGTGCCCTGGAATTGCACCAAAAATACCCCCATGTTTGCCATTTGTAGAGTCAAAAAACAACATTTTGGGCATTCTGTGTGACAAAGTTGTTCCCAATATGCATTTGATGAGTCATGATAAATGTATTCATCGCTTGGACCAGATACTTTAGAAGTCCTTACCCAATAAGTTAGTTTGTGCCCTGTAATTGCACCACAAATACCCCCATGTTTGCCATTTGGATAGTGAAACCACAACATTTTGGGCATTCTGTGTGACAAAGTTGTTCCCAATATGCATTGGATGAGTCCTGATGAATGTATTCATCGCTTGGACCAGATATTGTTGTAGTCATTACCCAATAAGTTAGTTTGTGCCCTACAATTGCACGAAAAATACCCTCATGTTTGCCATTTCGAAAGTCAAACCACAACATTTGCAGCATTCTGTGTGACAAAGTTGTTCCCAATATGCATTTGATGAGTCATGAGGAACGTATTCATTGCTTGGTCCGGATACTTTTTGAGTCATTACCCAATAAGTTAGTTTGTGCCCTGGAATTGCACCAAAAATACCCTCATGTTTGCCATTTGTAGAGTCAAACCACAACACTTTGGGCATTCTGTGTGACAAAGTTGTTCCCAATATGTACTATTTGATGAGTCATGATGAATGTATTCATTGCTTGGACCAGATATTGTTGTAGTCATTACCCAATAAGTTAGTTTGTGCCCTAGAATTGCACGAAAAATACCCTCATGTTTGCCATTTCGAGAGTCAAACCTTAAGATTTGCAGCATTCTATGTGACAAAGTTGTTCCCGAATATGCATTTGTTGAGTCATGAGTAACGTATTCATTGCTTGGACCGGATACTTTTTGAGTCATTACCCAATAAGTTAGTTTGTGCCCTGGAATTGCACCACAAATACCCCCATGTTTGCCATTTGTAGAGTCAAACCTTAAGATTTTGTGAATTCTATGTGACAAAGTTGTTTCCAATATTCATTGGATGAGTCATGATGAATGTATTCATGTCTTGGACCAGATATTGTTGTAGTCATTACCCAATAAGTTAGTTTGTGCCCTAGAATTGCACGAAAAATACCCTCATGTTTGCCATTTCGAGAGTCAAACCTTAATATTTGCAGCATTCTGTGTGACAAAGTTGTTCCCAATATGCATTTGATGAGTCATGATTAATTTATTCATGGCTTGGACCAGATACTTTTTGAGTCCTTACCCATTAAGTTAGTTTGTGCCCTGGAATTGCATCAAAAATACCCCCATGTTTGCCATTTGTAGAGTCAAACCACAACACTTTGGGCATTCTGTGTGACAAAGTTGTTCCCAATATGTACTATTTGATGAGTCATGATGAATGTATTCATTGCTTGGACCAGATACTTTTTGAGTCATTACCCAATAAGTTAGTTTGTGCCCTGGAATTGCACCAAAAATACCCTCATGTTTGCCATTTGTAGAGTCAAACCTTAAGATTTTGGGAATTCTATGTGACAAAGTTGTTTCCAATATGCATTGGATGAGTCATGATGAATGTATTCATGGCTTGGACCCGATACTATTTGAGTCATTACCCAATAAGTTATTTTGTGCCCTAGAATTGCACCAAAAATACCCTCATGTTTGCCATTTGGAGAGTCAAACCACATCATTTTGGGCATTCTGATGTGGCAAAGTTTTTCCCAATATGGTTAGGGTTACATCCGGTTCGCAAATTCAGTAATTATTTGTTCTTATATGTGGACTTCTCGCAAGTTCTTTCCCCCTCTGTACCATGTTGATACACTACTAGTGTGCATCTTGTACAACAAGCTTGTATTAATCCTCTCGCGTCCAATCCTACACCCTAACCCTAAACCCGAACCCTAAACCCGAATCCAAACCCTAACGAATTCAATATCCCAAAATATCTAGTACTTAAAACACGTACAAACGTACACGTGTAGAAACCTACGTGGATTGAGTAACGAAAATTATGAAGTACTAAAAACGTGTAGAAATCTACTCGCGTAGAAACCTACACGGATTCAATACCAAAAATTATGGAGTAAGTTGTAAACATCTTTTCGTGTAGAAACCTACGCGGATTCAGTACTGAAAATTTATCTTGTACTAAAACGTGTAGGATTCTACACTAGTACAAAATCATGTAGAATTCTACATGATGTACTAGATACTTCGATCGATCGATCGATCGATCGAAAATCATACGCGAATCATACGCGAAAAAAAAAAATCTCTCTCACACAAACACACAGTAATTTTCTTTTCTACCTCGCGACAAACCAAAAAAATCACTTTTTTTACCTCGCGACAAAAAAAAACAATCACTTCATAATCTGCCTTCTTACATCCGACTTATTTGAGTAGAGTGTTGGTTCTTGCAATCAACACTCCGTCCGAGAACGTGGGATCCGACCCTCTTCACCGAGCACAACGATCCGTTCTCAGATATTTCAGTCCGAAATAACAGCCTTGTACTGCAAAAGAAGTAGTTAGCATTTGACGAGAAGGGGATTTGCTGGATAGATAGTGTTGTTCGGATTTGCGACCCAAACATATACGTCTTGAAAGAAGCAATGAACCGGCTTCGTCCCTTGCAATTATATCAACAGGAACAAGATACTGTTTTTCGTGACATAGGAGTAAGAAGTCTGCCAATCTACGGCATTTCATCGGGACAATTCCAAGCGGCAACAACATATCGGCGGCAACAACGTATTGGCGGCAACATCGTATCGGCGGCAACGGTAAAAGGAATCAGAACAAGCAAAGGTAAGAATGAGAGAGATAGACAATGATTATACTGCCTCGGGCATTACTGATAATGTATTTCCTCCATTCTGTTTTTTTCATCTTCTTTCCATAGGACCGGATTGGAACCAACGAATCGGAATCAACGGATCGGAAGCAAAGGATTGGAAGAACGGATCTTTCCTGGTGTGGCAAATCTTTCGTTGACGTGCATCGTTTTCTTCCCTGTAGGTGCGGCGAATTTTCCCGGTCGATCGTCATGTACATTTATTATATTATTCTGTTGTTATTATTTACTCTATGTACTACATCATTAGATACTCACCCATTTTGTTCAATTATCATGTATTTGAATAGGAACGGCAACGAATCGATCAGTGCGATTCATCCGGCAACGAATCGTTGGTATCTAATCGCTCCTCCTCCTCCACCGGCGCTCCACCAATAGGAACCGCAACGAATCAATCAGTGCGATTCATCCGGCAACGAATCGTCGGTATCTAATCGCTCCTCCTCGTCCACCGGAGCTCCACCAACGACAATCAATCCAATCGATCCAACACCAATCGATCGAATCGATCCAACACCAATCGATCCAACACCAATCAATCTGCAACACGAATCGATCTTCAAAACGAATCGATCCAACACCAATCGATCTGCAACACCAATCGATCCAACACCAATCGATCTGCAAAACGAATCAATCCAACACCAATCGATCTGCAAAACGAATTGATCCAACACCAATCGATCTGCAACACCAATCGATCGAATCGATCCAACACCAATCGATCTGCAAAACGAATCGATCCAACACCAATCGATCTGCGAAACGAATCGATCGAATCGATCCAACCGATCCAACACCAATCGATCTGCAAAACGAATCGATCCAACACCAATCAATCCAACACCAATCGATCGAATCGATCCAACACCAATCAATCCAACACCAATCGATCTGCAACACGAATCGATCTTCAAAACAAATCGATTCAACACCAATCGATCTGCAACACCAATCGATCCAACACCAATCGATCTGCAAAACGAATCAATCCAACACCAATCAATCTGCAAAACGAATCGATCCAACACCAATCGATCTGCAACACCAATCGATCGAATCGATCCAACACCAATCGATCTGCAAAACGAATCGATCCAACACCAATCAATCTGCGAAACGGATCGAATCGAATCGATCCAACCGATCCAACACCAATCGATCTGCAAAACGAATCGATCCAACACCAATCGATCCAACACCAATCGATCGAATCGATCCAACACCAATCGATCCAACACCAACCGATCTGCAACACCAATAGATCCAACACAAATCGATCCAACACGAATCGATCTGCAAAACGAATCGATCCAACACGAAGCGATCCAATCGATCCAACACCAATCGATCTGCAAAACGAATCGATCCAATACCAATCAATCCAATCAATCGGCAACGAATCAGCGAAACGCTCCTCCTTCTCCTCCACCGGCAAGCGGCAACGAGTCGTTGGCATAGAATCGCTCCTCCTCCTCCACCGGCAAGCGGCAACGAATCGTTGGCATAGAATCGCTCCTCCTCCACCATCTACTCCAACGCCAAATCGATTCGTCGTCATCCAACGGCAATTCGTCCCGGTAACGGCAACAACAATTGAACTCCCACTCCATCGGCAAATCGATTCGTCGTCGTCATCCTCCAACGGCAATTCGTCTCGGCAACAATGAAATCAACCACAACAAATGGAAAGCAATTGTCAGCACGAGGAAGGAGGCAAAAAGCAAATAGGAAACATGAGAAAAGAAGTAAACAGAAAATGTCTTCCAACTTTCTGAGGATTGCTGCACCGGTGTCAAAGAGCCACGAAACTTATACGAACTTGTCTCTGATAAAACCAATGAAGAAGGAAAGGAATAGGCGTTCAACTGGCAAAGATGGCGTCCGTAAAATAGCGCTGAAAAATAAATCCAGTACCGCTGCCGTGGCAGGTAAATACATGGAGACAGATTGGGGTGGAAAGACAGGCGGAAAGAAGAAGTATCAACCGGAACAGGCTTTGTCAATCAAAAACTACAATACATTGGATAGTACGAAGGATGAGCATATTCTTGCGTTTGATCATTCCGAACCATCATTGCGAATTTTTGCCAAAGTTTCACGCAATTTTGCGGAACGACACCTCGCGTCGAAGAATAATATCGAATTGTTGAGACAGTTTGCTCCTGCCATTGTTGGAGCAAAACCAACCGTTGGAAGAGGGGTTAAGCGCGGCAGTATCAATGATGATTATGCTATCATTGGAATTCGACCAGAAAGATTGAATTCAAATATTGGTGAGTATGTTTTCAAAAGTCATGTCGATCCCAGCATCAAACTAGAGCTAGAAGAGACAACAGTTGAAATTGTGAAGCATATGCATCATAGTTTAATTGACGTGGAACCGTTTGTTGAAGAGGAAATGGATGTGTTGTCTCAGATTCTGTCTCGTACAAAGCTAAATGCAATTGGGCAGCAGGCCTTAGCATTTTTGATCGGTCGCAACTACCATTCTAGATGCCATGTGGACGATGACATGTACTACACTCGTTTGACAATCATTGCTCCGGCGGAAGTGTCTGCTGACGAGGTGATTTATTATTTTGTCTTCCCAACGTACCATATCAAAGTGCCGTTGCGTTCTGGAGATACTCTATTGTTCAATCCATTAGTATTACATAGCTGTTCGAATCCGAAATACAAAGGCTGTTATATTATGAGCGCCTATGTATCTCGCAAAACTGTGCTTAGAGCTAACCCTCTATAGTTATATTAAACAATAGTTTACAGTTAGCCGTTACATTAACCCTTGCTACTCAATTGGAACTGCTGTCCAAGCTTTCGCTCTCTGAACTGGATAGAGAATCACTGGATTCGTTATCATTCAATGCTATCTCAAATGGTTCCAACTGGATGTCGTCCTGTAGTGTGCATGCGTTGTACAAACATTCGTAAGACGGTGGTGTAGCAGAATTTTTGCTTTCAAAAAAATTTAGCCATGAGATCCGATTCGATATCACTAGCCAATCGCAATTGGTAATACAGCCATCAAGTCCTTGCTCTGGAACAACTGCCAGCTCGGAATGGATAGTGTCGACATGAAATAGGTACAGTGAATTCATCAGGCGACCACGTTGGACAAATTCAGAAGCTGTTTTCTTAGGCACATCTTGAAACCGACAAGCCACAGCATACATTCCGCTTGTATCAATTGGATAGCCACCAATACTACTGTATGGCTGCTTCAAACTCTGTACAGTTAAAAAGCATACCAGATGGCACGGTATGAGCTTGGGATTGTTATTTAAATCAAAGTCCAATTTCATCAAACACCAATCCATCCAGACGGAGTTCAGCAGAGAACTATCCGATCTATATGAAGGATGCGAGCGAAATATAAAATTAGACCCACAAGCAACATCGAAACGATTGTGCTCTGTAACTCCACAAATGTGCGAAGGATTCTCCAATAAAGGTAGCACAGAATCACAAACAAAGTCAAGTATGTCAGAAGGAAAAAATGGTTTGCTTTTGTTTGTAGAACGAAGCCACTTCATTGTTGATTCCCCATTTTTGGTTCTCATTATTTGAAAATGAGAACCGCCACCATCAGGGCGTTCAATTGGAGGAGGATCAGGTGGATTCAAGTTGTAGTGATATGTTGCCTGGCTTAGCATCATTTTCTCGGACTTTCTATTGGCAGTTTGATTGATTAGTGATGCAGCATTACCTTGCGTGTTCTTGGAAGGAGCTTTAATCTCAGTTTTGTGGTGAGATTCATTGGGAGCACTATCCCAGCCTGCAGGGCTTCCCCATAAAGAGATATAATCTGGTAGGTGAAAGTACAGGTGATTCTTGATTAGTTTTGTTCCCATCCCTTTCCTGTGACAAGTTGAGTTTATACAATTGATAAAGTGAACAATTGTTTTTGGGAGATTCTTTAAGGAACCATATTTCATCCGGCCGTGTTTAAGAAATTCTTCCATTGATAGAATTAGCTGAATTACCTCTATCTGTTTCTTTACAAAACGATGGTCACCAATAATGTCAGATCCAGGTTTGGAAACAATAGCGATCAGAAGAGAAATAAACATTCCAGAGAAATCATGCCCTTCTTTCTTCGTGGTTGATAAAAGCTGAGTCCCAAATTTAGTGCGAGGAAAATCTCTATCAGACTGGCGTGATAACAAACCACCGTACCGTTGTGCTAAATGGCTAATACTGTTAGCAACAGCCACGCCGTGATTCAAATTGGGGGCATAAACACATGGAACACTACCGCGGAGCAACAATTCAATTGACTCGACGGCCCGTTTGGCAGTGCCAAGCTGGTGCATGTGCAAACATTCACCGGGAGTTGCAAAATGAATGTTGTTCTGATTAGTACCAAAGCATAAATCATGAAATACATTCCTTATGTTGTGATGAGAGTTGTTTTTGAAGTTCTTATTGATATCGTTTAGATCTGTGCCGGGAAAACAATGAAAATCAACAGGTGACCACTTCTTTGATGCAGGTTGAACAGAAGGAATGTTTATGTTCGGAGAATAACAGTTGCAGTGACGGCACATCCGCATGATTCCCTTATTGAAGGAGCCATATTTTCCACACAATTTATCGTGAAGTTCTGTGTCGCCAATAACATAGGCAATGGCAAATTTCATTTTTACCTTCCACTGTTGATTTGCGTACGGAAGATAATTCCATTCGATACCACCGTCTTCGTTACACGCGGCTTTGAAGGAACGAAACGCTACTTCCAAACCATTGTGAAGATTCTGAATTTTTTCCTTCGAATTGGCAGGACGAGAGTGTCTGGTTGACTCCCATTCAGGGTCGGGATGGAAGTAAATAGTTGTCCATGCTTCAGGTCGAGAACGGGTCTCCACATTAAAAATACCGAGTGTCATGTTCAATGGTGTTAACGTAAGTCGTCCGTGCGCATCCAAAGAGATGCCATCCATGTAAAATATAATAGGAACAAGAATTTCTTGCGAATTGGGATTGCAAATTTGTTTCCAAGAAGATTTCCACCACGAGCCGTAATGCAATTCTGAGATTACAGACTGAGGATTCAACTCAGGATTATTGTCGGGAGATAGAGGGGTGGAATAGTCGGGAAACGAGAGTTTTTCTTCTATCATTAGCTGCTGGTCAGAAAGAAGAGAATAAATTGCATCCTTAAAAGAACGGACATACACCTGAGTGGGCTTATTATCAGGTAACCAATTCAGTATATGAGGATGAAATTTCATATCAGAGAGACCAAGATTGGATTGGAGATTGTCAAAAATTGTTTTCCGAGATCTAATTTTGGCATCGCAAAAATCAAAACCAGGTCTCATTTGACTTTTCTTTGCCCACTGGAAAATTGATTTGAATGTGTTCAGTGGCAATTTATGTCTGGCCATTAAATTCATGAGTTCCAATTCTGCAAGAAGATGAGGGGGCGGCGGTAGTTTTGTGTGGCTTTGAAATGCATCCTCTCTTTCGTTCAGATTAATGATTTCATGAAAAGATGGTGGTGGAGGGGCTTGCTGAGCAGTAGCGACGTTAACATCAGAACGATTAGTGTGATCTTCTTCGTTGTCTCCACAATCTATGTTGTTGGTAAAATTGTTGTCATTATTTTCATTTACGTCATTGTCTTTGTCAACCTCATCATCGGAATTGTCAATATCATTATTCAGCGGGAATGCATCTTCATCTTGAACAGCGGAAACAGCCATGTAAGATTCAATGGCGTTACGTTCCATTGGCGGTAAAAAGACATCATGGACAATCTGTTGGTTTAGAACGGAATGAAGACCCGTGGCTGATTGACTTGTGACGGTGTGGTGCTGGGAGAGATGGGAAGGGGGGACAGATGGACCGTTTTGTGTCATAGTCATCCCAAAATCTGACGGGGAATGTTGAACAGACGGCAAGGTAAGCTGCACTTTGACAGAGGTGGAGAAGTTAGAGATCTTGCGTTTAATTAGACCATCACTTTTGTATAAGTTGTAGCATTGAATATTGTAGCTGAGATGTTTTCTTAGGCCGTACGAGACATATTTCAAGGTATCGCACTATTTTGACCCAGATTTGTATCCTTTAAAACTCTTGGATTTTTTCCCTTTCTTATCCCAGCAACCACGGCAGTAGAATAGAAGAGGGGTTTTGATAACAGGAGGCATGATGTTGCTGAGTTGTTTGAAGGAAAATATCAGTAGAATGGGTCAAAAAGAACGGAGGTCGGAAAGATGAATTGTTGAAAGGAAAAAATTACATGAATTAATTTTTGTGTGATGTGTTTTCTTGTACGGTAGATTTCCTTACTACCATACTTCGATTGCAAAAATGGTCCGTAAAGTAAATGCATTACTACTTAGTGATGATTGCAACATTCCTCATACAATATGTTTAGTAGTGAACAGTACGTACAGTCAACTCCTTAAGAGGGTTAATACACAGCGCCGGACGGGTCAATCCCATAAGTTCTTCCAAACATTCGTTGGCAGGCGCGTCAGTTCTTCCATAAGGAGCACGGAAATGTGAATCGAAATGGAAATCGTGGACAATTGCGTTGTTGATTATCGAAATGGAAATCGTGGACAATTGTGTTGTTGATTACCATCGAGTTGATTCCGACTTTCATGTACCTGTAAAACCAACTAGTACGCTATTTTGCATGAGTTATTACTAGTAGATACTAGTAGTACATTATTTTCACTAGTACTTAATCGAAATGGAAATCGTGGACAATTGCGTTGTTGATTATCGAAATGGAAATCGTGGACAATTGTTTTGTTGATTGCGATTGAGTTGATTCCGACTTTCATGTACCGGTAAAACAAACTACACTATTTTGCATGAGTTATTACTAGTAGATACTAGTAATACATTATTTTCACTAGTACTTCATCATTATAATTGATTATTTCATTATCTTTCCGACGAGGAAAACAAATACCAACGTGTTAGGTGTTACTACTACCTAATCTTCGAATAGATAATCTACTCTACTGATACTACTAATACTAATCTTCCAATCGACAGCCGAACCAACCATGGAGGGAATTTACAAAATACAAAAGGTGGTTCAGGAACACCCAGCCAATCTCGAACAAGAACTCCGGAAAATGGTTGTTTATCACAAGAAAGAGACTGCTCGGCTCCAAAAAATGATTCGTAAGATTTGTGCAGGAAAAAGAAATGATCCAAATGTTAAAAAGGAAAGCGTCGATCCTACTAGCAATCATCAAGTCGTTCCGAATGTAACCAGCAGCATCAATCCACCAAGCGGGTTATTTAAGAGCGAACAAGATTTGAGTGGCGATTCCGACAGTGTAGCTTCTGAAAATACAGCGGATCTTCCTGCCATTAAACAGGAACAAAACCCTTGAGTGCAATAGCCCGCCTGGGGTGGATTCGACTTGGAGTTGACATGGAGTTGGAGTTGGGATTTGAGTTGGAGTTGGAGGATTTGGGTCGGAGCCCATTATACCGGTATGGTGGAAACATGTTGAGAAAATGAAATAAGTCATTCGTGCACAAGTTGTACACAAAATAGTGCTTGTCACGAAACGAATATGATATCCTTAACCCTAAAATAGTTATTTTATTTGAGGAGTGACGAGATATTGTCTCAAAAGTAAAGGTGTGCGACACGCGAGGTTTTTTAGTAGACACGCGACCTAAAAAGATAGGAAATTTAAAAAATAGGGTCGAGAATTGTAAAAATACCACGCGATAGCCCGCGTGGGGTAGAGAAACAGTTCTCGGACGTAGGAAATTTTTAAAATAGGGTCAAGAATTTTAAAAATACCGCGCGAGAGCCCGCGGGGGGTAGAGAAACAGTTCTCGGACGTTGGAATTGAGTTTTTATCTTTAGGTTTCTTATTGTCAATGATGGTTATTTTCTCGTTGTATAACACGGTGTTACGCGTATCATATCGAGTAGTCTTAATGTAATTACAGTGTATCAACTATCGGTACGTTCTTAGAAGTCGGTAAATAAAAATTATAATCATTATGTAAAATGCAAAATGTAAAGCGGCTTCCCTTGAGGAGGAGTCATTGGAATTTCCTTTCTCCGGTCATTGAGAATCTTTCCTCCGGTCATTAGATTTCTTCAACTTCTTCTCCTCGCCACTCCATTGGTCAGTCACGAGGATTATTGTTACATGCGTCTTTGAATTTTTTTGACGCATAATTATACCGTACGTTTAAAAAAAATTGATACACGTCTAAAAAGATTTGAGAGGCGTCTAAAAAAATTTGAGACGCATAATTTTTTGCAAATTTTACGTCTGATGCTTGGATTGGACATTTTGAAAACCAAGTGGGTGTCCTAAAATGAAAACCGTCGGATGGCCCTGAGGGTCAAAACCCTAACGGTTCACCAGAGGGGCATATGTTTCACCAGAGCAAGCGCGACCCTAACCAAGTTGGCTCGTCTTAATATGTTAGGTTCACCATGGGTGTGGAGGTCAGGTGTTCGGGCGGGAGGGTTCGTGGCTGAACAAATAATGAGGCCACAGGGTGGAAAATGAAAGTATAATCGTACCTTTAGTGGGTATTGTTCTGTTTGAAAACTGCACGGCAAAAGTGTTTGAATGTACCAAAAAAGGTGTGAGATTGACCCGGTACCATTATTTTGTTGTTAACGCAAGAGGTCTGTGCTGCGAACCAGGCGCTGCATTTCATGGCTTGAGGCTACCGGTATCTGTTTCTTCCCCCGATTTTGATGGTCCTGAGCGATTTTGAGGAACAGATCATCTTCCAGAAGATACCGGTACGATAAGAACCAAGTACGAAGTATCAATATGGATCGGTATCACTTCCATCCCAAACTTGCTCTCCTTCAGAGGGAATGATTTTATAAATTCGACTAATGCAACCTGTACATGGCAAGGAACGCCCTCGCACAACCATTGAAATTATCACCAAGAACGGAAAATACAAAATCTCATGAAGATGATGAAAGTCGGAAACACCAGAGCATGCTCAATATTGCTTGTTCTTTTCTCGTCACTTTTTGACGTAAACGCATTCCATACACCCCCGGCCATTCGACTGAACCAAAAGATTTCGCCGTCTCCAATTCGAATGTCGTCGACAGGCAGTGTTGATGCTGACATTAACGTCATGGTTAACGGAATGCCTGGACCCATGGCAACAGCTGCTGCTGAGGCCTGTTTGCGTAAGGGGATGAAACTTACTCCAGTCGCCATGACCGGACCCGACGTTGAGCCTATGACCATTGCTGTTTTTGATCCTATCTCGCAAAAGTCATCAGAGGTGAGATTGATACCTTCGGGGCAAAAAGAGGAACTACGCGCTTCTATTGAGGGTCTCAAATCTTCTTGTGGAGAAAAGAATGTCCTGGCAATCGATTACACCCATCCCTCCGCTGTCAATTCCAACGCCGATTTTTATGTGGAACAAAATCTTCCTTTTGTTATGGGCACCACTGGGGGTGATCGAGAAAAGCTGATGGACGGGGTGAATAGTGCAAAACATTTCGCTGTAATTGCACCTAATATGGCGAAGCAAATTGTTGCGATGCAAGCTGCACTTGAAGATCTTGCAAGAAAGTTTCCCGGATCATTTGCAAGCTACAAAATGGCTTGCAGGGAGTCGCACCAGAAGACGAAGGCCGATACATCAGGAACTGCCAAGGCTGTCATTGATTCACTAACAGAACTTAGCGATGACGAGTTTACATACGATGACATTGAAATGATTCGAGATGATCAGGGTGCTCTCGACTTCGGGGTGCCAGAAGACGCTATGAACGGACACGCTTTCCACCGATATACCCTAACAAGCGCAGATGGTACTACTCAATTTGCGCTAGAACACAACGTCGCAGGTAGAACAATCTACGCCGAAGGTACCGCCGATGCCGTAAAGTTTCTCGCTGGACGGGTAAGGGGAGAAAGCGAAGGAAAAGTGTATTCGATGATTGACGTCCTCGAAGCTGGTGGCTTAGAATAGAAGAGAGATGACTAAATTGAATGCTGTCATCTTTGCTATTACTGCAACTGCTCATAATATCACTAATGATGTGCTTGTTCGTTCAGTATCGAAGCTTTTGTCGCAACGTTATTGCATCGTTTTTTGCTGTGGTTATGCCTGTCAGAAACACACCGAAATCAAGACCCTAATCTTTTTCAGGTCACATCTCAAAATTTGTCATACCGAGCAGGAAAACTGCGCACCAACCTCGCAACGCATCGTCCGACAGCCTAGAAACTTTGTAGTCTGACTTGAATACTAAGGAGTCGTCCTCCTCGTCAAAATTCTCTCCTAAACCACTCAGAGGGTTCAACGTTTCTTGCTTCTTTTTAGTTGGGCGTTGATTAGAGTGAGAACGCGACCACGCCTCCTCTGACAGTTGTAAACTCTCAATAAAGTTCGTCTTCTTTAGAAGAACTTGCTGCTTCAACAGAACTGACCACATACCGTCACGTACAGATTCGGATACCAATTCGAAATTTCCCAATTCCAATTCACCTTGGATTCCCTGCTCGGTACCTTTGTGCTTCGGCCAAATAGATACACCACTTACTACAAGGAATTCCTCCGGTGGCGCAATTCCTTGGCCAACAGCTTTCATGACATCTTCTGTTGTACACTTCCAAATCCCGCTGCTTTCACGGTCACCTATTGGATGACCAATATTCGCTTTCCGCAAAGCTTTACTACAATGTATCCAAAGAAGTGATTCCTCGCCCTGAATAGAGTAAGGCCCCCCAAATCTCATCGGAATAGTAACAACATTCTTTCCACCTGTCTTTAGATCGTTAACTTGGATATCAATTCCCTTTGTTGATACTCTGTTCAATATCACACCAACTGTTGCTAACTTATCGTCTTTCAATATCAAAACGACCGACTTGTGGAATTCTTGTTTTTGGAGTAGAAATGGTGACCTATCAACTCCTGAGGCGGAGACAAGGGCACCCTCAATTGGAGGTTCTGAACGGTTCTCGAGAAGACTCAAAAGCTCTTCGACTAATTCGGGATTGGTGTTAAATTGTTCGGGATCCCGCTGTTGCCTACCTCCACCACCACCTGCAGATTCAGAGAGTAAGTTACTAAAAGCCCATTCCTTGAGCATCAAGTCGTCGAATTGAACATAATACTGTTTTGCTGTTTCACTCCGACCGATCATGTTCATGAGGTGTGCCCAGGTCTCCAAACCTGCGTCCCTAGGATCGGCGCCTTCTGCCTGACGAGCCAGTTCTTTGAGGAGAGTTTGCGAGTCCGTTGCAGCCATGTACCAGCTGTTTCTTTCAAGTTCGCCTTTCAGTTGACCAGGCCCCCATCCAGCATACCCTACAAAAACCCAAAAGTCAGAAACAGAAGCAATGCCAGCTTTGACAAGTTTCTAAAATGCAATCCATTCGTTAGCTGCAACGAGTCCTATAGTTGCTTTGTCAATTGCAGCAACTGCCTGTTCGAGTTACGTACCTTGGCATTATCAAAAGTGGTCCATCGAATGTCTTTCATCACAGGAATACTGGCTTTCGTGGCTCTATCGTCTCTTAGCGAGTGCAGACAAACAATATCAGGATGACGTGCCTGCAAGCCTTCAACGTCACCTCCAAACCATACTCTCCATTCTAGACCAGGATTAATATCATCTTCAAGCGTAAGATCTGTCGGCCTATTCAATATAATTCCCTTCGTGAAAGTTGGGGAGTGATCAAGGACAAGAATCACTGTCTTGTGAAAATATTGCTGGCGTAAACCAAATCCAAATTCTTGCTCAATCCCACCAAGAATCACGGCACCTTGTTCGATAACGTCCCCGGAGTCGTAGGCCCACTGTGATGGATCCAAGGGTGTCAATCCATCCATTTTTGTTTCCCTTTCTGATTCCAATTGTGAACCTTCGACAAAGTCGTCCCGGAAGATTGATCCAATTCCATCCAGGTCACTTTCATCTGAGATTATACCGTCGTCATTCGCGCCATCGAATATACCACTACCTAAAGTGCTGGTGCTTTTGTCGACCGAAGTACTCGTAGGAGAATCAGAAGATGCCAGGTCATCGCCATTCTCGTTTGTGTTCTTTTCCCCCATCACCAACTTTGCTCGAAAAGCTCTCCAGTCTTCATCGTCTAGTTTTATATCATCATCATCGTCTGAATCTCGCGACTTTGCATGCCGACACAGCAAATGATCTACAAAACGTAATTCGCTGACAAACTCATTTTTTCGTCTTGTTCGTTGTACGTTCACCGCAGAAATAGATTGTCTTCCGATATCCACTCTGCATGCGGAAGATACGGGTGTCGATTTCCCGTTTCTACAGTTATTTAGAGAAAAAGATCCAACAGTTGCAACCATCAACAAGCAAAGGAGCAGCGGGTAGCGATTCGAAAATTGCAAAATCTGTCTCATCGTATCGAAAAGGAAGCAAAAATAAACGCAGAAGATGTTTGATGAGGTATGTCTCAAAGATGAGCTGATCCGACAGTCTCTAATTAGACTTGTGAATCCGAGTGTTGAATGTGTTGAATGTTTTTGCAAGGTTTAAAGCAGGATACAGTAAGCAGTAATGATGAACAGAGCAACGAGAATAGAAAATTACATTACGTTCTCTATTTGCATTCGTAATGAAAGATATTGCGTCATAGCGGTATCGTTGTCATCTCTTCTTCGAATTTGTTATGGTGGATCATACCGGTACGGTAATGTAATCTTACCCTTAGCCATAGGTCGGACGTAGCCTAGGTAACAGGGACACATGGTACGTATCCATACCAGTACGATGTCACATGAATGCAACCCGGGTTGCATTTAACCTGGGCTAGTACAACCGGCTACACGATTATACGTAGGCACTAGTATTATGTTTGGTACCCCACCATCCGGCGGGGTACGCAATTTTTTTTGTACTACTAAGAGTAGAGTACCGGTTGCATTTTCAATTTTAGCATAGTTGCACTACTGGTTGATTTGTAGCCCTGCATTTTCCCACGGAGGTGCGCAACTTATGCAACTCCCGAATAGCGAGTGACTCGCTTATGCAACTCCCTAGGAGTGAGTGACTCGCGGAAATAATTTTATGTGCTTTTGCTCTCTTAATTCTCATCCACATGCAAATCGTCGATCGATTGCACTCCGCGATTAGCCAGCAATTGCTCACTTTTTTCGATCGATCGATCTAATTGCAAATCGATCGAAGCTAGTAAACAAGCAACACGAAGCAACAAGCAACAAGCAAGGAACAACAACAAGATGTCACGTCAGCTGAGCATGGATCCAAAGAACATTCGGGCAAGGGAACGAGCACGCGAACGCCGTGCTAGAGCCCAAGCAGCAGCAGCTTTAGCTGACATGGATCCTGCAACAAGAACACCAAGGGAGGAGGCAAGGGTTGTACAGCAAGCTAAAGACCTTGCAGCGATCCGGCGTGCGCGAGCTGTCATGCAAAGAGCTGAAGCAGCTGCAGCAGCAAAAGATGCTGGTGACTCAGACGGCGACACACTGGAGCCTCCAGAGGAAGAGGAGGAGGACGACGATGACGATGAGGAGGACTATGAGGATGAAGAGGACTACGAGGATGAAGCTGAAGATAATGGCCTAGGTGAGCTAGCTGCCTTAGCCTTAGCTTCTGATGATGAGGATAAAGTCCTAGATGACGACGACGATGGTGACGTGCTGATGGCTCCTCCAGCGACGCCACCCCCCCCAGCAACAACAACAATAACAACAAGAGGAAGAGTGATTCCCCGGCGAACAAGAGGACCGGCCCGAAGGGGACCGGATCCAATTCTACCCAATGATGTGAATGCCCCCACTCAGCTCTTAAGATACCACCGAATCTAGGCTCAAGATCCAGCAGATGCCCCTCCAAAGAGCAATTGCAGATGAGGTGGGAGAATTCCTGACCCCGGCCATTGTAGTCTACTACTTCCAAATCCGAGTCAGGGGATGGCTGGAGGAGCAGTGGGAAGCAGCCTCCACCATTCCCTCCCCGGACTTTGGGGTGGACTTCCACACCTTCAGGATGACCCAAAATCTCAACTGGCTCCCCAATGTCTCCAATGTGGCTGCCCTGAGACTCCTTCGAAGACCAGATCCTCCTCCATCCCCCACCAAGGCGGGTGCCAATGGCAGTAGCCACAACAACAACAACACCATTCCCCCCAGCAGCCCGGGAGTCCGCACCCCGACAGGAGGGACTCAACAAACACGACTCACCAACCCGCACCGGGACCCTCGCCTCCAAGACAGCAATCATCCCATTGTCAAGAAACTGGAGTCAGCAAAAATGAGGGAAACCATCCAAGCTATGAGAGACAAAGGGAAAGGCCCCCTCTCCCGACCAGATGGCCAAGAGAGATGCCACTCGTGGCACATCAAGGGTGCCTGCTTCAGCAGCTGCAAGCACATATATGACCACGTGGCCATCACTCCCACCGAGCAAGATCTACTCTGGCAATGGTGCCAAGAGGCATATGCCTGACCGGTTGGCACGCGCCCTCACTTGGGCGCAAAGCCCTCCCCACCCCACATTGGCCTTGGGGGGATCATACTAAGTAACAATCCATCACCTAATCACAAATCTAATCCCCACTTACGAATCACACACGAATTAGGTAAGCACAAACAGCACGCGCGCGCATGTACCCCTCTCAACTTGTATGTACCTCCCAAAATTTCTACAGGTTCCAAGGAAGCCCACCCCATCCCGTTGGGGAGCGACCCCCGTCCTACCTCCATGCATAGGTCCGAGTCCCTAGCCCCCCCTACAGTCCCTACCGGGCCTCCTACAGGCCCGGCAAACCCATCGCCTAGGCCCGAGCTCCTAGTCACTCCCACCGCTTTGCCTAGGCCCGAGCCCCTAGTCCCTGCACCATTTGTGCCTGCACCCCTCGTGCCCGCATCGATCCCTAGTTCCGAGCCCCTAGTCATCACGGGCGCCGCGCTGCCCACTAGGTCCGAGTCCCTAGTCTCTACACTCGCCTACACTACAGGCACGACCACTCCTTCCAGCAACACGCTGGCCCCTCCAGCCCACGACATGCGGCCTCCCCCCCCCAACCCCGAGCTGGCCATCCCACCCCGCGCCAGCGCCGGGAGCGCCAGCGCCGTGCCGGCCTCTCCCTCACCTGACAGGCTAGACGCGCACATTGCACGCGCTACCCAGCTCTACACTCAAAGTGCTACCTGGGCCGACTTCATCCGCACCATACGCGGTCAAGGCGACATCCACCCCCAGGTGGGAGCTATCCCCCATCCAGCGGGGGCCCTACTTGACCTCTTTCGACAGGAAGGCACACCTTCATCCATGTCGGCCCCCCCTTGGGACCAGACCAGGATTGCCAACGCCCTCTCCAGGGGGCCACACCAATCCTCCCACCAGGGCATTGCCTTCCTTCGGGACAAATATGCCGACATGATGGACAAGCAGCAATGGACTGTCCTCCCCGCCAGCCTCATCCAAGACCTTCCAAACCTCCGGCTGAGTTCACTGGGGCTAGTCCCCCAACGAGGCAGGCGCCCCCGAATGATCTCAGATTACACCTACTCTGAGGTTAACCAAGACACCATCCCTCTAGCCCCAGCAGAAGCCATGCAATTTGGCCACACACTTCCCCGGCTCCTCACCAAGCTGCACCGCGCCAACGCCAGGTTCGGTCCAGTGTACATGTCCAAGATAGACCTAGCGGATGGATTCTACCGGGTCCAGTTGAAACCAGAAGACACCATGAAGCTAGGAGTGCTGTTCCCTTCCAGGAAGGGCGAGCCACCCCTCATTGGAATCCCCCTCACCAACCCCATGGGGTGGAAATCCAGCCCACCGAACTTCTGTGCCTTTACAGAAACCATTGCAGACATGGCCAATGCCACCCTCTCCACAGGGCTGGCCGAGGCCAGGCTCACACCCCATCGACTGGATCTCCCCTCTGAAGCCACGCCCCCCGCGCCTCCTCCACCTGATAAGGCTCCCGCACCAACAGCGCACACAACTACCGCTACCCCCCCCTATGGTGCCTCATCTGCCCACTCCTCATAGTACCACTCCCAGCAAGAAGCCGGTTCAATACTGGGATGTCTATGTGGATGACTTCTGTGGCCTTGCTCAGGGCAACCAATGGACCAGACGCGCCATCAAGAGGGTGCTCTTCCAATCCCTGGACAAAGTCTTCCGGCCCCTGGATGCCACAGACACCCCCTTCAGACAGGAACCAGTGTCCCTCAAGAAAATGCGCCAAGGGGATGCCACGTGGACCACCAAGAAAGTTATCCTGGGCTGGCTCATTGATTCCATCAACAAAACCATCAGCCTTCCTCCCCATCGAGTCGCCCGGCTACAGGAGATTCTTCATTCAATTTCCCCCAACCAACGCCATGTCCCTATCAAACAATGGCACCAAGTCCTTGGGGAACTCCAGCCGATGGCCCTTGCCATCCCTGGCGCCATTGGCCTCTTCTCCATCCTCCAAGAAGCCTTCCGACACCAAGAACCGGGCAGGCAGCGCCTCCGGCTCACCAAGCGCGTCCATAGCTTCCTGCAAGACTTCCAATGGCTGGCCAATGATCTATCCAACAGGCCTACTTCCATTGCGGAACTGGTGCCAGATCCTTTCCCTGCCACCATGGGCGCTTATGATGCCTCTGGTCTGGGCATGGGGGGCATTCATTTTGTCCCCCTTCCAACTGGCGCGGTGCAGCCCATCATGTGGAGGCATGCATTCCCCAAGTGGGTCTCCACCCACCTAGTCACATTTGACAACCCCAATGGCACCATCACCAACAGTGACCTTGAGCTAGCTGGTTCCATTGCCCACAATGACATCCTTACCCAAGCTGCTTGTGTCCAATCCAGAACCACCCATAACTGCTACGACAACACAGCAGCTGTCTATTGGCAAAGGAAAGGCGCCACCACCACCACCGGCCCTGCCGCTTACCTCCTTCGAATTCAGTCCCTACACCAGCGTCTCCACCAATATGTCCCCCTCAGGGATTACATCCCTGGACCTGTGAATCACCTAGCTGATTTGCTCTCTTGCTCTGACCTCTCTGACACTGCCCTTCTCGATCATTTCAACACCACCTACCCCCAGGACTTGCCTTGGATCTTATGTCCCCTGAAGCCTCCCATGCATTCTGCTCTGACCTTAGCTCTATCCAGGAGACCATGCACGCTTCAGTCACTGAGCTCTATGCCCGCAGAAAGGATGCCCATTGGAATCAATGGGTTCAATTCTGTTTGTCTCAAGGCTTTGAACCCACCCTCCACTCTGTTACAGATCCAATCCCCATCCTCCAAGTCTTTGCCCAGCGCCTCCATGATGGCCAGCTCTCCTATAGCCGCAAGCCCATCAGATCTCGCACGGTATCGGACACCCTCAGGTCAGTGGGCCAGATGCTGGCCCGCTTGGGGTCCAAAGACCCCCAAACCAACTCAACCGGCAGTCTGGACTTCAGACTAACTGCCCAGTTCAAGGCCTATGCAAAACTGGACCCCGCCCCTTGCAGGGTTAAACCAGTCCCCATCACCCTTGTCATGCATGCCCTTCGCTTTGCATACTATGACTCCCCTTCCCCTACCAGACAAGCCATTGCCAACATGATCTGCATAGCCTTCTTTTTCTGTCTGCGCCCTGGTGAGTACACCGGTACTACCAGGGACGACCAAGCCTTCCACCTAAAGGAAGTCTCCTTCTACCTTGGCTCCAAATTTGTCCACCATGATGGCCCTGAACATGAGCTCCTTGCTGCTACCTCTGTCACCCTGACATTCACCACACAGAAGAATGGGGACAAAGGTGAGGTAGTTGCTCATGCCAGGAGTGGTGACAACCTATGCTGCCCGGTGGCGGCATGTGCGCGCCAAGTGCTCCATCTCCGGGGCTGCTGCACTAGCAACCACCCCTTCAGCCCGTCCCTCAAGCTTGCCAGTTCCTTTGACAATGGGGTTCTCACCCTCGTTCGCACAGCAACTGTCACATCCTCCATGAGAGTCTATGCCCAGACCCTCTACCATACCACAGGCATCTCCCCTGCAGCAATCTCTGCTCGCTCCCTTCGAGCGGGAGGGGCTATGGCCCTCCTACAGGGCAAATGCGACTCTAATGTCATCAAGCTTCTTGCCCAATGGCACAGTGACTGCATGATGAGGTACTTGCACCAGCAGTCCCTCCCAATCTTCCAGAATCTTGCCTCGGCAATGTTCAACAATGGAACATACTTCTTCCTGCCAGAAGAGTGGGTGCCGGCTGCCGCCCCCACTCCCCCTGGCAGCTCTCTCTGATTCCTCTTGGGGAATCTCCCACCCTCGCGGTCTGGCCTCCATGTCCCTTCCAGGTCCAGTCTCCATCCAGCTCCCACCCTGTGGCTTGTGGCCCAATGGCAGAAAAGGCTTAACAGCCAAAGGCTTAACTGCCCAAGCTGTTAAGCCAGGCTGTGCGCCGGTGTGTGTGGGCACAGCAAACTAAGGGACCGGACTACAGCCTGCAAAACAACCAACAGGCTGGAGTTCCCGGCTCCCCCTCTAGCATTGCTTAACCCACCAACACACCCATGAACTACAAGCATTGCACATACAGTACTACAAGTAGGCTGGCTACTGAGGCTATCACGAATGTAGTGAGTGATAGCAATTGAGAACGCAAATTAACACAAATTAACAGACACCATTCACAATGTAAGGCTCGCTTAGAAAAAATGACTTACTATAAAGATATTACTGTAAGCCCCAAATTACTGTCATTGGCCGTATTGTATTCATTCGAAAGGTATCAGTATCACGGGAAATGAATTTAAAAAACACCACTTTTAGAAGAACACGGTATTTTGCTTCTTGACACCTCTTCCGACAACAAGAACAAGAGAAGGAGCTATGATCCAGCTGACCATAGGGCCGAAGCCCATCGAACCTCCAGCTGACTAGAGAACTCAAAGTTGAAAGGAAAGCTTCTTTTCATCCTTCTGCTGGAGGGTCAAAAGGATACGATTTATGGTACAGACAACAACAGATGGAAAGGCTTCAGAATGGTGAGCCAGTCAATGTCTCTGTAACCTCTCTTTATTGATGGAACCATCCAATCACTCCTTACCAAATGACTGGCAACAAAGACAGAGATCTGCTTGTTGGCCTGGCTTTGGTCAGCCTTGTGGTATGTATCATTATTTATCCACCACAGGCCCAACTTGATGAGATAGCTATATATCTCTACAATGATGGTGTTGGGCTCTATTCCAATCAGCTCATCTCCCAAAGATTGAAGGAACTCCAGATCACCAACAAGAAGCCAATCATCAAAGCTTTCAAAGCGTACTCTCCGACAGACATGAGAAGGGAGTTCTTGTTCTGGAACAGACAGTTGCCAATTGGTGTGGGTGGCATCCCCCGGAAGCATTTTATCAATGTCGATGAATTTGCCATGGAAGCAAAACGGCTGAATCTGTCCAATTCTTGGGCAATTTGCTTCAGGCAAGTCTGGACTGTTGGCAATTAGGAGAAGGGGCAGAAGCTGACTGTGATGATTACACCAGTAGAACCAGGGGATCCAGAACTCCCTGCTGATGTGACTGGAAGCATTGCTCGGCCTCGGCAATGGGTTGATGTGAGAAGAGTAGCTGGGACTACCGGTGATAGCTTTGCTTCTTTCATTGGTTTCATCTGTACTTGGATCGAAGATCATCAAAGAGTGACAGAGACCATCGTAGACAATTTGAGAGTCTTTTTGTGGGACAATTTGAGCTCTCATTACAGTCCCATTGTCTATGAGACTGTAATGGGAAGAGTCGGGCCGACACGATTCAACATTCTTCCCCGCCTGGCATACCAACCAAAGTATGAATCGATTGAGTATGTGATCTGTCAGTTGCTGAATCACATGAAGGTGACTGTAACAAGAAAGTAGGATCTCAATCAAATGGAACAACAAATCTTGGACTTGGCAGCCGCAATCGGCCCTTTTGATGCAACGTTTGCCCATTGTGGATACAGTGAAGATGGTATCTATCCTGGTGTTGAGATACCAATCAATCCGAATGCTGATCCTCCTGGCTGGGGGCCCCTTGGTCCTCCTGGTGTGGGATAATTGGCTCGGGCCCACGTTTGCGATTTGTAACAATCCCATGGGCAGCCAAAAGAGAATCCCACTTTGAATCCTCTGGATCAATCTCTGAACCTTCATCCTGGTGATGTGTTTCATCCCAACATTGATGAATTGCTGCTTGATATTCTTGTTCCCTCCATTGATTGACTTCTTCCATATAATGTGATCAGTCACACATTTTTGGAAATGTACGGATAATCCAGTCAGGGATGCGTTTGTGATCAATTCCATGGAGAAAAAGGAGTCAACCCCACCCCAGATCACTTTCATCAAGAGATGGAGCCAAGTCCCACATTTGATATTGTGTAGGAATCTCCCAATCATGGAGTAACATCGACCTTTGACAATTCGATTTGTTCTTTGCTTACCAATTGGAGTGTCAATAGCTTAGAGTGGACTGTTGATGGAGTGCATTGTCGATTAGTTTTGGTAACAAAGTGTAGATTCCTTTTGCAAGTTGCAGAAAATAGAAATGATGGATAAGATGGCTTTTGCAAATTAGATTGCTTTTGCAGAGCTAGCGTGTAACTTTTGTTAAGCTGCCATATAACTTCTGTAAATTGTGGACATCAATCGTGTCAACGCCTGCTTGCGGCTATGTATGAGCCAACTGGTGGGAATCGTACAAGTTGGTTCCCTCTTTGTTGACTCCCGTGTCCATGTATTGAAAAAGTGATGGGATTAACTTCACCCTGCGCTCGGTCCCATATCTTGTGTACAGGCAATCGTGTGAATTGGATCCCTTTTAAGAAAAAAAGCGAGTACCAAAACCAAATGCTTCTCCAAAGATGGAATGGATATAACAGATATAGTGAATGGATGCAGCAGATATAGCAGATACTACAGCGAAAACAAGGAACAAGCTCATTGCTGATCAGCTCATACTTTCGGAACTGGGAAACTTCAAAAACGCAGAAGCTATGCATCTATCTCCACCATGGCGATTCACCCCCCCCCCCCCCCCCCCTCCTCCTCCATCCAAATTCATCCAAATTCATCATCCAAATCGATCCAAATCCTCCATCCAAATTGATTCACCACGGTGATCACCCCTCTCCTCCTCCATCCAAATTGATCCAAAGTCATAGTCCCAATTGATTTGATCATGGTAAGCCTTCTCTCCTCCATCAATATCGATTCCGGACATGGTGATCTAATCAATTCTTCCCCTCTCCTCCCCTTTTAAAAAAAATCCAAATTGATCCAACTGATGGGACTCCAACCAGTTGGTTCTGTCTTTACCAATCCCATTTCGCGTCACACGAGTTGGACCCCTCTCAAGAGGTATGCAAGAAAATCCACACACGAAAACTGAACTCTAGTACTTTGGATCAAAAATGAAAACTACTCCAAGTGAATTGCTTATCCATTTGTAATTTCAAAAATCTAAGGTTCACACTCTACAAGTATCCAACATCAAAGTCCAAGTTCATCCAACAATCATCTCCTACCACCGTCAATTTTGATTGGACCATGACACTCCCTTCACTCGTCTCTCTCCTTGTAAGCAATCTTCTTTTGCTTGCCCCATTGGACCAAAGCATTGCTGCAACAGCCTGTTACATCATCACCTTGCTGACAAGAGAGCTCCAGTCTTTTCTTTGAGATGCAAGCTACTGCCTAGGAGTCTTCTTGATTGGTAAGATTTTCTGCCCGCGCCTCGCATTTTTCTTAAGAGAGTTTTTCTTTAGAGAGGGGTTGACACGTGCCAACCAAAACGGAGGACGGGGCGGTGTTACCTATAGTGGGTGATTCCCAAAATACTTTTATGTACTACATAAACCGGAAATTTTCTACTCGACCAGTCTTTTTGGTACAAATTATAGTCGACGTGAGCTCACGTCGACTATGATTTGTATCGGTATACTTTTTTATACCAGAATTCCTGACTGAAATTTTTCTCCGTCCCTAATACAACCCCAACGGACTAATCACACATCCAACAACGGATCAGATCGCCAATTTTGGCTGATTACAGTATGAGTAGTAGTACAACATATTTTCCAACGCACCACAACAACCAAATCGTATCAATAATATAATGCTTTATCTGCTGTTGCTATGCGACAACGATGGGAGAGGACATACATATTCAGCTCCGGACATAATTTTTATATTGTAGTAACGCCAACAACAGCAATGGCAAAGATAGGAAAAAGGCTGGGGGAAAAAACTACAGCAGAAGTGAAGTCTTGGAACTTCTATACACCCTCAAAGCAACCCTTCCTGTTGGTCCCAAGGATTGGGCACAAGTCTGCCAAATCCATAACAACAACTTCCCTGATACCAACCAAAGTGTTGAAAACCTCCATAGGAAATACAATGATCTATATCGGAAAAAAATTCCTACTGGGGATCCAAATTGCCCCAAGGTGGTAAAGTTGGCGAAGAGGGTTAAGTATTTGATTAAGGGCAAGCAATGAGTTGGTGATGGACAAGAGCCATACAGAATGGAAGAAGGATACCAGAACAACACGGAAGACAAAGAATGCATAAGTAGTGGTGAGGAGGAGGATGACGACTCTGATGATGATAACATTCCTCCGATACCACTTGGTCAACCTTTGCAAAGAACTCAGCCAACCCAACAGACAATGGAGGATCCAACCCAACAGTCAACGCAGGAGCCAACCCAACAGTCAACGCAGGAGCCAACCCAGCCAACACAACCGCCGCTTCGTCAACCTTCCCAACCAACCCAAGAACCAGAACTCAATACACCAACTGCCATAAACAATACACCAACAACTGCCATAAGAAACGTACCACCAAGAATTGTTGTTCCGCGCTCTCGGTCTTGGTCGGCTTCCTCTTCTTCTTCATCTCAACGGTTTCCTGCCACGCGTGCTTCCCCTTCTCCCACCACCACTCCGCGATCCAAGAGACAGTACCGCAGGAACGCCACCAACACCACCACCACCGACAACACAACCAACGGACGCCAGGAAATTCTTGATTTCTTGATAGCGACTTCCGAGCGTGAGAGGGAACAAAGAATAGAGTATCAACGGCTTGAACGAAAACAAAGAATAGAGTATCAGCGGCTTGAAAGGGAACAAAGAATAGAGTATCAACGGCTTGAAAGGGAACAAAGAGAGGCTGCCTTGGAATTGCTGGAGGCCGCCATAGTAGATGTTGCCACCATATTCCTAAACGGGCTTCGTCCCAACTCCAACTCCAACTCAAATCCCAACAACTCCAACTCGAATCCCCCCCCCGGCCGGCGATGCCGGCGATTCCACTTAAGGGTTTGGTTCCTGTTTAATAGCAGGAAGATCCGGGAAAATAGCAGGAAGATCCGGTGTAGGTTCAGAAAAATTGGAATTGGAATCAGAATCAAACACATCATTATCATTAGATGGGTTGGGAAAGGCGACTCCATTAATAACGACTGGTGGATTTCTGGTTCCATTCAGAACGACTGGATTGGTCCGTGGAAGATTGGCGTGTGCAAGAATCTTACACATCTTACAAATCTCTTGTCGGTGTCAAGCAATCTCTTGCTGGTGATAAACAATCAGTTCCCTGCATTATCATTGGGTTGTGGCTCGGTCTTCTCCTTTCGCTTTGGCTATAAGAGACCAAAAAAGATGTGTCTTTTCTTCTTTGGAAAGTACCACGACCATTGTCGATTGGAAGATTACGATTAGTAGTAGGATCAGATGAGTAGATTAGTTAGTAGTGGTAACAAGTGCAACTTGCTTTTGACTTTGGAAGAAATCAAATTATGAGCTTTGCAACTTGCCAACAAAATGAAATAATGAATTACTCGTACTAGTAAAAATAATGAATTACTAGCAACTACTTGTTAATTTCCTTTTGAAACTGGCTGTTGAGCTGATTCAATCCAAAGGCAAAGAAGAGCAACAGGAGCTATGGCTGCAGGCCGGTTGAGGTGCCGGTCTGTTTGTGGTCTAATATTTCTCTGATATCCACTACGATTGAACGGCTCGGCGTTCAATCAGATCTATTCTGACTACCGGTGGGCTCAGTCAGTTAGATCTTAGACTTGTAGTTCTACAGGAGGACGCAAGAACGTCCGATGCAAGGTTGAAGGTTGAATAATCAAATAATCTAAAAAGGTATGCGCTTCAGCTTGCTGGAGAGCAAGATAGCACTTTAAAGCGTGCTGCCGCTAATACAGCACTTTGTTACAAATATACGGCAAAATACCGTGTTACGGGAAAATATCGCGTTGCTGCTAATACAACGCGTATTTTGTGCAGCAGAGAAACAAGTTCGTGAGCAGCGCTTTGAACCTCTGCTGTCTTTTCTTGAAAACAGCACACTTAACAAGAGATTGCATGTGCGAACCTCTAGTGTGCGTTCGTTCTTTGAGTACTAAGTATCAAATTGGAGTGACGTCGATTCTTCTCTTCCTGTGGAGTATCGAACTTGACCGTAAGAATGAGCCCGGTAATTCTCGAGGTCTCATTATTTCCGATCTCGTACCTCTACCAACCTAGACACGAAAGGAATTTAATACTCCCCATGTGTCCACATGAAAGCATCCTCTAGTATCTGATGCAGTCATCCTGCAACAGATCACCGGTGTTTCCACAGTAGTGAAAGATGGGCTTGAGTAAAGGATACACTACCGAGTGTCCCCAATGCTTGGTGAGGATGTCAGCGCAGTTATCCTTACCTGCAAGATGTTGCATGAGGATGAAACCTCTTGCGATCATGCTTCTAACATAGTGATATGATAGAATGTGATGCCTCTTGTGGAGCCTCGCATATGGGAATGTAGAGGTTTGGATCATCTTTTCATTGTCTCCCCATGTGTAGGATGTGTCGTGTACTCTAGTACCAAGATACCTGAATGACTGTCGAATGTCAACAATTTGCTCAATGCAGGTTCTAGCAGATACAAACTCAGCGCCAAAGGTGGCTGTTTCGGATGTTGCTTGCTTCTTGGAGAACCACATGATGGGGGTCTTGTTTGCAAAGTGCAGGATACCAGTGACAGCTTTACCACTTAGGATGTCATGCATTAAGTTTGCATCATAGAAATGAGACAATACAACTACCTTACCTAGGGGTTTAGGTGCATCACTTGGTAGGTCTTCAGAGTGCTCCCCATATACGGTATTGGACCAGTCTGTACTGTTGCCTTGAGTGAGTACAAAATCTGGTATGCCCACTCTGAATCTGATTTTGAAATGACGAAACTTGGAGATGTAACCATAGATTCGTTTGGCTCTGTTGAGATGGCCTTCCCTAGGTTGCACGCGAAAGCTTGATAAGGTCATGACAGCAGTCTGCACATCAAACCGTCCAATGGCAATGACCCACTGGAGTGAGCCCACCATGCTTTGATACTTTTGGATATCAGTATCTCCTAGGAATGATGATGAGTCTAGCTCTGGGTGATCATTCTCAGCAAGGGGTGAATGGAACCTAGTGGTGGGTTTGCAGCCAAACATTTGTTCATAGGAGGCCTCCATTTTCTCAATGAACTTGATGGGGTTCATGCAGAGCACACCATGTTCATCTCGTTCGAAACCACATCCCAAATGAAAGTTCATTGGACCAGAGCCCTTTAATTTGAAATTGTAAGGTTCAGACTGTAGGATGACCAGAAAGGTTTCAGGGTTGGCCATACATAAGCAAAGGTCGTCAGCATATGTGCATATCAGCTCGTGTACTGGCTCCCCATGTTTGTTGTGGCCAGGTTTGATAAAGATTTCAGGCTCTGCCTTGGATCTTTCAAAACCTAGTTCAATGAGGCAGGCAGCGAGCATATCACCAAAACACTTGCCAGATGATCGAAGTCCATATAGAGCCTTGTAAATCACTAGTAGGTGACCCTCTAGTGATCCAAATTCAGCACCAGCCTTGATGCATACTTTCTCACAGGTAACAGCTTCTAGGTATGCATTCCCAATGTCGGTTCCCCATGCTTCTAAACTATTCAGTTCAGCAAGGAATAGGCACATGCGCAAGCCTCTAAGTGAAACAACTCCTGCATACACACTGTGAATGGGAGCTTCAGTAAGATTACCATTCGCAACTAGCCGGGCTTTGTGTCAGCCATCGTGCTTGACTGCATAAATCATGTGGACCTTGATTTGTTGGAAACCAGCGGGTATATTGCTAGCCTTGTAGATACCTTTGTCAATAAAGGTGTCATATTCTTGAAGCTGTGACATTTCCAGCGCTATGGCATCCTGCCATTTGGTATTGCCATTGGCTGTGTCAAACTGGATGGCTTCGTCATGATTGCGAGGTACCTTGAATCCATACTGATACTGTGGGGCAGTGCGAAAGGAGCGAAGTTTGGCTTGGTGGATTAGCCTGTCTAGCTTCTTGGTTCTTCTGGCAAGGGAAACAATGCGTTTGAGATGTTTCCACCCAGGTTGATCAAGCATGTTGTTGTCCTTTGCATATTTGGCTACAGTAACAGGGTCGTCTGCAGCTACATTGGAGAGAGGTTCATAGGTGCGCTCCATGTTTTCCCACTCAATCCATAGGTTGTATTTGGAACCTTTGTATTGGGGGTGCTTGTTGTCAAGGGGACCTTGATGACCAAGTATGCGTCGGAAAGACCAAAGTTTGCCATCTTCTTGAGTTACATCCCTGTGGATGTAATTCATGACGTCATTGTAGGCTATGATATCTTCAAGTTCATCATCTGTATGCTTGCATTTGAACTTGATGAAGCTCTTTGTTTTTCTCAAGACTGTTTTCAATGTCAACAACTGTCATTCTTTTCTGTGTGCCATCAGGGAGGGCCATGAGAAAAGACCGACCTTGCAATTCAGTAACAGGGATAGCAGGGATGGTGATGGGTGTGCCATCATCGTCAAATTGGGCATTGCCTTCTTCATCAGTAACAACTACTTCAGATGGGCCAACAGATGGGGTAGCAGGATTGATGGGTGGAGGTGTGGCTTCACTAACATCAAAATATGCTAGCTCAGGGGGACCAAAATCATCTTCAGTAACAGGTACGCCGGTAGGGGTTTTGCTGAAGATGTGAGGGGTTGGAGGACCATCAAGAATCTCCCCATAGTTGTTAGGGAGAGGAGAAGGTACATAGCTTCGTGTATTAGGAACCTTGGAATAAAGGAATGTAGGCAAGGATGGCTTTGTGATGGGCAGAGGAGGTGATGCTGGTATGGAACGGGGTGGTGTAGGATGTTGTAAGGAGGGACGATCACCAGAAGACTTAGGAGTGAGGGAAGCATCCTTAGCCTTGCGCCATGCAAGAAAGCCATCATCAGTAAATAAGCCAGCGCGCTTGTTGCGATGCTCAGGAGTTAAAGCAGTGCGTACACCAGACCAATCAAGGAGCTTATTGGTGATGGGATCCCATATGGTGAAACATAGGCTGTTACCAACATGCGCAGCAATGCCAACAAAGTGACCAAGACATTCAGTGGTCTGGGAGCCAAACTGGGTATCAGGAGTCTTGTAGTAGACAGGTTCAAACCAGAAGAAACTAAGGTAGGGACTGATATCACCAATGATACCTGTAGCAATAAAGAAAGGCTGTTTGTCAGAGAGAGTGGGATCAGACAAATGATTCATGAGGCAGCCAACATATTGCATACAAAGAAGCCAGAGGTGTGGTGGAGTGCCCGTGCGATCCATGATTCTATTGACAATGCGTTTGAAGGTCTGGTATCGCCGCTCAAAAAGATTTTGGTGTTGATGGTATGGTTCACTTTGCCATAAGCCAATCCACATCATCTTGAGGTAGTCAAGAACAGATTTGCTGGACTGGTAAGATCCATGATCACAGAGCAATCGGAGTGGTCTACCCCATTGCCGAACAAAATTTTGGAGGCAAGGGAGAAAATCAGCAGTAGTCCTCATTTCTTCAACGTGGATAATATGAGATTTTCGACCAAAGAAAACTTGAGCGATTTTGGAACCACCATCGATAGCGGGGGTGTCAGAATAGATGACATCAGAGAGGACATCATCATTGAGAGGCCGGACATTCATGGCAGGCTGTGGTGATTGGAACCTTTTGAAGATGTTACCATCGGGACTAAGTGACAGTGAGCCATACTGTGTGGAATTGTTGAAAGTGGCCTTGATACGGTCAAGGGAGATCCATCCAAAGAAGGGTTTCAGGGACAGGTAGTCGATATCAGTGGGCGATTGAACATGGGCTGCAGCAGTGATAAAGGTGGAAGGAGATTGATTGGAGCACCTACTAAGGATGTCTTGATGAATGTAATCAGTGGGGCTAAGCCAAAATGAAGTATCAGAAACATCCAAGGCCTGTAGGGAGGAGGTAGTGCTGTTGGACAAGAATGAGGTGACTGTGGAGGAGGTGCCAATGTTGATATCCCGAAGCGCGCCAACTTCATCATAATCTTGATATGGAAGTGATGTGGAAACAGGCGGGTATTTCTGAATGAAGGTATCATCCTGTGGGGTATATGCGTTATCCAGTACAGAAGGGTTCCAATGCTGATCACTGGTCATTATGACGTGGGGAAGACTAGCAAATTCTGCACTGGTATACTTGCGCATAGCAAGATAAGGTAAGCCATGGCATATACTGAGTGGAAAGACATGACCATCAGTGGTGGTAATGACTTGGGAGCCGCCTGTCTTGATAGAGGAATCATCCACGTTTGAGTGGTATGCTTCCATCTGGGGGGAAGACAAGATAGATGGGTGTTGTCCGGTGTACGCACTCTCATGAAAGATGATAATGACAGGACCTCTGTTGGAGACAGAGTAGGCGCCGCATGTTGCAATAGGGATGTTCTGGATTTGGTGATTGTTTATACCAGTTACATTGACATATCTTGGGGGAATATCTTTAGAGATGAGACATGCGTCATTTCCGATGATACACCCATTTGCACCTCTATCAACCATAGCAGAACCAGGTGTGGATACAGCAGTTTTGCTTGAGTGATAAGTAGCGATGGGGTTTGCTGATGAAACAGGGGATTCACGTTCCAGCGGTGCCCAATAGTGAAAATTCACTGATCGTGAGGTTTGCTCAACAGGGATATAGACATTGCCTTCTTTCTTGTAAAGTATATCAGGGTTGTCTGCAAGGAATCGGGCTGGGTGTGCAGGAGAAACAGAAGACTTGAGAGGCCTGGTGTCTGATTGGGAAGATGATTTGTATACACCAAGTGATGCATGGAACGCAGATCTGGCTGAGCTCTCGTCAGCAGGCGATAGGACGTGCTCAGTATTGGGTGAGGGGACCTGCTCATCAGTATGATGCTCATAAGCCCAACGTGTGATCGGCTTGCTGGAATTGGGGTCCGGTGGTAATGCTGTATCAAGGAGCTCAGGCCTGAGGCAAGCAACTAGTCGCTTCTTGTCATCAGCTGTGAAGCCAAGCCAATGCTTCATGCCTTGCTTAGAGAGAGTTTTCCAAACTGCAGATGGTAGCCTTGTGGTTGGGTCTGGGGTTCTTCCAGCCTTGTAAACAGCGTAGTCCTGATAGTCACCATCAAAATCAATAGGAGGTAAATATGATGCCGAGTCATCAGTTATGCCAGAATATGTGGACTGCGTCACAGAAGAGAAATCATGGGTGTTAGCCTTAACAGACGTCCGACTGCGGGGCTGTGACAGTGATGCTTGGGAATCCAGCCTGGTTGCTTCAAGGAGGAGGATATTTTTCAATTCGCTGATAGCGACAGCTTCATGCTGTCTGAACTTAATCATATCCTGGGCTGCAGGGGGATTATCAACTTTGCAGAATTGTTCGCTGAGCTGGAAGCTGCTACTACAGGCCTTGCAGAGGTGTGTTTTGACAGTGTCAAAATCAAGTGGCCGTTGTGGATCTCGTAGCGTGTTGAGGTGTTCTAGCTGGGCAAACCACTGGGTGATAAACTTGACTTTGGTGTCCTTCCATACCCTTAAGTCAATGTCCAATAGATGCTGCATCACAATGGAGGTATCATATACTTTGGATTTGGACCTGTCATGTAGTGCAACGAAGTCAAAGAAAGCTTGTCTGCCGTCTCTCGAGGTGGTATGGCTGAGCACACAGGAGTAGGAGAGGTCACTCTGGAGGGCATGTAGAACAAGAGTCCAGAAGAATGCACACTGCTTGTCATGGAGGGCCTTCTCATACCCGATGAGTGGTACATCAGGCCAACTAGGATCAAGGAAGGTGCAAGTATCTATGTCAGATGTTTCCAGCTTGGCCTTGAATTTGACAAGCCATCTCTCAAACGTTGCGTCATTTTGCAGGGTTGGAAATGTGGTTTCGTCCCTTGATTTCTTAGTCCATGATTCGTATCTCAGCTGGTCGATGGGTTTGGAGGACCTTTCTTGTTGCCGTTGAGATGTGCTGTTGCGAGCTGATGTCTCAATGTCAGTTCCAGATTCTCTTCGGGCTCTGACAATCCCGCGACAGTAATTCTTAAAGGCATCCTTGGTATAATGGTTCCTATCTTCCCAGTCTAGTCCTTTTGCTGTGAGGTGTTGTCCAAAGTCAATGACTCTCTGTAGGGTCATCTGTACGTGCCGATAGAGTGGTGTTCTTGTTCCTCTCTCGAGGTAGGCAAGATCACCAATATTTTCGATGTACAGAAAATCTAACCATGTCCTATACTGTCCAGCGATGAGTGCCTCGCATAAGGTGCTGTGGGACTCCTTTGGGACATCGAAGGAATCATGCAGGAAGGTGGCTAGTGGTTGGTCGAATGATGGAAAGAGGTCCGCGATAGATGTGTTCTCCTCATCATCTTGGGTTGGATTGTTCTGTTGGCCGGTTTCCACCGTGTCAGTTGTGGGCAAGCGAGGGGTCGTTGCGGCGCTCCCAGGTTGGAGTGTTTGGAATCGTCCTGTCGACCTGCTTCTCGTTCTGCCGGCAGCCGGGATGTTGGGCATTGTTGTGTGATCGGATCAGAGGACTATCAATCGTCGTCCGTAGTCGAGTCAATTGATGATCTGTTGTCGGATCGTGCGTCGATATTGTTGTTGTTGTTTTGCAATTATCGCGTATGGATTAAGGCAATTATCGATGGATAATTGCAGTCGGTGTTTATTGTTGCTTAGCACAATCAAATGGCGGGCGCCGTGGAGTGTAGACGCGGAAATAAATGTAATCCGGAGAACTTGCAATGCGGTCCTTGGATGGGGGGATTGCTATCGCCGTGTCCGATGCAATGGGCTTCTATTAAAGACTCCGGCTTGTCCGATTTGTGTCTTCGTTATGCTGTAATCGGATCAGAGAACTATCAATCGTCGTCCGTAGTCGAGTCGATCGATGATCTGCTGTCGTCTTCTTCTTTTGCAAGCTTCAACAAGCTTGCGACTGTTAATCTGTTAATTTCCTTTTGAAACTGGCTGTTGAGCTGATTCAATCCAAAGGCAAAGAAGAGCAACAGGAGCTATGGCTGCAGGCCGGTTGAGGTGCCGGTCTGTTTGTGGTCTAATATTTCTCTGATATCCACTACGATTGAACGGCTCGGCGTTCAATCAGATCTATTCTGACTACCGGTGGGCTCAGTCAGTTAGATCTTAGACTTGTAGTTCTACAGGAGGACGCAAGAACGTCCGATGCAAGGTTGAAGGTTGAATAATCAAATAATCTAAAAAGGTATGCGCTTCAGCTTGCTGGAGAGCAAGATAGCGCTTTAAAGCGTGCTGCCGCTAATACAGCACTTTGTTACAAATATACGGCAAAATACCGTGTTACAGGAAAATATCGCGTTGCTGCTAATACAATGCGTATTTTGTGCAGCAGAGAAACAAGTTCGTGAGCAGCGCTTTGAACCTCTGCTGTCTTTTCTTGAAAACAGCACACTTAACAAGAGATTGCAGGTGCGAACCTCTAGTGTGCGTTCGTTCTTTGAGTACTAAGTATCAAATTGGAGTGACGTCGATTCTTCTCTTCCTGTGGAGTATCGAACTCGACCGTAAGAATGAGCCCGGTAATTCTCGAGGTCTCATTATTTCCGATCTCGTACCTCTACCAACCTAGACACGAAAGGAATTTAATACTACTAGCAACTACTAGTAATATCTCATGCAATCGTAAAGTTGGTGGGAGTACATGAAAGTCTCAAATCAGTCGGAATCAAATCGATAGGAGTCAACAATTCCCACGTTGATTCCCATTTTGATTCCCATTTCCATGTATGGAAGAACTGATGGGATTGACCCGTCCGGCGCTGTGTTGAACCCCTCTTAAGGAGTTGAACCCCTCTTGAGGAGTCGTGCGGTTTTAACGAACCTGAACACCAAAAGCAAAACTACTCTGGATGGATCAATCTGGATCAAAACTACTCGTATCTACTCTAACTTTTCAGCAAGCTCTAAGCTCATAATTCCAAATGTTACCAACAGCGAAAGCTATGTCCAAATCTACAGCAAAACCTAGTACTAGTTTGTAAATTATTAATCATTATCTACTACACTTAGGATCAACCATGGAGAATCGATACTTGGAACCGACAATCTACTCAACCACCCAAACCGAAATTCAAAGTCAAAACTTCCATTTGCAATCTAATCAACCATCATGGTCGATAACGGATCAATTGACCATGGTGGAGAACCAACAATCTACTCAACCATGCAAAGCGAAATTTGAAGGCGAGCTGCTCAATGGCTCAACGGCTCAACGCTCAAAGAGGCCGGTGGCATCTTCCAGTAGATTGTCATCATAAGAGAAGTATCCTTCCTTCTTATGCATGAAAACATTCAGGATCTGGTTGTGGCTGACAGTACTGGTTTGGTAGTTGTACAGAAGCATCATTAAGCTCAAAATGACCTTCCTATCGCCAAATGTCTCCAATAGGAGCCTGTCTTTCAATCACGGAAACTGCCCCTGGATCATTCCCATCCCCCATTCTGATAACTGTCGAAGGGACGTTGCTCCTCTGTTCAACAGAACAGCCTCTAAGGTATCTGGATCATTCTGGGAACTTTGGACAAGGCATTGCTGTCTCCCTGTGGCAACCCTAAACGCAGAGTCAACACAAACCATTGCTTGGAACTTGACGAACAGTTCTTCTATTTTATCATAAACACCATGATCGGCAATTGTGCTGTCATGCCAGGTACCAGGGCAGTTGTAACAGCAGATACAAATTCTTCCATCAGCAGCAAAGACAAAGACACTGTTGACATACGTGTCACAGACCCAGTTGTTGTAATACCGACTCTGAATCAATAATTGGAAGACTGCTGAATTTTGACTTTGAGTCCATCGGCGGCACCCCAGACACAACGTTCTTTTAGTCTGGGATATTTGGCACCAATCCCGCTGATGTATTCCTCCAATTCTTCTTCAGTTGAAGGTCTAACCATTGCCTTTGGATGATACTGCAATACAAACAAAAGAACCTTTCTGGAGAATTTCAACCATTTGTACATAACAGTAGAGGTGAGTCCAAACACCATAGACACAGATCTTGCCACGGATCCTCGTGTTCTAAACCAATGAAGTACTAGACCAAGACATCATGTTGCATTTGCCTCACGCTTTCTTCCACTCCATACTCCATTCAGGTTAACCTTCCTCTTCCAAATAGCGTCGGTGTATCTATCGACTGTGTAACTATTGAATGTTGGTTCAAATAGACCAAGAAGCTCTCAAAAACTGTGTGGTCGACACCACAGCAGTTGAGAAGAGCCTGTTCATTGCCTGAGTTGAATAGATAAAGAAAGGGAGACTCGGAATGATGGCGTAGGGCTATCCTTGGTGTTCTCCTATCTCTTTGCCGTCTTTCTTCCGCGTCATCATTGTCATCCTCCTCCTCCTCATCTTCTAGAAGATACAAGCAAACAAGCAACTCGAGTGACATAGCTACTAGTCAACGGATGGGCAACTATTTATGTTGTCGGTTGAGTAGTACCTATCATCGGTTGAGTTCCTGGCATTGGTTGAGTCGCTGAAAGGTTGAGTCGGTGAAAGTGAAAAATTCAATCATGAAGTCACTGAAAAATCTGAACGTCACTGAAAAATCTGAACAGATTAAACGCACATGAACCCACATGTTTAATCGTATGAAGAAGACAAATTTGGCTATTATTATTGTCCATGCCATGAGATTCCAGATTCCAAAATGAGATTTATGCACTTTCCCGCCACAAAAAGTATGTATGAAATTTTCATTCCCGAAATACTAAAAACAGAAATCTATGTACGTTATAAGTATTTCGGGAATCACCCAGCAGTACCGTAGCACTTTGAGCCGACGGTCAGCTTACGATACGGCACGAGTAATTACCATGCGGCATCAGAAGACAAGCAAAACAATGAGTAAAGGGTTCCACGTCGCGCATTTTGAAAACGCCCAGAACGAAGATCACCGTTCAGTTCATCGTTGTTGAAATGTACCCGTGGAGAAAAGCAAGAGTGGTTGTCACCGAACGCACCATTACAGTAATTTATCAAAGTCACTTTTTTACTGTTGTCAAAATTTCCAATACAGTAGTGAACGAACCGAGGAAAAATGAAATTGTCCCTTGTTCTCAATTGTTTGTTTTTGTGGGGCCTTAGCGAGTCTGCTCGGCTTCCCTTCACAAGGGAAATGGTTCCAATCGTCCCAATCAACCGAAATGGTGCATCGGTAGGTAGAGGATGTTCCGCACTAAGCGTACCTCGAGGGGGTATGCAGCTCTTTGTGAAGACGCTAACAGGAAAGACAGTTTCGATCGAGGTTGAAGAAGGCGAATCTATAGAAGAAGTCAAGGCAAAAATTGCGGAGAAAGAAGGCATCCCTCCCGAGCAGCAGCGATTGATCTTCGGAGGACAGCAACTCCAAGATGCAAAAACTTTAGATGATTATGATGTTGGAGACGATGCCACTTTACATCTCGTTCTGCGCTTGAGAGGAGGTTTGCAGCTCTTTGTGAAGACGCTAACAGGAAAGACAGTTTCGATCGAGGTTGAAGAAGGCGAATCTATAGAAGAAGTCAAGGCAAAAATTGCGGAGAAAGAAGGCATCCCTCCCGAGCAGCAGCGATTGATCTTCGGAGGACAGCAACTCCAAGATGCAAAAACTTTAGATGATTATGATGTTGGAGACGATGCCACTTTACATCTCGTTCTGCGCTTGAGAGGAGGTAAGAGTCGAAATGGCATAATTTACAAAGCACTCGGCAAAGGGTCTTTCGAGGTTGACGAGGTTTTTGTGAAGGAGAATCTAGTCGGTCTTACAGAGGCGGATCGTGCCGTTATGGACGCCTTTGTGGCGCAGAGTGTGGCGGAGGTATCGGTCGAGGAAGACATGGAGAGTGAGAGCGACGAACTACGTGTACGAAGGGCATTATTTCGGATTGGGGATATCAAGAGAAAATTCTGCGACGACAGTCCAGTGGCCGCCATGATGAATCCGGCTAAAACAACTGCAAATGAATTTGACTACACAGGAAAGTTGATCACGACAGATGGGAAAAAAAGTACGAAGTTGACAAAGTTGTTCAGAAGAAGAGACAACGAAGGACAACTTTTGGATTATGTCAAGGAAATGAAGCTTGACAAATGAACAAGAGGTCGACAGAATAACTAGACTGCTGTTGTCAGTATATCTCCGCTTAGAATTTGTTTTCAACTTTTGGCTATCCTCAATCTAGTCTGCTCCGCTCTGAATCAGAAGAATAGCAATGGCAGAAAAACCAACAATCCCACTGATCCACATCTGATCATTGCGAGCTTGATCTCTGAGTAGTTTCTTTCGCAATGGGTTTTCCGGTTCCTTTTGTTGCGTTGATTGGTCTCTTTTCGATGTTTCGCCCATACACCAGCGATAGAGGAGAAATGAATCCAATTCGCGTGGATTCGGAATGGGTTCGTTTGTCCGTATTTCCTTCACTACTTCGAGGACTTCCTGTATGTCTCGTTTTCGAAATGAAGACTTCTGCATCAAGTCAATGGCATCCTTGAATGCGGTACTTTTACTCTGGACCTGTTTGCTCAGCGTTGGGATTTTCCCAAAAGCATTTTCAACATTTTGTTTTTCATTCCAGACCTTCCAATTTGATGGCTCGTGCAATTTCTTGTCCCCTCCGCAAAAGTAAAAGTCGTACATATCGTGAAAATACTTGACCAAACGGGGGTACGATGCCAACACTACCACCAAATGAACATCGCAGAGCGCTTCAGCCAAGTGAGCCCATAGTAACACATCAACAAGAGCCGGGCTATCGGTTCCAAGTAAATATTTCTGATTAGAATCTGTTTTATTTTCTTCCTTCGCGATGGAGCGTAGCTGGCAATCCAGAGCAAAGTATGCCTCGTCGGCTCGCCCTAGAAGTTGATCGATAGACATAAGTTGTCCGCTGTGCCCGGATCCAAATAAACGCCTTCTCTCGATGGCGCGCTCCATTGAGGCTTGGAACCTTCCCTGTAGCTTCAGAAACCAGTTTCTTTTGTCCAAAGTCGGTCTAGATTTTTCCCTACCTTGAACAATAGATGCTCCAATGTATTGTTCTCGATACACTTGTTCCCAGGCATCTGAATCCTCAAACCTCAAATGCGACAAAATTTGTGACAATTCGGATTTTATCATAAACTGAAAAGATCTTGACAAAGCTTGTTGTTGGTCCGTTGTTACATCAGCTTCTTTATCCAAATCAACACTTCTGAAGTCTTGCAAATATGCCAAAATTGAATTGTTGCTTATGTTGCTGCCTTTCTTTTGGTTAGAAGGGTGGTTACGCCCAACTAAGATGGGGGGGCTTGATGGTTTGCAGTCTGTTAGATAGGGCAGTTGTCCTGTAGCCTCGTTTGAGATGTGGTTCGAGTTGAGAACGATGTGTGGAATACCAGCTACTCGCATCAGCATTTGTTCGAACCAAGCCGGTCGATGTTGCGTCAGCACGATTTCTAGTTGCGGGTGATGAGTTGATAGTAGGAGAGATAGAGAGCGATCGTCTACATGCTTCGTTATCTCGTTTTCTGGCATTCCGAATGCTTCACATTTTGTTTCTTCAGAATTTCGTTTCGCTTGATTACCCCATGTCTCTGTCCATCCTTCAGTTCTGGTATCGAGACTTGCCTTCTGAAATCTTTGCGACTCGAGGTTGTAGATCCCTCCTGCTATCCAAGAGATAAGAATATGCGTAGCCATTTTTGTTCTAAGAACTGCAGCTTCTAGCGATTCGTAGATGCGAAACTGCACGATGTCGAAGTCAAGGACTAGGAAAATTTGTGTTCAGTACTGAGTTGTATCGCATCAACCTGCAAAACTAAGTGATCAATGATTGTTGCCCTACCGGTACGTACCGGCCGGTACGTACCGGTAAGTAAGATTATTTTCTGACTCAATATAATTTTTTTCATCCTTACGAACTTGTACCGTAGTAGGGCAAGTCTAGAAAAGCGCCGGTAGCAAACGTACAGACGTACGAACATTCGGGAATACACACGAATGAGATAACACACACGTATGACTAACAGGCAAATAAGCGAGCCGACTCGCTTAATCGCTAACAGTAATAGAGAACGGAATGTATGATGTGGCTTGTCGTTTTCAAGATGAGCCAAAGAAAATAGCTTCTGAATTTGTCCAACGTGGGAGGCTGATGAATTCCCTGTACCTATTTCATGTCGACACTATTCATTCTGAGCTGGCAGTTGTCCCAGAGCAAGGAAAAGATGGCTCTATAACCAATTGTGATTGGCTAGTGATATCAAATCGTATATCGTGGCTCGATTTCTTTGAAAGCAAAAATTCTGCTACACCACCGTCTTATGAATGTTTGTACAACGCATGCACACTACAGGACAACATCCAGTTGGAACCATTTGAGATGGCATTGAATGATAATGAATCCAGTGATTCTCTATCCAGTTCAGAGAGCGAAAGCTCAGACAGCAGTTCCGATTGAGTAGCAAGGGTTAATGTAATGGCTAACTTTAAACTATTGTTTAATATTACTATAGTAGAGGGTTAGCTCTAAGCACAGTTTTGCGAGATACATAGGCGCTCATAATATAACAGCCTTTGTATTTCAGATTCGAACAGCTATGTAATACTAATGGATTGAACAATAGAGTATCTCCAGAACGCAACGGCACTTTGATATGGTACGTTGGGAAGACAAAATAATAAATCACCTCGTCAGCAGACACTTCCGCCGGAGCAATGACTGTCAAACGAGTGTAGTACATGTCATCGTCCACATGGCATCTAGAATGGTAGTTGCGACCGATCAAAAATGCTAATGCCTGCTGCCCAATTGCATTTAGCTTTGTACGAGACAGAATCTGAGACAACACATCCATTTCCTTTGCAACAAATGGTTCCACGTCAATTAAACTATGATGCATATGCTTCACAATTTCAACTGTTTTCTCTTCTAGCTCTAGTTTCATGCTTGGATCGACATGACTTTTGAAAACATACTCACCATTGTTTGAATCCAATCTTTCTGGTCTAATTCCAATGATAGCATAATCATCATTGATACTTCCCCGCTTCACTCCTCTTCCAACGGTTGGTTTTGCTCCAACAATAGCAGGAGCAAATTCTCTCAACAAGTTGATATTATTCTTGGAAGCCAGGTGTCGTTCTGCTCAACCTCTTGAAACTTTGGCAAAAATGCGCAACGATGGTTTATAATCGTCAAATGCAAGAATATGCTCGTCTTTCGTACTATCCAACGTCTCGAAATTGTCAATAGACAATGCCAGTTCCGGTTCATACTTCTTCTTTCCCCCTATTTTGCCACCCCACCAATTGGTTTCCATCTATTTACCTGCCATCACAGTTGATTGGTATTTGTTTTTCAGCGCTATTGTCTTGACAGGTTTGTCAATGGGCTTATTTACCCTCTTCCTCTCCGGTTTTATCTGCGACAATTGTTTATAAGTCTCATGGCTCTTCGACACTGGTGCTGCAATGGTCAGAAAATAATCTACATGCCAATCGATTCGATGCTGACGTTGATTCGATCGAGGCCGCACCTTCAATGTCGAGCGCTGGTGGAGGAGGAGCAATTCGATGCCGACGATTCGATGCCGACGATTCGTTGCGATGGTTGCTTCCAATTCGATGGTTGCTTCCGATTTGATGGTTGCTTCCGATTCGATGGTTGCTTCCAATTCGATGGTTGCTTCCGATTCGATGGTTGCTTCCGATTCCGATTAGATTCCTTGCTTCCGATTCGATGGTTGCTTCGATGGTTTCGATTAGTTGCTTCCGATCCGGTCCTATGAAAATAAGAAGAAAACCGAAGGGAATCAGTAATGCCGGTGGAGTGGAAGACCAATATGCCGATGCCGATGCCGATGCCGATGTCGATGCTGATGCCGATGCCGATCTCTCTCATTCTTACCTTTGCTTGTTCCGACGTTCCGACAATCGTCCCGATGAAATTGTAGTTGCTGCCGCAGAATACTTCTTACTCCATGTCACGAAAAACAGTACCTTGTTCCTGTTGATATAATTGCAAGGGACAAAGCCAGTTCATTGATTTCAAGACGTATATGTAAGGCTGCAGTCCAAACAATATCTATCCAGCAAATCCCCTTCTCGTCAAATGCTAACTACTTCTTTTGCAGTACAAGGCTGTTATTTCGGACTAAAATATCTGACAACAGATCCTCCGGCTCAAAAGAGGTTTTGGATCAAACGTTCTCGGACGGAGTGTTGATTACAAGAACCAACACCCTAGTCAAATAAGTCGGATGTAAGAAGGCAGATTCTGAAGTGATTTTTTTTGTTGCGAGGTAGAAAAAGTGTTTTTTTGTCGCGAGGTAGAAAAAGTGATTTTTTTTGTCGCGAGGTAGAAAATAAAATTACTGTGTGTTTGTGTGAGAGAGATTTTTTTTGCGAGGTAGAAAAAAAAAAGGATACTTCAACTCCTACGTACGTTCGAAAAAGAATCTCAAAGAATCTTGTACATACGACGTTCGAAAAAGAATCTCGTACGTACGGCGTTCGAAGTACGAAGAATCTCGTATGTACGGTTCGAAAAAGAATCTCAAAGAATCTCGTACATACGACGTTCGAAAAAGAATCTCGTACATACGACGTTCGAAGTACAAAGAATCTCATATGTACGGTTCAAAAAAGAATCTCAAAGAATCTCGTACGTACGACGTTCGAAGTACGAAGAATCTCGTATGTACGGTTCGAAAAAGAATTGGTGGAGTTGTTAGTTGAACGTTAAACACTAACCCTAATCCTAAGAGTTGACAACGTAACCTTGTAGACGGAGTTTATGTGGGGGGGGTTTGGGGGGGGGAAATACGTAGAAATATTAAAAAAATCTGTTTTTAACAAGTAGACTTGGTACAAACGCTACGACTAAAAATCATTAAAAACAGTACCCAAATAATTATTTACGGAAATGAGATGCTTCTTCTAAAAGCAATAGTAATATCTAGTGGCGCGCGCTCATTTTTATGGTAGCAAACTCTCATTTTTTTGGTTGCAAGTAACCATAAGATTTAACCTGAATAAAGAAAAAAATCATACGATTAAAATCTGTCTTAGATCAAGTTGGTCGTCACGTCATTGTCATCGTCGTCAACCTTGCGATGGCAATGACGGCGGCGAAATTAATTTTCGTTTCTCCCCTAAGCTACGAACGCAAAGCCGTTCAACAAAATCGATACCGCCTCCTCATTGCGGACATTTTGGTACCAGTTTGGTCTCCTAGCTCCCAATATTCAGGGAGATATCAATTTTTTACTGTCACCATTCTTGGTTTCATTGACGATGACGACGGCAATGACAACGACGACTGAAATTAATTTTCGTTGCTCCCCTAAGCTACGAACGCAAAGCCGTTTGACATAATCGATACCACCTTGTCATTGCGGACATTTTGGTACCAGTTTGGTCTACTATCTCCCAATACTCAGGGAGATATCAAGTTTTTACTGTCACCATTGTTCTTGTTCTTGGTTCATTGTTGTTGATTCTTTGTTTGCTTGCTTCTTTTTCCATTACCGGTACGAAAACAAAAAGTGGAAAAAGAAGCAAGCAAGAGATCTAATCGTGAGATGGAGACTCAAATAATATTACTTTTGAAAACTCCTGCAAAAAAAAGAGGCTTATCTAAACACCCCAAAACAAACCTTGGAGAACCAGATGTTTTTAATGGAATTAAAATAACAGCTTTTTACCTGATTCTTCTGGCTATGCCTGCGCGTGCACGCGCGCGCATGCCAGCCGCGGATAAGGGACAGACAATAAAAACAAAAATAGGGGTAAAGGACGGACCAAAAAACGGAAAAAGGACAGACCATAAAAAAGGAAAAAGGACAGACCATAAAAACGGAAAAAGCACAGACCATAAAAACGGAAAAAGCACAGACCATAAAAACGGAAAAAGGACAGACCATCAAGTACATGCCAAGCAGTACAAGTACTACTACAGGTACGGTACTACTACCAGTAGTATTGCAAGTACCACATAGACAGTACACACTAATTTGCAATTAACAAATAGAAATTCAGATATTTTGTGTGATTGAACCATGAATATTGTTCCTGTTATGGATGAGATGAATCATGAAAGAAACAGAAGTGAGTTATCTGTCATAGTTTGTCTGTCACCACCTAATTAGTGCATTGAGGAACTGGATTTGGAGGAAAAATACACACTAATTTGCAATTAACAAATAGAAATTCAGATATTTTGTGTGATTGAACCATGAATATTGTTCCTGTTATGGATGAGATGAATCATGAAAGAAACAGAAGTGAGTTATCTGTCATAGTTTGTCTGTCACCACCTAATTAGTGCATTGGAGTACTGGATTTGGAGAAAAAATACACACTTATTTGCAATTAAAAAATAGAAATTCAGATATTTAGTGTGATTGAACCATGAATATTGTTCCTGTTATGGACGAGATGAATCATGAAAGAAACAGAAGTGAGTTATCTGTCATAGTTTGTGTGTCACCACCTAATTAGTGCATTGGGGTACTGGATTTGGAGAAAAAATACACACTAATTTGCAATTAAAAAGTAGAAATTCAGATATTTAGTGTGATTGAACCATGAATATTGTTCCTGTTGTGGATGAGATGAATCATGAAAGAAACAGAAGTGAGTTATCTGTCATAGTTTGTGTGTCACCACCTAATCAGTGCATTGGGGTACTGGATTTGGAGAAAAAATACACACTAATTTGCAATTAAAAAATAGAAAATCAGATATTTTGTGTGATTGAACCATGAATATTGTTCCTGTTATGGATGAGATGAATCATGAAAGAAACAGAAGTGAATTATCTGTCATAGTTTGTCTGTCACCACCTAATTAGTGCATTTGGGTACTAAGAATTTTCAACACCAAAAAGGTTACATGGGGAGACCAATCTTGCTACTGCCATAACTTTGCTTCCAGAGGGAGTTAGAAGGTTCTACAGGTACCAGCGCCCATCTACATGCATTGTTGTCGCCGTTTGAGCTATCTATCGATTCAAACGATTGGCAGGGGGGCTCTCGCTAGCAAAATTCGTGTAAATTGTGTAAGCATTTTCAACAACAAAATGTCGCCTGGGAATACCAAGCTTCACTTGATTCGTAGTATAGATCACTTGGTAAGATCGGTATGAACGTATGTAGCTTGCTTGCTTGTACTAGTTTTCAACTGCGCATTTTAAAGGAAAATCTCGCGCGAATGACGTCACTTGATTGGTAGTATAGATTGATTGGTAAAATAAGTATGAAGGTAGCTAACTACAGTATGAGTGTGTACTGGATTGGGGGGCGGGGACTAATATTTTAAAAAAAGTTTCCTTAACATTCACCCCCTCAAAAGTGAAGTATGACTCAAGCATGGTATGTAGTATGAGTATGTACTGGATCTAAGAACAAATCTTTTGAAACTGAGTTATATTTTGGTCGGGGATTGGCAGGATTTGCACTGTCTTCAAGTTTGGTGGGTTTTTTGGTTGATGATTGAGTTAATTTTAGGTTGGGAATGGGCAGGATTTGCACTGTCTTCAAATCTTGTGAGTTTTTGGGTTGATGACTGAGTTATAGTTTGGTCGGAGATTGGCATGATTTGCACTGTCTTCAAGACTGGTGGGTTTTTGGGTTGATGACTGAGTTATAGTTTGGTTGGGGATTGGCAGGATTTGCACTGTCTTCAAATCTGGTGGGTTTTTTTGTGTTGATGACTGAGTTAAAGTTTGGTCGGGGATTGGCAAGATTTGCACTGTCTTCAAATCTGGTGGGTTTTTGGGTTGGTGACTGAGTTATAGTTTGGTCGGGGATTGGTAGGATTTGCACTGTCTTCAAATTTGGTGAGTTTTTGGGTTGATGTATGAGTTATATTTTGATCAGGGATTGGCAAGATTTGCACTGTCTTCAAATCTGGTGAGTTTTTGGAAAGATGACTGAGTTATATTTTGGTCGGGGACTGGCAGGATTTGCACTGTCTTCAAATCTGGTGGTTTTTTTTTGGGTTGATGACTGAGTTAAAGTTTGGTTGGGGATTGGCAAGATTTGCACTGTCCTCAAATCTGGTGTGTTTTTTGGATTGAGGATTGAGTTCATTTTAGGTTGGGGATGGGCAGGATTTGCACTGTCTTCAAATATGGCGAGTTTTTTTATTGATAACTGACTTATATTTTGGTCGCAGATTGGCAAGACTTGCACTGTCTTCAAATCTGGTGAGTTTTTGGGTTGATGACTGACTTATATTTTCGTCGGGGATTGACAGGATTTGCACTGTCTTCAAATCTGGTGAGTTTTTGGGTTGATGACTGCTGAGTTATAGTTTGGTCGGGGATTGGCAACATTTGCACTGTATTCGAATCTGGTGAGTTTTTGGGTTGATGACTGACTTATATTTTGGTCGCGGATTGGCAAGATTTGCACTGTCTTCACATCTGTTGAGTTTTTGGGTTGAGGATTGAGTTAATTTTAGGTTGGGGATTGGCAAGATTTGCACTGTCTTCAAATCTGGTGGGTTTTTGGGTTGATGACTGAGTTATAGTTTGGTTGGGGATGGGCAGGATTTGCACTGTCTCCAAGTTTGGTGGGGTTTTGGGTTGACCACTGAGTTATAGTTTGGTCGGGGATTGGCAGGATTTGCACTGTCTTCAAGTTTGGTGGGTTTTTTGGTTGATGATTGAGTTAATTTTAGGTTGGGAATGGGCAGGATTTGCACTGTCTTCAAATCTTGTGAGTTTTTGGGTTGATGACTGAGTTATAGTTTGGTCGGGGATTGGCATGATTTGCACTGTCTTCAAGACTGGTGGGTTTTTGGGTTGATGACTGAGTTATAGTTTGGTTGGGGATTGGCAAGATTTGCACTGTCCTCAAATCTGGTGGGTTTTTTGGTTGATGATTGAGTTAATTTTAGGTTGGGGATGGGCAGGATTTGCACTGTCTTCAAATCTGTTGGGTTTTTGGGTTGATGATTGAGTTCATTTTAGGTTGGGGATGGGCAGGATTTGCACTGTCTTCAAATCTGGTGGGTTTTTGGGTTGATAATTGACTTCATTTTAGGTTGGGGATGGGCAAGATTTGCACTGTCTTCAAATATGGTGAGTTTTTGGATTGATGACTGACTTATATTTTGGTCGCAGATTGGCAAGATTTGCACTGTTTTCGAATCTGGTGAGTTTTTGGGTTGATGACTGACTTATATTTTGGTCGCAGATTGGCAAGATTTGCACTGTCTTCACATCTGTTGAGTTTTTGGATTGAGGATTGAGTTAATTTTAGGTTGGGGATTGGCAAGATTTGCACTGTCTTCAAATCTGGTGAGTTTTTGGGTTGATGACTGAGTTATAGTTTGGTTGGGGATTGGCAGGATTTGCACTGTCTTCAAGTCTTGTGAGTTTTTGGGTTGATGACTGAGTTATAGTTTGGTCGGGGATGGTCAGGATTTGCACTGTCTTCAAATAATTGGTATGATTGAGAAGAACATAGACAGCTTGCTTGTAGATCTGGTAGCTCGTAATTACCGGTAGCTCCTACAACTTGCCTGTTCGAATGTAACCCCACCCCTATGAATGTAGATACCTTGCTGATAGCTTACACATAAATTTGGTTGGTTGGCTAATTGTAGAATTGGTACTGGTAAGAATTGGTGGTACAGATCAGAACACCTTTGGTAAATCTGATCTTACTTGATGCACACGCGTTATCGTACGAGTACTTCTTACCATAACTTTACTGACACATACTTACAATACATACAGTAACTACCTATTCAACAACTCCACAGGGCCCCTGCAAAGCACTAATCTCAAAGAATCTCGTACGTACAACGTTCGAAAAAGAATCTCGTACGTACGACGTTCGAAGTACGAAGAATCTCTTATGTACGGTATGTATGTACGTTCGAAAATGAATGTTCTTAATAATTACTTAATTTTTGGACAGGATGTAACCCTAACCATATTGGAAACAACTTTTCCACACAGAATGCCCAAAATGATGTGGTTTGACTCTCCAAATGGCAAACATGAGGGTATTTTTGGTGCAATTCCAGGGCACAAACTAACTTATTGGGTAATGACTCAAAAAGTATCCCGTCCAAGCAATGAATACATTCATCATGACTCATTAAATGCATATTGGGAACAAATTTGTCACATAGAATGCCCAAAATCTTAAGGTTTGACTCTACAAATGGCAATCATGAGGGTATTTTTGGTGCAATTCTAGGACACAAAGTAACTTATTGGGTAATGACTCAAAAAGTATCTGGTCCAAGCCATGAATACATTCATCATGACTCATCAAATGCATATTGGGAACAAATTTGTCACATAGAATGCCCAAAATCTTAAGGTTTGAAACTACAAATGGCAATCATGGGGGTATTTTTGGTGCAATTCTAGGGCACAAACTGAGTTATTGGGTAATGCCTACAACAAAATCTGGTCCAAGCAATGAATACATTCATCATGACTCATCAAATGCATATTGGAAACAACTTTGTCACATAGAATGCCCAAAAGCTTAAGGTTTGACTCTACAAATGGCAATCATGGGGGTATTTTTGGTGCCATTCTAGGGCACAGACTGAGTTATTGGGTAAGGACTCAAAAAGTATCTGGTCCAAGCAATGAATACATTCATCATGACTCATCCAATACATATTGGATACAACTTTGTCACATAGAATGCCCAAAATCTTAAGGTTTGACTCTACAAATGGCAATCATGGGGGTATTTTTGGTGCAATTCTAGGGCACAAAGTAACTTATTGGGTAATGACTCAAAAAGTATCTGGTCCAAGCAATGAATACATTCATCATGACTCATCCAATACATATTGGTAACAACTTTGTCACATAGAATGCCCAAAATCTTAAGGTTTGACTCTACAAATGGCAATCATGGGGGTATTTTTGGTGCAATTCTAGGGCACAAAGTAACTTATTGGGTAATGACTCAAAAAGTATTTGGTCCAAGCAATGAATACATTCATCATGTTTCATCAAATGCATATTGGGAACAACTTTGTCACATAGAATGCCCAAAATCTTAAGGTTTGACTCTACAAATGGCAATCATGGGGGTATTTTTGGTGCAATTCTAGGGCACAAAGTAACTTATTGGGTAATGACTCAAAAAGTATCTGGTCCAAGCCATGAATACATTCATCATGACTCATCCAATACATATTGGATACAGCTTTGTCACATCAAATGCCCAAAATCTTAAGGTTTGACTCTAGAAACGGCAATCATGGGGGTATTTTTGGTGCAATTCTCGGGCACAAAGTAACTTATTGGGTAATGACTCAAAAAGTATTTGGTCCAAGCCATGAATACATTCATCATGTTTCATCAAATGCATATTAAAAACAACTTTGTCACATAGAATGCCCAAAATCTTAAGGTTTGACTCTACAAATGGCAATCATGGGGGTATTTTTGGTGCAATTCTAGGGCACAAACTGAGTTATTGGGTAATGCCTACAACAATATCTGGTCCAAGAAATGAATACATTCATCATGACTCATCCAATACATATTGGAAACAACTTTGTCACACAGACTGCCCAAAATGTTGTGGTTTGACTCTAGAAACGGCAATCATGGGGATATTTTTTGTGCAATTCCAGGGCACAAACTACCTTATTGGGTAATGACTCAAAAAGTATCTGGTCCAAGCCATGAATACATTCATCATGACTCATCAAATGCATATTGAAAACAACTTTGTCACATAGAATGCCAAAAATCTTAAGGTTAGACTCTCCAAATGGCAAACATGAGGGTATTTATGGTGCAATTCTAGGGCACAAACTAACTTATTGGGTAATGACTCAAAAAGTATCGGGTACAAGCCATGAATACATTCATCATGACTCATCCAATGCATATTGGGAACAAACTTTGTCACACAGAATGCCCAAAATGTTGTGGTTTGACTCTACAAATGGCAATCATGGGGGTATTTTTGATGCAATTCCAGGACACAAACTTACTTAGTGGGTATGACTCATAAAGTATCGGGTCCAATCCATGAATACATTCATCATGATTCATCAAATGCATATTAAAAACAACTTTGTCACATAGAATGCCCAAAATCTTAAGGTTTGACTCTACAAATGGCAATCATGGGGGTATTTTTGGTGCAATTCCAGGGCACAAACTAACTTATTGGGTAATGACTCAAAAAGTATCTGGTCCAATCCATGAATACATTCATCATGACTCATCAAATGCATATTGAAAACAACTTTGTCACATAGAATGCCAAAAATCTTAAGGTTAGACTCTCCAAATGGCAAACATGAGGGTATTTATGGTGCAATTCTAGGGCACAAACTAACTTATTGGGTAATGACTCAAAAAGTATCGGGTACAAGCCATGAATACATTCATCATGACTCATCCAATGCATATTGGGAACAAACTTTGTCACACAGAATGCCCAAAATGTTGTGGTTTGACTCTACAAATGGCAATCATGGGGGTATTTTTGGTGCAATTCTCGGGCACAAAGTAACTTATTGGGTAATGACTCAAAAAGTATCTGGTCCAAGCCATGAATACATTCATCATGTTTCATCAAATGCATATTAAAAACAACTTTGTCACATAGAATGCCCAAAATCTTAAGGTTTGACTCTACAAATGGCAATCATGGGGGTATTTTTGGTGCAATTCTAGGGCACAAACTGAGTTATTGGGTAATGACTACAACAATATCTGGTCCAAGAAATGAATACATTCATCATGACTCATCCAATACATATTGGAAACAACTTTGTCACACAGACTGCCCAAAATGTTGTGGTTTGACTCTAGAAACGGCAATCATGGGGATATTTTTTGTGCAATTCCAGGGCACAAACTACCTTATTGGGTAATGACTCAAAAAGTATCTGGTCCAATCCATGAATACATTCATCATGACTCATCAAATGCATATTGAAAACAACTTTGTCACATAGAATGCCAAAAATCTTAAGGTTAGACTCTCCAAATGGCAAACATGAGGGTATTTATGGTGCAATTCTAGGGCACAAACTAACTTATTGGGTAATGACTCAAAAAGTATCGGGTACAAGCCATGAATACATTCATCATGACTCATCCAATGCATATTGGGAACAAACTTTGTCACACAGAATGCCCAAAATGTTGTGGTTTGACTCTACAAATGGCAATCATGGGGGTATTTTTGATGCAATTCCAGGACACAAACTTACTTAGTGGGTATGACTCATAAAGTATCGGGTCCAATCCATGAATACATTCATCATGACTCATCAAATGCATATTGAAAACAACTTTGTCACATAGAATGCCAAAAATCTTTAGGTTTGACTCTACAAATGGCAAACATGGGGGTATTTTTGGTGCAATTCCAGGGCACAAGAAAGTAACTTATTGGGTAAGGACTCAAAAAGTATCTGGTCCAAGCCATGAATACATTCATCATGACTCGTCATCAAATGCATATTGGGAACAAACTTTGTCACACAGAATTCCCAAAATGTTGTGCTGTGACTCTCCAACTGGCAAACATGAGGGTATTTTGGGTGCAATTCCAGGGCACAAACTACCTTATTGGGTAATGACTCAAAAAGTATCCGGTCCAAGCAATGAATACATTCATCATGACTCATCAAATGCATATTGGGAACAACTTTGTCACACAGAATGCTGGAAATGTTGTGGTTTGACTCTCGAAATGGCAAACATGATGAGGGTATTTTTCGTGCAATTCTAGGACACAAACAGAGATGCTGCTGGTTACATTCGGATCGACTTGATCATTGCTAGTAGGATCGACGCTTTCAATTTTAACGTTTGGATCATTTCTTTTTTCTTCACGAATCTTACGAATCATTTTTTGGATTCGAGCAGTCTCTTTCTTGTGATAAACAAGCATTTTCCGGAGTTCTTGTTCGAGATTGGCTGGGTGTTCCTGAACCACCTTTTGTAGTTTGTAAATTCCCTCCATGGTTGGTTCGACTGTCGATTGGATGATTAGTATTAGTAGTATCAGTAGAGTAGATTATCTATTCGAAGATTAGGTCGTAGTAACACCTAACACGTTGGTATTTGTTTTCCTCGTCGGAAAGATAATGAAATAATCAATTATAATGATGAAGTACTAGCGAAAATAATGTATTACTAGTATCTACTAGTAATAACTCATGCAAAATAGCATACTAGTTGGTTTTACCGGTACATGAAAGTCGGAATCAACTCGATCGTAATCAACAAAACAATTGTCCACGATTTCCATTTCGATAATCAACAACGCAATTGTCCACGATTTCGTACTAGTATCTACTAGTAATAACTCATGCAAAAATAGCGTACTAGTTGGTTTTACGGGTACATGAAAGTCGGAATCAACTTGATCGCAATCAACAAAACAATTCTCCACGATTTCCATTTCGATAATCAACAACGCTATTGTCCACGATTTCCATTTCGATTCACATTTCCGTGCACCTTATGGAAGAACTGACGCGCCTGCCAACAAATGTTTGGAATAACTGATGGGATTGACCCGTCCGGCGCTGTGTATTAACCCTCTTAAGGAGTTGACTGTACGTACTGTTCACTACTAAACATATTTTACGAGGAATGTTGCAATCATCACTAAGTAGTAATGCATTTACTTTACGGTCCATTTTTGCAATCGAAGTATGGTAGTAAGGAAATCTACCGTACAAGAACTCACATCACACACGAAATAATACGCTTATTTAATTTTTTCCTTTCAACGATTCATCTTTTCGACCTCCATCCTCTCGACCCATTCTACTGATATTTTCCTTCAAGCAATTCCGCAACATCATGCCTCCTGTTATCAAAACCCCTCTTCTATTCTACTGCCGTGGTTGCTGGTATAAGAAAGGAAAACAATCCAAGAGTTTTAAAGGATACAAATCTGGGTCAAAAGAGTGCAATACCTTGAAATATGTCTCGTACGGCCTAAGAAAACATCTCAACTACAATATTCAATGCTACAACTTATACAAAAGTGATGGTCTAATTAAACGCAAGATCTCTAACTTCTCCACCTCTGTCAAAGTGCAGCTTACCTTGCCGTCTGTTCAACATTCCCCGTCAGATTTTGGGATGACTATGACACAAAACGGTCTGAGTGATATATTTACTATAGCAGATGAAGCATTTGCATTGGTACTGATCTACAATGAGCATCATGTATGGGTGAACCAGCAGCAGCGAAAGGGTGATGCCACGATTCCGTGACAAAAAAAAATTCTGCGATTCAGACAGTGGAAGCAGAAATGGATGGATGGAGGAAGGACGTGAGTTGTTCAGTGACTTGTGCGACAAAATTGGCGAGATGCGAAAACACCCAGAAACAGGAAGGAAATTGGAAGAAATGATGAGGGACAGATTTAGGAATGAAAGTTCGACAAATTACACCAACAATAAGCATGGCAATGCAAATATTACTAGTAGCAGCTCCACTAATTGTAGTGGACCAAAAAAGAAAAAGAAAAGAAATGTCTATATTGATCCGGCAATAACAGCATTGATGAATGAAAGTTTATCTATTGGTGAACTAATGTAGAAAATAACAGTACATACATAATACAAAACTACTACTAATCTTGAACTTAATTGAGAGAATATTAGAAATAATGGAGGATTCGTAATACGTTGCAATAGGAATAAATCAAGCATAATAGAATCTACATTTTAAAAAGGGAATATTGTAGTCAAGAAATAGAATACACAATTGGGAGAGCAGAATCGAATTGTTGTTTGGTAGATTAATATTTTGGAATTAATACTGACTCAAGATTTCTTTTTTATTCGTGAATAGAAGTAAGTGTTGTTCGTACAGAATAATATTTCGGTTCTGCTAGAGACTGAAATAAATTATTTTTATTCGAGAGTAGAGTAATGTGCATCACGCGCACAGAAATAGTGCTGAGTTTACATATACCCTTATACGATCGTCGCGAATTTCAGGGTGTCCAGAAATATTGCCGTGTTAAAATCACGCACAAAATTTGTGCGCGAGAAGTAAATTCAAACCCCGCAAAATAGTTCTCGGACGTATAACTAAGTCATCAACCCAAAACTTCATCAGATTTGAAAACGGTGCAAATCATGCTAATCCCCGACCAAACTATAACTCACTCATCAACCCAAAAACTCACCAGAATTGAAGACAGTGCAAATCCTGCCCATCCCCCACCAAAATATAACACAGTCATAAATCCAAAAACCCACCAGATTAGAAGACAGTGCAAATCTTGCCAATTCCTGACCAAACTTTAACTCAGTCATCAACCCAAAAACTCACCAGATTTGAAGAGAGTGCAAATCCTGCCAATCCCCGCCAAAAATCTAAGTCAGTCATCAACCCAAAAACCCACCAGATTTGAAGACAGTGCAAATCCTGCCCATCCCCAACCAAACTATAACTCAGTCATAAATCCAAAAACCCACCAGATTTGAAGACAGTGCAAATCCTGCCAATTCCTGACCAAACTATAACTCAGTCATCAACCCATAAACTCACCAGTCTTGAAGACAGTGCAAATCCTGCCAATTCCTGACCAAACTATAACTCAGTCATCAACCAAAAAACTAACCAGATTTGAAGACAGTGCAAATCCTGCCAATCCCCGACCAAACTATAACTCAGTCATAACTTTAAACACCCAACAGATTTGAAAACAGTGCAAATCTTGCCAATCTCCGACCAAACTATAACTCAGTCATCAACCAAAAAACTCACCAGTCTTGAAGACAGTGCAAATCCTGCCAATCCCCGACCAAAATATAACTCAGTCATCTACCAAAAAACTAACCGTATTTGAAGACAGTGCAAATCCCACTCATCCCTGACCTAAAATTAACTCAATCATCAACCAAAAAACTCACCAGATTTGAAGACAGTGCAAATCCAGCCAATTCCTGACCAAATATAACTCATTCATCAACCCAAAAACTCACCAGATTTGAAGACAGGTACAAATCCTGCCCATCCCCAACCAAACTTTAACTCAGTCATCAATCCAAAAACTCACCAGATTTGAAGACAGTGCAAATCCTGCCCATCCACGACCAAACTATAACTCAATCATCAATCCAAAAACTCACCAAATTTGAAGACAGTGCAAATCCTGCCCTTCCCCGAAGAAACTATAACTCAGTCATCAATCCAAAAACTCACCAGTTTTGAAGACAGTGCAAATCCAGCCAATTCCTGACCAAATATAACTCATTCATCAACCCAAAAACTCACCAGATTTGAAGACAGTACAAATCCTGCCCATCCCCAACCAAACTTTAACTCAGTCATCAATCCAAAAACTCACCAGATTTGAAGACAGTGCAAATCCTGCCCATCCGCGACCAAACTATAACTCAATCATCAATCCAAAAACTCACCAAATTTGAAGACAGTGCAAATCCTGCCCTTCCCCAAAGAAACTATAACTCAGTCATCAATCCAAAAACTCACCAGTTTTGAAGACAGTGCAAATCCAGCCAATTCCTGACCAAATATAACTCATTCATTAACCCAAAAACTCACCAGATTTGAAGACAGTGCAAATCCTGCCCATCCCCGACCAAACTATAACTCAGTCATCAATCCAAAAACTCACCAGATTTGAAGACAGTGCAAATCCTGCACATCCCCGACCAAACTATAACTCAGTCATCAATCCAAAAACCCACCAGATTTGAAGACAGTGCAAACCCTGCCCATCCACGACCAAAATATAACTCAGTCATCAATCCAAAAACTCACCAGATTTGAAGACAGTGCAAATCCTGCCCATCCCTGACCAAACTATAACTCAGTCATCAATCCAAAAACCCACCAGATTTGAAGACAGTGCAAATCTTGCCAATCTCCAACGAAACTATAACTCAGTCATCAACCCAAAAACTCACCATATTTGAAGACAGTGCAAATCCTGCCCATCCACAACCAAACTATAACTCAGTCATAATTTCAAAAATCCACCAGATATGAAGACAGTGCAAATCTTGCCAATCTCGGACCAAACTATAAGTCAGTCATCAACCCAAAAACTCACCAGATTTGAAGACAGTGCAAATCCTGCCAATTCCCGACCAAACTATAACTCAATCATCAACAAAAAAACTAACCAGATTTGAAGACAGTGCAAATCCTGCCCATTCCCAACCTAAAATGAGCTCAATCATCAATCCAAAAACTCACCAGATTTGAAGACAGTGCAAATTCAGCCCTTCCCCGACCAAACTATAACTCAGACATCAACCCAAAAACTCACCTGTTTTGAACACAGTGCAAATCTTGCCAATCTGCAACCAAAATCTAAGTCAGTCATCAACCCCAAAACCCACCAGATTTGAACACAGTGCAAATCCTGCCCATCCCCCACCAAAATATAACACAGTCATAAATCCAAAAACCCACCAGATTAGAAGACAGTGCAAATCTTGCCAATTCCTGACCAAACTATAACTCAGTCATCAATCCAAAAACTCACCTGTTTTGAAGAGAGTGCAAATCCTGCCAATCCCCGCCCAAAATATAACTCATTCATCAACCCAAAAACCCACCAGATTTGAAGACAGTGCAAATCCTGCCCATCCCCAACCAAACTATAACTCAGTCATAAATCCAAAAACCCATGAGATTTGAAGACAGTAGAAATCCTGCCAATTCCCGACCAAGATATAACTCAGTCATCAACCCAAAAACTCACCAGATTTGAAGACAGTGCAAATCCTGCCAATTCCCAACCAAACTTTAACTCAGTCATCAACCAAAAAACTAACCAGATTTGAAGACAGTGCAAATGCTGCCTATCCTGAACCTAAAATTAACTCAGTCATCAACCCAAAAACTCACCAGATTTGAAGACAGTGCAAATCCTGCCAATTCCCGACAAAAACATAACTAATTCATGAACCCAAAAACTCACTGTATTTGAAAACAATGCAAATCTTGCCAATCTGCGACCAAAATATAAGTCAGTCATCAATCCAAAAACTAACCAGATTTGAAGACAGTGCAAATCCTGCCAATTCCCGACCAAACTATAACTCAGTCATCAACCAAAAAACTGACCAGATTTGAAGACAGTGCAAATCCTGCCCATCCCCCACCAAACTATAACTCAGCCATAAATCCAAAAACCCACCAGACATGAACACAGTGCAAATCATGCCAATCCCCGACCAAAGTATAACTCAGTCATCAACCCAAAAACTCACCAGTCTTGAAGACTGTGCAAATCCTGCCAATTCCTGACCAAAGTATAACTCAGTCATCAACCAAAAAACTAACCATATTTGCAGACAGTGCAAATCCCGCCCATCCCCGACCTAAAATTAACTCAATCATCAACCCAAAAACCCATGAGATTTGAAGACAGTGCAAATCCTGCCAATTCCCAACCAAAATATAACTCAGTCATCAACCCAAAAACTTACCAGATTTGAAGACAGTGCAAATCTTGCCAATCCCCGACCAAAACATAACTCATTCATCAACCCAAAAACCCACCAGATTTGAAGACAGTGCAAATCCTGCCAATCCCTGACCAAATTATAACTCAGTCATCAACCCAAAAATCCACCAGATATGAAGACAGTGCAAATCTTGCCAAGCCCTGACCAAACTATAACTCAGTCATCAACCCAAAAACTCACCTGTTTTGAAGACAGTGCAAATCTTGCCAATCCGCAACCAAAATCTAAGTCAGTCATCAACCCAAAAACCTACCAGATTTGAAGAGAGTGCAAATCCTGTCAATCCCCGCCCAAAATATAACTCATTCATAAATCCAAAAACCCACCAGATTTGAAGAAAGTGCAAATCTTGCCAATCTCCGACCAAACTATAACTCAGTCATCAACCCAAAAACTCACCAGTCTTGAAGACAGTGCAAATCCTGCCAATTCCCGACCATACTATAACTCAGTCATCAACCCAAAAACTAACCAGATTTGAAGACAGTGCAAATCCTGCCTATCCCCCACCAAACTATAACTCAGTCATGAATCCAAAAACCCACCAGATATGAACACAGTGCAAATCATGCCAATCCCCGACCAAACTATAACTCAGTCATCAACCCAAAAACTCACCAGTCTTGAAGACAGTGCAAATCCTGCCAATTCCCGACCAAAGTATAACTCAGTCATCAACCAAAAAACTAACCATATTTGAAGACAGTGAAAATCCCGCCCATCCCCGACCTAAAATTAACTCAATCATCAACCCAAAAACCCATGAGATTTGAAGACAGTGCAAATCCTGCCAATTCCCGACCAAAATATAACTCATTTATCAATCCAAAAACCCACCAGATTTGAAGACAGTGCAAATGCTGCCCATCCCCGACCAAACTATAACTCAGTCATCAATCCAAAAACTCACCAGATTTGAAGACAGTGTAAATCTTGCCAATCCCCGACCAAACTATAACTCAGTCATCAACCCCAAAACCCACCAGATATGAAGACAGTGCAAATCTTGCCAAGCCCTGACCAAACTATAACTTAGTCATAAACCCAAAAACCCATGAGACTTGAAGACAGTGCAAATCATGCCAATCTTCGACCACACTATAACTCTTTCATCAACCCAAAAACTCACTAGATTTGAAGACAGTGCAAATCTTGCCAATCCCCTGACCAAAATATAACTCATTCATCAACCCAAAAACCCACCAGATTTGAAGACAGTGCAAATCCTGCCAATCCCCGACCAAAATCTAAGTCAGTCATCATCCCAAAAACCCACCAGATTTGAAGAGAGTGCAAATCCTGCCAATTCCCGCCCAAAATATAACTCATTCATCAACTCAAAAACCCACCAGATTTGAAGACAGTGCAAATCCTGCCCATCCCCGACCAAACTATAAGCCAGTCATCAACCCAAAAACCCATGAGAGTTGAAGACAGTGCAATTCCTGACCATCCCAACCTAAAATTAACTCAATCATCTGTTGTTACTCTAAAAATCGACCGGATAGGTATAACGAATAGTTTAAATTTAAAGAGATGTGAGCTCAGAGAGAGGCTCTTATTTTACTACGTATTTTCACTGTATCGGGGCTCTCTGCTGTATTTTACATGGTAGAGATCTTCCCCGGTTATTTGTTACCATTCTCGTACCGATACTGTTGTTGCTGTTGCTGTTGCTGTATTAGCGTTGTGTCGGTCTTACTGTATCGGTCATTTGGTGTTAAGTAATCTGTTCGATGGGGCGTATGCTTGTTCGTGGTATATATGCTAGATATGAGGCCCATCCGGAATCGGTATTGATTTTCTTGATTGCAATAAGTAATTTCCTCACGGGATATCAAGTGTATTCTTTTGAATGTACTTATGGATTCCAAGTGTTCACTTATTGGTCAGGTCTTTGGATATGTCTTGTTTCTAACCGATTACTGTCTTTTGTTTGTAGTCCTAAGTGATATCATTTTACCACTTAGGGATTTCCAAGTAGTGGAGGTGCGTTTGATTCTAGGCTTCAATCTTTGGAATATTCGTATATCGTATCGCACCTCGGTCGTCGTTTCGTCGGCTTTTTCGATTGAATTTGATGCCGACAAAGTCCGTATTTTTCACCGACAACACACCCCTTGATCCAACACGTTCACCTGATGTTGGATTACTGTCAGGGTATAGTTAACCTTGGTCGACTTGTTTGATGGCTTCTGTCAATAGCCGGGTTACATCATTCTATCACTTCGAATGACTGCTGGATCTCATTTTTTAATTGCGTCCGAATAGAACCGTACCGACGCATAATCACAATCGATTGATAGATCGAATGTTCGAATCGAATCGTAACGCACGAGCGATTTAACCTGGGTAGTGTTCCATGATAAATCTTGCGTGTCGGGCGTGCAAGATCCATCCCAATGGTTTGGTTAGATCATCAGCTGGGTTGATAACTCCAGGGATATGAATCATCTTGATTTCACCATTTTCTTTCCATGCTTGAATGGCAAAGAACCTGATTTCAATGTGTCTGGTTCTTTCGGTTGGCTTTTGAGCATTGATGATCTCAATTGCTGATGCATTGTCTTCATAGATCGGAGTCGGACCAACTTGGGCGAAACCTAATTCCTTAAGTATAGACCTGAGATATCTGGCTGTTTTGGCTGCTGTGACAGCAGCAATGAACTCAGCTTCCATAGAACTCTGTGCAGTAAGGGACTGAGCTTTGGATCTGTAAACAATTGCTCCACCAGCATAAGTGAAAACGTATCCTGTGGTGGACCTACGATGTTTTGGATCATTTCCATATGCGGCGTCCACAAAACACATTAGTTTGGCTTGCTTGATGTCTTCCGGGAATTTTGGGAGTGATGCATCTTGGACTGCATCATTGTATGGTTCTCCTGGTGGTAGAGATGGCTCAGCATTTGGTCTGTAGAATCTGATACCCCAAGATCTGGTTGTTCTGAGATAGCGGGCTATATTCTTCAGGCTGGAATAGTGGAAAGCAGTGGGATTGGAACTGTACTTTGACATCAGAGTCACCGCATAGCCTATGTCTGGCCGGCAACTAACATATGCGAACATCATTTCACCTAAGAGCGTCCTGTAGGAGAAACCAGATGTGGATTGCAATTCAGCATGTTCCTTGGTGCCTTCTAATGGGCCATCAGTATGTGATTGTAGTTGGCTCAGTACCTCAGTTGATAATGGCGCAGATGGCTTGGAATGTGGTTTCATCTTAGAATCAGTTTCCCATCTATGAGATCTCATGATTCTGTCAATGTAGTTCGCACAGGACAGTTCAATGTAGTCAGCTGTCTGTTTGACATCAATTCCATTGAAGTCTTCAAGCAATCCCATTTTTGTGAAGGGGACAACATCTTCTCTAGGAAGCTTCAGTTTTGCGCCAATTATGTCATAGATCTTGTCAGATATGGATTCTGATGTGCAAGCCAGTGCAAAATCGTCAACTTGTCTCAGCATGTAGACCGTTTCACCTTCAAAAACTGTCGTGTAGATCGTCCTGTCATGTGTGGTGGTCTTGAAGTTGAGATCAGGGCCTTTCAATATTTTGTTGATGTGGGTTTCCCAAAGTCTACCAGATTCTGGATGGCCTTGAAGTGCTCGAAGGACTGGGAGCACCAATCTTCTGTCTATGTCCTTGCCATGCTTGTGTCTGTACCATTCTGCATATGCATCATCAATAGTCATGTATGTAGGAATGTTGGGTCCTGGACTATGCGCGTAGGCGTCTGCAGCATCACCCCCGTACACTTTGAGGTTGAGGCTTACAGCAATAGCAAAGAATAACCTTTGAATGGGATGTTCAACACATGATGAGTATGACATTGCTATGGCATGCAGGGTTGGGGCTGCGTATTTGCTTCCGTTGCAACATTGCCTGGCTCTTCTGACACCATTCCTTTTGACACTGTATTGCCAATGAGGCCTGAGAATAATAGCGTCTGGGTCTTTAGGGTATTGAATTGGTGATCCAAACATTTCCAAGTCTTCAAACTGATCAAGCTGTTTTCGCTCACCAGCTTGCCATTCAGACCATGTGGATAATGACTTGAGATTCCTTCGAGTAAAGTGCCCTAGTGCTTGTTCTTCAGGTGTAGTTGCCTTGGAATTGATGGCCTTGATTAAGAGTTCAATTTCTTCAGTTGGCAGTGAAACTGCATCTAGTGGTAATGCATGATTTCCTGGTTTATGAAGCTTAGTGATAGCTCTGAGTGATGCAATGTCAATGGTGGGAATGACAACCTCCATGTCATCTTCGATTGGGGCCAAGTGTTTTTGGATGGAGGCATGGAGGGCTTCAGTGTGGTCAACTTTGTTGATTCTGGATTGGATGATATTCTTGTATTTAGTGCCAATGTTCTGGATAGCCTTGATGGATGAAATCCGGTCCAAGAAAGGTGGATCTTCTTCGTCAGTGGGTTCTTTCCAAGACGTATTTGGAGCAAATAGTCCATATTCATTCGAGTGTGTCCTGACTTCTTTCATAGACAATTTCTCTTCAAGTGCAAAGGTAATCGGTGTATCTATTGAATTCCTCACCCCTCGAGCGTGTGATTGGTGCAATGCGGTGGTGACATCAGCAGCAGTGAACACACGGTTGTGATTGATAGATACAATATAAGCGCCTCTGAGCTTGGAGAGAGTCTTCTTAGGGGAGGAGAAGAGCTTGGAGGCAGGACTTTTGGGAAGTATATCCGTGATGTATGCTCTGCCAAGAAGGGAATCATGAGCATATCTGAGACCAAATGCTTGGTCAGCACACGAACGTGAAGCAGCGAGCCGGAGATTTGTGAGATTTGCGAAAGGGGAGATGGAAAAGGTGAATTCACTGGATGATACCTCATGTGGCTCCGCTGGAAGAGGAGTGTTATCATCGGTTCTGAGCAGGTGCTTGACATTGGTTGGAAGATCTGCAAGGGGTAAGTCATTCATCCCTTCATCAAACCTGACATGAGTGGCGATCTTGACTCTATGCGTTTCAGTATCATACCAAAGAATGTTTCTGGTAGTGTAGGGGACAAAGCCTAGGAATATGCCCTTGCGAGCATTGGGTTTGAGCTTGATGGGTCTCTTGCCTGGAGGCCTAACCCAAACGCGACAACCAAAGGTCCGGAAGTCAGCGAGATTTTCTTTGTGGCCCGTGGCCAATTCTAAGGGTGAATGCTGCTGATTACCTTCAGGAAATGCATTGGACAACCTCAGGGCATGGTAAAAGGCAAAAGGCCAAAACTTGGTGGGCAAATTGGCACCAGATAGCATAGTTCCAATTGAATTAGCCAGAGTCCGATGTGCTCTTTCCACCGTACCATTCTGGTGTGAGGCATCAGCGCCAGTGGGGAAAAGGGAATATCCAAATGCAGAGAAGAGGTTTCTGATATCAGGGTTGTGATAAAGTTCTCCTCCTTGATCAACTGAAACATACTTGTTGGCACAAGTTGGGTTGTGCTGGGAGAAGAAATGTTCCAACCAATGCAGTGGTGCTCCTTTTGATATTCTGGCATCACCATATTTCATACCAGTATAGTGGTCTGTGATCAGAATCCAAGCTGTTTCTCCATGAATGCCTTCATAGTCACGCTTGCGTTTACTGTTGGAGGATCTGGCGCCGGCAAAGGCAAAGTCAATAGACAAACCCTGAAAGGGTTGCGTAGCTTTTCGTGTGGAATGTGAGCCTGCAGGTGACTTTGTTTGCTTGCATTGAAAGCAAGTTGGACATTGATCCAGGATACTGGTTTGCCGTTGGAATTTTGGTACGCCAATGATGGACTTGTGGGCATTGTAGAGGAAGTCGTCACATGGGTGCCCTAATCTCTGGTGCCACAGAAGTTTCGATGTCTTGGTTTTGATGGCTCGGATGGGGATACTTTTGTCCACAATCTTGGTGAAAAACAGTTTTGCATCAAACCTTGGCGTGTCACTGGTGTCAGACTGAGCGTTCGCTGCTTCAGCACATTTTTGCAGATTGACAAGATTTGTGTATATATCATATCTGTAGTTGCTAATGGCTTCTTTGGAGGCCCGTTCACAGGCTTCCTTGAACTGTGTGTCAGTAGCTAGGGCATAGGCTGACGATGATGCTCAATTAGCATATGGAGATGTAATATCAATGTCTGGGATGAGTACTGGGTGTGTGTAGCACTGAGCATCAATGATACTTCCATGTAGAACGATACTTCTGGCAGTGCTCTGCTTGTGATGACAGATGATGGTGAGGTGTCCATTTTGTTGAGCTGGGGAGTCATGGGCCGTCATTGAAGACTTTGTGGATGGACTGTCCACTGTACTGATTTCTCACACGAGGCGTTATTCCACAAAGGTCATTCTCACTCAGCAATGTTGTTGACAGCGAGGGAGAGTAGTAGAAGAAGACTCTAATGTACCCTACAGGATTGGGGGCTGGTATGTGAACAAAGCCTGACCCTTCAGGAATACATGTGGCTGCTCTTCCTCCTATTGCTGCCGCGAGCCTGACAGGACATTTCCTTAGCCTGTTGTAAGGTTTGTAACTGTGCAGGATATGCTTCAGATTTGTGCAGGACACTCTTGCGCCTGTGTCAATCTGGGCTCTGACGCCATGTTGGAAATGAGCTTCAGCCGCAATAGGATCTGATGGGACCAGTAATTGGACATTGTGGGTATCAACTACTGAAGTGGGGTTGTCTCTGTCAAAGTTCGGATCTCCATTGACTCCCAGGTGTGATTCCAATGCGTGAGTTGTAACCTCAAGTGATTCCATATCACAGTAGACATCAACCGGGATTGAAGGCTGGAGGCTATCCCTAGGAAGGAGATTGACAGCACCGATTTTGACAGATTCATAGGAGCTGACACTGCTGGAGTCCAAGGAAGGGCATAAGCTGTTCACTTGGAGCGCTGTGGCGTTGTCAAATCCTTGAGGATCATCTTGAGGTGATGTCATAGAATGGCTGCAAGAAAGACTTTCTATTCTTGGCCGTTGCAAAATTTTTGGTTCTCTGGTTCACAAATCGGTGAGGTCTCATTCTGCTCGTCATCTTCATCTTCAATGTGGATTTGAGAGATACGTTGTGTGGAATCCAAGAGCTTTTTGGTTTCCCTCATGTTTTTGCTGATGTAAATGGCGGTGGCGATCCTATGTTTTCTAAGTGACTCAACATCTTGCAGCGCAGGACAGTTGTCAAAGTTGTGCCCGGAGGTGTGACAGACAATACACTGCCTTGAGGTGTCAAACAGACTAGGCTCTTTGTCAAACGCAGTAATGGCATTGCAGTACGCTTGGTGGAGGAACGGATTATCAGATTCTTCATCCATTTCAGGGTATCCAAGTGAATCAACCAGACTGATTGAATGAGAAGTCAAGGTAGAAGGTGTTCTGACAGTATTGTTGCCAGTGCGTTTCTGAAACCTGTTATTGTGATGGGGACCTGGTCTGATTCCTGTGACTGGTAGTTGTTTGGACAAGTTTGGTTTGGAGGTTTTGTTCTTGTACCTTTGTTCGGCCTTAATCTCTTGCTCATATGTTTGGAGGGTCTGTAGAAGCCTACCTGCCTTGTATTTGTCCCGCTTGAATTGGTCATCGGAGTCGCGTTCATCTTCTGTCTTTTTGAAGAGCTCTTTGGAGAGGGTGGTTCCTGCAATAAGATTGCTGACTTCTTCAGTCGAACTGATAGTGCCAGGTTGGTTTTGGAGAAACACTCTAAGTCTCAGATAATCCTTGTACCGGAAGTAGTATTCTTCAAGAGATTCACCTGCGTCCTGGTTTGGAGGGTTTCTGACCATTCTGCTGGCGTTGGATGGCCTTTTGGAGTTGGGATGTGTTTGAGCGATAATTGTGTAGAGCGCTTCATATCCCTGTCCGCCTTCAAAGCTCTGAATAGTGGCCTTCATACTTGCACATGAATCAGGGATGATTTTATCAGTTCTTAGTGCAGTGTAAATGAGATTTCCGCATTCATTGATAGCCAATTCATATCTTGAAGGTAGGTCGTGTGGAAAGTCATCACCAATTGTGAATCCTCTGAGGTGATCAGCTTCACGCCTGTATAGATAGTATGGGTGTACATAAATGTGGTGTTGCTGTGAATGAGCTGTGATCTCTCTGTACCATTTCCTAACCTGAGGGTCCGTTGCATCCTTTAGTTGCGGGAATCCTGAGAGGAACAGTTTGTCTCTAGCGGCTTCTTTGGACTTGTCAGAGGCTCTGGTCAGATCAAAACAGTCACCACTTCTGGTGATCAGGCGTTGGTCATTTCTCCCACTGCCTAGATTGTGCAGGTAGTAGTTTTGCCTGACGATTGTTTCATTTCCCGATGAGTCGGTGTAGGTGATTGGAAAGTCTTTCATATCATCTTTGGTGAGGAATTCATCTCTCTTGTAGTATCGGTCCTTGACAGGTGGTGGTAAGGTTGCTGGATTCCATGGTAAGTCGAGTGACGCTTGGTGGTTGGCACCGGTATTGGTATTGCTGTTGTTGTTGTTATTGCCGTTGTTGACCAATTGTTGGAGTAGGGTCGTAATTTGTCCCATCTCAGTAGGGGAGACAGTTGCAGCCGTTGCAGCAGGTGGTGCCGTTGCGGCAGGTGTATCTGGAACGTCTACCTCATCATCTGATGGTGGGTCTCCAGTGTAGGCTTCCATGAATAGGTCTGGGCGCCAATTTTTTTTGAAACGCCAGTGGGTAATTGTAATTTCGATTAGAACAATTGGCTCATCATCTGTGTTGGTCCGAATGGCATGCTTCGCAGCAGCGTCAAATTCTGTTTTGTATCTCATGCGTTTTGTAGATCCACCATTTCTGACATGCTTGATAACACATTTGTCGAGGAGATTGGCAATGTGGCCTTTTGTTATTTCATCCGGTGGTGGCTCTACTAGGTTGATGGCAATAGCTTTTGCAACGCAATTGAGGATGTGGAGTTGTGGATCCGGAGCTATTTCTAGTGGTCCATCTTCTTCTTCTTCATCCTCGCGGGTCATAAAGAATTCGGAGAGTTCGTCTTTGCCAATGATTTCAGAGTAGGCTTTGTTAAGGGATGTGGCCGCAGTTGGGTTGCTAGCGCTTGAAAATCGAAATTCGATTCCAAAGATTGGGGTCCAGTCAAATGGAGTTGGCATGGTTTTGGTATCTCGATATTGTTTATTGAATCGAAGCGTTGCGTCGTCGTCGGCGTTGTTGTATTGTAATTAATCCGATGTTGGTTTCCAGAACGTTCGTTGGGGAAACAATCGAATGTGGGTGATAAGTATCCTTGCAGGCCGGTCGCAGATTGATTGGTGAAGGGGATTTCGGATTAATCCGTCGTCGTTACGGGGAACCGGCGGTTTGCGAGGTCAGTTGTGGTGATGTCGACGATAATTAACCTTGCTTGCGCCGGGAACGTTCGTCGGAGGAACAATCGTCGTCGTCCTCGGAATGTTCCGCGGTGAAACTATCGATTAACCGGTCTTGGTCGTGGATTACAAAAGAAGATTCTTGTAGAAGAATTGGTATCACACCCCTTGATTCACGAGCAGGGAGGTGAAAAGGAAAAGAGAGAGAAAGGATGAGACAGGAGGCCGAGAATGTGCCGCACAGGGAGCTAAGCACAGAATTTCCTCTGGATTTAACCGACAGTGGAGGTGCTGAACGGCCGGAGATAGGTAGCTTAAGGTAAACACTGGTGCTCTTGCGGGACACAAGTGTAAGTTATAATGGCTCTATAACCTGTTGTTACTCTAAAAATCGACCGGATAGGTATAACGAATAGTTTAAATTTAAAGAGATGTGAGCTCAGAGAGAGGCTCTTATTTTACTACATATTTTCACTGTATCGGGGCTCTCTGCTGTATTTTACATGGTAGAGATCTTCCCCGGTTATTTGTTACCATTCTCGTACCGATACTGTTGTTGCTGTTGCTGTTGCTGTATTAGCGTTGTGTCGGTCTTACTGTATCGGTCATTTGGTGTTAAGTAATCTGTTCGATGGGGCGTATGCTTGTTCGTGGTATATATGCTAGATATGAGGCCCATCCGGAATTGGTATTGTTTTTCTTGATTGCAATAAGTAATTTCCTCACGGGATATCAAGTGTATTCTTTTGAATGTACTTATGGGTTCCAAGTGTTCACTTATTGGTCAGGTCTTTGGATATGTCTTGTTTCTAACCGATTACTGTCTTTTGTTTGTAGTCCTAAATGATATCGTTTTACCACTTAGGGATTTCCAAGTAGTGGAGGTGCGTTTGATTCTAGGCTTCGATCTTTGGAATATTTGTATATCGTATCGCACCTCGGTCGTCGTTTCGTCGGCTTTTTCGATCGAATTTGATGCCGACAAAGTCCGTATTTTTCACCGACAACATCATCAACCCAAAAACCCACCAGATTTGAAGACATTGCAAATCCTTCCCATCCCCGACCAAACTATAACTCAGTCATCATTCCAAAAACCCACCAGATTTGAAGACAGTGCAAATCTTGCCAATCTCCGACCAAACTATAACTCAGTCATCAACCCCAAAACTCACCAGATTTGAAGACAGTGCAAATCTTGCCAATCCCCAACCAAACTATAACTCAGTCATCAACCCCAAAACTCACCAGATTTGAAGACAGTGCAAATCTTGCCAATCCCCAACCAAACTATAACTCAGTCATCAACCCCAAAACTCACCAGATTTAAAGACAGTACCTACAAGTCCTGCCCATCCCCAACCTAAAATGAGCTCAATCATCAACCCAAAAATTCACCAGATTTGAACACATTGCAAATCTTGCCAGTCCCCGACCAAAATATAACTCAGTCATCAAGCCCAAAACCCACCAGAATTGAAGACAGTTGAAATCTTGTCAATCCCCGACCAAAATAACTCAATCATCAACCCAAAAACTGACCAGATTTGAAGTCAGTGCAAATTTTGCCAATCGTAGATTTAGGGCATGATAGTGTTTTAGAGTTGTTAATTCTTCAAAGAGTGAGCTGATGGGGAAATCCAGTAAAGAGACAATCCACATAAAAGCGTCGACAATTATTCATTGAGAAATAACCTTACAAATAAGGTTATTTGCCCTTATGACTTTTCTTGCGATACGCCCGCTTAGTACGTACGAATTCGCGTTACACGGTGAATTCTTTTCAACAACGCGTTTGTTACGACACGGTTTTTCTATCTATACTTCCAATCAAGTGACGTCATTCTTAAAAGTACAATATTTCGATCAAACTCTCTCATCTGGCAACGACTTAATCGTGTCGCACCTAGGTTTGTCGTCGCGTCTTGTTCGATCGGATTTGCCGAACGACAACAATTCGTATGAGAGTAGATAGCTGTAAGTACATCAAGAAGTCCGACTAATTCATGTACAAATTGTACCAAATCTAAAAAGTCCGATTGTATTTCTCACCAACTCTCTCATCTGACAACAACGACAATGGGCCGACGATGACGACGACGAGAATCGTATGATTTTTATCTGTATTCAGGTTAAATCTTATGGTTACTTGCAACCATAAAAATGAGAGTTTGCTACCATAAAAATGAACGCGCGCCACTAAATATTACTATTGCTTTTAGAAGAAGCATCTCGTTTCCGTAAATAAATGTTTGGGTCCTGTTTTTTACGATTTTTAGTCGTAGCGTTTGTACCAAGTCTACTTGTTAAAAACAGATTTTTTTTAATATTTCTACATATTTCCCCCCCCCCCCCCCAAACCCCCCCATAAACTCCGTCTACAAGGTTACGTTGTCAACTCTTAGGGTTGGTGTTTAACGTTCAACTAACAACTCCACCAATTGTACGCGATCGATCAAACGATCGAATCGAACGAACGAATCGAACGAGAGGTTAATTACTTGTCGTTTGCAGGCATATTTACTGTGTAATTTGCCACAGTAATGTTTGCTCGCGTTACCACCGTGTTATTTGCCCCAAAACCGATAAGACGCGAAACACATGTAAACCAACCGGCCATCGTCGGTTGGTCTTTTACCGTATAATTCGTATAATTCGCCGTGATATCCTTATCATGGGAATTCACATGTAAAATCATCATATCTTATCATGTAGAATAAGTACTAGAGTGTACGTAAATTTCGGGCATGATAGTGTTTTAGAGTTGTTAATTCTTCAAAGAGTGAGCTGATGGGGAAATCCAGTAAAGAGACAATCCACATAAAAGCGCCGACGATTATTCACTCAGAAATAACCTTACGAATAAGGTTATTTGCCCTTATGACTTTTCGTGCGATACGCCCGCTTAGTACGTAAGAATACGCGTTACACGGTGAATTCTTTTCAGTCCCGTTCAGTTGTAAATCCAATCGTTAAGCGTTTGGATCTTATTACTTAATCTATTCATCGTGATTCATTCCGTGTGTTGAACATCCTGCCAGATTTCTTTCTGAGAACCCTGATATTCGATATAAAAAGGATGGTGATACTCTCGTGCCCGTTGGAAAGTCTTCCTACTCAGTTAATTTTCACAAATGGTACAAACCTGAAGACGACTTGACCCTTCACCATGAAAACCAAGTATCCGCATATGCCTACCGTGCACACAAGACTACTGTCTCTGCCCCCGGTTTCGCTATGGTTGATTGAGGTGCCAATGGTTGTATTATTGGTAATGATGCATGTCTCATCTCCAAGGACATCCCCCCTCGGTATGTCAATGTCACCGGCATCAACAATCACCAAGTGCAGAATATTCCCATTGCAACATGCAGAGCATATTCTGTCTCAAATAGAGGTCCCATTATCCTTATATTTAACGAATGCGCATATACAGGAAGACACCCCTCTATCCTGTCATCTGGTCAAATGGAAGCATACTTCTCTACTGTCAATGATACATCCATCAAAGCAGGTGGTGGACAGGTCATCACCACGACTGATGGGTATGCATTACCCGTCAACATCCGTCATGGCCTGCCGTACCTTGCCATGCGCAAGTATACCACTGATGAATTCAACACGTTGCCACATGTTATCATGACATCCGATAAACATTGGGACCCTTCCATTCTTGATACCATCATCAGTGCCAAGGATGAAACCTTCCTCCAGAAATATCCACCACAACCACAGCGGCTCCCTTACCCCACATATGACGAATATGGGAACCCGAGATGCCTTGAAGGATTGGATATATCTGTATCCCCCGGTTTGTCCACGGTTACCTCTCTCAGTTTGTATTCTAGTCAATGCACTTGATCGGCATTTCTTCCTATTGATGATCACGGCATGAACGATTGCTCCTTTTGGCTTACTCCAACAGATTATGACCATCAGGAACGTCTAGCTTGTTTTACTCCAACTCCATCATCTGATACGATCCTTGCTTTCCCTACGGCGTATACCACAAGCAACCCACCTCGCATTGCAGCTACACCCTGTGAGCGCCATCCTAACGAGCATGACTACTTATCCCTGAAACCCTTCTTTTGCTGGGTTTCTACTGACCACATCAAAGCAGCCTTTGCAAATTCTACGCAATATGGTTCCTTAGCTGTTAGTCCAGATGGTAACATCTTCAAACGATTTCAATCTCCTCAACCGGCAATGAATGTTTGACCATTTAATGATGATGTCTTATCGGATGTTGTCTACTCCGACGTCCCAGCAACCAATGGTGGTTCCAAACTTGCACAAATCTTCTTCGGCCGTCAATCCCATATCATTCATGTCAAAGAAATGCGTACCACCGGCGATTTCCTGTCATGTTTCCAGAACTTTGTTTGAAAATGGGATAGACCTCTCCGTCTCTTATGTGACCATGGATCCTACCAGTCCAGTAAGCGTGCCATCGATTATTTCAAGATGTTATGGATTGGACTTTGGCAGAGTGAAGCTTATCACCAACACCAGAACCAATTCGAACGTAGATATCAAACGTTCAAATGTATCGTCAACCGTGTCATGGACCGCACCGGCACACCTCCACATCTATGGTTATTGTGCATGAAATACGTTGCTGGCCTCCTCAATGTTATTTCAGATCCTACGCTACCTGATAAACAACCAATTGGTGGAGTTGTTAGTTGAAAGTTGAACGTTTATCACCAACCCTAAGAGTTGACAACGTAACCTTGTAGACGGAGTTTATGGGGGGGTTTTGGGGGGGAAAATATGTAGAAATATTAAAAAAATCTGTTTTTAACAAGTAGACTTGGTACAAACGCTACGACTAAAAATCATTAAAAACAGGACCCAAATAATTATTTACGGAAATGAGATGCTTCTTCTAAAAGCAATAGTAATATTTAGTGGCGCGCGTTCATTTTTATGGTAGCAAACTCTCATTTTTATGGTTGCACGTAACCATAAGATCTAAGAAAAAAATCATACGATTAAAATCTGTCTTAGATCAAGTTGGTCGTCACGTCACTGCGCTTGCCAGATGAGAGAGTTGGCGAGAAATAATATCGGACTTGTTAGATTTGGTACAATTTGTACATGAATGAGTCGGACTTGATGTACTTACAGCTATCTACCGGTACGGGTATGTGTGTAAAGTAGGGTGACCGTTTTGAGACAGCTTTTTTTTTTCGACCACCTCCTACACCCATCGATTTGGGTCCTGTTAGTCTTATTGTCGTCGACAAATCGTCGTCGTCGACACCGCGTTTCGCCCTTTCTTGTTCTTTCGCCCCTTCTTCGACGTGATGGTTGAATCGCGTCACACACACACACACACACACACACCCAGGGTGGAATAATTGAATTAGTTAATTTAGTATCTGTTATTTGTTTGTTATTCAGTTGCAATTAGATGGATTGGGAAGGAAAGAAGTGAGAAGGATTTTTTTCTGCAATAGAGGTGCAAAAGATCGTCTCGGAAATTTTGATTCGAAGCAAAATTTCGATTCGGAGTCAAAATTTCGAACGGATAGAGGTGCAGAATCAGTCATGAGACCAATTTTAATCATGAGTGTTATGTTTAACAAATCGCTCTAGCACAAATTCTACGTAGCCTTACTTTGTCACTTCGTCATTAACACACATACTCGTACGGTACTCGTACTCTCACACGAATCGAATTTTTCTTTGTTGTCGTTCGAATCGAAATTTTTTCAAATCTGGTTGGTTTTGGGGTTGATGACTGAGTTATGACTGAGTTATAGTTTGGTCGGGGATTGGCAAGATTTGCACTGTGTTCAAATTTGGTGGGTTTTTGGGTTGATGATTGAATTATATTTTGGTTGGGGGCTGGAAAGATTTGCACTGTTTTCAAATCTGGTGGGTTTTTGGGTTGATGACTAAGTTATATTTTGGTTGGGGATTGGCAGGATTTGCACTGTGCTCAAATCTGGTGGGTTTTTGTGTTGACGATTGAATTATATTTTGGTAAGGGACTGGAAGGATTTGCACTGTGTTCAAATCTGGTGGGTTTTTGGGTTGATGACTGAGTTATAATTTGGTTGGGGATTGGCAAGATTTGCACTGTTTTCAAATCTGATGGGTTTTTGGGTTGATGACTGAGTTATATTTTGGTTGGGGACTGGCATGATTTGCACTGTGTTCCAATCTAGTGGGTTTTTGGGTTGATGACTGAGTTATATTTTGGTTGGGGACTGGCAGGATTTGCACTGTGTTCAAATCTGGTGGGTTTTTGGATTGATGACTGAGTTATATTTTGGTTGGCGACTGGCAGGATTTGCACTGTGTTCAAATCTGGTGGGTTTTATGGGTTGATGACTGAGTTATATTTTGGTTGGGGACTGGCAGGATTTGCACTGTCTTCAAATCTGGTGGTTTTTTGGGTTGTCGATTGATTTATATTTTGGTTAGGGACTGGAAAGATTTGCACTGTGTTCAAATATGGTGGGTTTTTGGTTTGACGATTGAGTTATATTTTGGTCGGGGACTGGCAGGATTTGCACTCTGCTCAAATCTGGTGGGTTTTAGGGTAGACGATTGTTGCACTGTTTTCAAATCTGATGGGTTTTTGGGTTGATGACTCAGTTATAGTTTGGTCGGGGATTGGCAAGATTTGCACTGTGTTCAAATTTGGTGGGTTTTTGGGTTGATGATTGAATTATATTTTGGTTGGGGGCTGGAAAGATTTGCACTGTTTTCAAATCTGGTGGGTTTTTGGGTTGATGACTAAGTTATATTTTGGTTGGGGACTGGCAGGATTTGCACTGTGCTCAAATCTGGTGGGTTTTTGTGTTGACGATTGAATCATATTTTGGTAAGGGACTGGAAGGATTTGCACTGTGTTCAAATCTGGTGAGTTTTATGGGTTGATGACTGAGTTATAACTTGGTTGGGGATTGGCAAGATTTGCACTGTGCTCAAATCTGGTGGGTTTTTGGGTTGATGACTGAATTATATTTTGGTTGGGGACTGATAGGATTTGCACTGTGTTCAAATCTGGTGGGTTTTTGGGTTGATGACTGAGTTATATTTTGGTCGGGGACTGGCAGGATTTGCACTGTCTTCAAATCTGGTGGGTTTTTGTGTTGATGATTGAGTTATATTTTGGTTGGGGATTGGCAGGATTTGCACTGTCTTCAAATTTGGTTGGTTTTTGGGTTGACGATTGATTTATATTTTGGTTAGGGACTGGAAAGATTTGCACTGTGTTCAAATATGGTGGGTTTTTGGATTGATGACTGAGTTATATTTTGGTCAGGGATTGGCAAGATTTGCACTGTGTTCAAATTTGGTGGGGTTTTGGGCTGATTACTGAGTTATATTTTGGTTGGGGACTGGAAAGATTTGCACTGTTTTCAAATCTGGTGGGTTTTTGGGTTGATGACTGAGTTATATTTGGGTCGACGACTGGCAGGATTTGCACTGTGTTCCAATCTAGCGGGTTTTTGGGTTGATGACTGAGTTATATTTTGGTTGGGGATTGGCAAGATTTGCACAGTGTTCATATCTGGTGGGGTTTTGGGTTGATGACTGAGTTATTTTTTGGTGGGGGACTGGAAAGATTTGCACTGTGTTCAAATCTGGTGGGTCTTTGCGTTGATGACTGAGTTATATTTTGGTTGGGGACTGGCAGGATTTGCACTGTGCTCAAATCTGGTGGGTCTTTGCGTTGATGACTGCGTTATATTTTGGTTGGGGACTGGCAGGATTTGCACTGTGCTCAAATCTGGTGGGTTTTTGGGTTGACGATTGAATTATATTCTGGTTAGTGACTGGAAGGATTTGCACTGTGTTTAAATCTGGTGAGTTTTTAGGTCGATGACTGAGTTATATTTTTTGGGGGGATTGGCAAGATTTGCACAGTGTTCATATCTGGTGGGTTTTTGGGTTGACGACTGAGTTATGTTTTGGTCGGGGATTAGAAAGATTTGCACTGTCTTCAAATCTGGTGGGTTTTTGGTTGATGACTGACTTATATTTTGGTTGGGGATTGGCAGGATTTGCACTGTGTTCAAATCTGGTGGGTTTTTAAGTTGATGACTGAGTTATATTTTGGTTGGGGATCAGCAGGATTTGCACTGTGTTCAAATCTGGTGGGTTATTGGGTTGATGATTGAGCTATATTTTGGTGGGGGATCGGCAGGACTTGCACTGTGTTGAAATCTGTTTGGTTTTTGGGTTGATGATTGAATTATATTTTGGTTAGGGACTGGAAAGATTTGCACTGTGTTCAAATCTGGTGGGTTATTTTGGTTGATGACTGAGTTATATTTTGGTTGGGGATTGGCAGGATTTGCACTGTGTTCAAACCTGGTGGGTTTTTGGGTTGATGACTGAGTTATACTTTGGTGGGGAACTGGCAGGATTTGCACTGTGTTCAAATCTGGTGGATTTTTGGGTTGACGATTGAATTATATTTTTGTTAGGGACTGGAAAGATTTGCACTGTGTTCAAATCTGGTGGGTTTTTGGGTTGAGGATTGAATTATATTTTGGGTAGGGACTGGCAAGATTTGCACTGTGTTCAAATTTGGTAGGTTTTTGGGTTGATGACTGAGTTATATTTTGGTCGGGGACTGGCAGGATTTGCACTGTGTTCAAATCTGGTGGGTTTTTGGGTTGATGACTGAGTTATATTTTAGTCGGGGATTGGCAGGATTTGAACTCTTCTAAAATCTGGTGGGTTTTTGGGTTGATGACTGAGTTATATTTTGGTTAGGGACTGGAAAGATTTGCACTGTCTTCAAATCTGGTGAGTTTTTTGGTTGATGACTGAGATAGTTTGCACTGTCTTCAAATCTGGTGGGTTTTTTGTTGATGACTGACTTATATTTTGGTTGGGGATTGGCAAGATTTGCACTGTGTTCAAATTTGGTGGGTTTTTGGGTTGATGATTGAATTATATTTTGGTTGGGGATTGGCAAGATTTGCACAGTGTTCATATCTGGTGGGGTTTTGGGTTGATGACTGAGTTATTTTTTGGTGGGGGACTGGAAAGATTTGCACTGTGTTCAAATCTGGTGGGTCTTTGCGTTGATGACTGAGTTATATTTTGGTTGGGGACTGGCAGGATTTGCACTGTGCTCAAATCTGGTGGGTCTTTGCGTTGATGACTGCGTTATATTTTGGTTGGGGACTGGCAGGATTTGCACTGTGCTCAAATCTGGTGGGTTTTTGGGTTGACGATTGAATTATATTCTGGTTAGTGACTGGAAGGATTTGCACTGTGTTTAAATCTGGTGAGTTTTTAGGTCGATGACTGAGTTATATTTTTTGGGGGGATTGGCAAGATTTGCACAGTGTTCATATCTGGTGGGTTTTTGGGTTGACGACTGAGTTATGTTTTGGTCGGGGATTAGAAAGATTTGCACTGTCTTCAAATCTGGTGGGTTTTTGGTTGATGACTGACTTATATTTTGGTTGGGGATTGGCAGGATTTGCACTGTGTTCAAATCTGGTGGGGTTTTGGGCTGATTACTGAGTTATATTTTGGTTGGGGACTGGAAAGATTTGCACTGTTTTCAAATCTGGTGTGTTTTTGGGTTGATGACTGAGTTATATTTGGGTCGACGACTGGCAGGATTTGCACTGTGTTCCAATCTAGCGGGTTTTTGGGTTGATGACTGAGTTATATTTTGGTTGGGGATTGGCAAGATTTGCACAGTGTTCATATCTGGTGGGGTTTTGGGTTGATGACTGAGTTATTTTTTGGTGGGGGACTGGAAAGATTTGCACTGTGTTCAAATCTGGTGGGTCTTTGCGTTGATGACTGAGTTATATTTTGGTTGGGGACTGGCAGGATTTGCACTGTGCTCAAATCTGGTGGGTCTTTGCGTTGATGACTGCGTTATATTTTGGTTGGGGACTGGCAGGATTTGCACTGTGCTCAAATCTGGTGGGTTTTTGGGTTGACGATTGAATTATATTCTGGTTAGTGACTGGAAGGATTTGCACTGTGTTTAAATCTGGTGAGTTTTTAGGTCGATGACTGAGTTATATTTTTTGGGGGGATTGGCAAGATTTGCACAGTGTTCATATCTGGTGGGTTTTTGGGTTGACGACTGAGTTATGTTTTGGTCGGGGATTAGAAAGATTTGCACTGTCTTCAAATCTGGTGGGTTTTTGGTTGATGACTGAGTTATATTTTGGTTGGGGATTGGCAGGATTTGCACTGTGTTCAAATCTGGTGGGTTTTTAAGTTGATGACTGAGTTATATTTTGGTTGGGGATCAGCAGGATTTGCACTGTGTTCAAATCTGGTGGGTTATTGGGTTGATGATTGAGCTATATTTTGGTGGGGGATCTGTTGTTACTCTAAAAATCGACCGGATAGGTATAACGAATTGTTTAAATTTAAAGAGAAGTGAGCTCAAAGAGAGGCTCTTATTTTTTACTGGGTATTTTCACTGTATCGGGGCTCTCTGCTGTATTTTACATGGTAGAGATCTTCCCCGGTTATTTGTTACCATTCTCGTACCGATACTGTCATTGCTGTTGCTGTTGCTGTATTAGCGTCGTGTCGGTCTTACTGTATCGGTCATTCGGTGGTATCGGTCATTCATGTTGTTAAGTAATCTGTTTGATGGGGCGTATGCTTGTTCGTGGTATATATGCTAGATATGAGGCCCATCTGGAATCGGTATTGATTTTCTTGATTGCAATAAGTAATTTCCTCACGGGATATCAAGTATATTCTTTTGAATGTACTTATGGATTCCAAGTGTTCACTTATTGGTCAGGTCTTTGGATATGTCTTGTTTCTAACCGGTTACTGTCTTTTGTTTGTAGTCCTAAGTGATATCGTTTTTACCACTTAGGGATTTCCAAGTAGTGGAGGTGCGTTTGATTCTAACGCATTCCGCACCTCGGTCGTCGTTTCGTTCGTTTTGTCGGCTTTTTCGATCGAATTTGATGCCGACAACGTCCGTATTTTTCGCCGACAACACACCCCTTGATCCAATACTTTACTTACATGGTATTGGATTACTGTCGGAGTATATCATCTTGAGGTTTATCGATTGATAGGTTAAACGTTCGGGTCGAATCGACGTGTTCTCGATTGATAGATCGAATCGTATTGAGAGACAAACCGAACGTTCGGATCAAGTGAAATCAAAGAATCGAATGGAATGATTTAACCTGGGTAGTGTCCCATGATGTACCTTGCATGAGGAATGGAACAGTTTGGCGCTTAACCGATTGATAGATCGTACGTTCAGATCGAACCATAACGCGCAAGTAATTTAACTTGGGTAGTGTCCCATGATAAATCTTGCGTGTCGGGCGTGCAAGATCCATCCCAATGGTTTGGTTAGATCATCAGCAGGGTTGATGACTCCAGGAATATGGATCATGTTGATCTCACCATCTTCCTTCCATGCTTGAATGGCAAAGAACCTGATTTCAATATGCCTGGTTCTTTCAGTTGGCTTCTGGGCATTTATGATTTCAATTGCCGATGCATTGTCCTCATAGATAGGGGTTGGACCAGCTTGAGCAAATCCTAATTCTTTGAGTACGGATCTGAGGTATCTGGCTGTTTTGGCCGCTGTGACTGCAGCGATGAATTCTGCTTCGGTAGAACTCTGTGCGGTAAGAGACTGAGCTTTGGATCTGTAAACAATTGCTCCTCCAGCATAAGTGAAGACGTAGCCTGTGGTGGACCTTCGGTGTTTTGGATCATTTCCATATGCTGCGTCCACAAAACACATCAGTTTGGCTTGCTTGATGTCTTCAGGGAATGTTGGGAGTGATGGATCTTGGACTGCATCGTTGTATGGTTCCCCTGGCGACAAAGTTGGCTCGGCATTTGGTCTGTAGAATCTAATACCCCAGGACCTGGTTGTTCTGAGATATCGAGCGATGTTCTTCAGACTTGAATAGTGGAAGGCGGTGGGATTGGAACTGTATTTTGACATTAGAGTCACTGCGTAGCCAATGTCTGGCCGGCAACTCACATATGCGAACATCATTTCACCTAAGAGTGTCCTGTAGGAGAAGCCAGATGCGGATTGCAATTCAGCATGTTCTTTGGTGCCTTCTAATGGTCCATTCGTGTGTGATTGAAGTTGACTCAATACTTCCGTTGATAATGGTGCTGAAGGCTTGGAGTGAGGTTTCATTTTAGAGTCAGTCTCCCAACCATGGGATGTCATGATTCTGTCAATGTAGTTCGCACAGGACAGTTCAATGTAGTCAGCTGTTTGTTTGACATCAATTCCATTGAAGTCTTCAAGCAATCCCATTTTGGTGAAGGGGACAGTATCTTCTCTAGGAAGCTTCAGCTTTGCGCCAATTATGTCATAGATCTTGTCAGATATGGATTCTGATGTGCAGGCCAGTGCAAAATCGTCAACTTGTCTCAGCATGTAAACCGTTTCACCTTCAAAAACTGTCGTGTAGATCGTCCTGTCATGTGTGGTGGTTGTGAAGTTGAGATCGGGACCTTTCAAGATCTTGTTGATGTGGGTTTCCCAGAGTCTTCCAGATTCTGGGTGGCCTTGCAGTGCTCGAAGGACTGGAAGCACTAATCGTCTGTCTATGTCTCTGCCATGCTTGTGTCTGTACCATTCTGCATATGCATCGTCAATAGTCATGTATGTAGGGATGTTGGGCCCTGGAGAATGGGAATATGCGTCAGCCGCGTCCCCCCCATAAACTTTGAGATTGAGACTTGCTGCAATGGCAAAGAACAGTCTTTGGATGGGGTGTTCAACACATGATGAGTATGACATTGCTATGGCATGCAGGGTTGGCGCTGCATATTTGCTGCCATTGCAACATTGCCTGGCTCTTCTGACACCATTTCGTTTCACACTGTATTGCCAGTGAGGCCTGAGAATGATAGCGTCGGGGTCCTTAGGGTATTGAATTGGTGATCCAAACATTTCCAAATCTTCAAACTGATCAAGCTGTTTTCGCTCCCCAGCTTGCCATTCAGGCCATGTAGATAAAGGCTTGAGATTTTTTCGAGTGAAGTGCCCTAGCGCTTGTTCTTCAGGTGTAGTTGCCTTGGAATTGATAGCATTGATGAAAAGTTCAATTTCTTCAGTGGACAGTGAATCTGCATCTAGTGGTAATGCTTGATTTCCTGGTTTATGAAGCTTGGTGATAGCTCTGAGAGATGCAATATCAATAGTAGGAATGACAACATCCATGTCGTCTTCAGTTGGCGCCAAGTGTTTTTGGATGGAGGCATGGAGTGCTTCAGTGCTATCGACCTGGTTGATTCTTGATTGTATCAGCTGCTTGTATTTTGTACCTATGCGCTGGATAGCTTTGATGGAGGGAATTCGGTCCAAGAATGGTGGATCTTCTTCAGCAGTGGGTTCCTTCCAGGAGGTATTGGGAGCAAATAAACCATATTCATTTGAGTGTTTCCTGACCTCCTTCATAGACAATTTCTCTTCAAGTGCAAAGGTAATTGGTGTATCTATTGAAGAATCCCTCACCCCTCGATCGTGGCAGGCCTGTAAAGCTGTAGTGACATCAGCAGCAGTAAAGACACGATTGTGATTGATTGAGACAATATAAGCACCTCGTAGCTTGGAGAGAGATTTCTTGTGTGAGGAGAAAAGCTTGGAGGCAGGACTTTTGGGAAGGATGTCAGTGATGTAAGCTCTGCCAAGCAGTGAATCATTGGCATACCGGAGGCCAAATGTTTGATCAGTACAAGATGGGGAGACAGTGAGCCTGAGATTTGTGAGATCGGCAAAGGGGGAGATAGAGAATTGAAAATCACTGGATGACACCTCAGTGGGTTCCGCAGGAAGTGGAATGTTGTCATCTGTCCTGAGCAGGTGTTTGACATTAGTGGGGAGGTCTGCAAGTGGGAGATCATTCATGCCTTCATCAAACCTGACATGTGTGGCTATCTTGACTCTGTGTGTCTCAGTATCATACCACAGAATGTTTCTGGTAGTGTAGGGTACAAAACCTAGAAATATGCCTTTTCGTGCATTGGGTTTGAGCTTGATTGATCTCTTGCCTGGAGGTCTAACCCAAACTCTGCAACCAAAGGTTCGGAAATCAGCAAGGTTTTCCTTACGGCCAGTTGCCAATTCCAATGGCGAATGTAGTTGGGTGCCTTCAGGGAATGCATTGGACAACCGGAGCGCATGGTAGAAAGCAAAGGGCCAGAACTTGATGGGCAAATTAGCACCAGACAGCATTGTCCTCATGGAGTTAGCAAGAGTTCGGTGTGCTCTTTCAACTGTACCATTCTGGTGGGAAGCATCCGCGCCAGTGGGGAAAATGGAATATCCAAACGCAGAGAATAGGTTTCTGATGTCAGGATTGTGATAGAGTTCTCCACCTTGATCAACTGAAACATACTTGTCGGCACAAGTTGGGTTGTGCTGGGCGAAGAAATGCTCTAACCAGTGTAGTGGCGCTGCTTTAGAGATTCGCGTGTCTCCATATTTCATACCAGTATAGTGGTCTGTGATGAGAATCCAAGCAGTTTCTCCATGAATGCCTTCATAATCGCGCTTGCGTTTGCTGTTGGAGGATCTGGTACCTGAGAATGCAAAATCAATAGATAAACCCTGAAACGGTTGTGTGGCCTTTCGTGTGGAATGTGAGCCAGCAGGTGCTTTGGTTTGCTTACATTGTATGCAAGTTGGACATTGGTCAAGAATACTGGTTTGCCGTTTGAATTTTGGGACTCCAATGATGTGCTTATGAGCTTGATACAGAAAATCATCGCATGGGTGTCCCAACCTTTGGTGCCACAGGAGTTTTGATGTCTTGGTTTTGATGGCTTGGATTGGGATATTTTTATCCACAATTTTGGTGAAAAACCGTTTGGCATCGAACCTTGGTATGACACTGGTATCAGACTGAGCTTTTGCTGCTTCAGTGCATGTCTGCAGATTGACAAGGTTGGTGTATATATCATACCTGTAGTTGCTAATTGCTTCTTTGGAGGCCACTTCACAAGCTTCCTTGAATTGCATGTCAGTTGCTAAGGCATAGGCGGAAGATGTTGCACAATTTGCATATGGAGAGGTAATATCAACATCTGGGATCAGTACTGGGTGTGTATAGCATTGACCATCAATGATGCTTCCATGGAGGACAATGCTGCAGGCAGTGTTCTGCTTGTGATGACAAATAATGGTGAGGTTGCCATTTTGTGGAGCAGATGAGTCAAGGTTCTCAGTGAATGATTTATGGATGGACTGTCCACTGAACTGACATCGCATACGGGATGTCATTCCACAGAGATCGTTCTCACTCAGTAATGTTGTTGACAGGGAGGGAGAATAGTAGAAGAAAACTTTGATATACCCAATGTGATTCGGGGCTGGGATATGCAAATATCCTGAGCCTTCAGGGATGCAGGTAGCTGCTTTTCCTCCTATTGCTGCTGTAAGCCTGACAGGACATTTTTTTATCTTGGTGTAAGGTTTGTAACCGTGCAGGATGTGTTTGAGGTTTGTGCAGGAAACTTTTGCACCTGTGTCAATCTGAGCCCGGACACCCTGTTGGAAGTAGGCTGTAGCTGCAATAGGGTCCGGTGGGACGAGGGATTGCACATTGTATGTATCAGCTGGCGTAGGGTTGTCCCTATCGAAATTGGGATCCTCATTGGTCTTCAGGTGTGATTCCAATGTAGGGGATGTAGCCCTGAGTGATTCCATGTCACAGTAGACATCAATTGGTATAGATGACTGGAGGCTGTCTTTTGGAAGGAGGTCGACGGCACCAATTATGACGGATTCATAGGAGCTGACACTGCTGGAGTCCAAGGTGGGGCATAAACTGTTCACTTGGGACGCTGTGATGTTGTCAAATCCTTGGGGATCATCTTGAGGTGATGTCATAATATGGCTCCAAGAAAGACTTTCTATTCTTGGCCATTGCAAAAATTTTGGTTTTCTACTGTAGCATCAGGTGAAACCTCATCTTGATCTTCATTGCCAATGTTGATCTGAGAGATTTGCTGGGTGGAATCCAAGAGTTGTTGGGTCTGCTTATTGGATTTGTTCAGAAAAACAGCCGCAGCAATCCTATGTCTCTTCAGGGACTCAATATCTTGCAATGCAGGACAATTATCAAAATTGTGGCCAGACATGTGACAAACAATACATTTTCTGGATGTGTCAAAAAGACTAGGTTGCTTATCGAATGCCGTGATAGCATTGCAATATGCTTGGTGGAGGAAGGGATCGTCAGATTCTTCATCCATCTCCGGGTAACCAAGTGATTCAATCAGGCTTATTGAGTGAGATGTCAGAGTAGAAGGTGTTCTAACAGTACTGTTGCTAGCGCGCTTTTGAAACCGATCATTCCGACGGGGACCTGGTCTGGTTCCTGAGACGTTCAATTGCTTGGGCTGGATTGGTTTGGAGTTGTTCCTCTTGTACTTTTGCTCAGCCTTGATCTCTTGTTCATATGTTTGGAGGGTTTGGAGAAGCCTACCTGCCTTGTATTTGTCTCGCTTGAATTGGTCATCAGAGTCGCGTTCATCTTCTGTTTTTTTGAAGAGCTCTTCTGAGAGGGTGGTTCCTGCAATCAGGTTGCTAACTTCTTCTGTTGAACTGATAGTGCTGGGTTGGTTTTGGAGGAACACTCTAAGTCTCAGATAATCCTTGTACCGGAAGTAGTATTCTTCAAGAGATTCATTTGCATCTTGGTTGGGAGGGTTTCTGACCATTCTGCTGGCATTGGATGGCCTTTTTGAGTTGGGATGTGTTTGAGCAATAATCGTGTAGAGCGCTTCATATCCCTGTCCGCCTTCAAAGCTCTGAATAGTGGCCTTCATACTTGCACATGAATCAGGGATGATTTTATCAGTTCTCAGTGCTGTGTAAATGAGATTTCCCCATTCATTGATAGCCAATTCATATCTTGAAGGTAGGTCGTGTGGAAAGTCATCACCAATTGTGAATCCTCTGAGGTGATCAGCTTCACGTCTGAATAGATAGTATGGGTGCACATAAATGTGGTGTTGCTGGGAATGAGCTGTGATCTCTCTGTACCATTTCCTAACCTGAGGGTCTGTTGCATCCTTTAGTTGTGGGAATCCTGAGAGGAACAGTTTGTCTCTAGCTGCTTCTTTGGACTTGTCAGAGGCTCTGGTCAAATCAAAACAGTCACCGCTTCTGGTGATCAGGCGCTGGTCATTTCTGCCACTGCCTAGATTGTGTAGGTAGTAGTTTTGTCGGACAATGGTTTCATTTCCCGATGAGTCTGTGTAGGTGATTGGGAAGTCTTTCATGTCATCTCTGGTGAGGAATTCATCTTTTCTGTAGTAACGCTCTTTCACAGGTGGTGGTAGTGTTGCTGGATTCCATGGAAGGTCAAGGGATTGGTGGTTGGCGCCGGTATTGTTGTTGGTGGCGTTGTTGTTGTTGTTGTTGCCGTTGTTGACCAATTGTTGGAGTAGGGTGGTCAATTCTTGCATGTCGGTGCCCGTTGTGGTGGGCGCTGGGTTTGGAGCTGTGGCAGTTTCATCCTCAACGTCGGGTTGGACTTCACCTGTGTAAATTCCATTGAAGTAGTTGCCGGGGTTATTGGTCTTCCAGTTTCTTCTGAACTTCCATTGATTGATGTTGAAGATTACTGTGGCGAGTGGTTCTGGGTTATTGGTTGCTTCAGCTTGTCTGACAGCCTCTCTTCCTGCAGAGTCAAACTCTTGTGGGTTCCTGATCCTTTGGTTTGGGAAACCAGGTTTAAGAAATCGTACGGGGCATGAATCAAGGAGATGGGCTATGTGTCCTTTTTCTAGTTCATCGATGTTTGTCATTTCCAAGGTGATGCTGTTGCAGAAGGATTCTCTTAGTGCAGTGACTGGGGCAGGACCAAGGGTTCTTGGGCCTTCGGCATTAGCGTCCGATGTGAAGAGAGTTGATATTTCAGGTGCGGTAAGTGGGATGCTTTCTGCATAGGTGCCATTGAGAGAGAGGACTTCTTGGGGGTTGTTGTCACTTTGGAATTTGAATGCAATCCCATAGACATTGGACCAATCGTATGCTTCTGGTGGAGGAACCATGATGGGTGGCGAGTCGTAAATTGATTTCGTTGTCGTTGAAATAACTGATCAGTGTTTTGTCGTCGTCGTGGTGTAATTCTCCTTGTCCAGAGCGGTCGTTGGAGAAGAAATCGATCGTCCGTCGTTGCGGTGTCGTCGAGTTGGAATTAGTATCGGCGATACGTGTTTTGTTGGGGAAAACAAACGTCGGTGCTGTCGACGATAATTAACCTTGCTTGCCGGTCACAGATGTCCAGAACGTTCCGGTGTTTTCGAACGGTTATGTGGATTACGGAGGGAGATTCTTGGTAGAATGCTCTGTAGATACACCCCTTGATACGAATGCTTGGTCGTGGATTACAAAAGAAGATTCCTGTAGGAGAAGCGGTAGTACACCCCTTGATCCACGAGCGGGGTGAAGAGAAAGAAAGAACTGGGGGGAGGCCGAAGTGTAGCACACGGATGGGCGTCACTACAAATTTCCTCTGGATTTAACCGACAGTGGAGGTGCTGAACGGCCGGAGATAGATAGCTAGCTTAAGGTATACACAATCCTACGGATGGGCAGCAATTGTGTGAGTTATAAGGGCTCTATAACCTGTTGTTACTCTAAAAATCGACCGGATAGGTATAACGAATTGTTTAAATTTAAAGAGAAGTGAGCTCAAAGAGAGGCTCTTATTTTTTACTGGGTATTTTCACTGTATCGGGGCTCTCTGCTGTATTTTACATGGTAGAGATCTTCCCCGGTTATTTGTTACCATTCTCGTACCGATACTGTCATTGCTGTTGCTGTTGCTGTATTAGCGTCGTGTCGGTCTTACTGTATTGGTCATTCGGTGGTATCGGTCATTCATGTTGTTAAGTAATCTGTTTGATGGGGCGTATGCTTGTTCGTGGTATATATGCTAGATATGAGGCCCATCTGGAATCGGTATTGATTTTCTTGATTGCAATAAGTAATTTCCTCACGGGATATCAAGTATATTCTTTTGAATGTACTTATGGATTCCAAGTGTTCACTTATTGGTCAGGTCTTTGGATATGTCTTGTTTCTAACCGGTTACTGTCTTTTGTTTGTAGTCCTAAGTGATATCGTTTTTACCACTTAGGGATTTCCAAGTAGTGGAGGTGCGTTTGATTCTAACGCATTCCGCACCTCGGTCGTCGTTTCGTTCGTTTTGTCGGCTTTTTCGATCGAATTTGATGCCGACAACGTCCGTATTTTTCTCCGACAACAGGATCGGCAGGACTTGCACTGTGTTGAAATCTGTTTGGTTTTTGGGTTGATGATTGAATTATATTTTGGTTAGGGACTGGAAAGATTTGCACTGTGTTCAAATCTGGTGGGTTATTTTGGTTGATGACTGAGTTATATTTTGGTTGGGGATTGGCAGGATTTGCACTGTGTTCAAACCTGGTGGGTTTTTGGGTTGATGACTGAGTTATACTTTGGTGGGGAACTGGCAGGATTTGCACTGTGTTCAAATCTGGTGGATTTTTGGGTTGACGATTGAATTATATTTTTGTTAGGGACTGGAAAGATTTGCACTGTGTTCAAATCTGGTGGGTTTTTGGGTTGAGGATTGAATTATATTTTGGGTAGGGACTGGCAAGATTTGCACTGTGTTCAAATTTGGTAGGTTTTTGGGTTGATGACTGAGTTATATTTTGGTCGGGGACTGGCAGGATTTGCACTGTGTTCAAATCTGGTGGGTTTTTGGGTTGATGACTGAGTTATATTTCGGTCGGGGACTGGCAGGATTTGCACTGTGCTCATATCTGGTGGGTGTTTGGGTTGATGACTGAGTTATATTTTGGTTGGGAATCGGCAGGCTTTGCACTTTCAATTGGTATGATCAATATGACGGTAGGTAGCTTGCTTGTAGACCTGGTACGTTGTAATTACCGTTAGCTCGTACATCTTGCTTGCTCCAATTTAAAGTAAAACTCACTCAAATGACTCACTTGATTGGTAGTATAGTAGATCAATTGGTATGATCAATATGAAGGTAGGTAGCTTGCTTGTAGATCTGGTACCTCGTAATTACCGGTAGCTCGTACAGCTTCTTGCTTGTTCGAATTTAAAAAAGAGCTTGCGCGAATGATGTCACTTGAATAGTAATATATATGAATTGGTATGATTGTTATGAATGTAGGTAGCTTGCTTGTAGATCTGGTAGCTCGTAATTACCGGTAGCTCGTTCAGCTTGCTTGTTCAAATCTAACCCCAACCCTATGAACGTAGATACCTTGCTGATAGCTTACACATGAATTTGGTTGGTTGGCTAATGGTAGAATTGGAACTGGTAAGAATTGGTACAGATCAGAACACCTTTGGTAATTCTGATCTGACTTGATGCACACTAGTACTAGTAGAAATTGTATGCGTTATTGTATGAGTACTTCTTACCATAACTTTACTGACACATACTTACAATACACACAATAACTACGTACTGAACAACTCCACAGGGCCCCTGCAAAGCACTAATCTTCATTGGAACCGGTTCTATTGGTGACATTAGCGCATATACCAGTTTCTTTTGGTTCGAACCTGTTTACTTCAAAACCAATGATTCACCTTTTGGTACTAACTCCACCGGACGCCTTGGTCATATTAATTTCCTTCTGAATCCGGTCCGTTGAGGGTCTGATTCAAAGGCTTCTGAAGAACAGCAACGCTGCGTTATTGTGTTAGTAGACGAACGATTGTACTCTACTATTAAATTCCTTTCGTGACCAGAAGTAACAAAGCTACCAGATGGTAGATATTCTATTCGTACGAATCAATGAGTCCCGTATCAACCAAAGTAATCGATTCCCACGAACATATCGATTCCCACGGTGCATCAATTCCCATTGCGCATCGACAGTGAGCAATCTCTGTTTTATAGTATTGCCATTGTTCTTTCGGTGAGCAAACTCTGATTTCATAAAATATCACACGAGCTACAGGAGCAATTCCTGATCTTAATGATAAACATATCATGAAGTCTTCCTAACGGAACAAGAGAAGAAGACCGTTGGCGTGTGATTCTCACACAATATATATATATACACACAGATATATACGGTCAACGACCAATGCATGTACTGGAAATAATCAGCGAGTAATCTCATCACTACGCAACAGCAGTTGCAACGTATTCATCAATAAAAGAGATATCTTGCATTTCGGCAAGATTTCACTTTATCTCCTACTTTTAACATTCAACTGATTTATATCCCAAAATTCACACTAGTTGTTATCAACTACCTGTAATCTACAATACTGAGGTCTGTCTTGCTGTATCTGAATAAGTTCACAGTAAGAAGAGATCTGGCGTTTCCCTAGTCTTCGCCTGTAGTCCGATTATCCGTTGCCAAAAGTATCCAACCACAATTGCCACGCGTAGAGTACAATCGTTCGTCTACTAACACAATAACGCAGCGTTGCTGTTCTTCAGAAGCCTTTGAATCAGACCCTCAACGGACCGGATTCAGAAGGAAATTAATAGATTAACAGTCGCAAGCTCCAAGGTGGCTTGCACACAAAAGGAACAGGAACGGAATTGAATACAATCCCTACGCTGGCATATGCCAATCGCACATCGTACACGAAGCAGTACTCATTCACCGCGCGATTCCTTCAAAGAATCGGAATCATCACAAATGCCGAACATGCCCGCCAATCTATTCGGAGGCGGGAACAGCACGGGTGATGCCGAAACCGCTGCTGTCAACCACTTCCCTAGTTTTGATACTGATATGAAGCTGATACGTATATCTCTATTCCGCGTAACAAGAGAAGCAAATAACACCCTGTGTTTAGCTCTCAAGGAAGGAGGATTATGCGAGTGGACGACCTTTCTCGACGCACTTATCGAACCGAATTTTGCCTGTGAGATTACCTACACTCAAGGAGGACTACCAACACATCTCCATCGATCCATCCAACGGATCATAGAGGCACTTGCGGAGTTCTCTATTGACCTACAAGAGGACGAGAAGGATTGGAAAGATGTAAAGTCATATCCGTATGAAGAATTCAGAAAATTCCGTTTGGAATGTGCCATCCGTATGCAGACCGAATCTGCTCTGAACCCTCCACCTCCTCCGCCAGGAAGTAATGAAAAGACACCTCAGCAGGTAAAGTACGAATCTTGGTGCCAAAAAGCACGGGATGAAAAGTCTTTTACGCCCCTCACGAATGACTCAAGATTCGAACATTGGCTCGTAGGTTTCAAAGCTAAACTCGAGGCATACGACATAGACACAGAAACATTCCTTGATGAAACCTGGCCTCCGGCTGCGCTACAAGGTTATACACATGACCTTTTCGTTAAACAGTGTGCCTTCTTCTGGGTACTAATGTTGGAAGTCTTCAAAAGTGATCTATCCGCGTCGTGTGTACACAGCCATTCTACCACACGTAATGGACGTCAAGCATACTTTGATTTCGTAAACCTCCACAGCGAATCAAAAGCCAAGGTATATGACAACTCGACTCAACTACAGGCATTGCTAAAGTTGAATCTCAGCAATTGGAAAGAATCCAAAGTGAAATTCATCACACATTGGTTCGATGAATTAAATCACCTCAACAAGCTCTGTCCTCCCAACAAGCCCCTTGAGTACCATACTGCAAAATCAGCATTATGTCAGGCATGCTATTCCAGCTTTCAGCTAAGTGAACAGTTTGCCAAAGTCAAGGATCCAGGTGGGACGAATAGCACCGTGACAGATGCAGTCGCTGAAGCAGCTATATTGTGTGAGAATCACACGCCAACGGTCTTCTTCTCTTGTTCCTGTTAGGAAGACTTCATGATATGTTTATCATTAAGATCAGGAATTGCTCCCGTAGCTCAGTGTGATATTTTATGAAATCAGAGTTTGCTCACCGAAGAACAATGGCAATACTATAAAACAGAGATTGCTCACCGTCGATGCGCGATGGGAATCGATGCACCGTGGGAATCGATATGTCGTGGGAATCGATTACTTTGGTTGATACGGGACTCATTGATTCGTACGAATAGAATATCTACCATCTGGTAGCTTTGTTACTTCTGGTCACGAAAGGAATTTAATAGGTCATTTTGTTGGCATTGCTGAACATGTTGGCAATGGCTTATGCTTCCAGATCTGGGACCCTGTTACTAACAAATTGCTTGACCGTTCTGGTGTTTGCTCTGCTCTTACGCTTGAACCACGCAATAAACAAGCGGGCCTATTTAACAACGATGGTTTCATTGCGTGGTGTAAAGCAAAGGATTCATCAACCCGACTGTATGCAACAGGTGACGCACCTATGATTACGAAACATGGGGAGCATACGGCTATCAATGTCACGCATAAATCCAAGGTATTTGACACCTCTATTGTGATGCAGCATCTATTGGACATCGATTTGAGGTCAGGGAAGGACACCAAAGTCAAGTTCATCACCCAGTGGTTTGCTCAGCTGGAACACCTCAACACACTACGTGATCCACAAAGGCCACTCAATTATGACACTGTCAAGACACACCTCTGCAAAGCCTGCAGTAGCAGCTTTCAACTCAGTGAACAATTCTGCAAGGTTGACGATCCCCCTGCAGCCCAGGATATGATTCGATTCCGACAGCATGAGGCCATTGCTATCAGTGAACTGAAAAATACCCTCCTTCTTGAGGCGACCAGACTGGATTCCCAGGCATCCCTGTCTCAACCCAGCAGCCGTACATCTGTCAAGGCAAATGCTCATGACTTCTCATCTATAACACAATCCACATATTCAGCCATCACGGATGAGATGACTTCATATTTACCTCCTATTGAATTTGATGGTGACTATCAAGATTATGCTGTGTACAAGGCTGGCCGCACACCGGATCCAAGTACGAGGCTCCCGTCTACAGTCTGGCAGATGCTCTCTAAGCATGGTATGAAACATTGGCTTGGCTTCACAGCTGATGACAAAAAGAAACTAGTCGCATGTCTGAAATCCGAGCTTCTTGATGGCGGACTTGCACCAGACCCCAATTCCAGCAAGCCCATCACACGACGTGCTTATGAACACCATACTGGTGCGCAGACACTTTCACCTGAAGAAGAAGCTTCAGCCCGGTCGGCGTTCCACAAATCTCTTGGAGTTTACAAGGCAACCACTCAGCCTGATAACCGGCCATTAAAATCGTCTGTTTCCCCTGCCCATCCAGCTAGATTTCTGGCTGACAATCCTGAGGTCCTTTATCAGAAGGAAGGCAGTATCTATGTTCCAGCAGGACAGTCATCACTATCTGCAAAATTCCGCCATTGGTCCCCACTTGCATGTGCGTCTTGTGTTTCATCTCCAGACACTGGTGCTGTATATCACTCTAGCAAAACCAATGTCTCCACACCTGGCTATGCCATGGTTGACCGCGGTGCCAATGGTTGCATCATAGGACATGATGCATGCCTTATATCCAAGGACATACCTCCTTGCTATGTCAATGTCACCGGCATTAACAATCATCAGATCCAGAACATCCCTATTGCAGCCTGTGGTGCATACTCTGTTTCCAATCGTGGCCCAGTCATCATCATCTTTCGTGAGTGTGCCTACACTGGATAGCACCCATCCATCTTATCTTCCCCACAGATGGAAGCATACTTCTCCCTCGTTGACGATACATCCATCAAGGCTGGTGGCAACCAAGTCATCACCACCACTGATGGCCATGTGTTTCCACTTAGTATACGTCATGGTCTACCATACCTAGCAATGCGAAAGTACACCAGTGAAGAATATGCCCGACTTCCTCATGTTGTTATGATGAGTGATCAACAGTGGAACCCATCTGTACTTGATGGCGCTTATACCCCCCGGGATGACACCTTCATTCAAAAATATCCACATCTTGCCACATCACTCCCATATCAGGATTATGATGAATTTGGCACGCTTCGCGATGCCAACCTTGGCCCTTCTCCAGCCATCACATCCTTCATGTCAAGCGGCGTAGCCACCCCAGTTCTACAAGCATTAGATACTTCTGATACATCCTTTTGGCTCAATCCAACAGATCACATTCACCAAGCGATCCTCAGTAGATGCTCCATCCAATCCCCTGCCAATATTCTCACTGCAGCACCACACGTCCAATCACCCACTGATATTGATTATTTGTCTTTGAAGCCCTTCCTTGGATGGGTCTCCATTGCTCGCATCAAGGCTACTTTTGCCAACTCCACGCAATATGGCTCCTTATCCGTTAGCCCAGATGGCAACATTTTTAAAAGGTTTCAGTCCCCACAGCCTGCCATGAATGTCCGACCTTTCAATGATGATATCCTCTCTGATGTCATATACTCAGATACCCCCGCAGTCAACGGTGGTTCCAAGCTCGCACAAGTTTTCTTCGGCCGCAAATCTCATATCATCCATGTCGAGGAAATGAGAAGTACTCCTGATTTCTTACCTTGTCTCCAAAATTTTGTTCGACAATGGGGTGGACCCCTTAGACTCCTTTGTGATCATGGCTCCTACCAATCTAGCAAGAATGTTCTCGACTATCTCAAGATGCTGTGGATTGGCCTATGGCAAAGTGAACCCTATCACCAGCACCAGAACCTCTTTGAACGGCAATACCAGACCTTCAAGCGGGTTGTTAACCGGATTATGGACCATACGGGAACACCACCTCACCTCTGGCTCCTTTGCATGACCTATATTGCACGTCTCTTGAACCACTTGTCTGACTCCACACTTTCAGACAAACAGCCCTTCTACATTGCCACTGGCAACCTTGATGACGCCAGTCCCTATCTCAGTTTCTTTTGGTTTGAACCTGTCTATTACAAGACTCCCGATACCCAGTTTGGCTCCCAGACTACCGAATGCCTTGGCCATTTTGTCGGCATTGCTGAGCATGTTGGCAATAGCCTCTGTTTCAAAATATGGGACCCTATCACCAATAAGCTCCTTGACCGCTCTGGTGTTTGCACTGCTTTAAACCCTGCGCATCGCAACAAGCGTGCTGGCTTGTTCACTGATGATGGCTTTCATTGCATGGCGCAAGGCCAAAGATGCCTCTCACACCCCCAAGTCCTTTGGTGACAGTCCCTCTCATCAACCGGCTTCACAGACTGATTACGATCCTCAGTCTTCCCCGCCTCCCGGTCTTCCACAGCCATCTTTGCCTACCTTTCTTTATTCCAAGGTTCCTAATACACCCAGTTACGCACCTTCTCCAATCCCCACCAACTATGGGGAGATTCTTGATGGCCCGCCCACCTATCATATCTTCAGCAAAACACCTGCCGGCGTCCCTGTCACTGAAGATGATTTTGGTCCCCCTGAGCTAGCATATGTTGATGTTAGTGAAGCCACGCCTTCACCCACCAATCCTGCTACTCCATCTGTTGGTCCATCTGAAGTAGCTGTTACTGATGAAGAAGGCAATGCACAATTTGATGCTGATGGCAAACCCATCACCATTCCTGCCATCCCTGTTGACGACTTGCAAGGTCGCTCCTTTCTAATGGCCCTCCCTGATGGCACACAGAAAAGAATGACAGTTGTTGACGTTGAAAACAGTCTTGAGCAAAACAAGGACTTCATCAAGTTCAAGTGCAAGCATACAGATGATGAGCTTGAAGATATCATTGCCTACAATGATGTAATGAATTATATCCACAGAGACGTCACTCAAGAAGATGGCAAACTTTGGTCATTTCGACGCATTCTTGGTCATCAAGGTCCCCTTGACAACAAGCATCCTCAATACAAAGACTCCAAATACAACCTATGGATTGAATGGGAAAATATGGAACGCACATATGAGCCACTATCCAATGTAGCTACAGACGAGCCTGTTACTGTTGCCAAATATGCCAAAGACAATGACATGCTTGACAAATCTGGTTGGAAACATCTCAAACACATTGTTTCCCTTGCTCAAAGAACCACAAAGCTAGACAGGCTTATCCACCAAGCCAAGCTTTGATCCTTTCGCACTGCTCCTCAATACCAGTATGGATTCAAGGTACCTCGCAACCATGAAGAAGCCATCCAGTTTGATATCACCAATGGCAACACCAAATGGCAAGATGCCATAGCTCTTGAGATGTCACAGTTCCAAGAATATGACACCTTTATTGACAAAGGTATCTACAAGGCTAGCAATATACCATCTGGTTTTCAACAGATCAAGGTCCACATGATTTATGCAGTCAAGCATGATGGTCAACACAAAGCCCGGCTAGTTGCAAATGGCAATCTTACCGGAGCTCCCATTCACAGTGTGTATGCAGGGGTTGTTTCCCTTCGTGGCCTCAGAATGTGCCTATTCCTTGCTGAGCTGAATAGCTTAGAAGCATGGGGAACTGACATTGGTAATGCATACCTTGAAGCTGTCACCTGTGAGAAAGTATGTATCAAGGCTGGTGCTGAATTTGGACCACTCGAAGGCCACCTCCTAGTGATTTAAAAGGCTCTATATGAACTTCGATCATCTGGAAAGTGTTTTGGTGATCTACTTGCTGCCTGCCTCGTCGAACTAGGTTTTGAAAGATCTAAGGCAGAGCCTGAAATCTTCATCAAGCCTGGCAACAACAAGCATGGGGAGCCAGTGTATGAGCTCATATGCACATATGTTGACGACCTCTGCTTATGTATGGCCAACCCTGAAACGTTTCTGGTCATCCTACAGTCTGAACCTTATAATTTCAAATTAAAGGGCTCTGAACCCATGAACTTCCATTTGGGATGTGGTTTTGAAAGGGATGAACATGGTGTGCTCTGCATGAACCCTATCAAGCTTATTGAAAAGATGGAGGCTTCATATGAGCAAATGTTTGGCTGCAAACCTACCACCAGATTCCATTCACCTCTTGCTGAGAATGATCACCCAGAGCTAGACTCATCATCATTCCTAAGTGATACTGATATCCAAAAGTATCAAAGCATGATTGGATCACTTCAATGGGTCATAGCTATTGGACGCTTTGATGTACAGACTGCTGCTATGGCACTATCAAGCTTTCGAGTGCAACCTAGGGAAGGACATCTCAATAGGGTCAAAAGAATCTACGGCTACATTTCCAAATTCCGGCACTTCAAAATCAGATTCAGAGTGGGCATACCCAATTTTGTGCTCACTGAAGGTACCAATATAGACTGGTCCAATACCGTATATGGGGAGCATTCTGAAGATCTACCAAGTGATGCTCCTACCCCCCTAGGCAAGGTAGTTGTGCTGTCCCATTTCTACGATGCTAACTTAATGCATGACATTCTAAGCGGCAAAGCTGTAACTGGTATTCTGCATTTTGCCAACAAGACCCCCATCATGTGGTTCTCCAAGAAGCAGGCAACATCTGAAACAGCCACCTTTGGCGCTGAATTTATATCTGCTAGAACCTGCATCGAGCAAATTGTTGACATTTGACAATCATTCAGGTATCTTGGTACTAGGTACACGACACATCCTACACATGGGGAGACAATGAGAAGATGATCCAAACATCTACATTCCCATATGCAAGACTCCACAAGAGACACCACATTCTCTCTTATCACTATGTCAGGAGCATGATTGCAAGAGGATTTATTCTTATGCAACATCTTGCAGGCAAGGATAACTGTGCCGATATCCTCACCAAGCATTGGGGACACTCAGTAGTTTATCCTTTACTCAAGCCCATCTTTCATTACTGTGGCAATACTGGTGATTTGGTGCAGAATGACATCAGCGTCTCCTAGCTAAGATGGCCTATAGCTCGGGCACATGGGGAGTGTTAAATTCCTTTCGTGTCTAGTTTGGTAGAGGTACGAAATCGAAAATAATGAGACCTCTTAAAATTCCAGGCTCATTCTTACGATCCAGAATCGATACTTAACTGGAGGAGAAGAATTGATCGTCACTCGAGTTCGATACTTAGTGATCCAAGAAAGAACACATGCCAGATATTAGCATATGCTATCTTCTGTTAAGTGTCCTGTTTTCAAGAAAAGACAGCAGAGGTTCGAACGCTTGCTCACGAACTTGTTTGTCTGCTGCACATGATACGTGTTGTATTAGCGGCAACACGATATTTCCCCTGTAACACGGTATTTTTACCGTATATCTGTAACAAAGTGCTGTATTAGCGGCAGCACGAGCGCTGTCTTGCTCTCCAGCAGGATACATCGCTCATACCTTTTAGATTATTTGATTATTCAACCTTAAACCTTGCTTTGGCTCCCTTATTGGGACCTATCGTAGAACTACAAGCCTAAGATCTAACTGATTGCGTCGTCTGTCAATAGTCAGAATAGATCTGATTGGATCAGTAGCATCCAGTCGTAGTGGATATCAGAGAAATATTAGAACATCACAGACCGGCGCCTCAACCGGCCTGCAACTACAGCCTCTGTTGCTCTTCTTTGCCTTTGGATTGAATCAGCTCAACAGCCAGTTTCAAAAGGAAATTAACAGGGGAGTCCAAACCACATGACGTCCCAACTGCTCCTACTACTGCAGAATCCTCCACAGCCTCTGACACCAAGACGAGCTCAGATAATTCTGCGGCACCTGAAGAGAACAAGCCTACGGCAAATGCAGAGAACAAGCCCATGGCATCTGATGATCCAGCACCTACAGAGACAACGCCTAAGGTATCTAATGATCCAACACCTGCGGACAACAGTAATCAGTATATTGTCAAACCACCCGCCCACCCCTCATTACCAAGCTTTCTCTATAAGAAAGTTGATGACAGCCCGAGCTGGTCCCCTTCTCCACTCCCTAACAACTATGGGGAGAGTTTTGATGGTCCTCCTACGACACACATCTTCAGCAAGACATCCGATGGCGTTCTCCTTACTGAAGATGATTTCGATCCACCGGAGCTAGCATACTTTGATGTTAGTGACGTCAGGACTCCACACACCAACCCTGCTACTCCTACTGTAGACCCATCAGAGGTAGTTGTTACCAACGTAGAAGGGAATGCACAATTCGATGATAATGGTCAACCGATCACCATCCCAACCATTCCAATTGCCGACCTACAAGGCAGATCTTTCCTTGTACCCAATTCCAATGGTACTCCGAAACGCCTTACCATCGTCAATGTAGAAGACAGTCTTTAACACAATAAAGATTTCATCAAATTCAAGTGTAAGCATTCTGATGATGAACTTGAAGATATCATTGCATACAACGATGTCATGAACTACATCCACCGTGATTTGACCCAAGAAGATGGCAAGCTTTGGTTGTTTCGCAGAACCCTAGGACACCAAGGTCCATTGGATAACAAGCATCCTCAGTACAAATGCTCCAAGTACAACCTTTGGATTGAATGGGAAAATATGGAATGGACATATGAACCATTAGCCAACATTGCGACTGACAATCCTGTTACCATTGCCAAATATTTTAAAGACAACAACATGCTTGACCTCCCAGGTTGGAAACGTCTCAAACGAGTCACCAACCTTGCACAAAGAACCAAGAAGCTTGATCGACTCGTACACCAAGCCAAACTTCGCTCTTTTGGTACTGCTCCGCAATATCAATACGGATTCAAGGCACCCCGTAATCACGAAGAAGCCATCCAATTCGACCAGGCCAACAGAAACCACAAGTGGGAAGACACCATTACTCTTGAAATGGAACAACTCAGGGAATACAATACCTTCATCGACAAAGGAATGTATAAGGCAAGCTCCATTCCAAACGGATTCCAACAGATCAAGGTACACATGATCTATGCTGTCAAACATGATGGTAGACACAAGGCTTGTCTTGTTGCAAATGGCAACCTCACTGAAGCCCCCGTCCACAGTGTATACGCTGGTGCCGTATCACTATGCGGCCTACGTATGTGCCTGTTCCTAGCTGAACTGAACAGCCTGGAAGCATGGGGCACGGATATCGGAAATGCTTATCTTGAAGCAGTGACACGTGAGAAAGTCTGTATCAAGGCAGGCCCAGAATTTGGATCACTAGAAGGTCATCTCTTGATCATCTACAAGGCCCTATATGGGCTTAGATCATCCGGCAAGTGCTTTGGTGACTTACTAGCGGCATGCCTTATCAAACTTGGCTTCGAAAGGTCTCGCGCTGAGCCGGAGATCTTCCTCAACCCTGGGATGAACAAACATGGGGAGCGCATATATGAACTCATATGCACATATGTTGACGACCTATGTCTCCGCATGACTGATCCCAATTTGTTTCTGGAGATCCTAGTATAGTCAGAGCCATACAACTTCAAGTTGAAGGGATCCAGACCCATGAACTTCCACCTGGGATGCGGTTTTGAACGTGATGAACACGGTGTTCTTTGCATGAATCCCATCAAAATCATTCAGAAGATGGAAGCATCATATGAACAAATGTTTGGATGTAAACCTAACACCAGGTTCCAATCACCCATCACCGAGAACGATCATCCTGAATTAGACTCATCAGCATTCCTCGAGGATACTGGTATCCAGAAGTACCAAAGCATGATTGGATCCCTAAAGAAAGTGTGTCGTAACAAACAAACGCAAACGATCTTACGATCGATTGATTTAGTGAGTAAGATCATTGTTACAGTTCATTCGGCCTTGTCGATGTCGATCGACAGGTTAATTAATTGTCGTATCGTCGTGTCGATTAATTACGGCATATTACCGTGTAATTCTTAGCATACAAAGCACACGTAAATAAGACACAAAACACACGCAAAACCATCTTCGTTCGGTCTTTCGTTGTATCGTATTACCGTGTAATTCACCGTGATATTCTCATTGGAATATCACAGTATTGTACCTTGTTGTGTAGAATTAGTACTAGGTTGTACATAGATTTTAGGGCATGATAGTGTTTTAGAGTTGTTAATTCTTCGAAGAGTGAGCTGTTGGGAAAATTCCCGCTAAGAGGTAATCCACATAAAAGCACCAACGATTATTCACTCATCAGGTTAATAACCTTACGAATAAGGTTATTGCCTTCTTTATGACTTTTTGTACGATATGCCCGTGATACGTATGAATACGCCTTTACACGGTGAATTCTTTTCATCACTTCAATGGATCATCGCCATTGGACGATTCAATGTACAAACCGCTGTGATGACACTCTTAAGTTTTAGGGCACAACCCAGAGAAGGACATCTTGACCGTGCCAAATGTATCTATGGGTACATCTCCAAGTTCAGAAATTTCAAGATCAGGTTCAGAGTGGAACCTCCCGACTTCATATTGACTGAAGCGGACACCATCGATTGGTCCAACACCATCTATGAGGAGCAATCAAAAGAGCTACCTGACGACGCTCCTGCACCACTCGGGAAGACAGTAGTGTTGATGCACTTCTACTATGCAAACCTCATGCATGACATCCTCAGCGGAAAGGCTGTAACCGGCATCCTTCACTTTGCAAACAAGACTCCTATGATGTGGTTCTCGAAGAAACAAGTCACTATGGAAACTGGCCACGTTCAGAGCTGAATTTGTTGCAGGGCGAACTTGCATTGAGCAAATTGTTGACTTACGTCACTCATTCCAATATCTCGGAACACGAGCCCATGGCATCTCCTATTCGTGGGGAGATAACGAGAAGATGATTCAGACAGCAACCTTCCCTTATGCAAGGTTGCACAAGTACCATCATATCCTATCGTATCACTATGTGCAAAGCATGATAGCAAAAGGTTTCATCCGAATGCTGCACATCCCCGGTAAGGATAATTGTGCAGATATCCTCACTAAGCATTGGGGACACTCAGTTGTGTATCCACTGCTCAAGCCCATCTTCCACTTCTGTGGAAATACTGGCAATCTCCTACGGGATGATGGAAGCATCATTTAAACGTGATGGCCTTTCACAAGGAAACATGGAGTATATTAAATTCCTTTCGTGTCCAGCAGTACTACCAAAGCTACACGACAGCAGTTGTTCTATTTGTACGAATCAGTGAGTCCCATATAACTCAAGTAACCGATTCCCACGGCACATTGATTCCCACGGCGCATCGATTCCCATTGCGTATCGACGGTGAGCAATCCCTGATTTCTAGTATTAGCCCAGGTTCCTCGGTGAGCAATCTTTGGTTTAGAGAAATATCACACGACCTACGGTGAGCAATCCCTGATTCCATTGATAAGCGTATCATGGAATCTTCCTAGGATAACAGGAGAAGGAAACCGTTGTCAGAAGCTTCTCACACAATATATATATATATATATATATATATACGGTCAACGATCAATGCATGCATGGAATTAAGCAGCAAGTAATCTCATCACTACGCAACAGCAGTTGCAACGTATTTCACCTCAATAAAAGAGATATCTTGCGTTTAGGCAAGATTTCACTTTATCTCATACTTTTAACATTCAACTGATTATATCTCCAAAATTCACACTAGTTGCTACCAACTAATTGTAATGTACATTACTAAGGTCTATCTCGCTGTATCTGAACAAGTTGACAGTAAGAAGAGATCCGGCGTTTCCATAGTCTCACCTGTAGTAAGATTGCCTGTTGCCAAAAGTATCCAACCACAATTGTCACGCATAGAGTATAATGGTTTGTCTACTAACACACTAACGCAGCATTGCTGTTCTCCAGAAGCCTTTGAATCAGACTCCCAATGGACCGGATTCAGAAGGAAAATAATAGGGGTTGCCGACCCCGGATGATCTCCGACTGCACCTACTCTGATGTCAATAAAGACAACATCCCTCTAGCTCCAGAAGACTCCATGCAGTTTGGGCACACCCTCCAAAGGCTCATAACAAACGTTCACCGAGCTAATAGCCGCTTCAGTCTAGTCTACATGCCCAAAATTGACCTCTCTGATGGCTTCTATTGATTGCAAGTCAAACCTGAAGACACCATGAAGCTTGGAGTGCTATTCCCCTCTAGACAGGGCAAGCTTCCTCTCACTAGCATTCCCCTCACCAACCCGATGGGGTGGAAATCAAGCCCCCCAAATTTCTGTGCCTGCACCAAAACCACTGCAGATCTTCTTGCCAATGCTAGTAGTCTAGCCCCAGGGCTAGCACAGGCAAGGCAACAGACTCACCGGCTGGACCGGTTCTCCAAAGCGCCGGTCCCACTGGAGGAGCCTCTGGTAGAGCCACTACCTGTCCAAAGGCTCCTCACCGACAGCACCACACCCCATAAGCAGCCCATCGACTACTGGGATGTGCATGTACTAGATGACTTTTGGGGTCTTGCTCAAGGCAGCCAATGGACATGCCAAGCTATCAAGAGTGTGCTCTCCCAATCCCTTGACAAAGTCTTTTGGCCCCTTGATGCCCAAGATACCCCCTTCAGGCAGGTACCTGCCTCCCTCAAGAAGATGCTCAAAGGGGATGCTACCTGGACCACCGCAAAAGTAAGCATCCTTGGCTGGCTCATTGACTCCATCAACAAACCATTAGCCTTCCTCCCCACAGAGCAGTGGAGCGCCTACAAGAGATTCTTCATTTCATTGCGCCTACCCAGCAGCATGTCCCAATCCAACAATGGCATAAAGTCCTTGGCGAGCTCCAATCAATGGCCCTGGTCATCCCCAGCTCCATAGGCCTCTTCTCCATCCTCCAAGAAGCCTTCTGCCACACGGAGCCCGGCAGGCACAGAATCGACCCACTTTCGAAAACAACAATATTTTCGTTTTCGTGCCTTACCGGTATCACTACGGAAAATACATACACACCTGCTAAATTGCAATTGATGTAGCGAACCGAATGTAAGGAATGGTAGTGCCACGTGGAACGTACGACGTACGAACCAAAGAACCCCCTTGAGTATGCAAGATCTCACTGTATCACCAACATAGGTACAGCACTCTACGATACGATTCGATACTCAAAATTGCTCACTACAAACAGCAATCGAACTGTAAGCAGCAACATTACTGGCAAAGCACTTACAAGCCTGTAAAGGATTCCTCCAGCAAGAACCAAGCCTAGTACAGCTCACTCTTTTTGCTCCTAAAATGATTAGTAGTAGAATAAGTTGGCTTATACATCCAGGTCCAATAGTCTTGCCTATTGTACCCGTACAAGCCTCTCTCTCGGGTTCGATAGTCATCCTATCGTGCCACGAACCGATTCCTCCCAACGTGAGGATCACAGGGCACAACGCGCCCCCTACAAGACCGAGTCCGAGCTAGGCCCAACGTGCCTACATTGGCCGAACGTGAGGATCACAGGGCCCAACGCGCCCCCTACAAGTCCGAGCTAGGCCCCGACGTGCCTACAGCGGCCGGGTATCACACCGCGAACGCAACAACGACAGATGAACTATATGGAGTTCTTCCAAGGGAGGGGGCTCTTTGGGGATGCCCCTGCTAGGCATGACATCTACCAAGCCATCTACACTCTCTTCACTGAGTCGGAAGGGGCCCGGCTCCTCTCCCTCCTTCTAGATATCTTCAACGCGCAAGCCATTGGCGGCTTGGGTATCTTCCAAGAGGATGCCGCAGGGGTGAACCGGCTCCGGGTCATCCATGGCCTCCGACGATATCCAGGCACCACCACCCAGCCCTCAGCCAACCTAGGTGGACGCGGCCCTGCTGTCAAAGGCGGCAGCCAGCCGAATGTATCTACTGGCTCATCATGAGGCCACAATATCCCAGAACCCGGATCAAGAGTATATCCCGGCCATCCCTGATGGGACGGCCCACACTGAGATGCTCCAGGCTCACAAGGTGTTCTTTCTCCCCTTTGAATTCGTCCCGCTGGTGTTGTGTCAAGGCCTCACACTCAAACAGGCCTTCCAAGTCCTTCACCCTCATATCTTCCAGCAAGGGCTTGTCGATGTCTGCAAACCCCTGTTGGATACCCTACAAGCAGTGGGGACACAACCCACTACTCTCCTTGGTACCATACGGGTCCTAGAACCCGGCCCATCCTTCCAAGCAGATGCCAGTCTGCGCTCCTACATGAAGAAGGATGTCCTCATCCGAGACCTACCAAGCCTAGGCCTCCTCGTTCCAGCAGACCCAACACTCACTGCAGTCTTCACCGCACTCACAGACCATCAACTGAGACTGAGTGAGACCCTGGACCAAAGAAGACAAAAATCCTCCAAGCTGCACACAGTCAGGGAGGTTTGGGGGCCCCTGTATACGGAACGACTCCTCCTCCTCTGTGGCAAAACAAACGAAGCCGATCTGCCTCCCATCTACACAGCCTGGGCCAAGAAGAGCAAACACAAGAAGACCCACATGATCCTCCAAAGTCAAGTAGCCACAGATGCATACATCCTTGGCATCCAAGTGCCACTCGTCACCACAACTGTACTCAAGCGGTTCCAAGACTGCAACTTCTATGGAACCGACCCCTTTGATGTAGCCAATGGAATCCTCCCCCTAGCTTTCACACCACCAGGAGGATCAGCAGCTACCCTGAAGAGGGAACATGTGAAAGCTGCCAATGTGGCAGCCTATGATACCATGATCTCCACCCAAGGCAATTCCCTCTCTCTCAAGGATTCCCTTGAACTGCAAAAAACCAAGGCCTACATTCCCTTGGACTGGACCGAAGCCACCACCCAGCTGAAAAGCTACATGGCTGTCCTGGCCACCCTCTTAGGAGCCACACATGATGTGGTGAAGCGCTACCAACAAGGTCTCTCCAGACTAGAATGGCAGCAAATGCCCCTTCGTAGGGCCATTTCTGATGAAGTGGGGGAGCGCATCACTCCAGCAATTGTGGTGTACTACTTCCAAGTCCGAGTAAGGGGTTGGCTGGAAGAGCAATGGGAGTCCGACACTAGTACAGTCCCTTCCCCAGACTTTGGGGAAGACATCCATCGGTTCAGAATGACCCAAAACCTCAACTGGCTCCCAAATGTGTGTAATGTCGGCGCCTTACGAGCTCTCCAGCAGCCCACCCCCCTCATCAAGGGGCGCGCCTCTCCTGTCACCTCTCCAGCTCCCAATAAAGGGGGGGGGGGGGGGGGGTCAAGCGTCCACCAAACCCCGATGATCAGCTCCGCAATCCTAACAGAGATCCCAGATTCTACGACCTATCCAATCCCTTCAATCTCTAGAATCAAGAATAAAACAATGAGATCTGTCATTGCCTCCATGAAAGCCAAAGGCAAACCCCCTCTCAAGCGCCCAGACGGCAAAGAAAGGTGCCATTCCTGGCACATCAGAGGCAACTGCTTCACTGGCTGCCGGCACCTCTATGACCACTCAGACATCACATCTGAGGAGCAAGACCTGCTCTGGGAATGGTGCCAAGAAGCCTATGCTGCTGCCTGATGTCCCGGCAAGCGCCATCGACTTGGCCATCTACTTGGCCATCGACTTGGCGCCGAGCCCCCCCCCCCCCCCCCCCTATTCATACGACTCGCCAAGGGGGGCACCAGTATCCTCCAATCATCTCCCCACCTTCGATTCGCCCAAGGAGCCACAACTATCCCCCGAAAAATAAGCAAAAATGAAATCCATACGGAGGTTCAAAAAGGTATGTACAAGTATTGCATCCTGATACTGGCATCAAATCATGAATCAAGCCTCCTGGACTTATTTATGCAAGAGTTATCTAGATAGATGGTTTTGCATTGTTTGTGCAAGTGCAGTAGTCGCTTGTTTACTTTGCAGGGTCGCCCTGCTCTTTGTACCGGGTGGCAATCTTCTTCTTGAGTATCGACAAACATCGATCATTGCTACTCCTTTCTTTTCTATCAGTATTAATCCATCTACTCCATTGATAATGGCGATTTTGTGACACCAACGGGCGACGTCTTGTGTATCGGTCCACTTGTCAGACACGAGAGCAGCAACCACAACATCGATTGGCAACAGCAACAGCAACAGCAGCAATAGTGGTCGAGCGAGAGCAACATCTACAGCAATAATGGCCGAGTGAGAGCAACGTCGATTGGCAACATCGATTGGCAACAGCGAGTGCATTGTAGCAACAAGAGCAAGACCAACAGAGCGGCGACATCGATTTGCAACAAGAGTGGCATCGATTCGCATCAGTAAGAACAACATCGAGTACAACATCGAGTGCAACATCAAGCGTTGCAACACCGAGTGCAACACCAAGTGCAACACCAAGTGCAACACCAAGTGCAACATCGATTTGCAACAACGGCGACAGTAACAGCGAGAGCAACAACAGCAACAGCAGAGTGGCATCAAGTGCAACAGGAGAGCGTTATCGAGGGCAACAACAAGGGCAACACCGAATACAACACCAAGTGCAACACCAATTGGCAACAACTTTTAGAGCGAGAGCAACAGCAACAGCAGAGCCGCATTGAGTGCAGCAGGAGAGCGTTATCAAGGGCAACAGCGAGTGTAACAGCGAGTGCAACACCAATTGGCACCACCAGTTGGCAAGAGCAATTAGCGAAAGCAACAGCAAGTGCAAATCTATTTTTTCTCTTGTCACTAACGCGTTTACACGTGTAGTCCGCTAGATATTCTTACTAGCAGTATTCAGTGATTTCAAGTATTAGTATTTAGATTTGTGAGCAATTACGTGTAAGATGACCTCTGAGATCGAACCTCTATCGGTGCTCTATTACTGTTAGCGATTCAGCGAGTCGGCTCGCTTATTTTGCCTGTTAGTCATACGTGTGTGTTATCTCATTCGTGTGTATTCCCGAATGTTCAGTACGTCTGTACGTTTGCTACCGGCGCTTTTCTAGAGTCCCCGTGTCTTCGTACTCGTACTGTTAAGTACTTGTAGAAGATACCTTAAGGGCCGTTCTCTTATTTGCACCGCCACATACATCTCCTACATAAGGAGAATAGCTTTACCCCACCCATAAGTTTAGTGAGTAGATCTGCAATATTAGTTTCACCGGGTTCCTTTCCAATCCGGATAATCTTTCCTGCAATGCATTCGCGTGCCTTATGGTAAGCAATGCTGTTATGCTTCTTCTTACAAGGGCTTTCCGGGTGTGTTACATTCTTAACGACCGAGTCATTGTCACAATACATGTTGGTTGGTCCTTCTATAGGTATGCCCATCATTCTGAGCTTATACCGTAGGCCTTCTACCATTTCGATTGCGATCTTGAGTGCCACAATCTCTGAGCCAAACGTGGATGTTTCAACAGTTGTTTGTCTCTTAGAGAACCATAGGATTGGTGCCCTGTTAACAAAGATGATGATTCCCGTATGAGACCTCCTAGTAGCCTTGCAGCCAGCATGGTCGGCGTCCACGAAACATGTGGTAGTTACGGAGTTTCCTCGTGGCTCGGGCATATCCGGAGGAATTAGTTCCCCCGCTTCCGGATAGAATTTGGCCCAGTCACATTCATGGAAAACTGATTCATCAAGTTCTGGGATGGAACAGTCAAACACCAACTTTGATTTGCTGTAATTCTTTAAGTATGCAAACAAATGAAACAATTGGTTTAGATGTCCTTCTCAGGCCTGTGCAAGATACCGGGACATAAGTGAAACAGGCATTACAATATCTAGCCTTCCGAGTTCACATATCCAACGGAGTATACCTATTAAACCCTGGTAATAGTTTTGTTTCTCCGGACCAAGTTCTGGTGAGGCATCAATTTCGGGCCTATACCCAGTTGCCAATGGTGATTTTGCGGATTTTGGGAGTACCTTGAAGGCATATTGCCCCCTACTCAATTCCTCTTCAACAGACTTAACGGCTTTGGAGGTATACTTTGTTGAAGACATGGACCAGTACTCGGCCCCATCAACAGATGTGTTACCAATATCCGCCCCTAGATAGAAAGTGGGTGGTTCAACAGTCCCATCCTTCAGTTTGAACTGTCTTTCGATTGCATCCATTTGGAACTTTGGATCCATCCCACATACAAGGATGTCATCCACATATGCCACGCAATATTCGTAATATGCTGAGCCATCTTTCTTTACAGCCGGCCGCATATATACATCTGGATCCGCCTTGCAAGACTTATATCCAAGTCCCCTTAAGTGCTCAGACAGATGAGATCGAAATGATGCGCCCGCTACTGGTAATCCATACAGAGCTCTCACAATTTTGCAGGGCCTTCCACATAACTCCAGTGCAAATCCTTGTTCCAGTGTAGCCATTGTGTAGTATTTTTCCTTAATTGGTGCGGTTAAGTATGCATTTTGGATGTCAGCACTTAAGACCTCAAGGTCATTAAGTGCAGAGACTAGGAAGAACATCCGAACCGAATCCCTGCTGGGCACGCTTGAGTATGTATACTCCCGTGATATTTCGGGCACTTTATGCCCATCCCCAACGATCTGGGCCTTCCGAGTTAAGTCTATCTTCACGTCAAATACCATGTGCATAGTGATTTTTGTATGTGCCACCGGTACTTTGTCCTCATCATTGAACTCAAAAGCTATGAAATTGTTCTTCATTTCTTTTGCAATAGCCCGGGCCCAATAGTCACTGCCGGATTCCTCATCTATCCCTCTTGCTTCAGCAATTGTTTTCGGTAGTCTAACCCCATACTTATGGGATTTGGTCCAATATTTGGTCTTGGCGCTGGAGATAATCCGGTCTTTCTTCCGAATTACCCGATAGGCCCACCACTTGAAGGCTGGCTCATCTATTATGCCTTGATCCTTGGCAAACAGGGCCGTTTCGACGGGGAAACTTTCCTTCATGTCACTTAACTTTGCCCAAGAGGAAGTTCCATCTTTCCAACTGACCAGGATTCTCCACCCTTTGGTTGTCGGCTTAGTCCGAGTTTGTCCGGACTTAGTAGTGATAGTTGCCTGTTGTACTGTCAGAGCCTCTTTATCCTTTTCATAGTCAAGTAGCTCGTTCAGGAGACAATACATGCGCCCCTCATCGTCCACGGAGGAATAGAGATTCTCCGCTAGCACATTTGCTGTGTAGATCTCAATGGATCCGTCCGGCATAGAAACCTCGTAGGACCTTGTATCTAGGAGTGGATTGTTATTCTTTTCTCCGACTAGGATTCCGCTTGCGTCCCTGTGTCACGGTGTCGTTTGGTGATGCGAACAACAGGCGAATCGTAGGTCATAGAATATGCGCTATAAAGAGGCTTCCGGAATGGACAAGTAGGTGCCCCATGTGCTCCATAAATAGGCTTCCGAACTTGATAAGAAGATGCCCCATACTGGGAATAGGCATGAACTGAGCTTGGAACGACACTATCCTTAGAGAGTGCCCCAGATGGTGGAAGTGGCAAGGAGGAAATGCAAGAAGATTGGGGGAAAGTAACTGGCTGGTGTGGGCGATTGAATACCACGGTTTCAGATTGAGGATAAAATGTCCATCGAGAGTTGGCTGGAGGTGGATAGGAAGTTCCAGCTCGAGGGGAATGTGATTCACGATTGCGAGTGGAATGTGGCTCACGATGACGTTTAGAGGGAACATCTTCAGTAGAAATGTCTGCAGGAACATTACTAGGAGTGGAGGAATAGGCGATTCTTCTGAAGCGGACTGAATCAGTGCTGGGTGAATACTTCCAGGTGTAGGAAGAAGTCCCGGTGGAGGTGGAATCAGCAGTTGATCCGGGATGTGAACTACCAGGAAGTCCTGTAGGTGTCTCAGGATTGTCAACAGTAGGGTGGTTAGCCGTGTTGCAGGCAGTAGTAGGAGGGCTGTTATGAACAGCGAGAGTGCTACGGGTGGAATGAGCGGGTGTGTGAGTTGATTCTGGTGCTGCTGGAGACATTGGAGGTGTCGACCGCTCACCATCAGCAGTAGGGGCTCGTCTTGCTTTGACCATTCCGTGACAGTATTCCTTGAAAGCTTTCTTGGTGTAGTGCTCCCGTTCTTCCCAGTCTAGGCCTTGTTCTGTGAGGCGTCGACCAAAATCAACGAACCGCTGTAACTGTAGCTGTACATGCCGAGTGAGTGGTACTCTTGTACTCCCGTCGTGATATTCAAGATCATCGATGGCTTCTATGTATAGGAAATCTGACCATGTCCTATACTGGCTATTGATGAGCGCCTCACACAAAGTGCTGTGGGATTCTTGTGGGACATCGAAGGAGTCGTGTAGGAATGTGGCTAACGCTTGATCAAATGATGGGAATAGTGGTGCGAGATCTGAGGTACTCATGATGAATGAGGGGAGTGGTGCCATTCGCGCAACGAATATGGTTATCGTGTGTATGACTGGTGCCGTGGAATTTTCTATTGATCGTCGTCCTTAGTCGAGTCGATCGAGGATCTGCCGTCGGATTGCTTTGTCAATAGTGGAAGATAGAGGACCAGAATGGACGAGTCAGCGTGCCGTCGTTGATTGAGAGAAGAAAATTTCGCTTTCAAAAAAATGGTCGCGTGGGAGGCCCACTGATCTGGGAGAATAGAAGTAACGGATACAGGAACGCGTAGAGGCCTTCTATTCGTGAGGTTACTAAGCAGTGGGTATGGGGAAACTTTGGTCTTGCGGGGATTCTCGTGCGGGGATTTGACAGGCTGTTGGGATGTCGAAGCGCCGGAAAAGAATCGTTACAAACGCCGTAATTTTCTCGTATCAAGAAAGTTGGATGTCTCTATCAATATTGGGAGATGGAGGACAGGACTGGTATCAGCGTGCTCGCAATACTGTGGGGAAACCGTTTTCGATGAGGTATGACTTGCCGGTGACGCGGAGAGGCAACGAAAATCCGCTTCCTGCGTTTGTTGCTGTAGACCAAGAACGCCGTAGTCTTCTTCCGTTGAGAAAATTGGATCTCTCTGTCAGTATTGGGTGATAGATGACCAGAATGGTATCGGTGTGTCCGCAGTAACGAGGGGGAGCCGTTCGCGATGAGATACAACGTGCCGGTGACGTGGTGAAGCAACGAAAATTCGTTGACTTTGTGTCGTCGTTTTGTTTTCGTAACAAAAAATTCGATTGCGAATGATTGTTTAGTACGTAGTTGGCTTTTCCTTGTGCAATTGACGTATATCGCGTATGGGTTAAGGCAATTATCAATTGGTAATTGCAGTCGGTGGTTTATGGTGCTTAGCACAATCAAATGATGGGCGTCGATGTGTCCTTGACGAGATGGTGTCACAAGGAGTGTAGACGTGGAAAATGAGATCCGGAGAACTTGTAATGCGGTCCTTGGATGGTGAGATTGCTATTGGCGTGTCCAATGCAATGGGCTTCTATTAAAGACTTTGACTTGTTTGGTCTTTGTTATGCTGTAATCGGATCAGAGAACTATCAATCGTCGTCCGTAGTCGAGTCAATTGATGATCTGCTGTCGGATTGTCGTCGTCGTCGGGTGCTTCTACTGTCGTCTTCTTTTGCAAGCTTCAACAAGCTTGCGACTGTTAATCTGTTAATTTCCTTTTGAAACTGGCTGTTGAGCTGACTCAATCCAAAGGCAAAGAAGAGCAACAGGAGCTGTAGCTGCAGGCCGGTTGAGGTGCCGGTCTGTTTTGGTCTAATATTTCTCTGATATCCACTACGGTTGGATGCTAATCCAACCAGATCTATTCTGACTATCGGTACCGACGCAATCAGATAGATCTTAGGCTTGTAGTTCTACAGTAGGACGCAAGAACGTCCGATGCAAGGTTTAAGGTTGAATAATCAAATAATCTAAAAGTATGAGATGAAGAGATGTTTCTTGCTGGAGAGCAAGTATCTCTTCTAAAGATCGGTGCTGCCGCTAATACAGCACGCGAATTTACGTGTTGCCGCTAATACAGCACGTATTTTATACAGAAAACAAGTAACTAGTTCGTGAGCAGCGCTTTGAACCGCTGCTGTCTTCTCTTGAAAACGGCACACTTAACAAGAGATTGCATGTGTGAACCTCTAGTGTGTGTTCTTCTCCGATTACTAAGTATCGAACGTCGATCGTAAGAATGACTGTCGTTTGATCACTAAGTATCGAATTTGGGTGTCAGAATGACTGTTGTTCGATCACTAAGTATCGAATTTGGGTGTCAGAATGACGATTGCACCTCTGGTTCGGTCTTATTCCAATCTCACATAGAGAAAGAGGTAACCTTCGAGTCTCATTATTCCAACCACTGAAGGTGCACTTCGACTCGTAGTATCGTATCTTTCCAGCTGCAGTACTGTAAGTTACGTAGGAATGTACGTACGTAATTTAGAGGACTGTAGTATTCGTGTACGTGCAAAAGGAATTTAATACCCTGTACCGGTTATTAACCGTACCGCGAATCCGTTGGTCCCCTATCTGCAGTAGCACTTGGCTTCCGAGGTACTCATCAAGATTGTCGGTTAAGTCATCAATGTCCGGGGAAGACGCCTCTGGCTCAGCCATAAGTACCTCGTCCTCACCCTCATATATGCCATCAAATAGGCCCAAGGGTGGTTCCCCTAACTCGTTTTCCAGGTAAGTATCCGAGGGCTTTGCCTCATCGCCGATCTTTTCATTAAGTAGCTTGTTGTGTTCCTCTAACTGCAGGATAGTGTCTGGGTGTTTCCATTCCACTTCAGATATAGGCCGTGTGCCGTTTGTTATGTGTACCTTTCCGGTCTTATACAATACATAATGACAATTACCACCTCCATAAGTATCTCCGCATGGTCCCAGCCATCTTCCGTATTTCTCCGACTTATCCTGTAGGTCGTACCACCGGATGAAATCGTACCAATCGTGTATCATGTATGGGGTTATATCCGGAGTATATCCATGGACTAACTCAAACCCCGTTCTTCCCATCGCAGATGGGTCCCCAGATGCGGTGTTACTTAACCTTCCGGCCGCCAACATTCCACAAAAGGCCCAGCACCTCCTCGGGCTTCCTTTCTTAGAAGTCATTAATCAGATTGATCTCCTTAGGTCCCCTGCACTGTGTTCTGCCGTATTCTGCCACCAACAGTGGGGCTGTATGTAGGTTTGGCGTATGCGATACTCCGATCGAAGTTTAGTCCATCTGGTGCTGTGTGTCTCATGATTTCCTTGGGCCTTTGCCCCATCGGTGACAAGATGTTCCGGTATTCCTACCTCATTTATGAAGCAAGATAGTCCATCGTGGCATCGTTTCTCCCCTCTTACTGGATAGAATGCCACATATCCTTTCCCATTGGTAAAGATCTGTGCGTCAGTATCATTTCGAATGATACTCGGTACTTTGAACTTCATGGTATCAGCGAACCACCGACCCTTAAGTACTTTTCTGTTTCTCCACTTTTGGGTCTTTAGCCTTCGGGTGATTGGTTGTGTAAGGTTTCTTATGCCTTCCTGGGTAGTGACCTTAATCGTTTCTTCGGCCCTCTTAACACTGATGTTCCACATCTTTGCAATGGCCTCTGAATCATATCTGTCCACTTTCTCCGGAATCCTTATCGGAGGTCCCCATTGTCCGCGGCGGATAAATGATCTCTTCTCTAGGGAAGTTTCCTTATCTATCACATCCTGTTGGCGACGGAGTAGTTTCCTTTCTTTTGTCCGAGCTTTTGCTTCCTTTTGGATGGCAAGCTCTTCCTCTGTTAGGGAAATCGAAGTTTTGGTTGAAGTAGCTGAAATTCGGAGTATCTCCGAGCTTTCTCTGTCCCCGGTACTCTTAACAAAAGCTGAGTGTAACCGGTCGCCAATCTCTTGTTGAGTATACCCCGGCCGTTGAGTACGGGTTGTACAGATTTTCTGGAGGTATCTGAGGCGATAATCCTTGTGTTTTACATTGATGAGTATAGGGTTGTCTGTGGAGCGTATCCAAGATTCAGTTGTCCCAGTCGATCCTCCTCCAGAGAGGGCGGCCACTACTCGTGGGAACGACGCGGTTGCTGCTTCTTCATCTTCTCTGAAGTGGGGGGCGTATGGGTCCCAGGTATGAGTGTCGGTTGCAAGGACTTGGTCACATGTATCGAGTTCCCGGCGTGTCGGCTTCCGCGTGTCAAAGTATGACAGAACGCCATCAACTAACAATGGTATTGCCAATTCGAAACCGTCGGCCCGAAAGATAAGACTGTGACTGGAAGAACTGCAGTATCTTCGTGGTATGTCTTCAACCACATTCAAATTGCATTCTCTGATTTGGTTCGGGCATATCAGACTGTGCTGCAATGATTCTCCGAAATAGAGGGCCTGTCCGAATACCAATATGTATGTGATACCGTCCGTTGGGTCTGTCCAAGCAGTAGCACAACGGGCAATAGGAACATCTTTCATTGGTGAGTACACGTCTGAAAATGGAGCAACATCAGCAAATGTCATGATAGAATCCAGTGAATCGAGTAATACCATGTTAGATCCAGCTGCAGTCGTGTCTGCATGGCTGTCCAGCTCGCATCGTCCTGGCTTAACACTGGATGACTGGGTCATCTCTTTGAGATGGACTATCGGCCGGCCTACCCGAGGTTCTATCTTAAGGCCCCGGCCGGCGAATCAATTTCCATTCCCGTTTCCAATGTGGCTGTGACAGCCAAACTGGTTTCCAGCGGAACTGGGGTTATTGGGAGGGTTTGCAGCTGTGGCTGCTGCCACTTTTGATTGTTGGTTGCCCCCGCTATTGCTTGCATTCCTTGCTTGTTTTAGCGCTCGGACCCTTTGTTGCTGCTCTTGGGACATGCTTAACCAAACTTCTCGTGGGTAGAACTTGCATTCAACGGGCCCTTTATAGGTTCCTGGTTGTGCCTTTGAGCCACCACTATTGTTGTTGTTGTTGTTGCCTTGTGGCTTGTTGGAAGAGAAGTTGCCGCGTTTGTTGTCACCTTTCCTCTTTTTGTTGTTAGTGAAGGCTGACACGTTCCTACCCCTCTTTTGTGGTTGATTCTGGAGTTTCTTTACTCCGAGCATTCGAGTAAGATACGCCGAAGCCTTCTCAAAATTTGCGTAATAGTCCGACTCTTCTGTTATTACATTTGGGATGGATTGTTCGAGTCGTACATCCTGTAGGGATCGTACGAAGTCGTACACAAACTGGTCCTCAGGTGGGAATGCGCCGTATCTTATCAAGGTTTGCTTTGCATCATGCCATAGCCTTTTGTGCCTGTCAAAATTGTAGTGTTTGGAATCCCCTGTGTACACCGATTCCCGGATAAACTGCCTTTTTGCTTCGACAATTAGTTTTACGTTGGTTGCCTCATATGCTTGAGAGTAGAGGGCGAAGTATGCCTTTCGGCCGTCACCCCCTACCCCGTTTTTGGTCCCGAAGCTTTGTATATAGGACCAACCGGGTCCGGATCCCACCAGCTTAAACAATATCCCCCAGAGAGTATTGTTGTCTTTAGACCAATGAGAGTTGGCGTGAATCGTGCATCTTATTGCATACTCAGTCCAGTCAGGATACGCGTCGTCTGGGCCCGATCCGACCGTTCCACACCTGTCGGTTTCTCCGACTGCAGATTGTTGTCTTATCGTGTAAAGTAGGGATGTCTTGGTGACACCCCTCTTATGCCGTAGGTATTCACGTAGGTTCTCATCAAATTCCCTGAACTTTGACATCGTAGTCAATTTGTCGGGTAGTGTTAGATCCTTAACGGCCGTATTTTCATCGTCCTCCTTTGTAGATCTCAAACGTTCCCTTGTATCCATCTCGGCCGCTGGGTCCTTGATCCAGTCCACTTCGGTGGCCATTGCGCCTATTATAGGCTGGAATTTGATCCAAGCCACGAACAGCTTCAGTCGATCGCCAAATGCCCTTCCAATAAAGACTTCCTGTGGATCCGGGCATAGATGGTGTTTTGCCTTGGTTAGCGACCCTAGAGTGGACTTGATCCCTTCTGAATCGAGGTCTGCGATGGCCTTCATGTAAGAATATCCATGTCTGAATATTTCGTTTGCCGTGGGCCTGTTGACCCCAAAGGACTCGAGGATCTTCCTGAAACAAACCTCGGCTGAGGTCAGCGACCGTTCTCCTTTGTAGCCAGGGATGTCATGATTGGCCTCTGCCCTTTCTTTGGATTCTCTTGCTGTCGTTGATAGAGATATGTTCCTGCTTGATAGTCTTGCAACCAGAGTCACCGTGAGTTGCTCAAGCTGTTCTGGGTCCAACCTTGTTGTTACCGATGGAGGTAGTAAGCCCATCAGGTTGCCCGCCGCCTCTGTTGCCGCCGCGTCCGCTGCTTCTGCTTCTGCTACTGCTGCTGCCGCGGTTGCAGCTAATTGAGCTCTGGTTGGTGGCGCCATGGTGTGTTGTTTCGGAGTATGCTGTAGGAATTAGGCTTGTAATAAGGGGTTTGTTAGCTTTTGCTTTCATGAGGAAGCTGTGATTGTGATTTTCTGAGTTCTGAAGCAACTTGTGGAGTATTTTTCTTTCCACGTGCTTTTGCTAGTAAACAGGTTCATATCCACGGTATGAGGATTGATTCCTATCAAAACCCCAATTTTTTCAGTTCCTCTATACTTAAGCTCAACAGTTGTTTCCCTTTTTTCGAAACGGTATCGAATATTCGTTCGTCTCTTATTAAATATTTGGTTCAGCATTTTTCGTCATTTCTATTTTTTGTGTATGTGTTTATCCAATACTGGGTATGTATATTACCTCGGCTGGTTTTGTTATCATATCATTTGTATACGAGTGAGTATACTTGGGCTCTTTTCTGTAGGAATTGAATTTGATTCCCATTTGCTTTGCTTTCGAGGTCACGTTTTCGAGGTCGCGTGCCTCTCTTTATTAACGGTTCTTCTGTAGCCGTTATGCGATTCGTAGTACTGAACACACGTACATCGCTTTATTCCGGGCGTTATTTTGCCGTTGTATTTCCGACACATCTATTGCTGTTCCCATCGTTGGGGACCTCTTGCAAGTGTCTATTTTGGTGGATAACAAGCTTTTGGTGTTCATTTCTCTCCCCTACAAACCTCAGTAGAAGCCACGGGTATTAGCCTGGTGTGCTCTGCTGCGCTAGTGTTGTTAATCTTCTAAGCGCCTGAGTCTCTTCTGTTGGAGAGGGTCTTTAACGTCAAGCCTTTTTTTGGCTTCAGACGGCGATTAACCGGTGATCAGTCGGCAATCAGCTTTCATTTTGTTACCCAGACTCTATGAGTCCATTTGGGTCTGATAAACTCTATTTTTTCTCTTGTCACTAACGCGTTTACACGTGTAGTCCGCTAGATATTCTTACTAGCAGTATTCAGTGATTTCAAGTATTAGTATTTAGATTTGTGAGCAATTACGTGTAAGATGACCTCTGAGATCGAGCCTCTATCGGTGCTCTATTACTGTTAGCGATTCAGCAAGTCGGCTCGCTTATTTTGCCTGTTAGTCATACGTGTGTGTTATCTCATTCGTGTGTATTCCCGAATGTTCGTACGTCTGTACGTTTGCTACCGGCGCTTTTCTAGACAAAATCGATTGGCAATATTGAGAGCAGCATTGAGAGCAACATCGATTGGCAACATTGATCGGCAACATTGATTGGCAACATTGATTGGCAACAGCGACTAGCGAGAGCAACACCAAGTGTAACATCGATTGACAACATCGATCGGCAACATCGATTGGCAACATCAATCGGCATCAGCAACTAGCGAGAGCAGCAACCACAGCAGCAGTTACTAGCAACGATGAATCAACCAGGGGAGTATGGAGAGGATGAGTCAGTGGAGGAAACCCTGGAGTTCTTTTCTATGTTTGAAGATCAACCGTGGATGATGGATCTGGATGGCGCCGAGGAGGAAGATGATTATAAGGCCAAGAAGTGGAGGGATGTCAAGCCTACTAACAACTATGTATTAGTGACCATTGCAGAGGCACAAGAAGAGAGTTGGAAGCAAGCGGTGATGGAGATCAAGGAACGGGTTGCTATGATGAAGGATAGAGCGGGCACGGACCATCCTGCTCCTGAGGACTGTGTATCATTGATCTACAGCAAGGATGGAGCCATCTACTGGCTCTTCAAGCTGGAGCTGCATTGGGAGTATTCATTCTTTTGCAAATTCCTAGCCACCATTGCATTCCAGAACTCCATGAATTTATCATCAACTACTCCACATAGCAAACATGCTAGCAGGGTCTCCAAGTATTGCCTACTTTCCAAAGAAGAATTTAATGGTGCTTGGGATTCCATTGGGAAACTGGATCTGCCTAGGAAAGGGAAGCCTACCAATGTATTGGGTGTTGGCAAGAAGTACTTCTGGAAGAAACTACAGGATACTTTCAACGATTTGTATTGTGAGCTTTTTGTTCAGAAGACAGCAGGGATGGCATGGAAGATGGCTTCCATGCCTTGTGATGATGGTTCGGACGAGTCAACAGTTAGTAGCAAGTCTGCTGAGAATGATTACTTGCAAAAGTTTGTCATTGATGACTTCAAGGTCTGTTTTGTTTCACTTAACAAGGAGACAGCTGGTTTGAAGATCTTACAGCATACACGCGCTAATCAGAGAGGCCCGGTGATGCACCAAGTTGTGAAGACAGCTAGTAGTGGAGTCATTATTGGGTATTATTTTGAGATGGAAGGGAACAGTGAGGACCGCAACAACCAACCTGTTGAAGGGACAGCTTACAGCAATGGTAGGGGGTGACGGTAGTCACATGAGTGGATTAGAAGGTTTTGAGTGAGACGGTGATCGGGCATACAACAAGAAGGTTGTATGCCGCGGTCTAGTGTATCCGTGTGGACAGGACGGCAACGGAGTTAGAGAAGAAAAATAACCCCAATGATAACATTGGAAGTTACCGTGGGACATGTGCACTGTGTGGTGAACAGAATGCCCAGTATTATTGTTTTGGATGTCATTTGTACTTCCATAGACATAATTCCATTGACAAGGATGTACGGAAAATCATGCGGCTGAAGATTACTGGGGCCGGATCAAAAATTCTTCACCGAACTTGACTGCTATCTTTTCAGCTATCCAATACTTCTTGGGGGTGCTGAATCACTTGGTTCTTACCAGCCACTCGGTAGAGCAGCACAGAAGCAATCTGCATCCGCACCAGCGCCAGCTACAGGAAGATCCGTGCCTGTTGATACCGCAAGGAGATCCTGATCATCATCATCATCAACAACAGCAACAGCAACACCGGCGACTGGCGCTGCTGCTGCTGCTGCTGCTACAAGAAGATCCAGACCGGCGACCCGCGCTGCTGCTGCTATAAAACGATCCAGACCGGCAACCGGCACTGCTGCTACAAGAACACCCGGACCGGCGACGGGTGCTGCTGCTGCTGCTGCTGCTGCTACAATGAGAGCCGGAGCATCCAAGAAATGAAAGATGAAATAGAGTCAGCAAAACATTTGTTTGTAGAATTTTCAAGTGCCAGAGAACAAACTTACTCTCTTGTTGAAGATACAAATACGAACCCACCAAATCGAATCCCCCCACCGAATCCCCCCACCAAATCAATCGAATCGGATCCGGACCGGCTGCTGCTGCTGCTGCTGCTGCAAAAAGATCCAATTCATCCAAAAAGAGAAAGATGAAATAGTTAGCAAAGGAAGTGCCAGAGAACATACCCCCTCCCAACAAATCCACCATCGAATCCAACTTTGAATCAATCGAATCGAATCCCCCACCAAATCCACCATCAAAGCCACCAATACCACATATCGAACAATTCCACCGATGTGACCTGTGGCACCGCGCGCACATCCATTCTCACCATCAACGGGAACACCAAGAGCTCCACGCCCCGCTGTGACAGCAACGGTACCCTGCAGGCACAAACCAGCAAGGTCCGCACCCCCCTCCCGTCAAGTCCACTCCCCAACTTTGTCGTCACTGCCACCGGTGGAGACGCTACCACCGCAATCGCCACGTGCAACGGCTTCATCCGCGCCCTTGATCAGGTGCTCGGATTTGACCCCGCTGTCTACGGCTTTGGAACCAACGCCCCCTGCTCGTTTTACAGCAACGAATCCACCCACTCCGACATTGAATCCTGCATCAAATTATCTCTGATATCAAAGGTAGCAACAAGCAACGACTGTTAGAAGATTTCCGTAGAATGTTTCCTTACTTGGCACCAAATCTACCTTTTATTGAAGATGCCCTCTTCCTTCACCACTTCACGAATCCCCAAATCGTATCCAGTCTCTCTCTGTACAGTTTAGTGGCAACGCTATAGGTTTTTCCTACACGACTTGGAAATCGTTGTATGTGATTACTATCGTCATCACCATGTGAATTCACAAACCGAATCCGGCGGCCCTCATTGCACAGTTTAGTGGCAACGCTGTAGGTTCTTCCTACACCACTTGGGCTGTACTTGGAGAGCATTCAATCAATCCAGGGAATCCTATGATGATATCTCATTTGGGTTGTTACCTTTGCACCTTGGTCAAATCAAAGAATAATGAATAATTGATGCTCTAAAACAATGAATTACACCCCTACTGCCCTGTAGCTTTTGGTAGAGCCTGTACTCTCGCGTTTTTAATTGTATACCAATGGCGCTACAATCGTGTAATCGTAATTGTGTCCAACAGCTAAAGAATACTCCAACTGCGGGATGCCTCGAACCACGAAACAAAGAATCAACAAGCAATCAAGGCCACAGAGCTTCCCATAATTGCTCCAGCTGGCTAATCAGCTCACATCTTCAAGCCCCCCTCATTAAATCACAGTTGCTGCAATTACAGGGTTCATACAAATCCCCCCGCACCTCTCTTGCAAAAACTCCCCTGGCCTGTAGCTGTTTTAATCTTTGTCGTCCTTGTCAGCCCCCCGCCCTCCCCTTGACCTCCTCGTCTCCGCGCTTTGCACCACCATTCAAATACCAACAAGCCTTGCAAACAGCAGCTGAATCAGGCCCAATCATCTCTATTGATCTATTGAACAAGTTCGTGTAAAAAGAAGCAAAAGAAAAGACCTCCTACAAGCCAAGATTGACCATGGTGGAAGGGGCCGTTCACGGTGATGTGTATGGTTTTATGAAGAACCAAATTGAAAAATCAGGGTTTTTAACACGGGCTATCTGTTGAAATCAGCGTATGTTGAGCACGTGATGCTACAAGAATACGCAAACGCCTTAAAGAATAAAATAAAATCTAACGTGTAATTTGGTTATATCCTGTTAGTGAGATAAAATTAAAAGTACGAGAAAGGTATGTGGTGTGGGCTCGCATTTGTTCGCGTTCTACATCCATCTCATTTGTATCACAGCTCCAGTACATTTCTGTAGTGAGCAATACGGTCTTCATACTGTTTCTACAGCTGTTTTCATTTTTAGTAATTTGGTAAATGCCTGCGTCATCACCGTCTGTGCTGTGCTCAAACACACTCCTGCAGCGCTGTACCATAAATTGGTCTTTGGCGTAAATACGATTAGCTCAGCCCTTTGGTGGTAGGTGCTTGCATTTGTTTAACATTTTTAAATTCTGCTTTGTAGGCTATACACTCGGCTTCGGTAATTCTGAGGATTTTGTTGCGGAACTTCTTAAATAGGGACCATTGCAGCGGCTTGGTGAATATATCAGCTAGCATCTCCCCTGTCAGACAGTATTCTACTTGGATCTCCCCTTTCTTCACTCTGTCAGTCACCATGAAGTATCTGATGTTGATATGACACGCCCTTTTTGTGCTCAAGCTCTTGCCATTTGTTTCCAGCTTAATGGAACTTGTGTTATCCTGGTATATGATGTTCTCTTTACCCAGAAGGAACTTGGCCGGGATGTCGCTGTTGGTTGGCTTGCCCTCTTGGGCATGGTAACCTTGCCATTGTAGGTACTAGTAGCGACACCAGATATTGAATGGTAGGTGATCATCGGCACCCACTACCTCGGCCTTGGTTGAGCTTTTTGTGTTGAGCTTCTGGTTGGTGGACATGGATAGGACTGCGCCCTGTCCCATTGTGAGTACTCCACCGGTGTGACTTCTCATGTCGGAGTGTACGGCAAATGATGCGTCCACAAACCAGTATGAGTTCCCAGTGCTGTCCCATCCAAGGACAAGTGGCAATGCAATAGTTTCCCACAGGTATGCTAGCAGTCTCTTTAGCTTCTTGATATTGTGTATGTCTGGTTTCTGTACTCTGGTGCATAGGAATGCCTCTGGTGTTTATATGTCGGGCCGTGCCCATTTTGCAATGAATAGTAGCTTGGCCACACAAGGATGGAAATCCTCGCTGTCCTGATGGTTGAGCAGTTCCCCATCTGGCGCCACGTCAAACAGGTGTGCCGCTGCTGGTGTTGTAGCCATCTTATTGTCCTTCAGGCATTCAGGAAGGCTGTCTAGCACTTCTGCAATGTAGTCAAACATGCTGAACTTGACTTTTCCTTTTTCACTGTAGTCAATAGTCATGCATACATATTCATGTATCTTGCCTGATGTCACAGATAGTGGTTTGATTGTTCCAAACTCTTCATTGAGTTTATCTAGTATGTTGTTGACTGCTTCCTTGTCTTTGTGTGAGATTTTTAGATCATCAACGTGCCATACAATGGTCATCTGGTGCCCGTTTACCATTTTGTTCATGGTGCACATGCCGTACAGGTTGGCTTCAAAACCCTCTGCTTTCAAATAGGCCACCAGTTTCTCCCAGAATAGGATTGCTGCCCTGAGCGTCCTATAGATGGCCTTTTTGGCCTTCACAAACATCACTTTGCGACCTCCCCTGTTGACTAGGAATTTCTTATATAACTGTGGATCAATTCAGGCCAGCAGCTCGGCCATTGTTCCATCCAGTCGAATGAAAACATCCTCACCTTCTTGCATTGGTGTTTGGAGGAATGCCCCTCGTATATCCGCAGTGGCCACTTCTCTTCCCTCTATTGCATCAATCAAACATGATATCATAAGTGTGTATAATGAGACAGTGGGAGACGAGGCTTCTTCCTTAGAGATGAAAGCTCTTTGTGTCCTTCCATCAGTACATCCCCGCGCTTTGATTTTTCCACAGCGCTTTCTTTTTAGAAACATTAGATACTGCAGTGATCTCTTTACTTGTTCTCGTGTCATGTCTTTCAGATGGATGGGTGCAATCACCTCCATGTTGTGTATCTACTGTATTTCGCTGAGGATTGCTTTGACTCCAAGATCACCAAATACCTCCAAACCCTTCTTGATACCATACTGCTTGGGGACAAGGGATGCCTCCAGGTTGTTGTATTGTTCTAGTGCTGATGCAACCAGTACAATGGCGTGGTGGTCTTGTTCTAGGGCTTTGATGGCGGATCAATAACCTGCAGAGAAAAAGATTAGTGGTGGGTTACTCCCTTGTAGCCATCACTGGTCTGAACCTTGTTGTGAGTACAGCGAGTTGTGGGTCTTAAATTGTATCAGGGCTCAGGTTGTAGCGGCTTGTCCGGCGCGGGCTCATCTGGCGTGGAAGGCTTGGCATTGTTTTCGTCATTGATGAAATCCTGCGTACTATTCTCCGTAGGCAGGCTGCCATTGTGTGCATCCGGCGCGCCGGCCATGGTCATATCATTGCCAGCTGTGGCCGAGTGGGCCTTTGACGGCTTGGAGGGCGCTGAAGAAAGAGTGTCTGCATCTATTTTGTTGTCAGCTATTGCTTCAGCTGTGTTTATTGTGGCTGCTGTGGCTGCTGCAAAGATGCTACCGACTTCAAATTCGAGATCATGGTCAACCATCGAGGTCTGAGGTAATGGTGCCAGGGATGGAAGCATCCTCAATAACCCCATCAGAACGGCTTTCAAGGGACACTCCTGTGAGGATGGTGTCAGTCGTGGCATTGCCGGCGGGATCCGGGTGGTAGGAGCCATCGGTTGCGCCATCAGAACTGATGATAGAGCCAGTGTCGAGATCAAGGATGGTGGTTCAACCATGTCGGTCACCAAAGGTGAGGCCCAAGGGCGCGTTTTGTTTGTCGGCAATGTCATGCACGCGTTGGATAATGGTGTTGGTCATGCAAGCAAGGGTTACAGAACAGTGATGGACACGGCATCCGGTTTTGAGATCAAAGAGGAAGAATCCCCCTTGCTTGTTGTTGGATGGCTGGAGGTAAATGAGCATAGCATCAATGGCCCTAGGGTTCATGGAGTTGCCGTTGGCTTCCTTGTGCCCAAGAACATAGTCCCCAAATTGGAACTTACAGTGGCAATCAGCATGCAGCTTGTCCCTGGTGATGATTCCGCAAGCAGAGAGTGCCCCTGATGTTCCACTCGTCTCTGTCAAGTGATTGAGCCAAAAATCCACCCTGTTTACTAGCTCAATGATCATACAGGGGGCATGCGGGTGAATGGGATGGCTGCAAATGTGCATCTGCACCGTACCTTGCTGGTCTTGTTGTCCTGTTCGATAAAAGGCTCATGTTGGTTTTGGGCACTGTAGTTGATGGTTATTGGTGGCTGTAGCTGTAGCTGTAGCTGTAGCTGTAGTAGATCATCTTGTAGGCATGCGAATTCATTATCACCAACTAATTGAGTGACAATAAATCCCCGCTTGGCGTAGAGCCCAATGACAGCTTGGATGCACCCCATAAGGGTCCCTTTCTTAGCATCGTTGATAGCCCGGCTTGTCCTGAATTGGATGTGCCAAGAGATGGTCCGGAAGAACTTAATGCCATTCACTGTGTAAACATTGATGCCAAGGGTGATGTCCCGGTAATGGGTAAGGATATCGGGCGGGACTAGTGACAGGTCTTTTCGCACATGATGTGGTTGCCCTTGGACTGTCCTGCCTTTGACAATGTTGGTGTTCACACCATAAATATCTTCAGCAATCTGCACATTCCGATGAGTAACACTACAGTTCTGTATCCAGTTGTTGTCAATCATCCGCAAGAGCTCCTCGGTACTGGGGAATCCAATCGTTTCCTGTAATCGCCTAGCCTGGTCCGCGCGCTTGATGTCAAGGTTAGAGTAGAACTCCTTCTTTCCTTTGTCAGTAGTGATAGCAAAGAGCGATTCATGTTGCTCTTTCAAATTGCACACATATAGGTTGTTGGCAGCACGGGTAAATTGTCAGGTTGGTCCATCAGGTTTGTGCATGTAGAATGATTGTGAGATACTTGTGTCTAGTGTCACTCGGTATTGATCAGGCACTAGCCCAAGGGATAGGATATTTGCAATTCCTTTCTCCAGAAACCACACTGTCCCAAAACCAGGAAGTTCACCCACCATTGTGATTGCCTCGCTCCCGGCGTTGCAGTGTATCACTACTCGGTCCCCCTTGGGGTGTGGCCGGATGTGCTTGAGTAACTCAAGATTGCTAATAACATTGTAAGTGGCTTGGCTGTCGAGTAGGAGAAGGTGTGGATCCAGCCTTCCATTGTTTTGGGCCAGTAGAAACTGGGTCCCATGGCTGACTTGGTCTGTATGAGTGAGCACTCCACTCCTGGAGTTCTCTGGTCCTCCACTCCTGGAGTTTTGCAGATGTTCACTCCCGGGCACTACCCTATGCTCCTTGGTCTAGCCAATTTGCACGAATCATAACTCGTTCCCAAAGGTTTCTCCCTCAGCAGTCCCATTCATCAGTAGCTGATGGGCTTCTTGAACATTGTTTTGGGAGATCTCTCCATTGGTGACAAACGCGGTACTCTTGATTGTTTTCTCCACACTGTTTTTGTTGTTGCCGCCTCATGTTCGATTGGTGCTGTTGGCACCACTAGTAGTCTGGGCTGGTTTTGTGCTGCTCTTGTTGGTTTTGAACCCTACCAACAGCTTGAGCGCCTCAGATGGTGTTGTAGGGTATGCATCCTTCTTTAACGCATATTCATCTCTCAGCATTCCTGGTATGTTTCTATGGTTCTTTTTGTTCGAGCCCTTCACAATTTGTGTAGCCACAAGTAACTGTTTGGCTCCCTCCTGGACTGTTTGCCTTGCCTCTGCATTCATGGTTGCATAGGTTGAGTAGTCCTGTGAAGGGAACACCTGTTTCATTGTGTACCTTGTCAGCTTGTTGGATTTGATCTGCACCCTGGCTGCTTTCAACACATCGAACCGCATCTGCACAGCCTCAACATATTGTGTTGGGTCTTTGGATGTGTCCTGATAGGCATCGACAAACTTCTTTATCTTCATGATAACATTGACTGGAGGACTTACAGATGATTCGTTATCCTGATAGCAAACTTTCTTGAGATGTTTGATGAGCTTGAGAGCATCCACGTTGTCTACAATGGTTTTCCAGTCTGGTTTTATCTTCAATCTTTCCGTTATTCCTGTGCTGAGTTGTCCGACTCGTATTTCTTTTTGTCCTTAGCCCTTTCTTTCTTTTCTTCTAGCCACAGACGGATATACATTTCCTTCTTGTGGATGTCCTCGGCCCCTTCTTTAGTCCATAGGCTTGCTTCTGGAAAATCGACTGAGTAATTGGCGTTGGTCAGTCCGGTGAGTATTCAAATTGGTTTGGCAAGGTTGGGGTTCAGTTTTCTGGCTGCAACTTTCACAGCCTTGTAGAACATGTCAAACTGTTGTGACACAGGGGTTCTGTGGTCAATGCTGTGATCAATCACAACTCCTTTCATGTCTGTTTGATCCTGTCCTTGGAATCGGTGATTGGAGCCTCCCCTGCCAGAGGTAGATGCGCTGTTGTTGGCTCCCTTCCTTCCTCAGTTACGGTGGCATGACTGTCTGTCGCCCCCCCCATCGTTGGAGTTGCTGCTACCTTGCCCACCCTTGTAATTGTTGTTGTTACTGTTCTTGGTGTCCATTCTTCCACTATTTGGTCACTTTGTGAGAGGAAAATGGTGTTAGTCGCAGTTGTTGGGGGTGCACCACTGTGGAAAATTTATTGGGCACTATCCCGCAAGATGGCCACCTCGGAGATGCTCGGCGAGGCAGTTCAAAAATGACAAACGGCCTTGCCGATCCTCAACAGGGCACTTGTTGTTGGCTAGCAATATCTGAGGTGATTTCTGCTTACCTTACTTTTAATTTTATGTTGAAATCAGCGTATGTTGAGCACGTGATGCTACAAGAATACGCAAACGCCTTAAAGAATAAAATAAAATCTAATGTGTAATTTGGTTATATCCTGTTAGTGAGATAAAATTAAAAGTATGAGAAAGGTATGTGGTGTGGGCTCACATTCGTTTGCGTTTCACATCCATCTCATTTGTATCACAACTCCAGTACATTTCTGTAGCAAGCAATATGGTCTTCATACTGTTTCTACAGCCATTTTCATTTTTAGTAATTTAGTAAAAGCCTGCGTCATCACCGTCTGTGCTGTGCTCCAACACTATCACTTACCGGTAATGCACATTTGGGAGCGCCAGCTACCAATTTGCGATGCGCATTTTATGTGGTAGAGGCTCATCATGGATACAGTACCGTTGGAAAGCTTATTTAAAGAGGAATACAAACTTGTTGTTTGTTTCTGTTTATTTCAAAGTCGAAGGGACATGATATGTAGAAAATTTTATCTTCATTACTGAATATGAATAGAAAGAAATAATGAGAGTTTTGATGTTCTGTATGTTCTACTATTTTCAACAATTTTGAGACTCCGCACAGTGATAGCGCGCATGCCCAGTCACTCAACAACCGTTAAACTGTTAGAAAAGATACTCCACGTGTACTAATCAATATAAATTCAAATCATGTATCCATATTGATGTATCTATGAATGCTATGTCACCACTTAGGAGCAAATCAATCCATCGTCTGAACCCAATGATGCAGATCCATCATCCAGAGTAAGTCTGTTCTGGTTGTCTCTTGTGTAATCCCTATTAATCACCGCAAGTTGGATCTGAAATACGCCTGAGCCCATCAGGTCGGCAAACGGAAACCTAGACTCAAGCAGGAGATGAGCGTCACAAGTATTTCTTTTTGGACTGGGTTATGTGGATTTCCTACTAATCCGCGCCAAGTCCGGTGATTCGAAATACTACTGAACTTCGGGTCAAGCTGTTTCTGGAGGCAAGAACAAGCAAGTGCAAGCAATAAAAAAAGGATTGGCGAGCCAAACCTACTAGACTCAAGCAGGATCTGAGCGTCACAAGTATTTCTTTTCAAACCGGGTTGTGTTTAATTCCTACTAATCAGCACAAGTCCAATTGGAAATACTACTGAACTTACAGCTGAGCTATTTTCAAAGGTAAAAACAAGCGAGTGCGAGCGAAACCTAGACTCAGGCAGGAGCTGAGTGTCAGGAGTATTTCTTTCCCAACGGATGTTTGTAGATTTCCTACTAATCAGCACAAGTTGGATTCAAAATACTATTGAACTTCCATTTGAGCTATTTTCAAAGGCAAAAACAAGCAAGTGCAGCAAAACCTAGACTCGAGCAGGATCTGAGCGCCACGAGTATTTCTATTCCAACTAATTCGTGTAGATTTCCCACTAATCTGAACAAGTCCAATTCAAAATACTGTTGAACTTCCAGTCGCGCTATTTTCCACCAGCAATCAGAACGAGCAAAACCTTGACTCAAGCAGGATCTGAGCGTCACGAGTATTTCTATTCCAACTAGGTTGTATACATTCATTACTAATCCAAAAAAGTCCAATTCAAAATACTATTGAACTTCTGGTTGAGCTACCAAACACAAGCCGGCAATTGAAATGAACGAAACCTAGACTGAAGCAGGATCTGAGCGTCACCAGTATCTCTATTCCAACTAGGTTGTGTGCATTCACTACTAATCTGAACAAGTCTGATTTAAGCATGGTAACGCAGAAACGTTCAACACCTTTTTTGCGCGCACCAAAAAATCCATTTTTTTCTTTCTGAGTAAATCGCAAAACAAAGTCGGGAGGCAAAAATCCAAAAAACACCACACAAATAACACGGTGTTGGAAAATTGTTTCCGAACTACGATTTACAAAATCGTCGTCCGACGCCACCAATACTAGAGGACGACGCCAATACTACAATAGCTACAAACGAATCGTTTAATGATGGTGTACTAGGCTACTACTGTGTACTACTAGTAGGTTATTGTGTCTTCTGCTTTGTTGTTGGATGGCTACTAGTACTAGTAGTAGTATCTCGCTTCCGCTGAGTCCGTTCGCGTGCTTTGCGGTTTCTCTCTTCTTTGAACTTCCGCATTACTTCATCCCCTGGGTAGGGGGAAATGATGTCGGCGAATTCTGCAGGAACAAGCTTTCGCCACTTAGTGAACAGCTCTATCTGTTTGATCTCTTTGATTCCTGTTGGTGCAACTGGATCTAGCAACACAAAGTCCCGTACCGCGTCCCGAAGTCCAAGATTGCGATCCAGCACCACGGTAACCTGTTTTTTGAGATCTTGTGCACTAACAGCTGCCGTTCCAAGTTGGTCTTGCCATATCTTCATTGTAGTTGGTGCATCTGACTCAACTGTAAAAATGTGACCGGGTTGAATCGTACCTGTCTTCAGTTCCTTATAGAATAAATTTTCCAACCGTTTGTAGTGTTTGAAATCGCCGTCCTTTACAGAATGTATTGTGATTCGTTCATTCGTACCCAGCGCTTTACATAGTTGTTCAAATGTGTAGAGGTTCTGGTTTTGGAAATCTCTTTTCATTGTATTAAACCATCGATCAGCACAGAGTCAGCAAGGTCTTTAACAATATCAGAGTCGTCAAATTGCTGGGTATTGTTGGGTCTCTTGCCTTTAAGTCCGTGTGTAGGGGTTGTGTTGTCTTCAAGGTTCTTTAGGCATGTTTCCCATTTTCGACAGCCCCAATCAAGGATCACAGTCACTGCATACTTGCAAACACGCGTTCCTGCCAACGCTGCAAGTACAGCATGTTTGTGTGGTGTGTCCTCATCAACCAAATCTAATTCTTCTTCATCATACGGATTAAGAAAAGGGACAAAGAACATTCTTTTTGTATCTGCAGAGGTGTATCTTAGCCAGTCCATGATTGTAAGCTGTTGGTCAACCTTCGACTTGTTGAAGAACGCCACCATGTAGAGTGCAATGGCGTCCCTTGCTACCGAATCCTCAAGAATCTTCAGGCAGTTGCATTTTAGTGTTCGGCGGATGATCAAACACTTCCAGTTTCCAGCATGCAATGATGTATCCTCCAGGAAATCCCTACATTTGCAAACCATTTCCCATTCATTGTGTTTGTGCTGGGTAAAGTCGGTGAATGGATGCCATGGACGTAATCCTTGAGGCATGTTGGCGTTTTGATTCAATTCAACGATTGGACGATTGGACGATTCAATGTGTTGTTGTTGTTGTTGTTGTTGCGGTCGTCGTCGTCCTTGTTGTCTTATTCTTCTTCCCTGCTTTCGCTGCTTTATTTTGTGAGCAATCGCTTCAGTGGGCCGTAACACTGGGGCGACAGGCTCACTTTTGTGGTATAGTAGAGGTGCTGAGGTGCTGTGTAGCTCACAAGGTTGATGAGTAATTGTAATGGATCAGAATCGTCTCTTTGCCAAAAAAGATGTGTTTCTTTTTAACAGAAAGAAAAGATGGATCGATAAGATAGGACAGCAAGAGTATGAATAAACGCATCAAGCGCGCATGCTTGCACGGTTGACAGAGTGAAAAAAAATTCCATTACGACTACTACCAACTCCTACATGGGCCGCGTGTAAGGGGGGGGGGGGGGGGGGGGGTTGCACCTACAGTCCGGTGTGAAAGTGTAACACGCTGTAACTTGAAAAGTATCTGGAGTTACAAGACACTGAACACATCAACGGAAAGCTTAAGTATTGATCTATCCAACTGTCGACGAAGCTGAAAATCGACTTTTTCGTTTTTAGGGGGGTCAGGAACCCGGATGTTGAACGTTTCTGCGTTACCATGCTTATTTGAAATACTATTGAAGAACTTCAGGTTGAGCTATTTTCAACGGCACCAAACACACGCCATCAATCGAAACGCTGAGCAAAACCTAGTAGACTCGAGCAGGATCTGAGCGTCAAGAGTATTTCTATTCCAACTAGGTTGTGTACATTTACTACTTATCTGAACAAGTCTGATTCGAAATACTAGTGAACTTTCAGACGAGCTATTTTCAACGGCACCAAAGCACAAGCCAGCAATCAACTCAAGCAGGATCTGAGCGTCACGAGTATTTCTATTCCGACTGGGTTGTGTGTATTCCCTACTAATCTGAACAATTCCGATTGGAAATACTATTGAACTTCCAGTCGATCTATTTTCAACAATCCCCCGGTGGTACGCGGAAGCTCCAGACCAATGAAAAAGGAAGAAAACCTTCCTTGTACAGCAACAGAGAGAGGTCACTAGGATTTAACAGGAAGATGATGAATCAAGACCTTCAGCAAGAGCTGTGCCCCAAGTCAACTATGAAGAAATACCAACTGACGATGAAAAAGAGTATGCCTATGCCGATCCAGAAGCATTCACTGAGTCACCACTAGCTTGAGTAGCTACCTTCTACAAGTGCATTCTTAGACAAGGAATTGCTTTGATATTTCAGCATGCACTTCACACTCTACCAGCAGCAGAGGATTGGAAAGAGCTGAAAACAATTTCATTCCTTTGTGATTGTTACAAGGACCATAGAAGGGCATTTCGAGATGATACAATCATTCAAGTTTGTACTGATGTTTTGTATTGCCAGGGCAATGATATCTTCAATAGTGGTAAAGGAAACTACAGTACGGTTGGAAGGCCCTCCTATCATTGCTTTGAATATCATTGAGGCAGAAGTTGCTCCTGACTCGAATGTCAACCGTCATTGCTAAAAAGTAAAGGAAGAAACTGGAACTCCCTTCATTCACATATTCAGCAGTGAGAGGCTGTCTGTTGAGCCTCAACCCACTGATGAAGACTGTCAAGAGGGGGAAACAAGGTTCGAAAACCAAGAACGATGCCTGGTGCCGAGCTTCATTCTGATGGTTTGCACAGTTACTTCTTCAATTTGGAAAGATCAGTTTCAGTCAATGCAATGTTTCCAAAGCTTCTTGGTGAAGCGTACGTTGGAAACAAGCCTCCTCCATGCTATGACGTTGCTCTTCTCACTCTGTTAAAGCTTTCAAGAATTGTTTGGCTTGACAGAATGCATAAACAATGTTACATATGCGAGCTCAGTTCTAGAATTGGACCTAGATGCCGGAATGCAACAATCTCTTTTGAGAGAGATGCATCTGGTAAGCTAGATCTGAATGGTGAATATGCTGTAGTGCCAAGAGTGTCCTCCAAGTTACAGCAGTGGTTCCTGGGGATTAGTGGTAGCTGTTTGTGTTAGTTGTTGCCATTGGCGTTAGGAAATTTTTTGGGTGGGTTGTGTTGGCAAGTGTTGATTCAATTGGATTGCATTTGGCAAGTGTTGATTCAATTGGTTGCATTTGGTGCGTGGCGGTTTGATTAGGTTGTTTGGTTGGCAATTTGATTGGTTGCATTTGGCGAGTGGCGATTTGATTAGGTTGTTCAGTTGGCGATTCGATTGGGTTGCATTTGGTGAGTGGTGATTCAATTGGTTGCATTTGGAAAGTGACAATTTGATTAGGTTGTTTGGTTGGCAATTCAATTGGGTTGCATTTGGCGAGTGGCGATTTGATCAGGTTGTTTGGTTGGGTTGTTGGCGAGTGGAAATTCAAATGGGTTGCATTTGGCAAGTGGCAATTCGATTATGTTGCAGTGAGCGGCAATTCATTTGGGTTGCAGTGAGTGGCGATTTGATTGGTGAATGAATGGCTTTTGCAGTCCTCAGTTGCCCGAGTGGAAATTCCTTTGCATTGTATTTATTTGTTTGCAACTTTGGTTCAATTGCAGAGCATCTGGGGATTTGGCAAGATCCTGTTGCTGGGTTCTGTTGGGTTGCAGTCGTCATCACTATTTTGAAATTTGGTGAGTCTACGTTGGGTTGTCACCATCATTTGGCGAGTCTACGTTGGGTTCAAGTCACCATCCTCAATTCCGTGTTTGGGGAGTCTATGTTGGGTTGCAGATCCACATTGGGTTGCAGTGTCTACGCTGGGCTGTGACAAGTAGGGCAAGTTGGGGATTGGGTGAGTTGATTTGGCTTTTACATTGGCTTCTATGTTGGTTTGGTACTTGTCACAGAAAAACTTTGCTTGCTACCAGAGATGGTTCAGGATGGACCAAACACTGTTTTCTATACAGGCACTAGGTAATCCCATCACAAGGACAGGCTGGCCTACAGACTTCTGTCAGGGCTTGTTGGCTTCTTAACAACTGGGTGGTGTCCCTTTTGCATACTCCAATTTGTTTCTTGGATGAACAATAAATAACTAGGTGTGGTTTGTATCTGCATTTGCTTGAGAACCTGGTGTCATTGGTGTCCTTGACTACTGTACTTGTACGGTAAGATCATGAAGCTATTTTTGTTGGGTGCCTCCTTGGGACTCAACAATCAGCTATTAGCGGATATTTTTGGTGAATATGATTAGTGAATATCGTTTTTTGTCTGACATCTTCTATTTGCTACTATGCCAAATGAGAATTTTCACATGTTGGGTAACAATTGCCCAACTTTTTATTATTATTATGAAGTATTCAGTACCTCAATCCAGACTAACCTTCATGACCCGATGAACAGAAGAAGAAGCACAACTCAATGTAAAATTTGTTCCAGTAAGCGGGTTAGATTAGTTGCTTCACTAGTACAAAGTACAAAGTACAAAATAATTTACAGTTACCAGTTCATAGTCTGTGTTTCAATTGTGTAAAAATTAAGGGACAGCGTGCGTGCACAAATTTGAACAACAGCAAAGATGAGATTACAAAGTTAAATTTTGCTATCCTCTCTGATACTGATATGAATACCTGGTACATTATCTGGTATTGGTACAAAAAAAAGAGTGTGCACAATTATTCACCATGGCAAACTGTCGGCAACTTTTATTACGGCAGTAATATGTTGATTTAATTCACTGGTCTGTAAAATCATCTGTAGCAATTGCTGTGATCACAGCAATCTGTAGTGATCGGCGCTGATTGCTTGATTGACTTTCGGTGCCATAATTCAACAGAATGTAAGTGCTCAAAAACAAATCACCATCATGCCCCAGTGGGGAAACAAACAAAAAGAAGAGTTAGCCAGACTCTTTGAAAAGGGTTTGGCCAATCCAGGCCATACAAAAGCAAGCAAAATCAATTCCTACTACACACTCTCTCCTGAGATTGCAAAAGCATAATCAGTGGAAGGTTTCTGCAGCAACTACCAGAACTTTGCCAATCGTTTAATTGAAATCATCACCAAGGTGATAAAGCTTTCCAAATCCAAGCTCCATTGAGATTTGCTTAATAATGGCACATGCAAAAATAACATCTTTTGTTGCTTTTCAAGCTTCTCCTCTGGTGTTCCTTTACCAACAAATTTGGACCCAATGCACTTCCAATTTTCGATGATGTGCCTATTATAAACCTCAATTTGCCCCTGCACTCTCTTTCAAAACTTCACTTGCTCCTCATCTCCAATAAGTTCTGCAGAGCTAAGGCATACAGTATGGTCACTCTCAGAACGGTAGATGTCATCCGCCTCCATGCATTCACCCTCTTCTAGCTCGTGCATGAGCCCTTGTTGGAAGATGCTTAGATCATTCCAATCATCTGGGAGCCATGGTCCAGATATCCAAACAACATCAGACGACAACAAACTTATTGCAACCTTGTAGCGCAATGCAGGGCCGTAAAGCTTCTTAGAATAGAGCGCCTTCTTTCTTGTCAATTTGCCTGGTTTGGTTCTGTGTGGAACAAGAATTTGATGAAACAGGCAGTCCATTGTATCCACACCAGCCAGTACATTGTTGCCACAATCATTCGCAAAGTGATTACTCCATTTGATAACATGTGGATGCAAAGCATCAAGGGTGGAAAGCACAATGTTTATCCACTTCCGCAAAGTCTTGCTGTCTGTTGCTTTCATCTGTTTCGAGGGCTTCACTGCTGATGCCATGGCTGTTATATTGGGATATTGCTTGAGGAAATGCAGAGCCTACAGCAAATGTTTTTCTTCAAATCCTTTTGGAGCCACTCCGTGGTGCACAATCAGCTCTCAAACCTTTGCCTGTATAATGGCTGGTATTGCAAAGAAGGATATTGTCTTCCATTCTCTGCTGTTGTAGCTGATTATACAATTGTGTTGAAGACTCGTCATCCTCATCCTCGTAGTATCAAATTGGTGGGCAAAGTCTTGCGAAGTCATTTGGAGCCTCTTTGACAATCTCATATCATCCTTCACTGATATCCCATCATCTGCTTCACAAAAGCAGACACTGTCTTGACTTCTTTGGAAGGTTTGTTGGGCGGCATTTTTTGCTGACTTTGTTGTTGTGATGTTTTTTAATTTTTTGTGATTGTTGCGATTGTTGCGATTGTTTCTTTCACTGCTGCTGCTTCTAGTAGCCTGGGTCAAGCCCTGCCGCCAACAATTTCAGTAACAATTGTATTATTTTCCTTCTGAATCCGGTCCGTTCTGACTTTTGGATCAAAGGCTTTGGAAGAACAGCAAAGCTGCATTAGTAATCATATGGTTGTGCTCGATGCGTATTCAATGTGTTTCGATACTTTGTCCAATGGACGATCTTACTACAAGGCAGGACTATGGAAATGCCGGATCTCTTCTCACTACCAATTCAATGGCACAGTCAGATAGATCTTATGTGGTTGTAGATTTACAAGTAGTTGGTAGCAACTAGTAGTGTAGAATTTTGGAGATATAATCAGTTGAATGTTAAAAGTATGAGATAAAGGGAAATCTTGCCATGATGCAAGATATCTCTTTTATTGTGGTGAAAGACAGTACGTCCGCTACAGTGCTTGCTGATTTATTTTGTATAGGTATTGATCATGTATATATATATGTATGTCGTGAGAAGCTTCTGTCAATGGTTTTCTTTGATCGTGAGTATAGGAAGATTCTCATGCAATATTTATCAACATGGCATCATTGGAAACCAAAGATTGCTCACCGTCAAATCGGGGGTAATATTAGAAACCAGGCATTGCTCACTGCCGATACGCAATGGGGTCAATACGCAATGGGGATCAAGCTCGAAACACGGTGGGTATGTTTGCGCTTGGAACATAAGTCATAATCAATCTCTTGAGTTAATTGAACTCATTGACTCCTTTGAATAGAACAAAGTGTTGCCATACGAACATTGGCATTACTGGACATGAAAGGAATTTAATACTCCCCATGTTTCCTTGTGAAAGATCATCGTGTCTAAGAGATGTTGCCACCATCTTGTAGGAGATCTCCAGTATTTTCACAGAAGTGGAAGATGGGCTTGAGCAGTGGATACACAACGGAGTGTCCCCAATGTTTGGTTAGACTATCGGCGCAATTATCCTTTCCAGGGATGTGTTGCATCTGGATGAATCCTCTTGCAATCATACTACATACATAGTGATATGACAGTATGTGGTGTCTCTTATGCAGTCTTGCATATGGGAACGTTGCTGTTTGGATCATCTTCTCGTTATCTCCCCATGAATAGGAGATGTCATGTACGCAAGTTCCGAGGTATCAGAATGATTGTTGTAGGTCAATGATTTGTTCAATGCTTGTTCTACCTGAGACATATTCAGCTCAAAATGTAGCTGTTTCTGTAGTTGCTTGTTTCTTCGAAAACTACATCATCAGAGTCTTGTTTGCGAAGTGTAGAATACCAGTTACAGCTTTCCCACTCAGGATGTTGTGCATTAGGTTAGCATCAGTAGAAATGAGTCAGCACAACTGTCTTTTCTAAAGGTGGTGGTGCATCGTTGGGTTATTCTTCTGAATGCTCCCCATAAACAGTATTTGACGAATTGGTGGTGTCTTTTTCAGTCATTATAAAATCTGGAGGCTCCACTCTGAACCTGATTTTGAAATACCTGAACTTGGAGATATATCCATAGATATGCTTAGCTCGATCAAGGTGACCTTGCCTTGGTTGGGCCCTGAAGCTCAAAAGCGTCATGACGGCGGTTTGCACATTGAACTGTCCAATAGCAATGATCCATTGGAGAGAACGGATCATGCTTTGGTATTGCTGGATGTCATTGTCTTCCAGAAATGCCGTTGAGTCGAGTTCTGGGTGATTGTTCTCGACGATGGGTGATTGGAACCTGGTGTTTGGCTTGCAGCCAAATATTTGTTCATATGATGCCTCCATCTTCTCAATGAATTTGATGGGATTCATGCAGAGGACACCTGTGTTTGTCTCATTCAAAACCGCACCCCAGGTGGAAGTTCATAGGTCCGGAGCCTTTCAATTTGAAGTTATATGGCTTGGATTGTAGAGTCTTCAAGAACGAGTTGGGGTCAGTCATACACAGACATAGGTTGTCAACATATGTGCATATGAGTTCATATACGTGCTCCTCATGTTTGTTTACCCCAGGCTTGAGGAAGATCTCTCATTCAGCACGAGACTTTTCAAAGTCTAGCTTGATGAGACATGCTGCAAGTAGATCGCCAAAGCACTTGCCGGATGACCTGAATCTGTAGAGAGCCATGTATATGACCAAAAGATGACCTTCTAGTGATCCAAATTCTGGTCCGGATTTGATGCATACTTTCTTGCACGTGACTGCTTTGAGGTATGTATTTCCAATATTGGTTCCCCATACTTCTAGGCTGTTTAGTTCAGCTAGGAACAAGCACATACGTAGGCTGCAAAGTGAGATGACACCGGCATACACACTGTGGACAGGGGCCTCAGTGAGATTGCCATTTGAAACTAGTCGAGCCTTGTGTCTACCATTATGTTTGACAGCATAGATCATGTGCACTTATCTGTTGGAATCCGTTGGGTACGGAGCCGATCTTGTACTTTCCTTTGTTGATGAAAGTATCATATTCCTTGAGCTGTTCCATTTCAAGAACAATGGTCTTCTCCCATTTGTTGTTTCCATTGGCCAGGTCGAATTGAATTGCCTCTTCATGATTGCGTGGCACCTTGAAACCGTACTGGTATTGGGGTGTGGTGTGGAAGGATCAGAGTTTCGCTTGGTGCACTAACCTGTTTGATTTCTACTTCGTGTCGTTAGATTGCAGTAGGAAGATTGCAGTAACATTGATTAGATTCTAAAATTGTGAGCATTAGGATTAAGTTATATCCGGACCGCACTGCACCTCTGTCGGTCCCTCTTTACGGGTCGTATATGCGTTGAGATGAATTGTATAAACAGTTATTTGCTTTGGCGGCTATCACGAGTAACTGGTTTAGTCTGTCTGTATGTCCTTAACCGCGTGATTTCTAGAGTCCCCGTGTCTTCGTGGTAGTACGCTACTAGTAGAAGATACTTATCCCGCGGACCTCATTTTTTCTTTTTCATCAACGCCATCTCTCCACATGCACCTCATGGCTAGCTCAATTAGCCTCGTCTCACTCATTAGTTTAGTGAGTAAGTCAGCAATATTTGACTCGCCTGGCTCCTTTGCAATCCAGATGGTCCCTGCTGCTATACATTCTCTGGCCTTATGATAGGCTACGCTATTGTGCTTCTTCTTACAAGGACTTTCCGGTCGTGTAGTATTCTTCACAACTGACTCATTATCGCAATAGATATTGGTGGGTCCTTCTATAGGTATGCCCATCATCTGTAGCTTGTATCTTAGCCCTTCTACCATCTCGATTGCTATCCTGAGTGCAACTATCTCTGAGCCAAATGTAGATGTCTCAACGGTCGTTTGCCTCTTAGAGAACCACAAAATAGGCGCTCTGTTAACAAAGATGATGACTCCTGTATGAGATCTTCTGGTAGCCTTGCATCCCGCATGATCCGCGTCTACAAAACATGTGGTAATGACAGATCTCCCTTTTGGTTCAGGCATATCTGGAGGCAGTAGCTCCTTGGCTCCCGGATAAAACTCACTCCAGTCACACTCCGGGAAAATGGTCTCGTCAACCTCGGGCATAGATGCATCGAACACCAACTTAGACTTGCTGTAATTCTTTAAGTATGCAAACAGATGAAACAACTGGTTGAGATGACCTTCCCTGGCTTGCGCAAGATATCGAGACATAAGTGACACGGGCATAATGATATCCAATCGACCAAGTTCACATATCCACCAGAGTATCCCAACCAAACCTTGATAGTAGTTTTGTTTCTCCGGATCGAGTTCTGGCGATGCGTCTATCTCAGGCCTATACTCAGCGCTCAAAGGAGATCTCGCTGTCTTAGGTAGTACCTTAAACGCATACTTTCCGGTTAGTAGTTCTTCTTCAACCGATTTGATGGCTTTTGCAGTATACTTAGATGAAGCCATGGACCAGTACGGGTTACCATCTATGTAGATCTTTCCTATATCAGCTCCCAAGTAGAAAGAAGGTTCTTCAACTGTTCCATTCTTCAACTTGAACTGCCTTTCTATCGCATCCATTTGGAACTTTGGATCCATTCCACATACAAGAATATCATCAACGTAGGCCACACAGTACTCGTAGTAAGCCGAGCCATTTGGTTTGAACGCAGATCGGAGATGTACATCAGGATCGGCCTTGCAAGATACATAACCAAGCTCTCTTAAGTGACTAGCCAAGTGTGATCGAAAAGATGCCCCAGCAACCGGGAGCCCATATAAAGCCCTTACAATCTTGCAGGGCCTTCCACATAGCTCTGACGCGAACCCTTGGGCCTCTGTAGCTATTGTGAAGTACTTCTCTTTGATGGGTGCTGTTAAGTAAGCATTCTGTATATCCGCACTGAGTACGTCAAGGTTGTTAAGTGCTGCCACTAGGAAGAACAATCGAACTGAATCCCTACTGGGTACACTGGAATAAGTATATTCCTTGGAGATTTCTGAGACTTTGTGGCCATCTCCGACTAATCGGGCCTTCCGAGTTAAGTCAATCTTGACATCAAAGACCATGTGCATGGTTATTTTGGTATGCCCCACTGGTATCTTGTGCCGTCTTCCTCATTGAATTCAAAAGCAATAGAGCTGTTCCTGATTTCTTTTGCAATAGCCTGAGCCCAATGATCGGTCCCCGTTTCTCTATCAATTGCTTTTGCTTCTGTAATAGACTTAGGGAGCCGGACCCCGTACTTATGGGACTTGGTCCAGTACTTGGTTTTAGCGCCAGATAGGATCCGGTCCTTTCTCTGAAGTACTTTATAAGCCCACCATTTAAACGCTGGCTCATTTATGACGCCTTCTTCACGGGCGTATATTGCTGTTTCAACCGGGAAGCTTTCCTTCATATCACTTAACTTTGCCCAGGATGTAGTGCCATCCTTCCATCTAACAAGGAACCTCCATCCTTTGGTTGTTGGCTTTGTTCTAGTTTGTCCGGACTTTGTTGTGTAAGTAGCCTGTTTGATAGTTAAGGCCTCCAAATCCCTTTCAAAATCAATAATCTCATCCATCAGGCAATACATGCGCCCTTCATCATCAACGGAAGAATAGATACTCTCTGAAAGTTTATTGGCTGTATAAATTTCAATAGATCCATCTGGCAAAGCGACCTCGTAAGACCTCGTGTCTAAGAGGGGATTGTTGTTCTTTTCACCAATCAGCACACCATCCTTATCCCTGCAACGGCTCTTGACTAGCCCCCGGATATGTTGATCCCCTATCTGGAGTAATACTTCAGTCCCAAGATACTCGTCTAGATCCTTACCAGATAAGTCATCAACATCCGGGGAAGAAGCCTCGGCTTCTGCCATGAGTACTTCATCCTCTCCCTCATATTTGCCGTCAAATAGGCCCAGAGGTGGTTCGCCAAGCTCATTTTCAAGATAAGTATCAGAAGGTTTAACCTCATCGCCTACTTTTGCGTTGATCTCTTTGTTGTGTGCTTCCAACTGTGATAGAATATCCGGATGTCTCCATTCTTCCTCAGATATAGCCCGAGTGCTGTTTGTTATGTGAACCTTTCCAGTCTTAAATAAGATATAGTGACAATCTCCACCACCGAAAGTATCTCCACATGGGCCCAGCCATCGGCCAAGCCTATTTGTCTTTCCATTTAGATCATACCACCAAATGAAGTCGTACCAATCGTGGATCATATAGAGGGTGATATCTGGGGTGTATCCGTGTACCAATTCAAAGCTAGTCCTTCCCATCGAAGAAGGATCACTTGATGCCATGAGGTTCATCCGGCCGGCCGCTAACATTCCACAGAAGGCCCAGCACCTCCTGGGACTGCCCTTCTTAGAAGTCATCAAACGGATCGCCCTTCTCAAGTCCCCTGGCACTGTGTTCTGCTGTATTCTGCCAAGAACAGTGAGGTTGTATGTATGTTTGTCGAATGCGGTACTCCGACCTGAGTTTGTGCCAACCAGTGTTGTGTGTCTCATGACTCCCCTGGGCCTTTGCTCCATCTGTAACAAGGTGTTCTGGGATTCCCACTTCATTGATAAAGCAAGATAAACCATCATGACATCGTACCTCTCCCCTGACAGGGTAGAAGGCCACATAGCCTTTCCCATTTGCAAAGATCTGGGCTGCTGTATCATTGCAAATGATGCTTGGAACCTTGAACTTCATAGTGTCAGCATACCATCGGCCCTTGAGCATCCTCCTATTCCTCCACTTCTGTGTCTTCAGTCTCTTTGTAATAGGCTGGGACAGTTGACGAATGCCATCCTGGGTAGTGACTTCAATAGTAGCCTTGGCTCGCTTCTCACTGATGTTCCACATCTTAGCAATGGCCTTGGCATCATACCTGTCAACCTTGTCAGGTATCCTTATTGGAGGTCCCTATTGTCCCCGCCGTATGAAAGACTTCTTGTCGAAAGACATTTCTTGGTCTAGAACATCTTGTTGGCGCCTTAACAGCTTCCTTTCCTTGGTGCGAGCCTTGGCTTCCTGTTGAATGGCCAGCTCAGCTTCAGATAATGAGGACAGACAGACTGATGAAGGCTTGGTGGAAACATCAGAAATCGTAGAGTTTGCTGAATTTCGAAGATTTTCTTGGTCCTCCCCGGTGGTTGCCAGCAAGGGCTGAAATCAACCTGGTTGAAACGTCCGTTGGAGTATATCCGGTGCGTTGGGAAGGAACTCTATTAGTACAGACAGAAGCCAAATAGAGCAGCCGGTTTGTGTCGTACCCTGTGCCGAGTGGTTCAGGATGAATTGTGGATGAATATTTGACTGGGGTCCCACAAGCCGGCAGGCACCCTGAAAGAGTAGCAACAACTTGCGGGAAAGAGGCATTGGTGGCTTCTTCCTCCTCTGCAAAGTGAGCGGAGTAGGGGTCCCAGGTGTGGGTATCTGTGGCCAGTATGTGTTCACAGTTTGCCAGTTCCTTCTTTGTAGGCTTGCGGGAATCAAAATAGGATATGACTCCTTCAACTTTGAGAGGGATGAAGAGTTCAGTGTCTTCTGATCGAAATGTAATCCCGTGTGTAGAGTTGGAGTCGTATCGCCTTGGGGTATCCTCAACCTTGTTGAAGTTGCAGTCCCGGACTTGATTGGGACATACCAAGCTGTGTTGCAACTTGGTGCCAAAAAACAAAGCCTGCCCAAAGACCAAGATGTAAGTAATCCCATCGGTTGGGTCAGTCCAAGCTGTGGCGCAACGGGCAATAGGGACATTCTTAAGCGGTGAGTATGTATCTGAAAATGGTGCAACATCCACATATGTCAAGATAGAATCCAATGAATCCAGTAATACCATATTTGATCCCGCGGCTGTTGTATCAGCATGGCTGTCCAACTCGCATCGACCGTTATCTTGAGACGGTGAGCCAAAACTCTTGATATGGACTATCGGCCGGCCTACCCGGGATACAATCGACAGGCCCCGGCCGGCAAATCAATCTTGGTTCTTCTTCTTGTGAGTATGGCTACCGAATTGATCGCCGGCCGGCCCTTTTGCTGTAGTGTTGTCTCCTTTAGCTTCAACAAGAGAAACCTGTGCAGACTTCGAAGTGGAGTTGAGAGCTGGACGTAGGGACCGGACTTGGTTCTTCTGGGCCGCAGACATAGTGACCCAGATTTCCTTCGGATAGATTTTACCCTCAAGAGGTCCATCGTATGTACCGGAAGTCTTCTGTTTCTTGTTGCCGTATTTCTTGTTGGAGGAGGAGTTGCTATCATTGTTGCGTTTGTTGCCGCCTTTTCCCTTGAAGGAAGAGATGTTTCTGCGACTACCTTTTCGACTGGCTTGCATTTTCTTGATACCAAGCGCTTGAGTGAAGTGGGCGGCAGCCTTGTCAAAGTTGTCATACATGCCACCCACTTCATTCAGGACCAATTGGACTGCCATCTCGAGTCTTGGATCCGAGATAGAGTGGCAGAAGTCAGTAACAAACTGATCTTCCGGTGGGAAAGCCTTATGCCGCAACAGGAACTCCTTTGCATCATACCAACGCCTTTTGTGCTTGTCGAAGCTGTAGTTCTTGGTGTCCCCGGAGTAGGTAGAACTCTGTAGGAAGGCCCTCTTTTCTTCTATGAGAAGTCTTATATTCGTTGATTCGTATGCTTGAGAATAGAGGGTGAAATATGCCTTTCTCCCATCCCCTTCTGAGCCAAGACCTTGGATGTAGGACCAACCGGGGCCCGCTCCTACCAATTTGAAAAGGATTCCCCATAGTGTATTGTTGTCTTTTGTCCAGTGGGATCCTGAATGGACGGTGCATTGTATAGAATATTCATTCCAGTTGGCATACATATCTGTTGGGGCAGATCCAACGCCCCCCCCCCCTCTCAGCATCGCCGACTATAGAGTCCTTCCAAATTGTGTAGAGTAGAGATGTTTTGGTGACACCCCTTTTGTGTCTAAGATACTCCCTGAACCGTTCATCAAACTCCTTGAATTTCGACATTGCAGTGAGTGGTTCTGGGAGAGTAAGGTCCCCGGCCGCTGTGTTGCTGTCATCCTCCTTGAGGGACTTGAGGCGATCTCGGGTCTTGGATTCTGCATCCGGGTCAGCCATCCAGTCAACGGGAGTAGCTGTAGCTCCAATGAGAGGCTGAAATTCGATCCAAGCCACAAACAACTTGAGCCGATCCCCGAAAACCCTCCCCACATACACTTGTTTTGGGTCCGGGCAGTAGTTGTGTTTGGTCTTGTTGACACCATTCACCAGGGATTTGATTGCAGATTCATCCATGTCTTGGAGGGAGTCGGTACTGCTGTAGCCAGTCCAGAAAAGTTCATCTGCCGTGATCCGGTTCAACCCAAAGGATTCCAAGATTTCTCTGAAAACTACCTCTGTCAGGGTTAGAGTCCTTTCCCCTGCGTATCCAGGGATTCCCTCCAGTTGATTAGCGCGTTCGATTGCATCTTGAACCTCTTGTGTGAGCGACGGAGCCCGGTTAGTATCCATCATGGTCCTAATGAATTCCATTTGCGCCGCTGTAAAACCAAGATTGGCAGGAATGGCTGGTCCATTGTTGGCAGGTCCACCAGCTGCTGGGTTAGCTGCGGCAGCCGCTGGATTAGCGGCCGCATTGTTGTTGCGTTGGTCCTGTCGAGCTGTTCTTCCTCTCACCATGGTTGGTATTTTTCGTCCGGAATAGTTGTTTACTTGTTCTGTAAGTGATATATGAATGATTTTCTGAAAGAATTTTGTATTTCTCAAACAATCACTCTCTTCGCAATATCACTAGTAGTAGATATTTTCTAGTTTCTCCTTGTAAAATTCTACAAACGTTTCTATTCCGAATGGAAATCCCTCAGTTGCCCCGTACTTAAGCAAACTGTTCGGGTTCCGATTTTGAATCAGGGCCGTTGATTTGGCTTATGAATCCCTCTGCCGGCCGTTGGGTTTACTCGTGCGGGAATCTAGTGGCCGTTAGATCCGGCCCGCTACTCGTTCCCGCAGGAATTTGGGACCGTTGAATTGTTTCCACAGGAATTGGGGCCGTTGGTTTGTTTTCCCGTTATTTTACGGTTACAAGTCCACCGGATCCCCCTATTCGGCGGGAGTTGAAATTACTGTAGAATAATTCAACTGCCCTCTCCGTGTAGAGGCTTAGAACAGCTTAGTGCACACGTCTGTACGCTGTCCCACCTCGTGGTAGCATCTTATTTTACCCGTATGGAGGAATCGATCCCTCCTAACTGTATTCACACCTACTGCTATTCGTGAGCTTTGTGCTCCTAGTTGTTGGTGTTGTTGTTGTTGTTGTTGGGGCCGTCGGCTCGTCCTTATCGTGTCATTTGAGGCGCCATGTGGGCCTCTTCCATGCTTGAATTGGGACACGTTTACATTTGAATGTAAAGACTGCGGCTGTTCTGGCCCCAAATTCGATATATTGTATCAATGGCGTTTGCTTGTTCCCCTAGGCCATTATGTCATTTGAGAGAAGCAAGAGATACTAGCTCGAGCCCGGCCGCACTAGTGCCATTACCCATCTAAGTGCTCAAACATGGACATAGCCTTCAGGAGAGTCTTTGATTAACCGGTGATCAGTCGGTAATCGGTCTCGCTTCATCTATTGTGGTGTGAACCGCTGGAGCACTCGTCTCTCAATTGAACAATAGCCGATTGTCGACTAAACACTCCTTATTTGGTTAGAATCCCTGGGTCTGATAAACTTTGATTTCTACTTCGTGTCGTTAGATTGCAGTAGGAAGATTGCAGTAACATTGATTAGATTCTAAAATTGTGAGCATTAGGATTAAGTTATATCCAGACCGCACTGCACCTCTGTCGGTCCCTCTTTACGGGTCGTATATGCGTTGAGATGAATCATATAAACAGTTATTTGCTTTGGCGGCTATCACGAGTAACTGGTTTAGTCTGTCTGTATGTCCTTAACCGCGTGATTTCTAGACCTGTCAAGCTTCTTGGTCCTTTGTGCAAGGTTAAAATTCGTTTGAGTCTTTTCCAACCAGGTTGCTCAAGCATATTGTTGTCTTTGCCATATTTGGCAACTGTGACAGGGTCATCAGCTGCAATGTTGGCTAGAGGTTTGTATGATTGTTCCATATTTTCCCATTCAATCCAAAGGTTGTACTTGGAGCCTTTGTACTGGGGATATTTGTTATCCAATGGACCTTGATGTCCAAGGATCCTGCAGAATGACCACAGTTTACTTTCTTCTTGGGTTGAAGCACAATGTATATAGTTCATGACATCATTGTATGCAATGATGTCTTCAAGTTCGTCATGTGAATGCTTGCATTTGAATTTGACAAAATCCTTGTTGTGCTCAAGACTGTCTTCCACATCCACAATAGTTAACCGTTTTGGGGTGCTGTCCGGATTGGTCATAAGGAATGATCTGCCTTTTAGATCATGGATGGGGATAGCCGGGATGGTTACAGGTTGGCCATTGTCATCAAATTGCGCGTTCCCTTCTTTGTTGGTAACAACTACCTCTGATGGGTCTACTGTAGGAGTAGCAGGGTTGAGCCGCGGAGTTGTGACTTCACTAACATCAAAGTAATCGAGCTCCGGTGGATCAAAATTATCTTCAGTGAGGTGAACGCTATCAGTTATCTTGCTGAAGATGTGTGGCGTCAGAGGACCATAAAAAATCTCCCCATAGTTGTGAGGGAGTGGAGAAGGGGACCAGCTGGGGCTGTTGTCGACCTTCTGATAGAGAAAGCTTGGTAAAGAGGGTTGGGTGGGTGGCTTGACCTGACCCTTAATATCATCTTGCTTAGGCTTCCCATTCTTGGCAACCACAGGTGCATTTCCGGATGCGTATGGTGTGATCGCAGAATCTTTGGCCTGTCGCCATGCAACAAAACCATCGTTGGTGAAGAGTCTGGCACGCTTATTGCCGGATTCCAGTGTGAGTGCGGAGCGGACACCAGAACGATCAAGGAGTTTATTGGTGACTGGGTCCCAAATTTTGAAGCATAATCCATTGCCAACATGTTCAGCAATACCAATGAAATGACCAAGTTGCTCAGTTGACTTGGAACCGAAAGGGGAATCATTGGTTTTGAAGTAGACAGATTTGAACCAAAAGAAACTAGTGTAAGCACTGATGCCGCCAATGGAACCTGTTGTGATGAAGATTGGTTGCTTGTCAGAAAGGGTGGGATCGGACAAAACATGAAGGAGACCAGCGACATACATCATACAAAGAAGCCAAAGATGTGATGGTGTACCGGTATCACACGATTGACAATACATTTGAAGGTTTGGTAGTGTCGTTTGAATTTGTTCTGATGTTGGTGATATGCTTCACTTTGCCAGAGGCCAATCCAGAGCATGTTGAGGTAGTCAAGTATGCTTTTGCTTGACTGATAGGATCCATGGTCACATAGTAGTCTGAGAGGTTGTCCCCACTTGTGAACAAAGTTTTGAAAACATGACAGGAAATCTCCGGTGGTACGCATTTCTTCAACGTGGATGATGTGGAATTTTTTTGTCCAAAGAATATCTGTGCAACTTTGGAACTACCATTGACAGCAGGTATGTCGGAATACACAACGTTGGACAATACGTTGTTGTTGAATGGGAAAACATTCATCGCTGGTTGAGGAGATTGGAATCTTTGGAAGAGGTTGCCATCTTGGCTCACGGCTAAGGATCCATATTGAGTCAAATTCGCAAAGGTAGCCTTGATGCGGTTGGTGGAGACCCAGCAAAAGAAGGGTTTAAAAGATAGATAGTCATGTTTGTTGGATTGGCAGACACATGGTGGCGCGATGACAAGAGGGGTGTTGCTGGGTGCACAATCAGAAGGAAAGGCAGATAAGGAAAATGGGGCGGACACTAATGAGCATCAAGCGAGGAGTTCCTGATGTGCATAGTCCGTGGGATTGAGCCAAAAGGAGCAATCATGGGTCCCATGTTTGTCGATTGGGAGGAACTCATTGTTTCCACATTGGCTGGAATATGAGCTTAGGGACGTGCTTGTGGATGAACCTTGGGACATCGATATATCTAATCCTTCAAGACAGCGCAGGTTACCATATTCATCATAGTTGGAATAGGGAAGCTGTTGTAGTTGAGGAGGATACTTCTGTAGGAAGGCTTCATCTTTTGGGTTAATAGTAGTATCAAGAATGGAGGGATCCCAATGCTTGTCTGATGTCATAATTACATGAGGCAATGTGGCGTATTCTTCCGTGGTATACTTGCGCATAGCCAGGTAGTAGGGTAGTCCGTGCCGGATGCTAAGTGTCAATGCATAACCGTCAGTTGTAGTGATGACTTGTCCACCACCTGCTTTGATGGATGTATAGCTGACTTGAGCAAAGTATGACTCCATCTGGCCAGAGGATAAGATGGAGGCATGTCGTCCTGTGTATGCACATTTGTTAAATATGAGGATAATAAGTCCTCTTTTTGAAACGAAGTATGCGGCGCATGTTGCGATTGGTATATTTTGCACTTGATGATTGTTGATGCCGGTGACGTTTACGTATTGTGGTGGAATATCCTTTGATATGAGGCATGCATCGTTTCCAATGATACATCTATTTGCACCTCAATTGACCATGGTGAAGCCGGGCTTGGAGACAGAGGTCTTATTTGCGCAATATGTGTACACAGATATGTTACCATCATTCCAAGAGGACATGTCTTCCTCTGGTTGATACCACTTGTGGAAATTGACCGGCATGGAGAATTTTCCAACTGGCACATAGGTATTGCCATCTTTCTTGTATAGAACAGTGGGGTTTTCCGCGAGAAATCTTGCAGGATGTGCTGGTGAGACAGATGACTTGAGAGGTCGTTGGTTCTTAGTCGGCAATGTTTGGGACTTATATACACCAAGTGACGCATGATATACTCCGCAACGATTGTTCTCTACTGCAGGATGCAGGTTCGCAGATGGATAGTTGGAATCATCAATCTTTGGTGTGGCATAATTGTCAAGGAAGGTGACAGAGTGATCATGTGTATAAACTTTGCGGCTTATAGGTTTGGTATCATTGGGATCGTGATGACATTTAGGTCGTAGGTCAGACCTTAGGCATGCAACTAGCTTTTTCTTGTCATCAGCAGGAATGTTCAACCATCTTTTCATGCCTTGTCTGGAGAGAGTCTTCCAAATGAGACCAGGCAATCTTGTAGTAGGAGCCGTAGTACGTCCTGCCTTGAATACTGCGTAGTCTTGAAAGTCACCTTCAAATTCGATGGGAAGAGAATAGGCAGTATGATCATGTACAAGGGTATCAGGCTCTTTGTTGGAGAAGTTGCGAACATGGGCTCTAACCGTAGATTTCAGAGCTGACAACAATGCTTGAGAGTCAAGACGCGTGGCTTTGAGTAGAAGGGTTATCTTGAGTTGTTGAGTGGCTTTAGCCTCTGCTTGAATATATGTGCTGACATTGTTTGAGTCAGGGGGGTCAGTGATCTTAGCAAATTGCTCGCTCAGTTGAAAACTGAAGGAGCAAGCTTGGCAAAGGGCTGATTTCACGGTTTGATACTCAAGGGGTCTTGTCGGTGGCCGGAGCTTGTTGAGATGTTCCAATCCATCAAACCAATGTGTGATGACTTTGACTTTGGATTCCTTCCACTGGTGAAGGTTCAGATTCAGGAGAGTCTGTAGTTGGGTGGATGTGTCGTATACTTTAGCCATTGACTTGCTATGTAGGCTGACGAAATCGAAATATGCTCGTCAACCGTCACATTTGTTGGAATGACTGTGCACGCATGATGAGGAAAGGTCACTTCTGAAGACTTCCAGCATTAGTACCCAGAAGAAGGCACATTGCTTGACAAAGAGGTCTCGCGTGAATCCTTGTAGTGCAACAGGTGGCTAACTTTTGTCAAAGAATGTAGTGGTGTCAATATCATGAGCCTCGAGTTTGGCCTTGAATCCTATGAGCCAATGCTCAAATCGATAATTGTTCTTGAGTGGCGTAGGGAACGATACGCGGTGGGGTTCGAAACGCGGTGGGTATGTTTACGTTTGGAACATAAGTTGTAATCAATCTCTTGAGCTAATTGAACTCATCGACTCCTTTGAATAGAACAAAGTGTTGCCGTACGAACATTGGCATTACTGGACATGAAAGGAATTTAATAAATTGATTAGCGCCGTTGTGGCCATTAGACCTACTAGTGGCCATTCTTGCCAATAGTGACAGAATTGGAAACCTATTGGCATCACAGATGTTGTGCCAGATTAGTGATCACCATATCAGAGGTGTGGCAATATGTGGGTGATTTGCTCCTATTGCAATTTTACCAAATAAAATGCATCACCGAATCCATGGGCAACTTCTTGGCATCACCAGATTAGCGATTACTGTATTAGAGGTGCAGCAATAGGTAGGTGATTCACTCCTCTTGCAATTTTACCAAATGAATCATCTAATCGATCTCCTCAATCAAACCCCTCAAGCGAATCAACAAACCATCTTTGACGGCATCCACTTAGCCCAGAGATGAAGTGGATCTGTTGTTAAGGCTTACAGGCGTCAGCAAAATTCCTGTTCGTGGACATCGATTCCCACAGACACGAACAATCCTGTTGGTGGACGACATGATTCCCGCAGTCAGCAAGATTCCCGCAGAACAATCCAGACCCCCCCAAATCCATTTTCATTTCCGGCAGAGAATGTTGGACTTGCGGGAAAGTTGGGATTTCTGCAGACTCTGCGGGAATCTTTTTCTGTCCGCGGGAAACGCACCTATTTCCCGCAACCTCATTGCTTGAGATGAAGATGCCACGAAGTCTTGAATGTCAAACGAAACGAGTTGTTTGAAGTCGATCGAACGAACGCGCGACTGAACAAATGAGACGTGAATGAGACACGAATGACGCGCGCGACTGAATGAATGAGACACGAATGAGATAAGAATCGATTGTACGATGAATCTTGCTTCTACAGGAATGGACCAACATGAATGGAGACGGGAGTGGAAGTGGGAATGAGATTTTACCACTTACCACCGCGGTTCTCCTTCTTACTAAAAATAGGTCCTTATGTACCTATTCTACGGGGTACAAGGTAGATCCCTACAGCCCATTGGTACAAGGGCACGTGCATCACATCGGAGTATTAGCGGGTCGATGTGATTATTAGTGATATAGTGTGTGCATTGGAGTATTAGCGGGCCAATGCACCAACATGGTGATTTTAGTAAAAGAGCAATTTCTGCTCACAATTTCAAGTAATGATTTCATGTAATCACCAAACAAGTTAGAAAACCAACTACATACCGACTGTTTCACCTCCATTTTCAGAGCCCTCCAAACATTCTTCAAAGAATTACGGAGCGCTCCCGAGGTTGGTACTTGGTTGAAGAGAGATCTATTCGTACAGTCGACGACGAAATACTCTGTGTCCACCAACGCACGGACTGCAGGCTGGCTAACCATTGGAGTCAGCGACCTATCTACTTTTTGTCCACCACGAACGGACTGCAGGCTGGCTAACAATCGGAGTCAGCGATTTACCTTTTTTATCCGCGCGTTTTCAGCGGAATACTTTTTGTCCAAGAACGGGCTGTAGGCTGGCTAACAATCGGAGCCAGCGACTTTCATTTTTTGTCCACAACATCGGACTGCAGGCTGGCTAACAATTGGAGCGCAGCGATTTATTCATTTTGTCCACAAGATTGGACTGCAGGCGGGCTAACAATTGGAGCTCAGCGATTCTTATTTTTGTCCAAAGATTGGACTGCAGGCTGGCTAAACATTGGAGCCAGCGACATTCAACAGCAGGATTGGTATGGACGAATCGATAGGGCCAATTACATTTACTTACGTTTGAATCGGAATACGCATCGGAATACGCATCGGAATACGCATCGGAATCCGCAATTTACGAAATACGGCAAATTACTTACGTTTGATAGGAATACGCATCGGAATACGCATCGGAATCCGACAATTTGCGAAACACAACAATTTACTTACGTTTGGATAGGAATACGCATCGGAATCCGACAATTTACTTATTTGGCTGAATGGAGGAGGATCAACCAACCCGGCATCAAGAGATAGAGATCGCCTTTTCTACAGAAACGTCGGAAGAAGAAGAAGAAGAGAGCAGTGTACTATCGAGCTCCGAGAGCAGTTCCGCGTCGAAGAGTTCGAACACAAGCAGTACAAGCAGCATCGAAGGATCCACGAAGAAGAAATACAAATATAAGATGGTGGAATATGTGGATAGCCAAGTGCCCAAGTTGGCAAAAGGGGATGCCAGCAAATTTGAAGATTGGTACACTCAGTTTGAAGCATTCGCGGGTAGTCGGAAATACCGGGATATGTTGTCTACCAAGCCACATAAGGACCTACCTCCAGAAGGAGAGCTTACCCCTCGAGAGGAGACGAGTATGGCACAGAAAAGGGCTTACAAGTATCACAACAAAGCTCTGAATGATCTGTACAAGGCCTTTGCCGACAACAGGACAGGCCTAGCCATCATGGAGAACTCCAAGATTGACCGGGGTGCCTCAACTGAATTGAACGGAAAGCTCCGATCGCAGTGGCCCCGAGGTAGAGTTAGTAAATTCCTTTCGTGACCAGAAGTACCAAAGCTACCAGATGGTAGATTTCCTATTCATACGAATCAATGAGTCCCGTATCATTCTAAGTAATCGATTCCCACGGCATATCGATTAGTGCTTTGCAGGGGCCCTGTGGAGTTGTTGCGTACGTAGTTATTGTATGTATTGTAAGTATGTGTCAGTAAAGTTATGGTAAGAAGTTCTACGATTAAAATATAACTCAGTCACAAATCCAAAAATCCACTAGGTTTGAGCACTGTGCAAATCCTGCAAGTCCACGACCAAAATAAAACTCAGTCATCAATAAAAAAAACCACCCGATTTTCGAACAGTGCAAATCTGTCCAGTCCCTAACCAAAATATAACTCAGTCATCAACCAAAATTCACCATAATTAAGCACAGTGCAAATCCTGCCAATCCCTGACCAAAATATAACTAAGTAATAAACCCAAAAACCCACATGATTTGAACACAGTGCAAATCCTTCCATTCCCTAACCAAAATATAATTAAATCGTTAACCCTAAAACTCACCAGATTTGAACACAGTGCAAATCTTTCCAGTCCCTAACCAAAATATAACTCAGTCATCAACCCAAAAACCAACCAGATTTTAGCACAGTGCAAATTTTGCCAATTCCAGACTAAAATATAACTCAGTCATCAACCCAAAAACCCATCAGATTTTATCACTGTGCAAATCCTGCCAGTCCCCGACCAAAATATAACGCAGTCATCAACCCAAAAACCCACCAGATTTTAGCACAGTGGAAATCCTGCCAATCCCCGACTAAAATATAATTCAGCCATCAACCAAAAAACAAACCAGATTTGAACACAGTGCAAATCTTTTCAGTCCCGAACCAAAATATAATTCAATCGTCAATCCTAAAACCCACCTGATTTAGACACAGTGCAAATCTTTCCAGTCCCTAACCAAAATATAACTCAGTCATCAATTCAAAAACCAACCAGATTTTAGCACAGTGCAAATCCTGCCAATTCCCGACTAAAATATAACTCAGTCATCAACCCAAAAACCCACCAGATTTGAACACAGTGCAAATCTTTCCAGTCCCTAATCAAAATATAACTCAGTCATCAACCCAAAAACCAACCAGATTTTAGCACAGTGCAAATCCTACCAATCCCCGACTAAAATATAACTCAGTCATCAACCCAAAAACCAAACAGATGTGAACACAGTGCAAATCTTTCCAGTCCCTAACCAAAATATAATTCAATCGTCAACCCTAAAACCCACTAGATTTGAACACAGTGCAAATCTTTCCAGTCCCCGACCAAAATATAACTCTGTCATGAACCCAAAAACCCACCAGATTTGAACACAGTGCAAATCTTTCCAGTCCCTAACCAAAATATAATTCAGTCATCAGCCCAAAAACCCACCGGATTTGAACACAGTGCAAATCCTGGCAGTACCCGACCAAAATAGAACTCAGTTATCAAACCAAAAACCCACCTGATTTGAACACAGTGCAAATCTTTCCAGTCCCTAACCAAAATATAAGTGAGTCATCAATTCAAAAACCAACCAGATTTTAGCACTGTGCAAATCCTGCCAGTCCCCGACCAAAATATAATTCAGTCATCAACCCAAAAACCAACCGGATTTAGCACAGTGAAAATCCTGCCAATCCCCGACTAAAATATAACTCAGTCATCAACCCAAAAACAAACCAGATTTTAACACAGTGCAAAACTTTTCAGTCCCGAACCAAAATATAATTAAATCGTCAATTCTAAAACCCACCAGATTTAGACACAGTGCAAATCTTTTCAGTCCCTAACCAAAATATAACTCAGTCATCAATTCAAAAACCAACCAGATTTTAATACAGTGCAAATCCTGCCAATTCCGGACTAAAATATAACTCAATCATCAACCCAAAAACCCACCAGATTTGAACATAGTGCAAATCTTTCCAGTCCCTAATCAAAATATAATTCAGTCATCAACCCAAAACCCAACCAGATTTTAGCACAGTGCAAATCCTGCCAATCCCCGACTAAAATATAACTCAGTCATCAACCCAAAAACCAACCAGATTTGAACACAGTGCAAATCTTTTCAGTCCTTAACCAAAATATAATTAAATCGTCAACCCTAAAACCCACCTGATTTGTTCACAATGCAAATCTTTCCAGTCCCTAACCAAAATATAATTCAGTCATCAACCCAAAAACCCACTAGATTTGAACACAGTGCAAATCTTTCCAGTCCCCGACCAAAATATAACTCTGTCATGAACCCAAAAACCCACCAGATTTGAACACAGTGCAAATCTTTCCAGTCCCTAACCAAAATATAATTCAGTCATCAGCCCAAAAACCCACCGGATTTGAACACAGTGCAAATCCTGGCAGTACCCGACCAAAATAGAACTCAGTTATCAAACCAAAAACCCACCTGATTTGAACACAGTGCAAATCTTTCCAGTCCCTAACCAAAATATAATTCAGTCATCAACCCAAAAACCAACCAGATTTGAACAAAGTGCAAATCTTTCCAGTCCCTAACCAAAATATAACTCAGTCATCAACCCAAAAACCAACCAGATTTGAACACAGTGCAAATCTTTCCAGTCCCTAACCAAAATGTAATGACGTCAACCCTAAAACCCACCTGATTTAGACACAGTGCAAATCTTTCCAGTCCCTAACCAAAATATAACTCAGTCATCAATTCAAAAACCAACCAGATTTTAGCACAGTGCAAATCCTGCCAATACCCGACTAAAATATAACTCAGTCATCAACCCAAAAACCAACCAGATTTGAATACAGTGCAAATCTTTTCAGTCCTTAACCAAAATATAATTAAATCGTCAACCCTAAAACCCACCTGATTTGATCACAATGCAAATCTTTCCAGTCCCTAACCAAAATATAATTCAGTCATCAACCCCAAAACCCACTAGATTTGAACACAGTGCAAATCCTGCCTATCCCCCACCAAATTATAACTCAATCATCAACCAAAAAACCAAATTCATTTTTATGATTAATTTCTATGATTCCATTCTATTATTTATCATTCTATGATTCAATTCTATGACTCAATTCTATGACTCAATGCTTTGACACACTTCCTTGATTGAATTCCATGATTCAACTCTATGATTCAATTCCATGATTCAATTCTATGACTCAAGTGTATGATTCAATTCCATGATTCAAGGCTATGATTCAAGGCTATGATTCAAGGCTATGATTCCAGTCCATGACTCAAATCTACAATTCAATTCTGTGACTCAATTCTATTATTGAAGTCCATGATTCAATTTTATGATTCAAGTATATAATTCAAGTATATAATTCACATTTATCATTCAATTCTTTGACTCCAGTCAATGATTCAATTTAATGATTTAAGTCTATGATTTCAGTTCATGATTCCATTGTCTGACTCAAACCTACAATTCATTTCTATGATTAATTTCTATGATTCCATTCTATTACTCCTCATTCTATGATTCAACTCTATGACTCAAGTGTATGACTCAATTCCATGATTCAAGGCTATGATTCAAGGCTACGATTCCAGTCCATGACTCAAATCTGCAATTCAATTCTGTGACTCAATTCTATTATTGAAGTCAATGATTCAATTTTATGATTCAAGTATATAATTCAAATATATCATTCACATTTATCATTCAATTCTTTGACTCCAGTCAATGATTCAATTTAATGATTTAAGTCTATGATTCCAGCTTATGATTCCATTGTCTGACTCAAACCTACAATTCATTTCTATGATTAATTTCTATGATTCCATTCTATTATTTATCATTCTATGATTCAATTCTATGACTCAATTCTATGACTCAATGCTTTGACGCACTTCCATGATTCAATTCCATGATTCAAATCTATGATTCAATTCCATCATTCAGTTCTATGACTCAAGTCTTTGATTCAAGGCTACGATTCCAGTCCATGACTCAAATCTGCAATTCAATTCTGTGACTCAATTCTATTATTATTGAAATCCATGATTCAATTTTATGATTCAAGTATATAATTCAAGTATATCATTCACATTTATCATTCAATTCTTTGACTCCAGTCAATGATTCAATTTAATGATTTAAGTCTATGATTCCAGCTTATGATTCCATTATCTGACTCAAACCTACAATTCATTTCTATGATTAATTTCTATGATTCCATTCTATTATTTATCATTCTATGATTCAATTCTATGACTCAATGCTTTGACGCACTTCCATGATTCAATTCCATGATTCAAATCTATGATTCAATTCCATGACTCAAGTCTTTGATTCAAGGCTACGATAGTTACTTGTGATAGTCGCCAAAGCAAATAACTGTTTATACGATTCATCTCAACGGACCAATAGAGGTGCAGTGCGGTCCGGATATAACTTAATCCTAATGCTCACAATTTTAGAACCTAATCAATATTACAGCAACCTACCTACTGCAATCTAACGACACGAAGTAGAAAACAAATCACAGCCACAGCCACAGCAGTGCAGTACCGGCGCGCAGCAAGTGACGCAAGTGATTGCAATAGTAACAGAGACTTCTTGCAGCGCGAGTCCATTGACCGACTGTCGCAAGTTTTTCTTTTCCGACGTCACTGTGTACACATCCTACCATTAAGAAGAAGTTGGATTGGAAATACTATCAAACTTTGGTCGAGGGAAACGGGCCATCAAAATAGGATCGATCTATCTGACCGACTGTCGCAAGTTTTTCTTTTCCGACGTTGCTGTGTACAAATCCTACCATTAACTGGAAATACTATCGAACTTCGGTCAAGCCAGCAATCGAAACAGGATCTCTTGCAGCGCGAGTCCATTGACTGACTGTCGCAAGTTTTTCTTTTCCGACGTCGCTGTGTACAAATTCTACCATTAACAAGAAGTTGAATTGGAAATACTATCGAACTTCGGTCAAGCGAGCAATCGGAACGAGCAACCCAGCGCCGGTGGAGGAGCGATTCGATGCCGACGATTCGTTGCCGTTGTTGCCTAGGGGTATTGCTGTTGCTGCTGCTGCTGTCATTGTTGCCGTTGATTTGTTGACAAACAATTGGCCCGCTGCCGCTCGTTGTTGACGTTGGTGCCTATTTTGTTGCCGACGACGTTGTTGTTTGCGATTTGATCGTTGTTGCTGTTGTGGATCTATAACAATATATAATAATTGAACAAAATGAGTGAGTATCTATTGTTGTAGAGTAAATCATAACAACAGAATAATATAATCTACATGCTAACCTACCCCGCTGCCGTGTTGTGCTGTCTGCTCCCGTTTATTTGATGTTCGCTCGTGCGTGTCACCGTTGTTGCCATCTGCTCCCGTTGTTGATACGGTCGATTTGTTAATACAGTCTATTCGTTGTTGATACGGTCGATTTCTTGTTGATACAGTCGATTTGTTGATATGGTCGATTCGTTGATGTAGATGTTTCCAATCCGTTGTTCCGATCCGGTCCTATGGAAATAAGACGAAAAACAAAAGGGAGGAAATACATTGAGTATCAACAATGCCAGAGGCAGTATAATCATTCTTTATCTCTCTCATTCGTACCGTTGCTTGTTCCGTTGTTCCGACAATCGTTGTTGTTCCGACAATCTTTCCGACAATCGTTGTTGTTCCGACACTCGCTGTTGTTCCGACAATCGTCGTTGTTCTGACAATCGTTGTTCCGACAATCGTCCCAATGAAATTGTTGTTGTTGCTGCTGCCGTTGATTTGCAGCCTTCTTACTCCTCTGTCACGAAAAACAGTACCTCGTGCCTGTTGATATAGAAGCAATGGATAGAGATTTATTGCTTTCAAGACATATATGTTTGGGGGCCAATTCAAACAATATCTATCAGCAAACCACCTCTTGTCCAATGCGAGCTAATTCTTTTTCCAGTACAAGGCTGTTATTTCAGACTAAAATATAAGACCACGGATAACCTGCCGAATACTGATAAAGAAGTATAAGGTGGAATCCCACGTTCACCGACGGAGTGCCAAATAGCAACTCTACTCAAATAAGTTGGATGTCAGAAGGCTGATTATGAAGTGATTTTTTTTTGTTGCGAGATAGAAAAAGTGATTTTTTTGTCTGGGGGTAGAAAATAAAATTACTGTGTGTTTGTGTGAGAGAGATTTTTTTTTCTTTTCGCGTACGATTTTTGTTGAAGTATCTAGTACGGAGTACATCATGTAGAATTCTACATGATTTTGTAGTACTAGATAATTCGTACGTACGGGAAAAAAAAACAATCTCGTACGAAAAACTCGTACGTATGAAAAAAAATCAATCTCGTACGTACGAAAAAAAAAAAATCAATCTCGTAACGTACGTACGAAACTTCGGTGTGCGGAGCACACATATGTTTATTTCCTGTAGACTTCTACATGGTTTTGGTACTGGGTATTAATTGTGGTATTTTTATAATATTTCGCGCCTCGGTTTGTTGGCTTTTTCGATCGAATTCAGAGTAGATAGATGGCTGTAAATACATCAAGTCCACTCACCGTACGTACGGTACGGCTGCGGTACGGTACAATATTTTGCGCCTGGGTTTGTTGGCTTTTTCGTTTCAAAAATTCTATTTTAAATTCGAACAAGATACATACTGTACGTACCGATGCTACCAAGTGATCTATTACCAATCGATCGGTATGAGAGTACCGTACAATATTTCGCACCTCCGTTGTGCCGGTATGAGAGTAGATGGCTGTAAGTACGTACATCAAGTCCGACTCATTCATGTACAAATTGTACCAATTCTCACAAGTCCGATATTATTACTCACCAACTCTCTCATCTGGCAAGGTTGACGACGACGGACGTGACGACCAACTTGATCTAAGACAGATTTTAATCGTATGATTTTTATCTATATTGAGGTTAAATCTTATGGTTACTTGCAATCATAAAAATGAGAGCTCGCTACCATAAAAATGAACGCGCGGCACTACATATTACTATTGCTTTTAGAAGAAGCATCTCATTTCCGTAAATAAATGTTTGGCTAAGCTTTTTAGCGATTTTTAGTCGTAGCGTTTGTACCAAGTCTACTTGTTAAAAACAGATTTTTTAAATATTTCTACGTATTTTCCCCCCCCCAAACCCCCCCCACATAAACTCCGTCTACAAGGTTACGTTGTCAACTCCTAGGGTTAGTGTTAAACGTTCAACTAACAACTCCACCAATTCCCACGGCGCATCGATTCCCATCGCGCATCAACGGTGAGCAATCCCTGTTTTACAGTATTGCCATTGTTCTTCGGTGAGCAAACTCTGATTTCATAAAATATCACACGAGCTACGGGAGCAATTCCTGACCTTAATGATAAACATATCATGACGTCTTCCTAACGGAACAAGAGAAGAAAACCGTTGGCGTGTGATTCTCACACAATACATATACATGCATACAGATATAAATGGTCAACGACCAATACATGTACGGACATAATCAGCGAGTAATCTCATCACTACGCAACAGCAGTTGCAACGTATTCACCTCAATAAAAGAGATATCTTGCATTTCGGCAAGATTTCACTTTATCTCATACTTTTAACATTCAACTGATTTAAATCCCAAAATTCACACTAGTCGCTATCAACTACTTGTAATCTACATACTAAGGTCTGTCTCGCTGCAATCTGAACAAGTCACAGCAAGAGGAGATCTGGTGTTTCCCTAGTCTCGCCTGTATTCCGATTATCCGTTGCCGAAAGTATCCAAACACAATTGTCACGCGTAGAGTACAATCGTTCGTCTACTAACACACTAACGCAGCGTTGCTGTTCTCCAGAAGCCTTTGAATCAGACTCTCAACGAATCGGATTCAGAAGGAAAATAATAGATTAGCAGTCGCAAGCTCTAAGACGGCTTGCACACAAAAAGGAACAGGAACGGAATTGAATACAATCCCTACGCTGGCATATGCACATCGCACATCGTACACGAAGCAGTTCCCATTCTCAGTCACCGCGCAATTCCTTCGAAGGCTCGGAACCACCACAGATGCCGAACATACCGATGATGCCCGGCAATGCACTCGGAGGCGAAGAGAAGAATGACGCTGAAGTTGCCACTATCAACCGCTTTCCCAGCTTTGATACTGATATGAAGAAGATACTCGTACCCTTACTCAACGTAACAAGTGAGACTACTAGCAAGTTGTGTCTAGCTCTCAAGGAAGGCGGATTATGCGAGTGGAAGTCGTTCCTCGACGCACTTATCGAACCGGACTTTGCACGCGAAACTTACCTATACGGAGGGAGGACTGCCAACGCATATCCCTCGATCCATTCAAAGGAGCATAGAAGCACTTGCGGATTTCGCTATCGACCTACAAGAAGTCGATGTCGTTCTAGAAGAAGACGAGAGGAACTGGAAAGATGTAAAGTCATATACATACAGGGAATTCCAGTCATTCCGCGAAGAACTGTGCCCAACGCTTGCGTAACGAATCTGCTCTGAATCCACCGCCTCCTCCGGCGGGAAGTAACAAAAAGTCACCTCAGCAGGTAAAGTACGAATCATGGTGCCAAAAAGCACGGGATGAAAAGTCCTTTACGCCCCTCATGAATGACTCAAGATTCGAACACTGGCTCGTTGGTTTCAAAGCTAAACTCGAGGCATACGACATCGACACAGAGACATTCCTTGATGAAACTTGGCCTCCAGCTACGCTTCTGGGTTATACCCGTGATCTCTTCGTCAAACAGTGTGCCTTCTTCTGGGTACTAATGTTGGAAGTCTTCAAAAGTGACCTTTCTGCATCATGTGTACACAGTCATTCTACCACTCGTGATGGACGCAAGGCCTACTTCGATTTCGTAAACCTTCACAGCAAATCAAAAGCCAAGGTATATGACAACTCGGCTCAGCTACAAGCGTTGCTCAAGTTGAATCTCAACAGTTGGAAAGAATCCAAAGTGAAATTCATTACACATTGGTTTGATGAATTAAATCACCTCAATAAGCTCCGTCCTCCCAACAAGCCTCTTGAGTACCATACTGTTAAATCAGCATTATGTCAGGCATGCTATTCCAGCTTTCAGCTAAGCGAACAGTTTGCCAAGGTCAAGGATCCAGGTGGGACGAATAGCACCGTGACGGATGCGGTCGCCGAAGCCGCTGCTATCCACGATCTTAAAATCACGCTTCTACTCGAAGCAACTCGACTCGATTCCCAGTCCGCGATGTCTGCTCCTCGGTCGACTGTACGTGCACACGTTCATGACTTCTCCTCTGAACAAAGCCAAAACCATGATGACTATGCTCTCCCTATCGAATTTGAAGGAGACTATCAAGATTATGCTGTATTTAAGGCTGGACGTACCCCTGACCCTACCACAAGGTTGCCTACAAACATATGGAAGTCCTTGTCACGTCAGGACATGAAGAGTTGGCTTAGTTTTTCTCTGGAAGGGAAGAAAATCGTGGTCGCATCATTGCGACACGACTTACTTAACACGGACCAACCTGACCCCAACAGCGTCAAACCCATTACCCGGAAGGCATATCAACATGGACATTCGCTATCATTTCAAGAAGACGATACTTCGACCAAAGATGAACATGTCAATTCCGCAGCAGACCTACATCCTGCTGTAGAAAATTATCGTAGAGGTGTTTTCCATGCATCCATTAGGTGTATACAAATCAACGACCTCTTCGTCCAAGGACCAGCGACCTCTCAAGTCTTCCGTGTCACCCGCGCATCCCGCTCGATTCCTTTCCGAAAACCCTGACATTCAGTACAAAAAGGACGGTGACACCCAAATACCTGTAGGAACATCATCATATTCTGCCAATTTCCACCAGTGGTATACTCCTGAAGAAGATCTCACCTTTCCTAACGGTAGTCCAGTAACGTCATACACATACCGCATACACAAAACTACGGTTACTAGCCCTGGTTTTGCCATGGTCGATTGCGGCGCAAATGGTTGCATCATTGGCAATGATGCGTGCCTCATCTCCAAGGCATATCCCACCACGATATGTCAATGTCACCGGCATTAACAATCATCAGGTACAGAATATCCCCATTGCTACATGCGGGGCATATTCCATATCGAACAGAGGCCCCGTCATCCTCATTTTCAATGAATGTGCCTACACAGGACGACACCCTTCAATATTATCCTCCGGCCAGATGGAAGCATATTTTTCCACTGTCGACGACACATCCATCAAAGCGGGCGGTGGACAGATCATCACCACCTCCGATGGATATGCACTGCCTCTTAGCATACGACACGGTTTACCATACCTTGCGATGCGAAAGTACATGACTGTTGAGTTTGACACGCTCCCACATGTTATCATGACATCCGATAAGCATTGGGACCCATCTGTTCTTGATACCACGATCAGTGCGAAAGATGAACAATTTCTCCAGAAATATCCTCCTCAGCCACAGCAACTCCCTTATGCTGATTACGACGAATATGGAAACCCACGTTGTCTTGAAGGATTAGATATCTCTGTTTCCCCCGGCTCCTCCTGTACGGTCACGTCCCTCAGTTCGTATTCCAGCCATTCCACTCGATCTCCCTTTCTTCCTATTGATGATCATAGGGCCAACGATCGCCCTTTTTGGCTTACTTCCACCAACTACATTCATCAAGAATGTCTCGCATGCTGCACGCTACCTGCAGCCTCTGGGACAGTCACTGCGTTTCCGACTGGATTGTACTGCCAGTGATACTACACGTATTGCGGCTACGCCCCGCGAGAGATACCCTAACAAACATGACTACTTATCCCTGAAACCTTTCTTTTGTTGGGTTTCCACCGATCGCATCAAGGCCACGTTTGAAAACTCAACCCAATATGGTTCATTAGCGGTTAGCCCTGATGGAAACATTTTCAAACGCTTTCATTCCCCTCAACCGGCCATGAACGTTCGACCCTTCAATGACGATGTTATGTCCGATGCTGTCTATTCGGATGTCCCAGCAATTGATGGTGGCTCCAAGATTGCTCAGATCTTCTTCGGCCGCAAGTCACATATTATACACGTTGAAGAAATGCGTACCACCGGCGACTTCCTATCTTGCTTCCAGAACTTTGTTCGAAAATGGGGCAGGCCCATTCGCCTTCTTTGCGACCACGGTAACTATCAATCCAGTAAGAAGGTCATCGATTACCTCAAAATGTTATGGATTGGACTCTGGCAAAGTGAACCGTATCACCAACACCAGAATCAATTTGAACGCCGATACCAAACGTTCAAGCGCATTGTCAATTGCGTCATGGATCGTACAGGCACACCACCACATCTATGGCTACTGTGCATGACATACGTCGCGGGTCTCCTCAATGTTGTTTCTGATCCTACGCTGTCAGATAAACAGCCAGGTCTTCATTGCTACCGGTACACTTGGCGACATCAGCGCATACACCAGTTTCTTCTGGTTTGAACCTGTGTATTTCAAAACCAACGACTCCCCTTTCGGTACCCAGTCTACCGAAACGCCTAGGTCACTTCGTCGGCATCGCCGAACATGTTGGCAATGAACTCTGCTTCCGAATCTGGGATCCCGTTACCATATAAAAAGTGTGTCGTAACAAACAAACGCAAACAAACTTACGATCGATTGATTTAGTGAGTAAGAATAAGAGTAATCGTCTTCTTAATATCGTATCGTCGATCATCTCTGATGGTCGACAGGTTAATTAAACATCGTCATTCGTGTAATTTTACCATACAAAACACATGTAAACTTAAGACACAAAACACACGCAAGCCATCTTCGATCGGTCTTTCTTTGTATCGTTACCGTGTAATTCACCGTGATATTCTCATTGGAATATCACCGTATTTGTACCTTATTACGTAGAATTAGTACTAGGTTGTACATAGATTTTAGGGCATGATAGTGTTTTAGAGTTGTTAATTCTTCGAAGAGTGAGCTGTTGGGAAAATTCCCGCTAAGAGACAATCCACATGGATTAATCACCGACGATTATTCACTCAGGTTAAATAACCTTACGAATAAGGTTATTTGTCTTTGTGACTCTTCGTACGTGCGATACGCTTTACACGGTGAATTCTTTTCAGTCCCCTTCAGTCGTAAATCCTCCAACCGTTAAGCGGCTGGATTCTATGACTTAACCTATTCATCGTGAGTCGTGTTGAATACCAAACTGTATTCAGTCTACCATCAGAGGCCCTATCAAAAGAAATGGGGCGGCGTTTTGCCTTTCATTCTGGCTTGTACCATGGCATTTTGCCCTGATCCTTGCCGGTTTGATATATTGTATTCATGGATCAAATTATCCATTTTTTCAAAATGCTCATTGCAGATCGATTTGTTTCCATGATCGAACATAAATCAACTTGTTACTTCGATCGAACGATCGATCGAACATTCCATCAAATGATTGATTCTTTACCACATGCACCGAGAACAATGTTCCCGGAAAACAGCACCACTCATTAGCTTCGTAAACAAATCAGCGATATTTGTTGAACCTGGTTCTTTTGCAACTCTGATAATTCCTGCTGCAATAGATTCACGCGCCTTGTGGTATGCAATGCTGTTGTGTTTTTTCTTACATGGGCTTTCAGGCCGTGTAACATTCGTGACAACAGAATCATTATCACAATACATATTTGTGCTCCCATCAATTGGAACACCCATCATTCTCAACTTGTACCTTAGACCTTCAACCAATTCGATTGCAATTTTCAAAGCAATGATTTCAGATCCAAAAGTTGATGTCTCAACTGTTGTTTGTCTTTTGGAAAACCAAATGATCGGTGCATTATTAATGAAGATAATAACACCAGTATGAGATCGTCTTGTTGCCTTGCATCCGGCATGGTCGGCGTCAACAAAACAGCTCATTGTTACATGCTTTCCCAAAGCTTCAGGCATATCTGCTGGTATGACTTCAGCGGCACCAGGATAAAATTCAGACCAGTCACATTTTTGAAATTTACTCTCGTCAACATTTGGTACAGTATCATCAAAAACCAATTTTGACCTGTTGTACTTTTTCAAATATGCAAATATATGAAATAACTGATTCAAATGCCCGATCCTTGCCTGTGCCAAATACCTTGACATCAGCGAGACTGGCATTACAATGTCAAGCCTTCCTAATTCACAAATCCACCTGAGGACTCCAATTAAACCTTGATAGTAGTTTTGCAATTCAGGGTTCAATTCCTCTGATATATCAATTTCCGGTCGGTAATCATGTGACAGTGGACTTGACGCTGATTTTGGTAGATACTTGTAACCATATTTTTCAGTTCCTAACTCTTGTTCGACTGCTGCAACAGCTTTCGCCGTATACTTAGTGCTTGATAATGACCATCTTGGCTTTGAATCACCTTCAAAGTAGAATTTTTCAATATCAGCTCCCAAATACAGAGTTGGCTCTTCAATCGTATCATCCTTCAATTTGAACTTTCGTCTCAATGTTTTCAAGCTGGAACTTTGGATCTTCACCAGAACATAAGATATCGTCTACATATGCAATGAGCATTGCCCAGTATCTGGATCCATCTTTCCTGGTTTCAATTCTTAAGTGCACATCCGGATCTGCCTTACAAGGTGAATATCCAAGATCTCTCAAATGCTGGGTGAGGTATGACCTGAAAGATGCACCATCAACCGGCAGTCCATACAATGCGCGGACAATCTTGCAAGGCCTTCCTGCAAGGTGAGGTGGAAAACCATCTTCTGCTCTCGCCTTTAGAAAGTATTTCTCTTTAATTGGGGCTGTCAAATATGCATTTTGAATATCTGCTGAAAGAACTTTCAAATCATTCAGCGCTGCCAGCAGAAAGAATATTCTTACTGAGTCTCGACTGGGAACCGATGAATAAGTATTTTCTTTTGCCACTGCAGGGACTTTGTGACCGTCCCCTACCAACCTGGCCTTCCTTGTTAGGGATCCAAGCTTGATGTCAAAGATCATATGGGTTGTTATCTGCTTATGTCCAACTGGAATAACATCATCATCAGAAAATTCAAACGCTGCCATATTATTTGTCATTTCCTTATGAATTGCTCTTTCCTAGTGGTTGGTCCCTGTTTTCTTATCAATAGCCAGCGCTTGTTTGATTGAATGTGGCAACTCAACTCCATATTTGTGAGTCTTCAACCAATACTTTGCTGTTTTGGCCGCTTTAAGGATTCGATCCTTCCTTCTCAAAATTTTGTGCACCCACCATCGGAATGCTGGTGTCTTTTCAAGATTATTGTTGATAGCATATTCAGCTAATTGCACTGGAAATGACTCTTTCACATCACTTAGCTTACACCAAGATTCAGTGCCATCTTTCCAACTGGCTAAAATCCTCCAACCCCTAGTTGTAGGTTTATGGGTTTTCCTGCCATTTTTTGCTATATTTGTTGCTTCCTCGTCACTTAAAGCAGTGTTGTCTTTTTCATGGTCAATGAGCTCATCCAGTAAAGTGAACATCCGCCCGTCATCATCAACAGAACTATACATACTTTCTGCCACAATATTTGCCGTGTATTCCTCCATTGTACCATCGGGTAGTTGCAATTTATACAGCCTCGTGTCTAGTATGGGATTCTCATTTCTGATTCCTATCGGTCTGTTTTGCAAGTCGCGAACCCTGTCCTTGACAACGCACCTGAGTCTTTCATCACCTCTTTCAATGATTACTTCATTTCCCAGATATTCATCTGGTTCATCAACATCTTCAACCGATGCTTCTGGCTCAGCCATTTCAAGTTTCATATCCGGTGTTTCTACTGGTTGATTCTCAAATAGCTCCATTTGGGGCTCTGGGTAGTTTTCCTGGAAGAATGATGCGCTATCCTTCACTTCATCTCCAATCTTGGATTCAATTGATTTGTCAATTGCTTCCATTCTTCTGAGGATATCTCTGTCCCGCCATTCAAATTCCTTGACGGGTCTTATTGAATTTGTAGATATTGGTATTGCCGACTCAGGCAGGAGCCAAAAACAATCCCCCCCACCTATCTTATTTCCACAGGGGCCCAACCATCGCGCCAGCCTTTCAACACCTCGGGTGGAAGAATCACCTTTTTCATAATAAAACACAAAATCATACCATTCTGATGAAGTGTATAATGTAATATCCGGTCTATAGCCATGGACCAATTCAAATGGGGTTCTCCCCATTGAAGAAGGGTTGTTCGAGGCTGTTCGCTGCCTGATATTAGCACATAGTTCACCACAAAATGACCATAATCTTCTCGGTGACTTCTTCTTTGCAGACTTGGTTGTGATTGCACTACCAAGATGACCAATTGCTTGTTCTGCCCGATTTTGGAATGGGCAATGTGGCTGGATGAATGTCTGATGGATATGGTTGCGCTTTACAATTGAATTCCAGTGTGTTTTGTAGGTTCTTGGGGATCCTTGTTCTGGCGCACCATCAGAAATCAAATGCTCTGGAATTCCAATTTCATGAATGAATGTCTTCAGTCCTTGATGGGCTTGTGATTTGTCCTGTATTGGTATAAATACTTCAAACCCATTTCCATTTGTAAAGATCTGTGCACATTTTTCTTGCCTCATAATACTCGTGGTTCTTGCATGCCAGGTATCAGTGTACCAGGTTCCTTGTGCAACTCTCTTGTTCCTGAAGCGCTGAGTAGGCAGCCGCTTCATCAATGGTGATTGCAAATTCCTGAGTGCCTTCTGCGTCGTGACTTTCAATGTCTGCTCAGCTTTCTTGAAACTAATATTCCAAGTTTTGGCTAGGCGTTCTGTTGTCGGCAAAAAAAAATACGGACTGTTGTCGGCATCAAATTCGATCGGAAAAGCCGACAAAACAAAACGACCGAGGTGCGGGAAGACGATTCGAGATACAAATATTCCGAAGACTGAAGCTTAGAAACAAACGCACCTCCATCACATGAAATCCCTAAGTGGCAAAACGATATCACTTAGGACTACAAACAAAAAGGGAGAATCGGTTAGAAACAAGAAATATCCAAAGACCTGAACAGTAAGTAAACACTTGGAACCCATAAGTACATTCAAAAGAATATACATGATATCCCGTGAGGAAATTACTTATAGCAATCAAGAAAATCAGTACCGATTCCAGATGGGCCTCATATCCAGCATATATATACCACGAATAAGCATACGCCCCATCAAACAGAATACTTAACCCCGACAATGACCGATACGATACAGTAAGACCGACACAACGCTAATACAGCAACAGCAACAGAAGTATTGGTACGACAGTAAAGACAACAGTAACAGATAACCGGGGAAGATCTCTACCAAGTAAAATACAGCAGAGAGCCCCGATACAGTGAAAATACATAGTAAAAATAAGAGCGTCTCTCTGAGCTCACATCTCTTTAAATTTTAACATCATATACCTTTGGTCGATTTTTAGAGTTACAACAGGTTATAGAGCCCTTATAACTCACACGATTGCTGCCCATCCGTAGGATCGTGTATACCTTAAGCTATATCTATCCCCGCCCGTTCAGCACCTCAACTGTTCGGTTCAATCCAGAGGAAATTTGTAGTGACGCCCATCCGTGTGCTACACTTCGGCCTCCCCCCAGCTCTTTCTCTCTCCCCTTCTTCTTCTTCCTCGCGTATCAAGGGGTGTATCCTGATCCTTCTACCAAGAATCTTCTTCTGTAATACACGACCAAGAAGCGTCCGTATTAAGGGGTGTATCTCATCATCGGTTCGTTATCTTGACGCCGTAATCACCAACGCATCGAATACGATCAGACCGACGAGTACGAGCGAACATTCTACCACGAATCCCCTTCTGTAACACGTATCATCTACGATTGATTACGATTGAACGATTCTCCAAGAAACTTCTCTCACCGCCACGACGACGATTACTTGCCACGACGGTTAATTATTTCGACGACGACGTTCAATCAAAAACCGACGTCGACGCCACATCGCATTAATCATCATCCATCATGGTCCCTCCACCAGACGCATACGATTGGTCCAATGTCTATGGGATTGAATTCAAATTCCAAAGTGACAATAACCCCCAAGAAGTCCTTTCTCTCAATGGCACCTATGCAGAAACTGTCCCGCTCACGGCACCCGAGGTGTCAACCCTCTTCATATCGGATGTCAATGACGAAGGCGCTAGAACCCTTGGTCCGGCCCCAGTGACCGCACTAAGAGAAGCCTTCTGCAACGGCATTACCTTGGAAATGCTAAACATCGATGAACTAGAAAAGGGACACATAGCCCAGCTCCTTGATTCATGCCCCGTACGATTTGTCAACCCTGGGTTATCAAACCAACGGATCAGAACTCCACAGGAATTTGACTCTGCAGGAATAGAAGCCGTCAGACGTGCTGAAGCAGCAAATAACCCAAAACCAGTCGTCACAGTAATCTTCAACATCAACCAATGGAAGTTCAGAAGAAACTGGAAGACAAATAACCCCGGCAACTATTTCAACGGCATCTATACAGGTGAGGTTCAACACGACGGTGATGGTGAAAATGAGGCCAACACCGATGAAAATGCCACAGCTCCAAACCCGGCGCCCACTACACCAGGCACCGACATGCAAGAATTGACCAACCTACTCCAACAATTGGTCAACAACGGCAATATCAATAACAACAACACAAACGCTGGTCCCAACCATCAAGCAACACTTGACCTCCCATGGAATCCAGCCACCTTACCACCACCAGTGAAGGACCGTTACTACAGGAAAGATGAATTCCTCACCAGAGATGACATGAAAGACTTCCCAATCACCTACACCGACTCATCGGGAAACGAAACCATTGTCAGGCAAAACTACTACCTCCACAACCTAGGCAGTGGGAGAAATGACCAGCGCCTGATCACCAGAAGTGGCGACTGTTTTGATCTAACCAGAGCTTCTGACAAATCAAAGGAAGCAGCTAGAGACAAACTATTTCTCTCGGGGTTTCCACAACTTAAGGATGACAGCCACCCTCAGGTCAGAAAGTGGTACAGAGAGATCACTACACACGCACAGCAGCATCATATATACATTCACCCTTACTATCTCTATAGACGCGAAGCTGACCATCTTAGGGGATTTACCATTGGTGATGAACTACCACACGACCTACCTGCAAGATATGAATTGGCAATTCACGAATGGGGTAATCTCATCTACACTGCACTCAGAACCGATAAGATCATCCCTGACTCATGCATTAGAATGAAGTCCACAATTCAAAGCTTTGAAGGAGGACAAGGTTATGAAGCTCTGTACACCGTAATTGCTCAAACACATCCCAACTCAAAGAGAGAATCCAATGCAGCCAGAATGGTCAGGAACCCTCCCAACCAAGAAGCAAATGAATCCCTCGAAGAATACTACTTCAGATACAAGGATTACTTGCGACTCAGAGTTTTCCTCCAAAACCAACCTAGCACATTGAGTTCAACAGAAGAAGTCAGTAATTTGATCGCAGGAACCACTCTCAGTCACGAACTATTTGAGAAAACTGAAGATGAACGCGACTCCGACGATCAATTCAAAAGAGACAAATACAAGGCAGGTAGGCTTCTACAAACCCTCCAAACATATGAACAAGAGATCAAGGCTGAACAAAAGTACAAGAGGAACGCCTCCAGATCAATCCAGCCCAAGCAATTGCCTGTCTCAGGTACAAGACCAGGTCACCGGAGCAATGATAAATTTCAAAAGCGCGCTAGCAACAGCACTGTTAGAACACCTTCTACTCTGACCTCTCACTCAATCAGCCTGATTGAATCACTTGGCTACCCGGAGATGGATGAAGAATCTGACGATCCCTTCCTCCACCAAGCATATTGCAATGCTATCACGGCATTCGATAAGCAGCCTAGTCTTTTTGACACATCCAGAAAATGTATTGTTTGCCACATGTCCGGTCATAATTTCGATAATTGTCCTGCATTGCAAGATATTGAGTCCCTGAAGAAACATAGGATTGCTGCGGCTGTTTTTCTGAACAAATCCAATAAACAGACCCAACAACTCTTAGACTCCACCCAACAAATCTCTCAGATCAACATTGGCAATGAGGATCAAGATGAGGCTTCACCTGATGCTACAGTAGAAAACCAAAATTTTTGCAATGGCCAAGAATAGAAAGTCTTTCTTGGAGCCATACTATGACATCACCTCAAGATGATCCTCAAGGATTTGACAACATCACAGCGTCCCAAGTGAACAGCTTATGCCCCTCCTTGGACTCCAGCAGTGTCAGCTCCTATGAATCTGTCATAATTGGTGCCATCGACCTCCTTCCAAAAGACAGCCTCCAGTCATCAATCCCAATTGATGTCTACTGTGATATGGAACCACTCGGGGCTACGACCCCTACATTGGAACCACACCTGAAGACCAATGAGGATCCCAATTTCGATAGGGACAACCCTACGCCAGCTGGTACATACAATGTGCAATCCCTAGTCCCACGAGACCCCATTGCAGCTAAAACCTATTTCCAACAGGGTGTCAGGGCTCAGATTGACACCGGTGCAAAGGTTTCATGCACAAATCTCAAACACATCCTGCACGGTTACAAACCTTACACCAGGATGAGGAAATGTCCTGTCAGGCTTACGGCAGCCATAGGAGGCAAAGCAGCTACCTGCATCCCAGAAGGTTCGGGATATTTGCACATCCCAGCACCCAACCACTTAGGGTATCTCAAAATCTTCTTCTACTATTCTCCCTCCCTGTCAACGACATTACTGAGTGAGAATGATCTCTGTGGAATGACATCTCGCATGCGACGTCAGTTCAGTGGGCAATCAATCCATAAATCATTCATTGACAACTATGACTCATCTGCTCCACAAAACGGCAACCTCACAATCATCTGTCATCACAAGCAGAACACTGCCAACAGCATTGTCCTCCATGGAAGCATCATTGATGGTCAATGCTATACACACCCAGTACTGATCCCAGACATTGATATTGGATCTCCATATGCTAATTGTGCATCATCGTCAGCCTATGCCCTAGCTACAGACATACAGTTCAAGGAAGCTTGTGAGCTGGCCTCCAAAGAAGCAATTAGCAACTACAGATATGATATATACACGAATCTTGTCAATCTACAAAAATGCGCTGAAGCAGCCCAAGCTCATTCTGATACCAGCGACATGCCAAAGTTTGATGCAAACCTGTTTTTCACCAAGATTGTGGACAAAAGTATCCCCATCCACGCCATCAAAACCAAGACATTGAAACTCCTGTGGCATCAACGATTGGGGCACCCATGCGATGACTTTCTGTATAATGCTCATAAGCACATCGTTGGAGTACCAAAGTTCAAGCGTCAAACCAGTATTCTTGACCAATGCCCAACCTGCATACAATGTAAGCAAACCAAAACACCTGCTGGCACACATTCCACACGAAAGGCCACACAACCGTTTCAAGGTCTATCCATTGACTTTGCATTCTCAGGTACCAAATCCTCCAACAGCAAACGCAAGCGCGATTATGAAGGCATTCATGGAGAAACAGCTTGGATTCTCATCACAGATCACTACACAGGTATGAAATACGGTGATACACGAATCTCGAAGGCAGCGCCCCTACACTGGTTGGAGCATTTCTTCGCCCAGTACAACCCAACCTGTGCCGACAAGTATGTTTCCGTTGATCAAGGCGGCGAGCTCTATCACAATCCTGATGTCAGAAACCTCTTCTCTGCGTTTGGATATTCAATTTTCCCCACTGGTGCGGATGCTTCACACCAGAATGGTACAGTCGAACGAGGGCATCGCACACTGGCTAATTCAATGCGCACCATGCTGTCTGGTGCTAATTTGCCCATTAAATTCTGGCCCTTTGCTTTCTACCATGCACTTCGGTTGTCCAATGCATTTCCTGAAGGCAATCAACCACATTCACCATTGGAATTAGCAACTGGCCGTAAGGAAAACCTTGCTGATTTCCGAACCTTTGGTTGTAGAGTCTGGGTTAGGCCCCCAGGAAAACGATCTATTAAACTCAAACCCAATGCACGAAAAGGCCTCTTCCTGGGTTTCGTCCCATACACTACCAGAAACATCCTTTGGTATGATACTGAGACGCATAGAGTCAAAATAGCTACCCATGTCCGGTTTGATGAAGGGATGAATGATCTCCCACTTGCAGATCTACCAACTAATGTCAAGCACCTCCTCCGGACTGATGACAACACTCCCCTTCCTGCAGAACACCGTGAGGCGTCATCTAGTGAATTCCAATTCTCCATCTCCCCCTTTGCGGATCTCACAAATCTCAGACTCACTGTCTCCCCATCTTGTGCTGACCCAGCCTTTGGTCTTCGATACGCCACCGACTCACTGATTGGCAGAGCTTACATCACAGGTATCATTCCCAACAGTCCCGCCTCACAGCTTTTCTCCTCTCGTAAGAAGACTCTCTCTAAGCTCCGAGGCGCATATATTGTATCTATCAATCACAATCGTGTCTTTACTGCTGCTGATGTTACTACAGCTTTACAGGCCTGCCACGATCGAGGGGTGAGGGATTCTTCAATAGATACACCAATTACCTTTGCACTTGAAGAGAAATTGTCTATGAAGGAGGTCAGGAAACACTCAAATGAATATGGTTTATTTGCTCCCAATACCTCCTGGAAGGAACCCACTGCTGAAGAAGATCCACCATTCTTGGACCGGATTTCATCCATCAAAGCTATCCAGCGCATTGGTACAAAATACAAGCAGCTGATACAATCAAGAATCAACCAGGTCGATAGCACTGAAGCACTCCATGCCTCCATCCAAAAACACTTGGCACCAACTGAAGACGACATGGATGTTGTCATTCCTACTATTGACATTGCATCCCTCAGAGCTATCACCAAGCTTCATAAACCAGGAAATCATGCATTACCACTAGATGCCGATTCACTACCCACTGAACAAATTGAACTTTTAATCAAGGCCATCAATTCCAAGGCAACTACACCTGAAGAACAAGCACTAGGGCACTTCACTCGAAGGAATCTCAAGTCTCTATCTACATGGCCTGAATGGCAGGCTGGGGAGCGAAAACAGCTTGATCAGTTTGAAGATTTGGAAATGTTTGGATCACCAATTCAATACCCTAAGGACCCCGACGCTATCATTCTCAGACCTCACTGGCAATACAGTGTGAAACGAAATGGTGTCAGAAGAGCCAGACAATGTTGCAATGGAAGCAAATATGCAGCGCCAACTCTGCATGCCATAGCAATGTCATACTCATCGTGTGTTGAACACCCCATCCAAAGATTGTTCTTTGCCATTGCAGCTAGCCTCAATCTCAAAGTTTATGGGGGGGACGCGGCTGACGCATATGCCCATTCTCCAGGGCCCAACATTCCTACATACATGACTATTGACGATGCATATGCAGAATAGTACAGACACAAGCATGACAAGGACATAGACAGACGATTGGTGCTCCCAGTCCTTCGAGCACTTCAAGGCCATCCAGAATCAGGAAGACTTTGGGAAACACACATCAACAAAATATTGAAAGGCCCTGATCTCAACTTCAAAACCACCACACATGACAGGACGATCTATACAACAGTCTTCGAGGGTGAAACGGTCTACATGTTGAGACAAGTTGATGATTTTGCACTAGCTTGTACATCAGAATCCATATCTGACAAGATCTATGACATTATAGGTGCAAGGCTCAAACTACCAAAGGAAGACGTGATCCCCTTTACCAAATTGGGATTGCTCGAGGACTTCAACGGAATTGACGTCAAACAGACAGCTGATTACATTGAACTGTCCTGTGCCAATTACATCGACCGGATCATGACATCCCATGGTTGGGAGACTGATTCTAAGATGAAACCCCACTCCAAACCATCAGCGCCGTTATCAACCGAAGTACTGAGCCAACTGCAATCACATACGAATGGACCATTAGAAGGCACCAAGGAACACGCTGCATTACAATCCACATCTGGGTTCTCTTACAGAACACTCTTAGGTGAAATGATGTTTGCATATGTGAGCTGCCGGCCAGACATTGGCTATGCAGTGACCCTGATGTCAAAATACAGTTCCAATCCCACTGCATTCCACTATTCCAGTCTGAAGAACATAGCTCGATACCTCAGAACAACCAGATCTTGGGGTATTAGATTCTATAGACCGAATGCAGAACCATCTCTTCCATCAGGAGAACCATATCATGATGTAGTCCAAGATGAATCACTCCCAGAATACCCTGCAGATATCAAGCATAGCAAGTTAATGTGTTTTGTTGATGCAGCATATGGAAATGATCCAAAACATCGCAGGTCCACCACAGGATATGTCTTCACTTATGCGGGTGGAGCAGTTGTCTACCGGTCCAAAGCGCAATCACTCACTGCTCAGAGTTCTACGGAAGCAGAATTCATTGCTGCAGTCACAGCAGCCAAAACAGCCAGATACCTCAGATCCGTACTCGAAGAATTAGGATTTGCTCAAGCTGGTCCAACCCCTATCTATGAAGACAATGCATCGGCAATTGAAATCATAAATGCCCAGAAGCCAACCGAAAGAACCAGACATATTGAAATCAGGTTCTTTGCAATTCAAGCTTGGAAAGAAAATGGTGAAATCAAGATGATTCATATTCCGGGAGTTATCAACCCGGCTGATGATCTAACCAAACCATTGGGATGGATCTTGCACGCCCGACATGCAAGATACATCATGGGACACTACCCAGGTTAAATCATTCCATTCGATTGCTTCGATTGACAACCGGATTCGGCTATTCGATGACCACCTCCAATTGATCTTGACTCAATCAAAATTGCTCGAGTCGATTCTTCAATTTGACTTGATCCGAACATGCGATTTGTCTATCAATACGATTCAACATGATATACTCCAACAGTAATCCAATACAAAACAAGTATTGGATCAAGGGGTGTGTTGTCGGCAAAAAAAAATACGGACTGTTGTCGGCATCAAATTCGATCGGAAAAGCCGACAAAACAAAACGACCGAGGTGCGGGAAGACGATTCGAGATACAAATATTCCGAAGACTGAAGCTTAGAAACAAACGCACCTCCATCACATGAAATCCCTAAGTGGCAAAACGATATCACTTAGGACTACAAACAAAAAGGGAGAATCGGTTAGAAACAAGAAATATCCAAAGACCTGAACAGTAAGTAAACACTTGGAACCCATAAGTACATTCAAAAGAATATACATGATATCCCGTGAGGAAATTACTTATAGCAATCAAGAAAATCAGTACCGATTCCAGATGGGCCTCATATCCAGCATATATATACCACGAATAAGCATACGCCCCATCGAACAGAATACTTAACCCCGACAATGACCGATACGATACAGTAAGACCGACACAACGCTAATACAGCAACAGCAACAGAAGTATCGGTACGACAGTAAAGACAACAGTAACAGATAACCGGGGAAGATCTCTACCAAGTAAAATACAGCAGAGAGCCCCGATACAGTGAAAATACATAGTAAAAATAAGAGCGTCTCTCTGAGCTCACATCTCTTTAAATTTTAACATCATATACCTTTGGTCGATTTTTAGAGTTACAACACGTTCACAGTCAACTTTGTTTGGACCTTCAATTGTTATCACTGATGGCCCCCATTGATTTCTTCTGTCAAGAGACCTTCTTTCAAGTGTATTGTCAATTTCTTGCAAGCTAGGGGCCTGTTTTGATTCTGCTTCAGGAGCTTCCATAAAGTCAAATTCTGTATCATCAAACAAAAATTGGTCTACCCTTCGCGCGCTTGAAATATTCCTTACTGAAGAAATCCGATGAGCAATATTTCCATCTGTTGCAATCTGGCATTCAGTTAGCATTCTCCTTGTGGATACCTGATGGACCCTCATCAGTTTGCATTGCTGCATGACACTTGGATGCCGTTCTTGTCCTAAGCTGGTCTTGGGGAGGTTATCTGTAACATTACTAGCAGGTTCTGTTACAACAGAACTTTCGTCCATTGCTCGGTCCTCTTCGGTTGACATAGCTTGAAGGCTGAATTGGTCCCCTGAAATTGGATCTCCATTGTCAATGGCTAGCTCGGCCATCCTGAACTTCAGTGAATGCGGATCCCAGGGGGTATCATTTGTTGCTATCAAATGTTGACATTCATCAAGTTCCATTCTTGTGGGCTTTCTTGTGGGGAAATATGAGATCACGTTTCTCATACTCAGTTTAATAAAAACTTTCTTCGGATCATCATCCTCCAGTGGAGTTGGAATTGTAATTCCATGCTTGGATCTTGAATCAAATTGGCGAGGTGTCTCTTCAACAGAGTTGAAATTGCAGTCCCTCACTTGATTTGGGCATATCAAGCTGTTTTTCAATTTGTCCCCAAAGTACAGTGCTTGATGGAACACTATGATATATACTTGGCCTGATGTTGGATTCGTCCATGCAGTCGCACAGCTTCCAATGGGGATTTTCTTGATGGGCTTGTATTCTTCAGAAAAAGGTGCAACATCAATGTGTGTTGTGATTTGATCAGGATTCAGCAATACCATATTGCTTCCTGCTGCGGTAGTATCTGCATGTGAGTCTAACTCACAATATCCTTCTTCATTTTCCCCATCATCAAAACCTACAGGAACATTCATCTGGTATAATGACCGGCTCACCATTTTTAACAATTTGTGTTCTAGTGATAGTGTCCGGTTATTATGTCATTTCTTAGATTTTGATCCAAAACTGTCACCCGCGCCTTCATTTTCAGTTTCTTTCTTTTTGGTCTCGGCAGCCTTGAGATTTCTTTTCTTCTTAGCCTGCCCCATCTGGTAAAGCTCCTGGCGCTGTTCTTTTGACATTGTTTTATAAACACTTGTTGGGTAAGGCTTGCACTCAACTTTTCCTGTAAAAGTTCCAGTTGTCTTTTGCTTTTTGTTGCTTGAAGTGCCCATAGAATACAAACTTCTGGAACCTCGTTTATGCTTCCCATTTGCAAGCTTCTTCAATCCAAGTCGATTGGTGAATAGAATCAAACATTCATTGAAGTTGTCACGATAGTCTTTGCTCTCATCAATTGCATCTGCTTTTGCAGCATCAAGTCGCTCATCACTGATTGAATTGATAAAATCCCAAACAAATCTCCTTTCATTATGATTCTTTTCAAATCTCAGAATTGTTCCATGAAAAGCAGTCCAGTTTCGCTTGTGCTTGTTCCAGTCATAACCCTTGGAATCTCCAGTGTAGTGTGAATCTTTCATATCCTGATATGTCTTATTCAGAACCATAGTGATATTGGTATCAGTGTAAGCATGTTGCATGAGAGAAATGAAAGCATTTCTGGCATTACCAGAATTCAGTGCAGTGTTTTGAAAATGTGCCACATATTCCCAACCAGGACCCTTTCTTGTTGCGTCACATAGCAACCTCCAGACAACATTGTTGTCCTCATCGTACTGGTGACCTGATAGGACGCCACATCTTTCATTGTAATCACTCCAAGTTGGATAAGTATCTGTTGTACTTTGCCCGACTGTTCCAGCCCTGGCTTCATCAGTAACTTCTTCCTTTTCTTGGGGTCTTATGACATATAAGATTGGGAATCCCTCAGAGTTGAATCTGTACCTCAGGTTTTGTCGGAATCCTTCTTCCCATTCCCTGAATTTTGTTAGATCCTTTAGCTCGGGTGGAGTTGCTTTTTCCTGTGATTTCACACTTGATTCCATCATCTTGATTCTGAATTGCTGCAGTTCCAGGTTGTTTGGGTTTGCATTCCAGTCGATAGCCCTTGGCTTGACTCCAATCAATGGTTGATACCGGGCCCAATTTGCCCAAGTTAGGAGCCTCGATGATAGCCTGTTACCATAGTGGATACTTTTTGGATTAGGACAGTCCGGACTGATAGATTTCAATCCATGCATGAATGATTTAATGCTTTCCTTGTTGAGGTCTGTAATTTCGCGAATATTAGACATCCCTCCCCTCATAATTTCTTCGGCTGATTCATAGTTGATACCGAAATCCATTAGGCTGCTCCTGAAAGCAAGCTGTTCTGGGTTCAGAAATCTACCATTGTTGAATCCTCTGATTTTTATTCTGGGTTGGGACGACCTTCTACCCAGTCGATCTGCTCTTGCATCCTCGGCATTTTGGTTAGCATCGTTTCCTTCATCCTCATCATTTTCACTATCCGCATCTGGGTTCTCACCCCTTCTTTCTGCATCTCTCATTGCTCTTACTCTCTTCTTTATTTCTTGGTCGATGATTCTCTTCATGGTTGAGTTTGTTTCTGGGTCCCCAAGGGCCCTTTCCATGACCTCCATGATTTTATCTTCCAAATCTTCCTCTTCTTGCATACCTCTTCCATTGTTTTCATTAGGATTCTGTGGATCATCCTCGTCCACTTCCATTTTTGTTTCTTCTATGTCAGCGTCGGCTCTAGTTCGTACCATGGTGGGGTGCGATATTTCAAACGGTGTTTGGAATTATTTTTTGAAGGAGTATGGATGGTCGGTTCGTAGGGGAAGGTTCGAAATGTTCGTTTCGGAATATTCGTTTTGGTATATTCGGAGGATGGTATTCAGTGTGAGCCGGAGGTGGTATGTGGAGAGAGAGAAGGTATTAATCGTTGGTGACTGTCGTTCTGTATTTATCCGGATCGAATTTTCGTTCCGGTTTTGTTATACTTTTGTGTGAGCTTTTGCTTTTGTTGCAAATCAAGATTGTGAGCTTTCCTATCCTTTCTCGGGATTTTGCTCATTCTGTATTTCTGTGGTGAATTTCAAAGATTGATTGTTTCCTGAGAATTTAGTGTTCTCCTTTTAGTGTTCTCGACGATCTTTTCGCGATTTGGTGTTCTCATATCTTTCGATTTTTTCGCTCTCGCGGGCAGATGCTCTTTGCAATCTTTCGATTTTTTGTTCTCGCGGGCAGATGCTCTTTGCAATCTGTTCCTTCCGGGCAGATGCTCTTTGCAATCTGTTCCTTCCAATCTGTTTCACCACAGAATACTTCAGGCTCAATCTTCTGGCTCACGTCGTTCTTGTTTTCAGTGAAAGATCAGTGTTCTCAGATTGGATATTGATTCCTTTCAACTGATGCCAACCTGGGCGGCCCTTTCGACTGAGCCGTCCAGCTTCTTTTCCCTTGCTTGTTTTGCTGGATCCCGAAACCCGGTGGAGCCACCACCTTGGTTCGGTTCTTTGGTCTCTTCTTTCAGGGAGACCGCCCTGGTGTTGGTCTATTCCAGGGCTCCACAGGCAACTGCCTCTTTTACATCCTTGAGGGTTGATGCCGGTAGCTGATCAGGCTAGTCCGGATTAGTCTTCGAGCTCAACTGCGTTTCGATGGAAACGCCGTCCTCCACAGCTTGTAGAGTGCTGTGGGTCTGATAAACTATAAAAAGTGTGTCGTAACAAACAAACGCAAACAAACTTACGATCGATTGATTTAGTGAGTAAGAATAAGAGTAATCGTCTTCTTAATATCGTATCGTCGATCATCTCTGATGGTCGACAGGTTAATTAAATTACTCATCGTCATTCGTGTAATTTTACCATACAAAACACATGTAAACTTAAGACACAAAACACACGCAAGCCATCTTCGATCGGTCTTTCTTTGTATCGTTACCGTGTAATTCACCGTGATATTCTCATTGGAATATCACCGTATTTGTACCTTATTACGTAGAATTAGTACTAGGTTGTACATAGATTTTAGGGCATGATAGTGTTTTAGAGTTGTTAATTCTTCGAAGAGTGAGCTGTTGGGAAAATTCCCGCTAAGAGACAATCCACATGAATTAATCACCGACGATTATTCACTCAGGTTAAATAACCTTACGAATAAGGTTATTTGTCTTTGTGACTCTTCGTACGTGCAATACGCTTTACACGGTGAATTCTTTTCAACCAACAAGTTACTTGACCGTTCCGGTGTCCGCTTGGCTCTTACACCTGAGTCTTGTAACAAACGCGCAGGCCTATTCACTGATGATGGTTTCATCAAATGGCGTAACGCCAAGGATTCCTTGCCTCGTTTATACGCCACTGGAGAAGCTCCAGCATTCAAACATGGGGAGCATACCAATCAGAGTAAACCCATTGACGAGTCTACGAAACCAGGCATCTCAATTCCCCCTAGCGTTTCACCCGCTGATTCTGACACTGCCGATGACACCATTCCATCTGTACCCAACGAACAACCAGATACTACGCCCCACGCATCTGGCACTCAACCAATTCTTCAACCACCCGCCCACCCCTCGTTACCGAGCTTTCTATATAAGAAGGTCGATGACAGCCCGAGCTGGTCACCTTCTCCACTCCCTAACAACTATGGGGAGAGTCTTGATGGTCCTCCTACGACACACATCTTCAGCAAGACCTCCGATGGCGTTCTCCTTACTGAAGATGATTTTGACCCACCGGAATTAGCATACTTTGATGTTAGTGACGTCACAACTCCACACACCAACCCCGCTACTCCTTCAGTAGACCCATCACAGGTAGTTGTTACCGACGAAGAAGGTAACGCACAATTTGACGCTGATGGTAAACCCATTACCATTCCTACGGTCCTGATTGCCGATCTACAAGGACGATCCTTCCTTGTAACCAACCCAGATGGCACCCGGAAACGTCTTACCATTGTCGATGTTGAAGACAGTCTTGAACGCAACAACGACTTCATCAAGTTCAAGTGCAAACACTCCGATGACAAACTCAATGATATCATTGCATACAATGATGTCATGAATTACATCCATCGTGATTCAACCCAAGAAGACGGCAAACTTTGGTCATTTCGCCGCATCCTAGGACACCAAGGTCCACTGGATAACAAGCACCCTCAATACAAAGGTTCCAAGTATAACCTTTGGATTGAATGGGAAAATATGGAACGCACATATGAACCCCTAGCCAACATTGCGGCTGATGACCCGGTCACCGTTGCAAAATATGGGAAAGACAACAACTTGCTTGACCTCCCGGGTTGGAAACGCCTAAAGCGAATCACCAACCTAGCGTGACGAACCAAGAAACTTGATCGACTCGTGCACCAAGCCAAACTACGTTCTTTCCGTACCACTCCGCAGTACCAATATGGCTTCAAAGTACCTCGTAACCACGAAGAAGCCCTCCTATTTGATCAAGCCAACGGAAACACCAAATGGGAAGATGCCACCACTCTGGAAATGGCACAACTCAATGAATACAACACATTCATTGATAAAGGCGTGTACAAGACAAGCTCCATTCCCCCCGGGTTTCAACAGATCAAGGTACACATGATATATGCTGTCAAGCACGACGGTAGACACAAGGCTCGTCTCGTTGCTAACGGCAATCTCACTGAGGCCCCTATCCACAGTGTTTACGCAGGTGCCGTATCTCTCCGCGGCCTACGTATGTGCCTATTCCTAGCTGAACTCAACGACTTGGAAGCATGGGGTACCGACATAGGTAATGCCTATCTAGAAGCAGTTACCTGCGAGAAAGTATGCATCAAGGCAGGTCCCGAATTCGGATCGCTGGAAGATCACCTGTTGATCATTTACAAAGCCCTATATGGTCTCAGGTCTTCAGGCAAGTGCTTTGGAGACTTACTCGCAGCTTGTCTCATTGAACTCGGCTTCAAAAGATCCCGCGCAGAACCAGAAATATTCCTCAAGCCTGGAACGAACAAGCATGGTGAATGTGTATATGAACTTATATGCACATATGTCGATGACCTATGTCTCTGCATGGCAGATCCCAATTCCTTCTTGAAGATATTGCAGTCATCACCATATAACTTCAAACTGAAGGGATCCGGACCTATGAACTTTCACCTAGGTTGCGGATTTGAGCGCGACGAGCATGGTGTTCTATGCATGAATCCCATAAAGTTCATCGAAAAGATGGAAGCGTCTTACGAACAAATGTTCGGATGCAAACCTAGCACTAGGTTCCAATCACCCATTGCGGAGAACGATCATCCCGAATTGGACTCCTCAGCATTTCTCGAAGAAACTGGTATACAGAAATACCAAAGTATGATCGGTTCACTCCAATGGATCATCGCTATTGGCCGTTTCGATGTACAAACAGCCGTGATGACACTCTCAAGTTTCAGAGCTCAGCCACGAGATGGGCATCTCGAACGTGCAAAACGTATCTATGGATATATCTCCAAGTTTAGACACTTTAAAATCAGATTCCGCGTGGAACCACCCGATTTTATATTGACTAAACCCGACACCATCGACTGGTCCAACACCGTCTATGGGGAGCATTCTGAAGAGCTACCCGACGACGCTCCTACACCGCTTGGAAAGACAGTAGTGTTGACACATTTCTATGATGCCAACCTCATGCATGATATTCTCAGTGGTAAGGCTATAACCGGCATTCTTCATTTCGCGAACAAGACTCCCATGATGTGGTTCTCGAAGAAGCAGTCTACTACAGAAACAGCCACCTTTGGAGCTGAATTTGTTGCAGGAAGGACTTGCATCGAACAGATCGTCGATTTACGCCACTCATTCCGATACCTAGGAACACGAGTCCATGATATCTCATACTCTTGGGGTGACAACAAAAAGATGATCCAAACGTCAACCTTCCCTTACGCAAGGTTGCACAAGCGTCATAATATTCTGTCGTTTCACTACGTACGAAGCATGATAGCGAGAGGTTTCATTTTAATGATGCACATCCCAGGTAAGGATAACTGTGCAGACATTCTCACCAAGCATTGGGGACACTCAGTTGTGTATCCACTGCTCAGGCCCATCTTCCACTTCTGTGGCAATACCGGCGACCTTCTTCAAGATGATGGAAGCATCATGTAGAGCGTGATGACCCTTCACAAGGAGACATGGGGAGTATTAAATTCCTTTCGTGACCAGAAGTACCAAAGCTACCAGATGGTAGATTTCCTATTCATACGAATCAATGAGTCCCGTATCATTCTAAGTAATCGATTCCCACAGCATATCGATTCCCACGGCGCATCGATTCCCATCGCGCATCAACGGTGAGCAATCCCTGTGTTACAGTATTGCCATTGTTCTTCGGTGAGCAAACTCTGATTTCATAAAATATCACACGAGCTACGGGAGCAATTCCTGACCTTAATGATAAACATATCATGACGTCTTCCTAACGGAACAAGAGAAGAAAACCGTTGGCGTGTGATTCTCACACAATACATATACATGCATACAGATATATATGGTCAACGACCAATACATGTACGGACATAATCAGCGAGTAATCTCATCACTACGCAACAGCAGTTGCAACGTATTCACCTCAATAAAAGAGATATCTTGCATTTCGGCAAGATCTCACTTTATCTCATACTTTTAACATTCAACTGATTTATATCCCAAAATTCACACTAGTTGCTACCAACTACTTGTAATCTACATACTAAGGTCTGTCTCGCTGCAATCTGAACAAGTCACAGCAAGAAGGAGATCTGGCGTTTCCCTAGTCTCGCCTGTAGTCCGATTATCCGTTGCCGAAAGTATCCAAACACAATTGTCACGCGTAGAGTACAATCGTTCGTCTACTAACACACTAACGCAGCGTTGCTGTTCTCCAGAAGCCTTTGAATCAGACTCTCAACAAATCGGATTCAGAAGGAAAATAATAAGAGTACATCGAGTGATTGAAGAACTCATGAAGGAATACCAAAAAATGAACAAATCTCACGACCAAGAGCAATTGGATATTGATCTGAGAAGTTTAAAGTTGACCATTGGAGCCCCTCCACAGGATTTGATTGAGGACATCTATGATTTGCAAAGGAAATACCAATACAAGTCAGTCATGCCCACTTTGACGCAGCTCATTGTGGCATTCAAAGCAGTACTACCGGCCTACCTACAGATGCAGCTTACCCCCCTCATGGATGCGCTGCAAGACGATGGCACCTCTGAATTGGATTTTTGGGAGGCTATCAACGTCCGAGCCGCAAGTCTATATAAGTCGGCTCGAAGCATACAAAGCAGGGGTGGTAAAGCCAAGGAGATGAGTCTGTTTGGTGCTGAAATGACTGATTTTGCTGATACGCGGGACAAGTGGTCCACCAAGGCAGTTCGCTATTGGTGCAGAGAGCAAGGTCACAAAGCTTTCAACTGTCCTAAACGAGCAGCAGGACACCCGCGTGTCGACAACATTGGCAACAGCGGCAATAACAACAACGGCAACAACGGCAACAACGGCAATGGCAACAATGGCAACAACGGCAACAATGGCAACAATGGCAACAATGGCAACAATGGCAACAATGGCAACAATGGCAACAACGGCAATGGCAACAACGGCAACAACTGCAACAACCGCAACAACCGCAGCCATCGCAACAACAGGTCAAATGGCCACAGGGGCAGACGGCGCAAGTGTGGACTCTGTGGTGGTAATCATGGAACAGCTGTCTGTTTTGAGGATGAGAAGAATGCTACCAGACGCCCAAATGGTTGGAAATCCAAGTTGAAGGATGTCCAGGGAGCAACAATTGACTACGATTACTGTCTCTCAGCAATGCAAACCTCTACCACGTCCCTCCAACTTCTCAATGCCCAGAAGCGAGCTACCAAAGGAGATGTTGTGCCTGAAGGATTTGATCTGCTGTACGATGACAACGTCTTTGTTTTTGATACAGGTGCCACAAGCCACAGTTCCAACAGTATGAGATGTGCCACCAATTTGAGAGCTAGTGGTGCCGCTATTACCACCCAAAGCGGTGATGAGCTGAAAGGATGCCAAGTTGGGGACATTCCATGTCAGAAGATTGACAAGGATGGAAAGAAGGAGTTTCAGACATTGTTGCAGGGTGTGAATTTCAATCCAAATTTTGCCTTCAATCTGTTCTCAGCCAATCTCGCTTTACAGAACGGTTGGATTGCCACAGGAAGCGACAAGACCAGATGGTCGCTCAAGAAAGGGACACTCCAAGTGAATTTTGATATTCAAATCCCCACCTACACAAGCTGCGTTTGGGTTGGCTATTTTGATTGCATTGCCAATCCTACCAACAACATTGACATCAATGCAGCAACTGCTACTACTACCACGGATGAAGGGACCAAGATGAACATCAACAAAGCCCACCGACTCCTGGGACACATGGATGAGAACAGGATGCGCCGCACTGCTGAAACACTTGGCTGGACCATTACTCGGGGTCCACTGCTCCCATGTGCAGATTGTGCCAAGGCCAAAGCAAAAAGGAAAGTGATTCCTACCGAAAGCGAGCACGTTGCAGCCACCAAGCCTGGAGAAAGACTCTTTGTGGATATGTCCTCAGTGAAGGCACCCAAAGCCGCCAAAAGTAACAAGCTGACTGTCCCATTTATTACCAAGCCCCATTTTTGCATGATTGTTGATGAGTACTCCTCATGCCGGTTTGTCAATTTCTTTGCCACCAAGGATGGAATGGTTGAACCAACTTGCGCATTGCTCAACCAATGGAGATCCAAAGGCCAAAATTTGAAGCACATACGATGCGGATAAAGCCGGTGAAAATACAGCCCTTGACGCTCAACTGGCCTCAGCAGCTTGGAAATCTTCTTGCAAGTTTGAGTATACCTCTGTGGATACTCCACAACAGAACAGTGTGGTCGAAACAGCAATTTATTGATCAGTTTGCCGCGCCATGGCTCTTTGCTCTCAAGCGAATGTGCCTAGGGAATACAGGTTTAGATTCTTCCCCTTGGCAATGAGGTGTGGCGTTCAGTTGGACTGGTTGGAGGCTGTCACGGTAAATGGCAATACTTTGCCCAAAATCCAACATTTCTCCGGCACGGTCCCTGCTTTCAGCGCCCATCTCAGAACCTTTGGTGAGGCTGGGGTAGTTCGTGTCAAGCGGTCCACAAGTCCAAAACTCAATTATCGAGGCAATCCAGCTTTCTTTGCTGGATATTGCACTGACCAGCCAGGAGATTGCTATGTGATGTATGATCCCTTGAAGAACACGTTTACAGCTACCCGTGATATCTACTGGCTGAGGCGTATGTATTTTCCACCCACTACACCAGCGGGTGAAGCTATTAATTTTCATGCTGATTTCCTTGAGGGCGGGCATATGGCTCTACCGATCAATGACACCCCCACCCACCCTGTCTCGGTTTTGCGCACCACCACCAGACCACGGCAACGCGTGCAGTTTCAGGATGAAAGTGGGGGAGCCACAGCACCAGCAATTCCCTTCCAACCTGAATCTGAAACCGCAACAGAGGAGACTGCCTTCGATAGTTATGATGACGACTACACCGATACCATTGAAGAAACCAAGATCGAATATGAAAGCGATGATGAGGACTACGACAGCAATGAAGACACTGAAGAAGAGGATCCACATGTTGTAACAACCACAAGATATGGTCGTGTCGTGAGAAACTCTCATCTCAATCCGGATATACGCTATGGAGATATGGCCAGCTATGCAGCTCAATTCACTGATGCAGAAATCCAGTTCCACAAGGCAATGACTGAGCTGAAAGAATTCAATCTTCTGTCAGTCTCTATTCCATCTCAGGAAGGCGCTATGAGTGAACTCAGTCTAGTTGGCGCAGCTGGGAGTGCTTTTGACAACACCAATGAGCTAAAGACCATGAATTACAAGGAATCTATGGCCAGTCCGATGCGCGACAAGTTTACAGAGGGTGTCGATGCTGAACATGAGAAGATGGTCAAATATGGAGTTTTTGAAGAGATCGATGAAGCCAATATCCCACCGGGCACCAAAATCATGGATACCACTTGGGCCAACAAGATGAAGCCTGATGGCACAGTAAGATGCAGAAATGCCGTCCGAGGATTCAAGCAGCTAGACGGTGAGCACTATGATGGCCAAGACAAGTCTTCACCTGTTGTCAGTGATATCTCAATCCAAATTGCAATGATACTGATGGTCATGGCAAATTTTATGGCCTACATTGTGGATGTGGAAGGAGCTTTTCTGAATGGCAAATTTCAGAATGGAGAAAAGATATTCACCAAGATTCCAGAGGGATATCAGAAGTTCTACCCATCATATGTACTCCTCCAATTGCAGAAAACGCTTTACGGCACAATTCAAGCCGCCATACAATTCTGGAGAGAAGCGCGACGAGCAATGCATACCATGCAGATGGAGAGATGCAAGGCCGATCCATGTCTATTTTTCAGGTGGATCAACAACAAGCTACTTTTGATGCTGCTATGGGTCGATGACTTTTGCATCATAGGTGAAGAAGCAGAAGTCCTAAAGCACAAAGAACAACTCAAGTCCCTATTCGAATGCAAGGACGTTGGAGAGATGGATGAGTATGTCAGGTGTCACATCGAGCGAGACAAGGAGAACAGAACCCTTCGGATGACCCAACCAGTCAAGATCAAAAGATTTGTTGATGAGTTCAAGCTTGATGAATGCAGAGGAAACCCCACCACTCCAGCAGAGCCAGGATCAGTGTTGAAGAAAGAAGGTGAAGGACCATCTGATAGTGTTCTCACCAAGGAAGCCCAAACTAAGTACAGGTCCGGAACAGCCATCCTATTGCATATGATGAGATGGTCAAGAATCGAAACACAGAATGCTGTCCGGGAGCTGACTAGGTTCATGACTGAAGCAAGGAAGTCCCACATGAAGGCACTAAAGCGAGTGATGAAGTATTGTGCTGGAACACCCAAGAGAGGTCTCACGTTAGCCCCAAATGCAGTGTGGGATGGTACCAAGAATTTCGTTTTTGAGCTGATTGGATTCAGTGACTCGGAGTATGCCAAAGACGAGTCACGCCACAGCATCAATGGCTGGTCGACCTGGCTGAATGGTGCCAATGTCACAGCAAGATCAAGGATGATGCCAATCATTGCACTGTCAGTTATGGAAGCCGAACTATATGCAGCCGTACTATGTGTGCAAGACATGCTGTATATTTGGAGAGTCATGATGTGTCTAGGATTGCAAATCAAGCTACCCATGGTGATATATGTGGACAACAAGGGTGCAGTTGATTTTTGCAACAATTGGTCCATAGCAGGTCGCACCAGGCATATTGAAGTCAAACAGTATTTCCTACGAGAGCTGAAGGAAATGGGCATCATCAAGGTGATGTGGAAGACAGGCAATGAAATGACAAGTGACATCTTTACCAAGAATCTTACTAGCGCCCTATTTGAAAAGCATGGTTCCAAGTTCTATGGAAAAGATGAGTACTCCACAAAAGCCAAAGGCAACAAGGACATGAGCTTCTCGACCGTAGACTTCAAGGCAGAGGAAGCGCATGTAGCCTACAGGAAGTTCTGGAGCTGTATCATCGATTGACGAGTCCATTTATCCTTTGAAGCAGGGGAGTGTGTTTGAAGTCGATCGAACGAACGTGCGACTGAACAAATGAGACGTGAATGAGACACGAATGACGCGCGCGACTGAATGAATGAGACACGAATGAGATAAGAATCGATCGTACGATGAATCTTGCTTCTACAGGAATGGACCAACATGAATGGAGACGGGAGTGGAAGTGGGAATGAGATTTTACCACTTACCACCGCAGGTTCTCCTTCTTACTAAAAATAGGTCCTTATGTACCAATTCTACGGGGCACGAGGTGGATCCCTACAGCCCATTGGTACAAGGGCACGTGCATCACATCGGAGTATTAGCGGGTCGATGTGATTATTAGTGATTTAGTGTGTGCATTGGAGTATTAGCGGGCCGATGCTCCAACATGGTGATTTTAGTAAAAGAGCAATTTCTGCTCACAATTTCAAGTAACGATTTCATGTAATAACCAAACGAGTTAGAAAACCAACTACATACCGACTGTTTCACCTCCATTTTCAGAGCCCTCCAAACACGAGTAACGCGCGCGTGTTAAAGCGTATAATGAATGCTCCGTAATGAGTTTTGCAGTTCTTCAGCAAGTTGTGGTTCACTTTCACTTTAGTTCAAATATTCGAAGCTAGATTATAATTGAGAAGAGACACCACGGATTTCTCAGAAGCCATCGCAGCAATCAAGCGGGACAAAATTCACGCCCGGTTTGCAGCAAGATAGCCGCAGCGAGGTGCAGAGATCTAGTCAGAGCAGTGGTATTTAACCCATATAGTCAACTGCATCATGGATGTTCGCGATTCCATCGACTATAACGTCCGTTGCCTGCGACGTTAACGTGCTTGCAGCCTCAGCTGCTGCGTCAGGTTTTGACATGAATGGCAATTGTAGGGTTATACCCTTCCACTCTCCCGATTCGAACTTAGGATCAATAAATCGTTGCCTAATAGCGCCGAAGGAGACACCACCAATAAGCCACGCTGCATACGTAGCGGCTGTCTTAGGGTTGGATCTAGATTTTTTGATTTTGTTTTTTGGGAGGGGTTGAAAGCAAAAGGTAAGATTGTTTCGAACTTGAAATGGAAAACATGACGAGAATAGGTTTCGCTTCGCTTACATGGATAATTCGGCTTCAAGAGCTTGCTGCTCATATTTTCCAGGATTTTCCTTTCTATCCTTGAGATATTTTATATACATATTTACGTTTTCGGCGTCCATCATGAATCTGTCAACTTCTTCTTCTACTCGTTCTGGACTGTACGACTTGAAATCGGATTGAATTTTTTTCATCAAGTCATTTTTTCTGTCGTTCCATTGTCCATTGGCATCCATCAAAAAGGGGGAAAATGAAAGGCTTTTGAGAGAAAGATCAAACTATGTTGAACATCTTCATCATCTGAAAGTAGAGTATTCGACCTTTTCTAGAAGCATTGTAACTTACGTTCCTATCCATTCCAAAAACTCGCTTGGGTTGATCCCAATGGCAAGAAGATCAGGCTCGACACCGATGATATCATGCGGATCGACTTCTTCTTCGGGCATGGCAGATCCAAAATCATTTGAAACTTCCGTCGCAACTGCAATACTCGTAGTAATTGCGGCAAATCGCGTCCCTGGCGGAACGGTAGAAAATCCGCAGACAGTCGACCACGTGATCGCGGCCAATAAGCACATGGCGGAGGGCTTCTTGCAAATTGTTGTCATCATTATGAATATTGTCGCTCTACTGTTCCTTTCTATTGATCTCCTACACTTCTGGCAGGCACTGTGTTCTCTTTCAGATTCCGTCCTTGTTCCTGGTAGTTTTTATTGTTACGGGAAGCTTTGCCACCTAGTTTGGCTGGAATGATGACAGCGAAATGTTGTCGAGGAGAGAATAGCGAAAATCGGTATCGTGCGGTATCGAGTCGAACGAATTCTTTCCAGGCTGCGGGTTCCATGATTGTTGATTGCTGATTGTTGATATTGAAGATACAGTGCGACATACATCTTCATTTCTTATCTACACGTAATGTACCGTACAGGTAATTACTACCTTCTGCACTCGATTACTGGTACGTACGGTACGGTACCCTTGGCGGAAAAACATACCGTACGGTACCCGCATCCAGCTGGAACCTTACTGATTGTGAGAAAGAAAAAATCCGGTAACGGAAAAGGATTCCCGATGGCTTCTTCAAAATACTCATTTTTGAAAAAAATTGCCGGGGCGATGGACAAGTAGGTACAACTCGTACTCGTACTGGTAGTCGTGCGTGTAATACGGTACCGGTACGTAGACGAAAAACAAAAATAATCGTAGACCTCAACGGAAACGAAAAAATAGCCAATCAGAACTCTCATATCCAACTTACCTTCAGGGACGGCAACGAAACACCGTACAAATACGGTAAGACTAAACAGTATGATGAATGAGTGATTCCCAGCAATAATAAAGTAATTGGTAGATTTATAAACTATTGAATAGAAGTACTGTATAATTTAGCAGTCGTGACTGTCTCTCCTTTCAAAACTTTATTGAGTGATTCCCACCTAACGAAAATGAATATAATTAATTAAAATAAAAACAGAATAAACTCCAACGGAATCACTAAAATCAAAAAATCATCACGAATCAATCATGTGTGCACCTCTTCGCACCTCTTTTGCCGGGCACGCTTGCATGCTTTTTTGGTGATCATCGATTAAACAGACAGTTACTGTTTCTTATTTAGAGATTCCAAGTTCCAAATCTGTCAGTTAATAAAAATATTCCTCGGTTGGGTGAACCAAAAAATCTATTCATCTATTCACTTGTGAATATATTTTTATTACTTTGGTCTTTTATTACTTTATTATTGCTGGGAATCACTCAAATATTTGAGTTAAAATCAAATGCACCTCCACTGCGTACTCGTACCGTATGTACATTGAAATCCTTAAGTGGTAAAAACGATTCCACATAACACCACAAAGAAACAGGTTAAAAGGTACGAACCATGATATCATTCAAAACCGGATCTATAAGTAAACACTTGGAACCCTTATGTGTACACAAAAAGAATACACATAGCAGCCCGTGAGTAAACTACTTATGGCAATCACAAAAAGCAATACCGTTATTCCCTTACAACACAAAGATACCATCAAGCAAAAGGCCCATCAAGTTAATCACTTAACCTCATAAAAGACCAATATAAATACGATCAATAGCCGAAAGACTGGTACTAATACAGCAATACAGCAAGGATTGGTATGGCCGTAACAACACATACTGGGGAAGATCTCTTACAGGTAAAATACAGAGAGCTCCTCCAGTACACAGCAGAAAATACATACTTTAGGTAACCAACTAAGAGTGTCACAATGAACTCACATCTCTTTTAATTCAAACACCATTATACCTATCCAGTCAATGTTTGAGTAACAAGAACAGCTCATAGAGCCTTATCACTTACACTAACAAGTGTACACCTTAAGCTACCTATCTCCGCCCGTACAGCACCTCCACTGTTTGGTTACAGCCAGAGTATACTTGGTGCGGGCCTCGGCGATGAGCTGCATCGATAGACCTCCCCCCTACTCAACACATATTGGTATGGGCATTGGTGACAAGCTACGCCTCTACTAGTCCACCCCTTCTTCTTTCTTTTCTCTTCTTTCTCCCTGCTCGTGCATCAGGGGTGTACTACCGAATCAATCCTCTCTTTGTAATCCACAACCACAAATCCATGGCAACGGGCGATATGCTACGTACGGCACTTTGACGGATGCCACAACTTCCAACCATGCCGGACGACTTTGACTGGAACAACATCCAGGAGATTGAAATCCGTTTTGGAAAATTCACCTCCAAAGGCAATGCTAACTGACATGAAGACCTCAACAATGAATTCTCCCAATACTTAGAGGACACAGATGTTCTATTCACCACATATGCCACAGCCGACAAACCAAAAATGCTTGCTCCTGGCCCGGTCACCATACTCAAGGAAATCATCAACAACACAATCATGGACACAATCCCCTTTAAGGAACAGACGGAAATAAATAAGGGGCACATCTTCACACTCTTTGTGGAAGCCGTCATTGGCAAATCTCCCCGAACAAATCAGTAAGAAGAATCAGAAACAAAAACTCCACGGACAAAGCTGATTAACAAGCCATAACAGACAGACAGCATACTATCCTTCTAGAAATGAGACCCACAAATTGGGGATTCAAACCTGATTGGGACGCACTCCACTTTGATGAAGTATATGATGTAAACACCTACAGTTCCCCTGAAGAAAACGGCGCTGATGAAGAGGCTGTCAAAACTGACGCGGCCAAGATGATTTGCATTCTCAAAGCTCAGCAAGCCCTAATGCAGAAAATGACCAATGGTGCAACAACAGCCACCTCAGGTACCGGCGGCAGGGACCCTGAAACGCCTAGACTCCCATGAAACCCAACGGGGCTTCCCACACCTGTCAAGGAACGATACAACAAAAGAGAAGAGTTTCTCACCAGTGAAGAACAAACCCACTTTACAGTCACCTCCACTGACGCAACAGGCAATGAAGTCATCTCACACTAGAATTACTTTGCTCACAACCTAGGGGAAGAGGCGCTGAACGCCTAATCACTAGAAGTGGCAACTGTTTTGATCTCACCAGGACCTCAGACAAATCAAAAGAAGCTTCAAGAGACAAACTATTTCTATCAGGCTTCCCACAGCTTAAGAATGAAACAGCACCTCAAGTTTGCAAGTGGTACCGCAAAGTAACAGCCCATTCTCAGCAGCATCACATCTATGTGCACCCCTACTATCTGTACAGACGTGAGGCTGATCACCTCAGAGGATTCACAATTTGGTGACACCTTTCCAAATGACCTACCAGCAAGATGCAAATTGGGCATCAATGAATGGGGAAACCTACTTTACACTGCTCTAAGAACTGATAAAGTCATCCCTGACGCCTGCAAAGGAATGAAAGCAGCCATACAAAGCTTTGGAGGAAGACAAGGATACAAAGCCATCTGGAGTATGATTGCAAAAACACACCCCAACTCAGAGCACCATATTTATGCATAGAAGATGGTTTGTGAACCACCCAACCAAGAATCAGACAAATCATTGGAGTAATATGACTTTTGGTACAATGACTACCTTAGGCTTCGAGTGTTTCTAAAGAATGAGCCCAGTTTCATCAGCACGCCAAAGGAAGTCAGCAACTTTATTGAAGGCGCCACCCTCTCGTATGAGCTAGGCAAGAATACCGTGTCAAATGCTACTGATCCCAAGAACAGCACTGCCACACTCCGGGACAAAATTGCTTCCCTGAAATCCAGCAGTTTCAGCTCCTGTGAATCAGTGCCAATCAATGCAGTCAATTTTGCTCCTATATTTGGAATTATCCCCTCTATTCCTACAGATATCATCTTTGGATTACATGGTGTACACCAAGAGAAAACACAGGATCCAACTACTACTCGTAATGAAGATCCCAATTTTGACCGGGATAATCCAACTACTCCAAACATCGAGTCAAATACCAACGATTTGTTCGCAAATACCCATCCAAATAATTCCAAACGCCGATCTGAAGACTTTGAATATTCCAGTCAACAAAATTTTGAAATGTACCAAGGATTTGAATACCAAGATTGATGAATATTATGTCCAGCGCCTGGTTCCCAAATATCCAATTGCAGCTGATTCCTATTTTTAATATGGTGACAGGGCCCAGTTAGATACAGGTGCTAGGGTTTCATGTACAAACTTGTTCCATGCTTTTAGAAGGTGCCCGCTCAGACTCACAGGTGCCATAGGGGAAAACAATCAAGTTGCATCCCTGAAGGATCAGGATTTATGCATATCCCAGCGTCAAACACAAAAGGCTTTGTATAGATTTTCTTCTATTACTCCCCATTGCTTCCTTCCACTCTCCTCAGTGAGAATGACCTCTATGGCACAACGTTGCAAATGATAAGGCTGTTGCTATTCCTACTATTGGTATATCATCACTCAGAGCCATCACTAGGCTCCATAAAGCTGGTAACTCTGCATTACCCTTAGATGAAGACTCTCTCCCAACTGAGATGATTGAGCTCTTAATCAAGGCAATCAATTCTAATGCTACCACTCCTGAAGAGCAAGCTCTGGGTCATTTCACAAGAAGGAACCTAAAACCATTGTCTACATAGAAAGATTTGGAAGCAGGCAAACGAAAACAGCTTGATCAGTTTGAAGAACTGGAAATGTTTGGTGCTCCAATATCATATCCCAAGGATCCGGATGCTATCATTCTAAGACCTCATTGGCAGTACACCAGTGTAAAAAGGAATAATGTGAGGCAAGCCAGACAGTGTTGCAATGAAAGCAAGTATGCAGCTCCAACCCTCCATGCCATTGCCATGTCATATTCATCATGTGTGGAACATCCCATCCAAAGATTGTTCTTTGCTATTGCAGCAACCCTCAATCTCAAGGTGTATGGTGCAGATGCTGCAGATGCGTATGCCCACAGCCCTGGGCCTGAAATCCCAACCTTTATGACTATAGATGCCGCATATGCTGAATGATATAAGTACAAACATGGCAAAGAGATTGATAGAAAAATGGTGTTGCCAGTTCTACACACACTTCAAGGCCACCTAGAGTCAGGAAGATTATGGGAAAGTCACATCAACAAGATTCTTAGCTGTCCTGAGCTCAATTTCAAGACCACTACCCATGACAGAACCATCTACATCACTGTATTTCAAGGTGAAACAGTCTATCTGCTAAGACTAGTTGATGATTTTGCCTTAGCATGCACCCAATAATCTGTGTCCAACATCTTGGTGAAAAGTTGAAGCTGCCAAAAGAAGATACAATTCCATTCACAAAATTGGGATTGCTTGAAGATTTCAATGGAATTGATTTTAAGCAAACAGCTGATTGCATGTCATATGCAAATTATATTGACAGAATCTGCAGTCGGTCAAACATACACGTACCGTACTTACGTACATTCTACGAGAGTTATACCCATTCTACACTTGAAAAGTTACTTATACTCCTCCTGAGATAAAAATGACTTCAAGTATCCAGATATTTAGGTCACATCATGTGTTCTCTGTCTTATGACAAATTGCACATGATCTATGACCGGTTTAGACATCCCTACCCTCAACACAAATATTACAGGGATACCGGTCCACTACATGAAATAGTACAATAACAGAGCAATCTCACGACATGCTCACTTTCTCTTTAAATTTTAATTATCCTATCCTTTCGATCAATTTTTAGAGCAACAACATGTTATCCCTTTATTGGATTGATGTCGTACGCGAATTCGCGTACGACCTTTTTTGGATTTTTTTTTTTTTTTGGTACCTGATGACATGATTGCCATCCGAGTTCTTGCAAGTGGAGTCAATAAAAGGGCATCATTCTTAACTAAAGTAACAATCTATCACTCATACTAGTGTGAACTAACACAGAGAAGGATTTTTAATTACTTAGTTGGGTATTGTTGGCCTATTTTGTCAGAAATCGGCCAATTTTCATAGATCGGGTCCGTTGTGTTTCGCAATTTTGAGACGAGACGACGTCGGCCCCCACCTAGAAAACACCAAAGACTCCAACAAAATCCCACGTCGTTTCCACACAAATAGCAAGGAGTGGTGAATTTGAAGCAATATTTGCTGTCGTCAGCGCCTGGGTCATTGAATCATCGTCCGATAACTGTCACGCGACCCTTTTTTTTTTTTTTCGTCGCAAGGTACTTTCGCAACCCCTGCTTGTGTGTAATTTTAACACAAGCCCCCCCTGTGATTAAGTAGGTCCGTATCATGCCCAATTTTCTAACTCTCAATCCCTGGTTCGCGATTATTTTTTCCTTGGGTCATGAATAATTAATATTAATTTTAATAAAACCTACCCGTACGCTCGCGAATCACACCTACTAAAATTAAATACGCAAGGTCATGACTCACAACCAAGCCCCCCCTGTGATTCGGTGGCTTCGTATCATGCTCATTTTTCTAACTCTCAATCCCTGGTTCGCAATTATTTTTTTCCTTGGGTCATGAATAATTATTATTAATTTTTAATATCACCTACCCGTACGTTCGCGAATCACACCTACAAAAATGAAATACGCAAGGTCATGACTCACAACCAGTAAAATTTAACATTAGTGGTGCTCGCGACACACAAACCTTAAAATGTATCTCCATTGCTTGCGACACACTACCCTTATAATTTAATATTTGTGCTCGCAACACACAACCCTTAAAATTTAATATCATTGCTTGCGACTACCTACCACTACAGTTGAATTTTTCGGGTCAAGAATTTGTCTAGTAGTATCATATGCAAAATATGTATGATTTGTACGAGTACTCCTTTCCATACATTTTAATCATTTGTGTCGCACAATGTACTATTTATTGCAACGGTATGCAATGTATGTAGAATATGTACCTTTTACCCTAATCACTCTCCCCGAAGATTTACCCGTGTCGTACTAGGTGTGAACCCACCCGCATTGCCGTCAAATTAGTGAATGGACTGACACAATGAACAGTAATGATTCTGAAAACAATGCCTAAACTTCCTCCATTCCGCCAAGCAATTGCATCAATACAGGATCAATATAGTTGTCATCCTCATTTTCCTCTTCAGCAAGACTACTGGCAACAGTGCCACCATCTTTCGATACAGTACCGGTAGGGTTTTTTTCTGACTTGAATCTTTCCAGCATCATTTTCTCCAATTTTTTATCCGTTTCCGGATCTTCTCTTAACGATTGTACCTTCTTGCACAATCTAGCAAACACTTGCCTCGCTCTGCTGTTCTGTTCTGTTTGATTGTTCCGTTTTGTCATTCTGTTTCATCCCTTCATCCTTCTTATGTCCTTTTGTTGGTTTGTTGTTCCTGAAGAATAAAAATAAGAGAAAGAAAGATCAGAAGCAAATAGAATCTCCAACAAATTGCTGTCATTGTCACTCACTACTGTTTCTCATTGTTTTCTTTCATTGCCGATCCGTTGTTTCCGTGCTTTTCATTTTTTTTAAATACCGTGCCAACCAAGAAGGATGTGTTGCTTTTTGTGTGGTTTTGATTTGGGGTATGTACAGTTTTCTGTGTGTGTACAGTTTTTTTTGTGAACTTTTCTGTTGCTCCATTCTGTCATTCTGTCCCATTGTTCCGTTCCATTGTTCCGTTCTGTTTCATTGGTTGTTCTGTTTTAAGTGCCCTCCTTTCCTTTGTTGGTTCGTTTGATTGTTGTTCTGTTTCAATGAAAATGAAAATGAAAGAAAGAAAGATCAGAAACAAATAGTATCTCCAACGAATTGCCGTCATTGTCACTCACTGCTGTTGTTCTGTTGTTCCATTCTGTCATTCCTTTTTTTTAATTCATTGTTCCATTTTGAGTGTCGTTCTTTCCCTCGTTGGTTTGTTTGATTGTTGTTCCATTTCAATAAAAATAAAAATAAAAGAAAGAAAGATCAGAAACAAATAGAATCTCCAACGAATTGCTGTTATTGTCACTGACTAGTGTTTCTTCTTTGTTGTTTGGTTGTTCCGTTGTGCCGTTGTTCATGACTGTCGGACAACATTCATTTTCCCTGCTTCAAAAAAAAATGTGCCAACCAAGAAGCATGTGTTGCATTTTGTGTGGTGGTTCCGTGTGTATACAGTTTTTCATGTGTGCGTGGTTTTGTGTGTGTTGTGTGTGCTATGCACCCTGACTTCTTCCATGTGCCTGGCTTGTGCATGGCCTTTATTTTCTATATAAGTAAAGCATATACGAGTGCACGTCACCCCTCCTGCGCCATAATTTTTTCAAAGAGGAAATTGTGATTACACAAAGGTTATGTATCTAAATTCCCAACCCATCTGTAGAATATGGTAGCCAGTCAGTGGTTCGAAACTCCCTTGGGTCAGTATGGTACCTACCTCGTACACTTTTTGCACAGTACCCAACTATGTACCTTTTTGCATGCAATATTAGCTACAACTAGTAGTACTGGCAGTAATATCCGCACCATTCTTTTGTCTGAGAATAATAAAAAAACAGCACCTCTATTTCAATTAAACAACTTATGAATTATTTTCATTTGACACTCATTAAAGTACGTTTTTGGTAATTGGATTATACAAAGTAAATGTTCTTCCTATTATGGACTTGACCTTGTACTTTGCCTGTCATTACCCAATAAGTCATCTTGTGCCCTGGATTTGCACCACTAATATTCTTTTGTGTGGCATTTGGAGAGACAAACCACAACAGTTTCAGCAATCTGTGGGGCAATATTGTTACCACTATGCATCATAGGAGTCATGAAAAAATCATTCATGGCCTGGACCGGATACTTTGTACAGTCATTACCCAATAAGTCAGTTTGTGCCCTGGATTTGCAACAAAAATACCCTCTTGTGTGTCATTTGGAGACACAAACCACAACATTTTCAGCATTATGTGTGGCAATGTTGTTCCCAATATGCATCAGGTGAGTCATGAGAAATATATTCATGCACAGCACCAAAAACTTTGAGAGCCATTACCCAATATTTTTCCTCCAAATCCAGTACCCAAATGCACTCATTAGTTTGTGACACACCAACCATCACATATATCTCACTTCTGTTTCTTTCATCTTTCATCTTATCCATGATATGAACAATATTCATTGACCGATCACCAAAAATATCTGATTCTCTAATTTTTAATTGCAAATTAGTGTGTATTTTCCCTCCAACAAATCCAGTACCCAAATGCACTCATTAGGTGGTGACACACCAAACATCACACATAACTCACTTCTGTTTCTTTCATGATTCATCTTATCCATTACAAGAACAACATTCATTGATTAATCACCCAAAATATCTGATTTTCTAATTTTTAATTGCAAATTAGTGTGTATTTTTCCTCCCATTCAAGTACCCAAATGCACTAATTAGTTTGTGACACAACCAACTATGACAGATAACTCACTTCTGTTTCTTTTATGATTCAATTTATCCATTACAGGAACAATATTCATTGACTAATCACCCAAAATATCTGATTTTCTAATTTTTAATTGCAAATTAGTGTGTATTCTTCCTCCAAATCGAGGACCCAAATGCACTCATAAGGTGTTGACTCACAAACTATCACAGATAACTCACTTCTGTTTCTTTCATGATTCATCTTATCCATAATAGGAACAATATCTATTGACCAATCACCAAAAATATCTGATTTTGGAATTTTTAATTGCAAATTAGTGTGTATTTTTCCTCCAAATCCAGTACCCAAATGCACTCATAAGGTGGTGACACACAGAGTAGAAAAGATAACTAACTTCTGTTTCTTTCATGATTCATCTTATCCATAACAGGATCAATATTCACGGACTAATCACACAAAATATCAGATTTTCTATTTTCTAATTGCAAATTAGTGTGTATTTTTCCTCCAAATCCAAGACCCAAATGCACTCATTAGGTGGTGACGCACAAACTATGACAGATAACTCACTTCTGTTTCTTTCATGATTCATCTTATCCATAACAGGAACAATATTCATGGACTACTAATCACCAAAAATATCTGACTTTTTATTTTCTAATGGCAGATTAGTGTGTATTTTTCCTCCAAATCCAGTACCCAAATGTAGTTGTGTCACACAAACTATGACACAAAACTAACTTCTGTTTCTTTCATGATTCTTCATCTTATCCATTACAGGAACAATATTCATGGACTAATCACCCAAAATATCTGATTTTCTAATTTCTAATTGCAAATGAGTGTGTATTTTTCCTCCAATTCCAGTACCCAAATGCACTCATTAGTTTGTGACACACAAACTATCATACACCCGGACACATATCTACGAAAAGAGCATTTTTGGAACGCCGTTCCCAAAAAAGGAAAAAAGCGATAATGGTGGTGAAATCGTGTAGGAAGGTAGTGCTCTAGATTTCTACACAAATTCGTTACCAGAAATTATCTAGTACAAAAACAGTGTAGAAAGCTACTGCTGTAGATTTCTATGCAAATTCGTTACCAGAAATTATCTATTAAAAAAATTGTGTAGGAATGTACTGCTGTAGATATGTACGCAAATTCATTACCAGAAGTTATCTAGTACAAAAATTGTGTAGAAAGCTACTGTCGTAGAATGCTACCGAAATCCGTTACTAGAGATTATCTAGTACAAAAATTGTGTAGAAAGCTACTGTCGTAGAATGCTACACAAATTCGTTACCAGAAATTATCTAGTACAAAAATGGTGTAGAAAGCTACTGTAGTAGTAATAATATACGTATTTAAGTAACTTTAACCACCAAAGGTGGATCTAAACTACTCAGTCTGTATCCAGACTTTAACGTCACCTCAATCAAAGAGAGTTTAAGCCCCAAGTTGTAGAACGACAAATTTGTCAAACCAATCCTGAAAGCAAGCAGGGAAGGTACAAGTAAAAACTGTTGAAGGATACCGGTAGCATAATCCAAACTGGGAGCAGCTACCAACAAACAGACAGAAGGAAGGGAAAAGTACTAGGAGCAGGATGGTGTACAAAGGTGGGTGACTTGGTGAAGAACTAGGAAGGGCACCGAGTGCAACACATGGTGAGACACCGGGAGCAGCACTGGGTGCAGAACCGGGCGAGACACTGGGAGAAGCACCGGGGTGCAGAAGGTGGTGATATACGTTGGTGAGAGACTGGGATCAGCACTGGGTGCAGAACCTGGTGAGGTACTGGGAGCAGCACAGGGTGCAGTTCCAGGAGCCATACTTGATGCAGCGCTAGAAGCAACACTGGGTGCAGAACTCGGGGAAACACAAGGAGCAGCACTGAGGGCAGAAGTATGATATACTGGGAGCAGCACTGGGTGCAGCGCCGGGAGCCATACTTGGTGCAGCTCTAGGAGCATCACTGGGTGCAGAACGTGGTGAGAGACTGGGATCAGCACTGGGGGCGGAACCTGCGGAGATACTGGGAGCAGCACTTGGTGAAACACTAAGAGCCACATGCCGTGCGGGTGCAGCGCCAAGAACCAAACGTGGAGCAGCTCCAGGAGCAGCACTGGGTGTAGAACTTTGTGAAACACGAGCAACGCTAGGTACAGAAGGTGGTGAAATACTGGAAACAGCACTGGGTGCAGCGCCAGGAGCCACACAGGGGATACTTGGGGCAGCACTTGGTGCAGGGCTAGGAGTAGCTCTGGGGCCAACACTTGGTGAAACATTAGGAACTACAATTGGTGCAGCGCTAGGATTGGCACTGAGTGCAGCACTAGGGAATCAAGGAGCCACACTTGGTGCTATGCTTGGGCACACACTGAAAGCAGGACTGGGGGCAGCACGTGGTGAGACCCTAGGGACCACACTAGGAGCTACACTTGGTGCAGCACATTGAGGGCGCCATAATGGCACACAGGGCTAGGAACCTTGCAGCCAAGCCCGCATCAAGGTAGCCTCCTGGCGATACGACTGCTGGGACTGGAGAGGGGCTGCAAAGTGTCTCCTGGCAAGCTGGATGGTCGCAAGCCATTGACGCTTGGCAGTAAGAGTGTAACCACGGAGCACTTGGAGGGGACTCTGGAGGAGGGAGTGAGATTGAGGCAGAGCACCAGCTAAGCCAATGGCCAATTCAGATGAAATGGAATCATTGAGAGATTGGTGTTGTTCAGACTCAAGCAACCCCCCAGTGCCATGGAGCCGTTGGTTCCGGTACGTCTAGAGATCCCAACAGGTGAGGAAAAATTGATGAATCACTACAGTGGTCCATCGATGAGGAGATCGCTTGCTACCAATCAAAGAATAGCAATCAGCTTGAATCTGATGCCAGAGGGGGTCCACCTCCCAAGGAACCAGTTGTGCCATCCAATCCGACGCTGAGCCCTTATAGCAGATGCAATATCAGGGGAGTAGGAGGAAGGGTGGATACGCCTACCTTGACGAACCCTAGTGGTAACATCCACGATAGCAAGAGCCAGTGAAGGGTCTGTAAGCTCAGAAGTAAGGCGCTGTTGCAAAGGGCCCCGAAAGGAAGACAAGCAGTGCTGGACAGCCCCGGGGTCGGCACATGAAAGAACATGGGAAACCTTTTCCTCGTCTTGGGCACACAGAGGGCATCGGGCGTGATCCTGGTGCTGGTAATGAAGTAACTGATTACCAACTCCAATACAACCTGAAGCAAACTTGACAAACCACCGTTGCATACTAGGAGGGAGGCGCTTGAAAGTAGAGTGATGGGCACACCAATGGATGGAATCGGAGACTTGTGGTGGAATGGAGATGTTGTGGTGAGTGTGCCAATAGTGAAGAAATGGAGGACCCAAAATAAGAATGTGCAAGGCATCTCTGTCAAAGCGAGAGCATTTGAGACCGTTCTGTGAGAGAGCCCAGGGCTCAAACACAAGCCGGGGATAGTGGTAAGGAGAAGAACGATTCATGGAGAGAAATGCCTTGGCCATGCCATCAACTTGATGATTGCGAAGCGCCCACCAGTCAAGAGAAAGACCCTCTTGATGACCCTGAACCCAATTGAAGGTGACAGTGATTGGAAGAGCAGAGAGCATATTTCAAATGACATAGACATAGTCAAAAGATTTCTGAGAAATAGACAAGTGCCAGGTTCCCTGAGCCTGTTGAAGAGCCGTATCCCCATCAAGGGCAATGGTGAGTGAGCCGGAGGCGACATCATAGAGGTCCACCAGAGCCATACAGCAGGTGAGGACACCAATGATGCCAGCCAATTCGCTCCGGTAGGAAGACTGATCTTCGGGGGAGCCACTGACAAGGTTAGATCCAGTGAGGAACACCGTGGGAGCCTTGGTGGAGGTGTTGGGGGAGAGGATGAAGGAAGATGTACCTCCGAGGAGAATGGGATCATAAGAGCCGTCACAGACAGCGCTGGCAGAGCCACTCATAATGACATCTGCAAGAGCCTGGCATCCATCCTGGGGAAGGGAGTATTGATGGAGAAGGACTCGGGGAGAAGCACAGAGAGCATCAAATGCATCCTCTGGGGTGGCAGGGAGACCCGTAAAAGGATTGTACGTCAAGGGATCCTCGTCTGGTGGATGGGAGATAAAAGTGGATGGACCGACAATCCGGAACACATTCCCACTGGAGAGGAGAGAGACAAGAGTGTCGGCACAGGCAGGTTTGGTGCAAAGGATGGTAGTGTTGAAGCTATAACGCCCTCGGCCTTGCGAAGAACTGACCTTCCAACCAGTGGGACATTTGGAGAAGATCCGGTCAGTAGAACAACACAAAAACCAGGGCCACACAGAGGAAGATTCTGAGGACAGCCAATGCCCCAGGTGGAAGGAGGGGTGGAGAGCTCTGTCAGAAGGCAAGGCCAACGGGGGTAAGAAGGATTTCCGAAGGGCGCATTGCCAAAGCTGAAGGGCTGGGAGATGCCACGGAGGGGGGCATCGAGGCCAGTCAAGATGGGCGCGAAGATGGTTGGAGGACTGCAACTGGAAGGCCATAGGAGAAAGCCGTGTGCCATCTGCAGTGCAGATATCAGCAAGGGAGATAGCCTGGATAGACATCCTGATGAGATTCAGAAGAGACAGGTTGGCGCCCCGAAAGCCAGCAGTGACAAAAGCTTGCATGAGGTAGCAGTCATTCACTCGAAGCAGAGGAAGTGTAGGAAAGTCTTCAACCATACTCACAGGGTGCAAAGAAAAGAAATGCCACACATGCTTATACCAGCAAGGAGTGATATAAGATGCATAAGGCTGGTAGGGGGTAATACCGAGATGAAAAGGGAGCCCCAGTTCAAGCCGAAAGGCTTCAGCGGTAAGCCTGAGAATATGGCCTGTCTGGGAAACACGGACAGATTCCTGGAACAGAGTAGCAATGTGGCTGAATTCTGGAGAAGAAATGGGTGAATGAAACCAAAGCCTTGATACAAAGATGGACCATAGAAGACCTTGCGAGGAAAGTTGCGAGACATGCCTGCCTTGTTGAGCACTGGGACCAGAGTTGGTTGGAGAATTCGGGTCCAGGTAGAAGCGCTGAGCTGAGTGACGGGCATGGGGTATTCAAAAGACTTCATAAATGAGTACTTGAAGGTGTAGAGGGAGGTGTTCTTCTCACACTTGGAGGACCTCATTTGAGATCCAAAGGACTGGGACTGGGTCTGCAGGTGATCAACTTGAGCTTCCTCATTTCCGTCCATAGAAATGTAGACACCCAAAGTCTTGTCAGCGTGATCAACCTCAGAACGGTCAAGAGGGGACTGGGCACCAGATTTGTCAGTGATGGTGAAAACACCTGGCATTTCATTGACAGAGCAATAGTCCCAACCAGAACCAGTCCACTTGAAATCAATCAAGTAGCAGTAGGACTTAGCAGGTTCAATAGCGCCACCAGTAGCAATGAGACCACCAGCCCAGCGGTCTAAAGCTGCCTGAAAATCAACAGCCAGAGCCTCACCAGAGGTAGTAGAGGAGGCACAAGCACAGAAAAGATCAGTATCATCCACAAAAGCAAAACCAACCAAAGAAACCAGTTGAAGGGATAGGGAGGTGAGTAGGTGGACCCCATGTCCTGCATTCTGCATCATCCGGAAAAGAATGGTAGAAACCAGAGCCCACATAGTAGGGCCAAGACCGTTTCCTTGTCCAATCCCACTTAGAGGAATAGATTCATCACCATACATAGGACCGGACCTGCCAAAGCCAGTTTTAATGTGATGGGTAGCACGCTGGAGAGTGGAGAGTAGAACCTCGCAAACATGAGCCGGAATCCCAAAGCTTTGAAGGGTGAGACTGGCAATGGGATGGGAGATTCAGTCATAGCAGCCCTTGGCATCATTCATTGCAACCGCCCCGGAGCGGCGCTTCTGACGAAGAACATCACAAATAAGCTTCTTGTATCTAGTACGAAAATGGTGTAGAAAGCTACTGTAGTAGAAAGCTATGCAAATTCAATACCAGAATTTATCTAGTACAAAAATAGTGTAGAAAGCAACTGGCGTAGAATGCTACACAAATTTGTTACCAGAAATTATCTAGTACAAAAATGGTGTAGAAAGCTACTGTAGTAGAAAGCTATGCAAATTCAATACCAGAATTTATCTAGTACAAAAATAGTGTAGAAAGCTACTGACGTAGAATGCTACACAAATTCGTTACCAGAAATTATCTAGTACAAAAATGGTGTAGAAAGCTACTGTAGTAGAAATCTATGCAAATTCAATACCATAATTTATCTAGTACAAAAATAGTGTAGAAAGCTACTGGCGTAGAATGCTACACAAATTCGTTACCAGAAATTATCTAGTACGAAAATGGTGTAGAGTAGAAAGCTATGCAAATTCAATACCAGAATTTATCTAGTATGAAAATAGTGTAGAAAGCTACTGGCGTAGAATGCTACACAAATTCGTTACCAGAAATTATCTAGTACGAAAATGGTGTAGAAAGCTACTGCTGTAGTAGAAATCTATGCAAAGTCAATACCATAATTTATCTAGTATGAAAATAGTGTAGAAAGCTACTGTCGTAGGATGCTACACAAATGCGTTACCAGAAATTATCTAGTAGGAAAATGGTGTAGAAAGCTGCTGTTGTAGAAATCTACGCAAATTCAATACCAGAAATTATCTAGTACAAAAATTGTGTAGAAAGCTACTGTCCCAGCACCGGTACATGAAAGATCTCACTGTATCACAAGTTGAGAACGTTAACTAAAAAAGTAAGTGCTATATGGAGCGCGTCGCGCGCGCTGATTCTTTGTTATTCTATATTCAAAACGCGCGCGACGCGCGATTTATTTACTTAACGTTATCAACTTAGTTAAGAAAGTCAAATCATTCTTCATTGTTCTATATTTACTGCATTAGATCTCACAGGTTAAGTATCGATTTTTTTATTTTAAACACACACACACACACACACAGAGCGAAAAGTAGTTTTTTTTCGGTACGAACTGTAGACAAAAAAAAACTCTCTCTCTCTCTCTCACACACACACACAGCAAAAAGTGATTTTACAGTGTGATTTTGCAGTAATTTTACAGTGTGGTTTTACAGTGTGATTTTTTTGTCCCCGGCAAAAAGTACTCTTTCCCTTCATAATCTTACCAAACTTATCTTGAGCAGAGCTGCTTTACTGTACTTGTACGATTGGCACTCCGTCTGAGAACGTTGAATCCCACTGAACTGATCAGCAATGATCACTAGGCAGGGAATTCAGGCTCGAGATATTTTAGTCCAAAACAACTGCCTTGGCTGAAAAAAGACAATAGAGACCAGGATGAGAGAGGAATTTCTTGATAGATAGTGTTGTTTGGGTGCACACAAACATATACGTCTTGAAAAGCAACAAATCTGCATCCCTTGCGTATTTATATCAACAGGATCAAGATCCAGTTTTTCGTGATATAGGAGTAAGATTTCTTCAAATCTACGGCAGCAGCAGCAACAACAATTTCATCGGGACGATTGTTGGAAGAACGATTGTTGGAACAATGATTGTTGGAACAACGTATCTGCAACAACAATTCGACAGCAAAAGGGCACCGGTGAACAACGTGAGATAGATAAACAATGATCATGCTCTGCCAACCGAATTACAGATGATGCATTTTCTAACGTTGGCATTTCTTCTCACTATTTCAGGGACGACAATGAGGAGCCAACAAAACAAACAGTACAAGGGAGCAACAAGTCAGCGGTGGAAAGGACAGCAACGGTGGACTTTGTCCGCAACAACAAATCGAAGGCAACACGATGCTGTTGGTGTGGGTGTTGGATGGATTAGATGGCGGACTTGATGGTGGACTTGATTCAATCAATTGGATTTGGTATGGGGGTTTGATTTGATTGATCAGATGGTGGATTTGGGGGGGAATACAATTCACTCTCTTGCTGTTACACTTGCTGTTCCTCTTGCTAGTTGCTATCACAGTTGCTTTCGCTAGTTGTTATTGCTGTTGCTTTTGCTTTTGCTCGTTGCTATTGCTCTCGCTAGTCGCTATTGCTGTTGCTCTTGCTAGTTGCTATTGGTGTTGCTGTCGCTAGTTGCTATTGCCGCTCCAAACGCTGCTGCTTGCTGCTGGCTTCCTGCTGTTTGAAACGCTGGTCCAAAACGCCGGGTGAAACGCCGGTTGAAACACTGCTGCTGGCTGCTGGCTACCTGATGCTCCTCCAAAACGCCGCTGCTGGCTGCTGGCTGCTGGCTTCCTGCTGCTCCTTCAAAACGCCGCTCAAAACGCCGCTGCTGGCTGCTGGCTGGCTGCTGGCTTCCTGCTGCTCCAAAATGCCGCTTGAAATGCCACTGCTCGCTGCTGGCTTCCTACTGCTCAAAACGCCGCTCCAAAACGCCGCTGCTGGCTGTTGGCTTCCTGCTGCTCCTCCAAAACGCCGCTCAAAACGCCGCTGCTGGCTGCTGGCTGCTGGCTGCTGGCTGCTGGCTGCTGGCTGCTGGCTGCTGCTGGCTTCCTGCTGCTCCAAAATGCCGCTTGAAACGCCACTGCTCGCTGCTGGCTTCCTACAGCTCAAAACGCCACTCCGAAACGCCACTGCTGGCTGTTGGCTTCCTGCTGCTCCTCCAAAACGCCGGTCCAAAACGCCGCTGCTTGCTGCTGGCTTCCTGCTGCTCCTCCAAAACGCCGGTCCAAAACGCCGCTGCTTGCAGCTGGCTTCCTGCTGCTCCTCCAAAGCGCTGGTCCAAAACGCTGGTCCAAAATGCTGCTGCTGGCTGCTGGCTTCCTGCTGCTTGAAACGCTGCTTGAAACGCTGCTCAAAACAGCGCTCAAAACGGCGCTCAAAACGGTGCTTGATTGCTGTCCAATTGCCATTGGATTGCCATTCCCTGTCAAAAAATAGTAGAGTAGCATGCTGGGGTTCAAATCTGGTAGGGTTGTACATGTCTGCCTCCATTGTCTCCTCTATCCAAGGGGAAAGAGATGGGCCGGAGCAGGGTCATTGTTGTCTTTGTCATTGGCTCGTTTTTTTTGTATCTTCGTCATTCAGATTTGTCGTATTTGCCATTGAATACCCTTCCCAATAAAATTTGAAGTAGAGTAACGTGTAGGTATTTGAGTTGGTGTCATTTTGTACTATTTGTACCGCGGTGAGCCCTTATGGTCTGTTCTACGGTAGGAGAAATAGAATGGTTGTCAAAATGGAAATGTTGTTCGTTGTATCTTCGTAATTTGCCGTTGGATTGCCCTTCAATTGCCATTCCCGGTCAGCAAATCAGTAGAGTAACATGCTGGCGTTCAAACCTGGTAGGGGTTGTACATGTCTGCCTCCATTCTCTCCTTTATCCAAGGGGAAAGAGATGGGTCAGAGTAGGGCCCATAGTGGTTGTTGTCTTTGCCGTTTGAATACCCTTCCCAATCAAAAATGAAGTAGAGTAACGTGTAGGTATTTGAGTTGGTGTCCTTTTGTACTATTTGTATGGTGGTGAACCTTCATGGTCTGTTCTAGTGAAGGAGAAACAGAAGGGTCGTGGCAGGGTTGTCAAAATGGAAGTTAATGACATCGGTGATTTCAATGATTGGAATTCCTATCAAAAATAAATAATGTCTGTGAGGGGTTTTCTGCTGTGTTTGCAGGGTCTTTTCACGTGTTCTGTTTGTGAAGAGATATCAGTGTACAGAGCACACACATGTTCATTACCTGTAGACTTGTACATGGTTTTTGTACTGTGTATTTATTGTGGTATTTTGTACACAGTGTGGAACACAACAACGGAGCAAATAAACACTTCTTAAAATTGTTTTATTTCATATCTTGGGTTAAGGTTAAGAAGTTTGGTAGCGAGAAATAGATTTTTTAAATCAATTTAGTCAAAATTGAGAGATCAATGGACATTTTGAGTCATCGGGGAGAGTTTTGGTCGCAACCTGTGGGGGGTCGAAACTCTTCACCACAAAAATTGTGAATTTAAAAAAATGCCCTTGCGCATAACAAAGGAAGGGTCAATTTTCTGAAAATAGGGCTTGCGAGGGGTCGCATTGGGTCGCGTGACAGTTATTGGACGATAGGAATGCTGTCTTTTGCAATTTTGGCACTCGTCGTCCTCTCGCAATCCCCACCATCCGCCTGGGCCAAGAAAACAACAAAGACTGCAGCAAAATCCCGCGTCCGTCCCACAACAATAGCAAGGGGCGGTGAATTTGAAGCAATACTTGCTGTTGTCGAGGTTGAGGTTGCAATTGAATCAAGAATTGATGATCATGCAAATTCATTCTTTCACCCCCAGTCAAAATTACAGAAATGGGCCAGCATCTCCTTGATATCTGGAGGAATCAGTCCCTTCTTTTTGTGGCGTGTAGGCATTTGATGGTAAAAGAGGGCTGAGTACTTCTATTGGTGGCATCAAATGATCCTGGATCTCGCTTGGTGGATTCGCTGCAGTGTTGTTGTTGTTGTTGTTGTTGTTTGTTGTTTTGTTGTTTTTGGTCCCCGGTCCAAATCACCAAAATAGGCCATATCTCTTGATATTTGGAGGAATCAGTCCGTTCTTTTTGTGGTGTGTAGGCCTTTGATAATTGAAGAGGGCTGGGTACTTCGATTGGTGACATCGAATGATCCTGGATTTCACTGCAGTGTTGTTGTTGTTTGTTGTTTGTTGTTTTTGGTCCCCGGTCCAAATCACCAAAATAGGCCGTATCTCTTTGATATCTGGAGGAATGAGTCCCTTCTTTTTGTGGCTTGTAGGTATCTGATAGTAGAAGAGGGCCGGGTACTTTGATTGGTGGCATTGAAAGATCCTGGAGCCCGCTTAGTGGGATTTGCTTGAGCATCATTTTTGTTCTTTCTGGTCCCTGGTCCAAATCACCAAAATAGGCCGTATCTCCTTGATATCTGGAGGAATCAGTCCCTTCTTTTTGTGGCTTGTAGGTATCTAATAGTTGAAGAAGGCCATATACTTCGATTGGCAGCATCGATTGATCCTTGAGCTCGCTTGGTGGATTCGCTACAGTGTTGTTGTTGTTTGTTGTTTCTTGTCCCCAGTCCAAATCACCAAAATATGCCGTATCTCCTTGATATCTGGAGGAATCAGTCCCTTCTTTTTTTGGCTAATAGGTATCTAATAGTAGAAGAAGGCAGGATACTTTGATTGGCGGCATCGATTGATCCTTGAGCTCGCTTGGTGGATTAGCTACAGTCTTATTGTTGCTGCTGCTGTTATTTATTTGTCCCTGGTCCGAATCACCAAAATAGGTCGTATCTCTTTGATATCTGGAGGAATCAGTCCCTTCTTTTTGTGGCTTGTAGGTATCTGATAGTCGAAGAGGATTGAGTACTTCGATTGGTGGCATCGAACAATCCTGGAGCTCGCTTGGTGGATTCGCTGCAGTGTTGTTGTTGTTTTTGTTCATTTGTCCCCGGTCCAAATCACCAAAATAGGCCGGATCTCCTTGATATCTGGAGGAATCAGTCCCTGCTTTTTGTGGCTTTTAGGTATCTAATAGTAGAATGGGGTTGACGCCTTGGATTGTTGTAATAAGCTTGTATTCATTGGTCTTTTAGAGCAGAAGTAGGAATCCACGAATCAACATCCCACATGATCTGTGCCGCTTGTACTATTCCTACAACCTTGATTTCTGCAGGAATCAATCCGTTCTTTCTATGGAGTGTTGGTATCTAATAGGATACGAGGTCCGATGCGTTGATTTGCGGGCAACGCTTTGCATCAAGCTGCTGGAGAGAGATCCCTATCATTAATGGCATTTTGGGCCATTTGTAATGGGGGTGAGGTGCAAGATCAGTCCGTAAATCGTTGATTTCTTGCCAAATTGATCCAGAATTGTTGTGGATGATAGCTCTTCAGTAGAGGAAGCCGCCGATGTGCTTGGACTCTGGATTGGTGGAGTGTAGCGGCCAGTCATAATTTATTTCCATGGTGATATGGAATTTTGAGTTTGTACGGATGGTGGAAAAATACCAAGTGTAATGGAGCTTCGCCTGCCAATAGCTCAGCCAAAATACCAAGTAGGGACCTGGAACAAAGTGTTTTCTGAGACAGTTTTTTACGAGGAATAAGAATATCAAGTCAGATTTGAAATCGAACAGAGTTAAGACTTTTGTTTGGCCCCTCAAAAAAGAGCAATTTGTACGGCTGTACACGTCTGATCCAATAAAGGGATAGAGCCCTTATAACTCACACTTGTGTCCCGCAAGAGCACTCGTGTCTACCTTAAGCTACGCACCTATCTCCGGCCATTCAGCACCTCCACAGTTGGTTAACTCCAGAAGAAATTTTGTGCTTAGCTCCCTGTGCGGCACCATCTTGCCCCCCCCCCCCCCCCCCCTCCCCGTCTCATTCTTTCTCTCTTTCTCCCTGCTTGTGAATCAGGGGGTGACAGAACGCCGTTTGTTTGTTTCTCCATCCGACAACAAAGGTTCCGGACATCTGTGACCGAGCACGGTTAATAGACACGGACGATTGTTTCTCCAAGATTGACGATACGGACGTTTCTGACCGCCAACGATCATCTCCCGAACACCACGGCGACGACGGTTAATCCCCAAGGCTACCGGACAAACGTTCCGGACAACCGCAATCGGACAACAAAGGTTAATTATCGTCATTGTTCTCCGACGAACGTTCCGGACGGCACATCTGTGACCACAAGCAACGGTTATCTACATCACCGTTTCGGTCTTCACATCTCTGACGAACGTTCCGGACATCTGTGACCGGCGGGCAAGATTAATTCTCATCGACATCAACAAGCCGACGAGCTCTCCGGACAACATGTACGCTGCCAGCACCAGTTAATTCATTCCACGACCGATTGACGTCAACGATTGTTCTACCGAAATCTTCTTCATAAATCCAATGGATTAATTATATCGAACGGATCGAACGCTGCCATAGAAACGCCGACGATACTGTTTGGACACATCTGTGACCGACCGGCGGACGTAACGAACAACAACGATCCACGGCTAAATCAAACGTACGATGCTGACTCCATTTGACTGGACTCCAATCTTTGGAATTGAATTCCGATTCACAAGTGCTAGCCACCCATCTGCAGCTGCGTCCCTCAACAAAGCCTACTCTGAAATCATTGGCAAAGATGAACTCTCAGAATTCTTTGTGACCCGTGAAGATGAAGAAGAAGGACCACTAGAAATAGCAGCGGACCCACAACTCCACATCCAAAATCGCATAGCCAAAGCAATTGCTATCAGTCTAATAGACCCAGATGAAGTCACAAAAGGCCCCATTGCCAATCTCCTCAGCAAATGTGTTGTCAAACATGTGAGAAACAATGGGTCTACCAAGCGAATGCGATACAAGACAGATTTTGATGCAGCGGCCAAGCATGCAATTCAAACCAACACTGATGAAGAACCTACTGTCTTATTTGAACTCATTATCACCCATTGGAGATTCGAGAAAAAATGGCGCCCTGACCTCTTCATGCAAGCCTACACCGGAGACCCACCATCTGCCGACGCATCCAGGGCCCGATTTGCCAAGTTACTACAGCAAACATACACCACACCGAAGGCCCTTCCTCTACAACGCAAGCCCATCAAGCCTAATGATTCCGATGTTGATAAGGCTGATCCCGTTCTTTCTTATGATGCAAGCGCCCCTCCCAAAGTTCCTACGTCCTATGCGCCCTCTTCTTCCAGTACTACCAACTTGATTACTAACAAAGCAATTGATCCCGATGATATTGCGACTCCTTCAAATTCCTCAGCACGAGCACACCATCTTTCTCGAAATTCTGGCCATCCTTCTGCTTCCTCTAGAATGCCAACCAACACGCGATGGAACTTTCATCCTCAACCAGACACCGATGGAACTTTCATCCTCAACCAGACACCATTGCATTCTATCCCCCACCACAGAACAATTTCTATGATCCATCAATCTACGATCAAGCAATTTCTACGATTAATTACACGATCCATCTATCGTCTTCCGTTCTACGACTCGTCCGGCGCACAAACAATCAATCCAACTCAGTCTCCTTTTGTTGCCGACTCCATTCTTCTGCTTCTGTGGAATGCTTGCTCACTGCAAGTGTACACTTCTGTGCTCGGCCCTCACTTTCTGACGCGCATCTCCATGCATATATTGTTGTGGCGTGTCTAACCAAACGGCACCGCAATGCTCTCAAAGTCAAGCTGTATCATCTACATGCTAATATCTTGTCTACGATTGGTTTTATAACACTCTCGACTGACCGCTACTCGGTTGAATCCTACAATTCACATACGATCTCGTCTGAGCAACTACTCTCCTATGATCTTCCTCCTGTCAATTGAATTCACTGCACAACAATCTCCTCCCTTGCTTGTGTCTCAGGTGGTGTACGCACTACGCCCTACCGTTTTATTTCACAACCATGGACTTTGCCCTACGGTTTTGTATCATTTACAACCATGGAATTCAATTGAACCATAGAATTCAAGACCATAAGTGTTGACTCAAGGGGTGTGCATCTGAATTGAGGGGTGTGCATTGGATAACTGCATGGCGCTTAATTTGGATGCGTGCACGCGTACACATTCCAGAGCTTTTCCTGATACGCTTAAGGGAATTTACTTATGAGCCTCAAGGAATTTACTTATCATGCACATGAAGCTACTTCTTACCGTGCTCCAAGGCTACAAGTGACTTCAAGTACCTAGAAAAGGATCCCACTGAAAACACATCAATGAACCGGCAGATAATTCAACACTCCTCCACCAAGTGTTGAATCAAGGGGTGTGTTGCCGGTTCAGACGATCTGCGTGCAAACCTAACGCAATATAATTCATGGAACTTACTTAACACACTAAAAACGAGGCCTGACTAAGTATCAAGACAAAGATATGATTCAAAGCTTCATTAGCACACGAGCCAGATCAGATCTCAACCAGAAGGAGTCTACCGATTGGACACTCAACCATTCTAGGATATGATCTTCAATCCAATTTGATCCAACCATTTAATCGATCCTCAACGACTCGATCCTGATAGATCTCACTCCCAAATCTCCCCTTCGTGATCTCAAAGAAACATTCAATATGATTCCCTTCTTTCCCCAGTCTCCTTGCATTCCTTCATTGCAACTTCCAACAATTGGGGCACCTACCTTCAATTTTCAACTTTTAGCATTGATCTCCCCTTTGTCGACGCTATATTCTCTACCTACGGCTTGAAGCAATTCTCACCATTTGATCCCTACTACCTACATCAGCATTCAATTCTCCAATTCCCCAATCTCCTTTCCAGGATATGCATCAATATTCCGTCTCGTCCCCAATTTAATTTGACAAATTCCATTCAATTTATACTACTATGGTCGATCCCTTCATCGCCTGTCGGTTTCTCCTTCTCCGATTGATCACTATGGCATCGCGTCTAATCGATTGATCAATTTTGATCAATTTGATTCGTATCTACCTCTATCATATGGTTCATCCATCCAATTGATCCTGGACTACTACCCTATGTTTGGCTCAATAGCTTTCCTTCTTCCCTCAGTCTGCCACTCAATCAAAACTCAAGGATACCAAACAAGCATATGATCATATGCTTCACCCAAGCATTGTTCAATCTCCTCAACTTCGGATAATCAATTCTCCAATCAATCAATTATCTATGACTGACTCTATCCTACGTTTGGCATTGATAGATCTCAACATCCACCCCCATTGTCAACGTTTGATCTCTATATTCTCTAATCCTTTGATTACGATTGGTAACTCTTCCACAATCAATCAATTGTCTTCAATGCTGGTCACTCGACTTCTACGATTTGACTTCTACAATTTGATTCTACGATTTGATTCTACAATCATATCGTTTTGTCCCTACGTTCAATTCTGATCTACAATTAATCAATACTCAACCTGTTTCCAAGACCAACTATGATTAATCCCGCTCAAGACTGCTATATACTCAAGCACCTCTTCTTCATCATCAATGATTCATGCCTCTCCATTGTACAGTTACAATCTTCCGATTCGATATCCAAGAATATTCTTAAGTTTCTACAGTTGCATAAGCTGGAGAACCGACTTGTAATTCAACACTCCTTCACTAAGTGTTGAATCAAGGGGTGTGCTGTCGATCAAAAATACACGTACCGTACTTACGTACATTCTACGGGAGTTATACCCATTCTACACTTGAAAAGTTACTTATACTTCTCCTGAGATAAAAATGACTTCAAGTATCCAGATATTTAGGTCACATCATGTGTTCTCTGTCTTATGACAAATTGCACATGATCTATGACCGGTTTAGACATCCCTACCCTCAACACAAATATTACAGGGATACCGGTCCACTACATGAAATAGTACAATAACAGAGCAATCTCACGACATGCTCACTTTCTCTTTCTCTTTAAATTTTAATTATCCTATCCTTTCGGTCAATTTTTAGAGCAACAGCATGTTATCCCTTTATTGGATTGATCGACTTTTTTTTGAATTTTTTTTTTTTTTGGTACCTGATGACATGATTGCCATCCGAGTTCTTGCAAGTGGAGTCAATAAAAGGGCATCATTCTTAACTAAAGTAACAATCTATCACTCATACTAGTGTGAACTAACACAGACGAGAAGGGTTTTTAATTACTTAGTTGGGTATTGTTGGCCTATTTTGTCAGAAATCTGGCAGCTAAAACAGCTAGGTATCTCAGGTTGATACTCAAGGAACTGGGATTCATACAAGCTTGTTCGACTCCAATCTATGAGGACTATGAGGACAACGTATTGACAATTGAAATCATCAATGCTCAAAAGCCTACTGAGAGAAGCAGACACATTGAAATCCAGTTCTTTGCAATCCAAGCACTGGAAAGAAAATGGAGACATCAAAATGATTCATATTTCAGGAGTCATCAACCCAGCAGATGATTTAACCAAACCATTGGGATGGATCTAGCACACTTGACATGCACAATACATCACGGGTCACTACTCAGGTTAAATATAACGATTGGAGGAACAATCAATTTGAGCTATCAAATAAACGAGCAAAATTCGACAGTAAGGAGTCACATACATTGTTCTGGTCTTTGGGCAAGCCCTTTATTTTGGGAAGAAACTCCAGCACAGTCTCATTTGTCCCACCCAAATCCAGGACTGCAACATGAATGCCGTAAAAGATGTCCCACAACAATATGATCACTCATCCAAGATCGGTCTCATTTTTTGGTGGAATGGCTCTGAGTTATTTGGTCCTCTCCAAATGGACAGAGTTATCTCGTACTTTGATTCCCGCAGGCCAACCAAACAAAAATTGGAAACATGTGAGCACATGCTTGCCACCGGCACGCATACATGGGATCCATATGCCTCACATTTTGCTGAGGATGAATATTCAGCCAACATATCTTTTCCACAAGTGGTTGCTGCTCGCTTGGGGACTTCCGCTTGTTGGGCCTAGTGTTGACTACTTCCCGGGAATCAATAAGACACCCTGTGGGATCGAATATGACACCCAACAGCTCAGGTACCTCCAACAACTTTGCACGGATCAAACCCTACAGTCAGGGCATACTCAACAAGATATTATTGACCAATTCCATTCAGCCTATGCCAGAAGTACTGGGGACAACAAGAACAAAGTGGAACTCATCCAAAGTTTCAGATGGATGCAATCAAAAGGCAATTCAAATTGAAAGATGGAACAGTCAAGTCACTGGAGTTCTACCTTGGGGCTAATATAGGGAAGACCTTGTCTTCCTCTAAGTATACTTCAAAGGTCATTAAATCAGTTGAAGAGACACTGTCCATGGGAAAATATGTCTTCAAGATATTACCAAAGACGGCAATGTCTCCCCTTAGTGCTGAGTATAGGCCTGAAATTGACACGTCACCAGAACTGGATGCAGAGAAACAAAACTACTACCAAGGTTTGATTGGAATACTCTGTTGAATATGTGAACTTGGTTGTTTGAACATTGTTATGCCTGTATTGTTTATATCTCGGTACCTTGCACAAGCGCGTGAAGGGCACCTCAACAAATTGTTTCATCTGTTTGCATGCTTAAAGAATTACAGCAAGTCTAAGTTGGCGTTCAATTCATCTGTTGCAGAGGTTGATGAATCTGCGTTCCATAAATGTGACTGGGATGAATTTTATCTGGAGGCTAAGGAGTTACTGCCTTCAGATATGCCTGAGCCGCGGGGAAAGGCCATAATCACATCATGTTTTGTAGATGTGGATCATGCCACCAGATGTAAAGGAGCCACTAGGAGATCACACACTGGAATCATCATCTTTGTTAATAGGGCACATATTCTGTGGTTTTCTAAGAGACAAACAACCGTTGAAACGTCTACATTCAGATCTGCGATAGTTACATTAAAGATAACAATTGAAATGGTTGAGGGGCTGAGATACAAGCTCTGAATGATAGGCATAGTACCAATCAAAGGCCCACTGCAACAATGACTCGGTAGTTAAGAATGTGACGCACCCAGAAACAAGCCCTTGTAAGAAGAAGCACAACAGTATTGCCTATCATAAGGAAGGTATTGCTGGAGAAATTATCCGGATAGTAGCGAAGGTGTTGTCGGCGAAAAAAATACGGAGTTTGTCGGCATCAAATTCGATTGGAAAAAGCCGACAAAACGAAACGACGACCGAGGTGCGGAATACGAGAACGATCAAGCGTTAGAATCAAACGCACCTCCACTACTTGGAATCCTTAAGTGGTAAAAACGATATCACCTAAGGCTACAAACAAAAAGGGATAATCGGTTAGAAACAAGAAATATCCAAAGACCTGAACAGTAAGTAAACACTTGGAACCCATAAGTACATTCAAAAGAATATACTTGATATCCCGTGAGGAAATTACTTATTGCAATCAAGAAAATCAGTACCGATTCCAGATGGGCCTACTCATATCCAGCATATATACCACGAATAAGCATACGCCCCATCGAACAGAATACTTAACCCCAAAATGACTGATACCATCGAATGACCGATACGGTAAGAACGACACGACGCTAATACAGCAACAGCAACAGCAACAGCAACAGAAGAATCGGTATGACAGTAAAGAAGACAGTAACAAATAACCGGGGAAGATCTCTACCATGAAAATACAGAGAGCCCTGATACAGTACAAAATACATAGCGAAAATAAGAGCCTTTCTCAGAGCTCACTTCTCTTTAAATTTCAATTATCCTATACCTATCCGGTCGATTTTTAGAGTGACAACAGGTTATAGAGCCCTTATAACTCACACGATTGCTGCCCATCCTTAGGATCGTGTATACCTTAAGCTATCTATCTCCGGCCGTTCAGCACCTCCACTGTCGGTTAAATCCAGAGGAAATTTGTAGTGACGCCCATCCGTGTGCTACACTTCGGCCTCCCCCCATCTCTTCTTCTTCTTCTCCTCCTTACTTGCGTATCAAGGGGTTTATACAGATCCTTCTACCAAGAATCTTCTTCTGTAATACACGACCAAGAAGCGTACGTATCCAGAGGTGTATCCACAGAACATTCTACCAAGAATCTTCTTCTGCCATACACATCGACGTTTCGACGCCCTGATGATTGCTCTACGAGAACCTTCTCTCATCCCCCACCGACAATCATTCGTTATTTTGACATCGTCGACAAGTACCAAGAATCTCCGTCTGTAATACACATCGTTGTTTCGCAAAACACCGACGTCAACGACATCGCCCTTCTCGAAACTCCCATCGCACAATCGAACGAGTCTTCCGACGACGACGATCGCATCGGATTAATTACCACGACGACGACGACGAAACAACGTAATAAACTTACGATTCGGCATCCATCATGGTCCCTCCACCAGAAGCATACGATTGGTCCAATGTCTATGGGATTGCATTCAAATTCCAAAGTGACAACAACCCCCAAGAAGTCCTCTCTCTCAATGGCTCCTATGCAGAGACTGTGCCACTTACAGCACCTGAAATATCAACTCTCTTCACATCGGACGCTAATGACGAAGGCCCCAGAACCCTTGGTCTGGCCCCAGTCACTGCACTCAGGGAAGCCTTCTGCAACAGCATCACCTTGGAAATGGCTAACATCGATGAACTAGCAAAGGGACACATAGCCCAGCTCCTTGATTCATGCCCCGTACTGATTTGTTAAACCTGGATCCCCAAACCAAAGGATCAGAAACCCACAGGAGTTTGACTCTGCAGGAAGAGATGATGTCAGACGAGCTGAAACAACCAATGACCCAGAACCACTTGCCACAGTAATCTTCAACATCAATCAATGGAAGTTCAGAAGAAACTGGAAGACCAATAACCCCGGCAACTATTTCAATGGAATTTACACAGGTGAAGTCCAACCCGGCGTTGATGATGACAATGAGGCCAGCAATGATGAAAATGCCACAGCTCCAATCCCAGCGCCCACGGCAGCAGGCACCTACATGCAAGAATTGACCACCCTACTCCAGCAATTGGTCAACAACGGCAACAACAACAACAACAACAACAATGCTGGTGCCAACCATCAAGCAACACTTGACCTTCCATGGAATCCAGCCACCTTACCACCACCAGTTAAGGAGCGATACTATAGAAAAGAAGAATTCCTCACCAGAGATGATATGAAAGACTTCCCAATCACCTACACCGACTCATCAGAAAATGAAACAATTGTCAGGCAAAACTACTACCTACACAATCTAGGCAGTGGGAGAAATGACCAGCGCCTGATCACCAGAAGTGGTGACTGCTTTGATCTAACCAGAGCCTCCGATAAATCCAAGGAAGCGGCTAGAGACAAACTATTTCTCTCAGGATTTCCACAACTAAAGGATGCAACTCACCCTCAAGTCAGGAAATGGTACAGAGAAATCACGGCTCACGCACAGCAACACCATATTTACGTCCACCCATACTACCTCTACAGGCGTGAAGCTGATCACCTCAGAGGATTTACAATTAGTGATAGTCTTCCACATGATCTACCTTCAAGATATGAATTGGCCATCAATGAATGGGGAAATCTCATTTACACCGCACTCAGGACTGACAAAATCATCCCTGATTCATGTGCAAGTATGAAGGCAACAATTCAAAGCTTTGAAGGCGGACAGGGATACAAAGCCCTATACACAGTCATTGCTCAGACGCATCCCAACTCTAATAGGCCATCCAATGCAGGCAGAATGGTCAGAAACCCCCCAAATCAGTATGCCGGTGAATCACTTGAAGAATACTACTTCAGGTACAAGGATTACTTAAGACTTAGAGTGTTTCTCCAAAATCAACCCGGCACCATCAGTTCGACAGAGGAAGTCAGTAACCTCATTGCAGGAACCACTCTCTCGGAAGAGCTCTTCAAAAAGACAGAAGATGAACGCGACTCAGATGACCAATTCAAACGGGACAAATACAAGGCAGGTAGGCTCCTACAAACCCTCCAAACGTATGAGCAAGAGATAAAGGCTGAAAAGAAGTACAAGGAAAAAAACTCCAAACCAAGCCTGTCCAAACAACTACCTGTCACAGGAATCAGACCAGGTCCCCGTCGCAATGATAGGTTTCAGAAGCGCGCTGGCAACAATACTGTCAGAACACCTTCCGCTTTGACTTCTCACTCAATCAGCCTGATTGATTCTCTTGGATACCCCGAGATGGATGAAGAATCTGATAATCCCTTCCTCCATCAAGCATATTGCAATGCTATCACTGCTTTTGACAAGCAGCCCAGTCTCTTTGACACCTCCAGAAAATGCATTGTCTGTCACACATCCGGTCATAGTTTTGATAATTGTCCTGCCTTACAAGATGTTGAGTCCTTGAAGAAACATAGGATTGCCACAGCTGTTTTTCTAAGCAAATGCAATCGAGAAACCCAACAGCTCTTAGATTCTACTCAACAAATCTCTCAGATCAACATTGGAGATGAAGATCAAGATGAGGCTCCCCCCGATGATGCAGTAGAAGACCACAATTTTTGCCAAGGCCAAGAATAAACAGTCTTTCTTGCAGCCATATGACATCACCTCAGGATGATCCTCAAGGATTTGACGACGTCACAGCCCCTCAAGCAAAAAGCTTATGCCCTTCCTTGGACTCCAGCAGTGTCAGCTCCTACAAATCCGTCGAGATTGGTGCTGTCACTCTGCTCCCTAGGGATGGCCTCCAGCATTCAATCCCAATTGATGTCTACTGTGATAAGAAATCACTTGAGGTTGCAGCCCCCGCATTGGAATCACACCAGGAAATCAATGGAGATCCCAACTTTGACAGAGACAACCCCACCTCAGTTGATACCAACAATGTGCAATTCCTGGTCCCACCAGATCCCATTGCGGCTACTGCCTACTTCCAACATGGCATCAGGGCTCAGATCAACACCGGTGCGAAAGTTTCCTGCACAAACCTAAAGCATATCCTGCATGGTTACAAACCTTACACCAAGCTGAGAAAATGTCTGGTCAGGCTCACTGCAGCGATTGGAGGAAAGGTAGTCACCTGTATCCCTGAAGGGTCTGGATACTTGCATATCCCAGCTCCCAATCATGTAGGGTATCTCAAAGTCTTCTTCTATTATTCTCCCTCCCTGTTGACGGCATTGCTGAGTGAGAATGATCTTTGTGGAATGACATCACGTATGCACCGTCAATTCAGTGGACAGTCAATACACAAATCGTTCACTGACAACCATGACTCATCTGTTCAACAAAATGGAAACCTCACCATTATTTGTCATCACAAGCAGAACACTGCCAACAGCATTGTCCTACACGGAAGCATCATTGATGGTCAGTGCTATACACACCCAATACTGATTCCGGACATTGATCTTGCATCTCCATATGCCAACTGTGCAACATCTTCAGCCTATGCTTTAGCGACGGACATGCAGTTCAAGGAAGCTTGCAAACTAGCCTCCAAAGAAGCCATTAGCAACTACAGATATGATGTATACACGAATCTTGTCACACTGCAACAATGCACAGAAGCAGCCCAAGCTCAGTCTGCCACCAGTGACATGCCAAAGTTTGATGCAAAATTGTTTTTCACCAAGATTGTGGACAAGAATATCCCCATCCAAGCCATCAAAGCGAAGACATCAAAACTTCTTTGGCATCAAAGATTAGGACACCCATGCGATGACTTCCTATACCAAGCTCATCAACACATTCTTGGAGTACCAAAGTTCAAGCGTCAAACAAGTATTCTTGATCAATGCCCAACTTGCATTCAATGTAAGCAAACTAAAACACCTGCTGGCTCACATTCCACAGGAAAAGCTACACAACCTTTTCAAGGATTGTCCATTGACTTTGCATTCTCCGGTGCCCGATCCTCCAACAGCAAGCAAAAGCGTGACTATGAAGGCATTCATGGCAAGACAGCTTGGATTCTGATCACAGACCACTATACTGGTATGAAATATGGTGATACCCGAATATCCAAAGCAGCACCACTTCATTGGCTGGAACATTTCTTCTCCCAGCACAATCCAACTTGTGCAAACAAGTATGTTTCAGTTGATCAAGGGGGAGAACTCTATCACAACCCTGACATCAGAAACCTCTTCTCTGCTTTTGGGTACTCCATTTTCCCAACTGGGGCTGATGCTTCTCACCAGAATGGTACAGTTGAAAGAGCACATCGAACTTTGGCTAATTCAATGCGGACCATGCTCCTTGGTTCCAACTTGCCAATCAAGTTCTGGCCTTTTGCCTTTTATCATGCCCTTTGCTTGTCAAATGCCTTCCCTGAAGGCAACCAGCAGCATTCACCACTGGAACTGGCAACTGGACATAAGGAAAATCTTGCTGATTTCCGAACCTTTGGTTGCAGAGTTTGGGTTCGGCCTCCAGGCAAGAGATCAATCAAGCTCAAACCCAACGCAAGAAAAGGCATATTTCTCGGTTTCGTACCCTACACTACTCGCAACATCCTGTGGTATGATACTGAGACACACCGAGTCAAGATAGCCACCCATGTCAGGTTTGATGAAGGCATGAATGACCTACCACTTGCCGGCCTTCCAAATAATGTCAAGCACCTGCTCAGGACTGATGACAGCATTCCACTTCCCGCGGAACCCAATGAGGTGTCATCCAGTGATTTTCAATTCTCCATCTCCCCATTTGAAGATCTCACCAATCTCCGGCTCACTGTCTCAAGTTCTTGTGCTGATCAAGCATTTGGTCTTCGATATGCAAACGATTCCTTAATTGGCAGAGCCTACGTCACAGATATCCTTCCCAAAAGTCCTGCCTCCAAGCTTTTCTCCTTGCATACAAAATCTCTCTCCAAGCTCAGAGGCGCTTATACTGTATCTATCAATCACAACCATGTGTTTTCTGCTTCTGATGTTACCACAGCCTTGCATGCATCCCACGATCGAGGGGTGAGGGATTCCATAGATACACCTATTACCTTTGCACTTGAAGCCAAATTGTCTATGCAAGAAGTCAGGAAACACTCAAATGAATATGGATTATGTGCTCCAAATAGGTCTTGGAAGGAACCCACTGATGAAGAAGATCCGCCGTTTTTGGACCGGATTTCCTCCATCAAGACTATCAAGAAACTTGGCAACAAATACAAGAATATCATCCAATCCAGAATCAACCAGGTCAATAGCGCTGAAACACTCCATGCCACCATCCAAAAACACCTAGCACCAACCGAAGATGACATGGAGGTTGTCATTCCCACTATTGACATTGCTTCGCTCAGAGCCATCACCAAGCTTCACAAACCAGGAAATCATGCATTACCCCTAGATGCAGATTCACTACCAAATGAAGAAATTGAACTCTTAATCAAGGCTATCAATTCCAAAGCAACTACACCTGAAGAACAAGCACTCGGACACTTTACTCGAAGGAATCTCAAGTCATTATCCACATGGGCTGAATGGGAAGCTGGCGAGCGAAAACAGCTTGATCAGTTTGAAGACTTTAGAAATGTTTGGATCATCAATTCCATACCCTAAGGATCCAGAAGCAGTCATTCTCCGACCCCATTGGCAATACAATGTCAAAAGGAATGGTGTACGAAGAGCCAGGCAATGTTGCAATGGAAGCAAATATGCAGCTCCAACCCTGCACGCTATTGCCATGTCATACTCTTCTTGTGTTGAACACCCCATCCAAAGATTGTTCTTTGCCATTGCAGCAAGCCTCAATCTCAAAGTGTATGCTGGAGATGCTGCTGACGCATATGCCCATTCTCCAGGGCCCAATATCCCTACATACATGACCATTGACAATGCATATGCAGAATGATATAAACACAAGTATGGCAAAGACATAGACAGAAGATTGGTGCTTCCTGTCCTTTGAGCACTCCAAGGCCATCCGGAATCAGGTAGATTATGGGAAACCCACATCAACAAGATTTTGAAAGGTTCTGATCTCAACTTCAAGACCACCACACATGACAGAACAATCTACATGACAGTTTTTGAAGGTGAAACAGTCTACATGCTGAGACAAGTTGATGATTTTGCACTGGCTTGCACATCAGAATCCATATCTGACAAGATCTATGACATCATTGGCGAAAAACTCAAGCTACCTAAAGAAGATGTAATCCCCTTCACAAAAATGGGATTGCTTGAAGACTTCAATGGAATTGATGTCAAACAAACAGCTGATTACATTGAACTGTCCTGTGCAAATTACATTGACAGAATCATGACATCCCATGGTTGGGAAACTGATTCTAAGATGAAACCTCACTCCAAGCCGTCAGCGCCACTGTCAACTGAAGTGCTGAGCCAACTACAATCTCATACTGATGGACCATTAGAAGGCACCAAGGAACATGCTGAATTGCAATCCACATCTGGATTCTCCTACAGGACGCTCTTAGGTGAAATGATGTTTGCATATGTGAGCTACCGGCCAGACATTGGCTATGCAGTGACTCTGATGTCAAAATACAGTTCCAATCCCACTGCTTTCCACTATTCCAGTCTGAAGAACATAGCCCGCTATCTCAGAACGACCAGATCTTGGGGTATTAGATTCTACAGACCAAATGCTGAGCCATCTCTACCACCAGGAGAACCGTACAACAACGTAGTCCAAGATGCATCACTCCCAAAATTCCCTGAAGATATCAAGCAAGCCAAACTGATGTGTTTTGTTGATGCCGCGTATGGCAATGATCCAAAACATCACAGGTCCACCACAGGATATGTTTTCACTTATGCTGGTGGAGCAATTGTTTACAGATCCAAAGCTCAGTCACTTACCGCACAGAGTTCTACAGAAGCTGAGTTCATTGCTGCCATCACAGCAGCCAAAACAGCCAGATATCTCAGGTCTATACTCAAGGAATTAGGATTCGCTCAAGTTGGTCCAACTCCGATCTATGAAGACAATGCATCAGCGATTGAAATTATCAATGCCCAGAAGCCAACTGAAAGAACCCGGCATATCGAAATCAGGTTCTTTGCAATTCAAGCATGGAAAGAAAATGGTGAGATCAAGATGGTTCATATTCCTGGAGTTATCAACCCGGCTGATGATCTAACCAAACCATTGGGATGGATCTTGCACGCCCGACATGCAAGATACATCATGGGACACTACTCGACTTAAAGTTCAATCGCTTTGATCGATAGTCAGTTACATCTTTCGATCGCTTCGATTGACCGCTGGATCTCATATTACAACCACGTTGATTTGATTTGATTCAATTGCACTCGGATTCGATCCGATTGATCATACGGATGCAGGTGAACATGCAAGATGATATACCCCGACGGTAATCCAATACAAAAGTATTGGATCAAGGGGTGTGTTGTCGGCGAAAAAAATACGGAGTTTGTCGGCATCAAATTTGATTGGAAAAAGCCGACAAAACGAAACGACGACCAAGGTGCGGAATACGAGAACGATCAAGCGTTAGAATCAAACGCACCTCCACTACTTGGAATCCTTATGTGGTAAAAACGATATCACCTAAGGCTACAAACAAAAAGGGATAATCGGTTAGAAACAAGAAATATCCAAAGACCTGAACAGTAAGTAAACACTTGGAACCCATAAGTACATTCAAAAGAATATACTTGATATCTATTAAATTCCTTTCGTGACCAGAAGTACCAAAGCTACCAGATGGTAGATACCCTGTTCGTACAAATCCATGAGTCCCGCATCAATCAAAGTAATCGATTCCCACGGCATATCGATTCCCACGGTGCATCGATTCCCATCGCGCATCAACGGTGAGCAATCCCTGTTTTACAGTATTGCCATTGTTCTTCGGTGAGCAAACTCTGACTTCATAAAATATCACACGAGCTACGGGAGCAATTCCTGACCTTAATGATAAACAATTCATGGAGTCTTCCTAACGGAACAAGAGAAGAAAACCATTGGCGTGTGATTCTCACACAGTATATATACATGCATACAGATATATATGGTCAACGACCAATACATGTACGGAAATAATCAGCGAGTAATCTCATCACTACGCAACAGCAGTTGCAACGTATTCATCTTAATAAAAGAGATATCTTGCATTTCGGCAAGATCTCACTTTATCTCATACTTTTAACATTCAACTGATTTATATCCCAAAATTCACACTAGTTGCTACCAACTACTTGTAATCTACATACTAAGGTCTGTCTCGCTGCAATCTGAACAAGTCACAGCAAGAAGAGATCTGGCGTTTCCCTAGTCTCGCCTGTAGTCCGATTATCCGTTGCCGAAAGTATCCAAACACAATTGTCACGCGTAGAGTACAATTGTTCGTCTACTAACACACTAACGCAGCGTTGCTGTTCTCCAGAAGCCTTTGAATCAGACCTTCAACGGACCGGATTCAGGAGGAAAATAATAGATTAACAGTCGCAAGCTCTAAGGTGGCTTGCACACAAAAGGAACAGGAACAAAATTGAATACAATCCCTACGCTGGCATATGCCAATCGCACATCGTACATGAAGCAGTTCTCATTCTCAGTCACCGCGCAATTCCTTCGAAGGATCGGAACCGTCACAAATACCGAACATACCGGTAATGCCCGCCAATGTATTTGGGGGCGAGAACAACACAGGTGATGTCGAAGTTACTACTGCCAACCACTTTCCCAGTTTTGATACTGATATGAAGACGATACTCGTATCCCTACTCCTCGTAACAAGTGAGGCAAATAATAAGTTGTGTTTAGCTCTCAAGGAAGGCGGATTATGCGAGTGGAATGCATTCCTCGACGCACTTATTGAACAGGATTTTGCACGCAAGCTTACCTATACTGAGGGAGGACTACCAACGCATATCCCTCGATCCATTCAAAGGATCATAGAGGCACTTGCGGAGTTCGCTATCGATCTACAAGAAGACGAGAAAGAATGGAAAGATGTAAAATCATATACATATAAGGAATTCCAACCATTCCGCATAGAACGTGCCCTACGCATGCGGAACGAATCTGCTCAGAATCCTCCACCTCCTCCGCCAGGAAGTAACAAAAAGTCACCTCAGCAGGTAAAGTACGAATCTTGGTGCCAAAAAGCACGGGATGAAAAGTCTTTTACGCCCCTCATGAATGACTCAAGATTCAAACATTAGCTCGTAGGTTTCAAAGCTAAACTCGAGGCATACGACATCGACACAGAGACATTTCTTGATGAAACTTGGCCTCCAGCTGCACTTCAGGGTTATACACGTGATCTTTTCGTCAAACAGTGTGCCTTCTTCTGGGTACTAATGTTGGAAGTCTTCAAAAGCGATCTCTCTGCATCGTGTGTACACAGCCATTCTACCACTCGTGATGGACGTAAAGCATACTTTGATTTCGTAAACCTTCACAGCGAATCAAAAGCCAAGGTATATGACAACTCGACTCAACTTATTATTTTCCTTCTGAATCCGATCCGTTGAGAGTCTGATTCAAGGACTTCTGAAGAACAGCGACGCTGCGTTAGTGTGTTAGTAGACGAACGATATCCCGTGGGAATCGATTACTTAGATGGATACGGGACTCATTGATTCATGTGCGTAGGAAATCTACCCCTTGGTAGCTTTGATACTTCTGGTCACGAAAGGAATTTAATACAACTACAAGCGTTGCTAAAGTTGAATCTCAGCAATTGGAAAGAATCCAAAGTGAAATTCATTACACATTGGTTTGATGAATTAAATCACCTCAATAAGCTCCGTCCTCCCAACAAGCCCCTTGAGTATCATACTGTAAAATCAGCATTATGTCAGGCATGCTATTCCAGCTTTCAGCTAAGTGAACAGTTTGCCAAAGTCAAGGATCCAGGTGGGACGAATAGCACCGTGACAGATGCAGTCGCTGAAGCAGCTGCTATTCACAAACTTAAAATCACGCTTCTACTCGAAGCAACTCGACTCGATTCCCAGTCCGCGATGGCAGCTCCTCGGTCGACTGTACATGCACACGTTCATGACTTCTCATCTGAACAAAGCCAAAATCATGATGACTATGCTCTCCCTATCAAATTTGAAGGAGACTATCAAGACTATGCAGTATTTAAGGCTGGACGTACCCCTGATCCTACCACGCGGCTGCCTACAAACATATGGAAGGCCCTGTCACGTCAGGACATGAAGAGTTGGCTAAGTTTTTCTCAGGAAGGCAAGAAAATCGTGGTCGCATCGTTACGACACGACTTACTCTCAAAGGATCAACCTGACCCCAACAATGTCAAGCCCATCATCCGGAAGGCATATCAACATGGGCACTCTGTATCATTCCGAGAAGACGATACTTCGAACAAAGATGAACATGCCAATTCCGCAGCAGACATACATCCTGCTGTAGAAAATGATCGTAGAGGTGTTTTCCATGCATCATTAGGTGTATATAAATCAACAACCTCTTCATCCAAGGACCAACGACCTCTCAAGTCTTCCGTGTCACCCGCGCATCCCGCCCGATTCCTCTCCAAAAACCCTGACATTGGGTACAAAAAGGACGGTGACACCCAAATACCTGTTGGAACATCCTCCTATTCCGCCAATTTTCACCAGTGGTATAATCCTGACGATGATCTGACCTTTCCTAACAATAGTCCAGTAACGTCGTACACATACCGCATACACAAAACTACGGTTACTAGTCCTGGTTTTGCCATGGTCGATCGCGGCGCAAATGGTTGCATCATCGGCAATGATGCATGCCTCATCTCCAAGCATATCCCACCACGATATGTCAATGTCACCGGCATTAACAATCACCAGGTACAAAATATTCCCATTGCTACATGCGGAGCATATTCCATATCGAACAGAGGTCCCGTCATCCTCATTTTCAATGAATGTGCCTATACAGGCCGACACCCTTCTATCTTGTCCTCCGGCCAGATGGAAGCATATTTTTCCACTGTTGATGACACATCCATCAAAGCGGGCGGTGGACAGGTAATCACCACCTCCGATGGATATGCACTGCCTCTTAGCATACGACACGGCTTACCATACCTTGCAATGCGAAAGTACACAACTATTGAGTTTGACACGCTCCCACATGTTATCATGACATCCGATAAGCATTGGGACCCATCTGTTCTTGATACCACAATCAGTGCAAAAGATGAACAATTTCTCCAGAAGTATCCTCCTCAGCCACAGCAACTCCCATATGGCGATTACGACGAATATGGAAACCCACGTTGTCTTGAAGGATTGGATATCTCAGTATCCCCCGGCTCTTCCACGGTCACGTCCCTCAGTTCATATTCCAGCCAATCCACTCGATCTCCCTTTCTTCCTATTGATGATCATGGAACCAGCGATCGCTCGTTTTGGCTTACTTCCACCGACTACATTCACCAGGAACGCCTCGCATGCTGCACTTTACCTGAAGCCTCTGGGACAGTCACTGCGTTTCCGATGGATTGTACTGCCAGTGATACTACACGTATTGCAGCTATGCCCCGTGAGAGATACCCCAACGAACATGACTACTTATCCCTGAAACCTTTCTTTTGTTGGGTTTCCACAGATCGCATCAAAGCCACGTTTGAAAACTCAACCCAATATGGTTCATTAGCGGTTAGCCCTGATGGAAACATTTTCAAACATTTCCATTCCCCCCAACCGGCCATGAACGTTCAGCCCTTCAATGACAACGTTATGTCCGATGCTGTTTATTCGGATGTCCCAGCAATTGATGGTGGCTCCAAGATTGCTCAGATCTTTTTCAGCCGAAAGTCACATATTATACACGTTGAAGAAATGCGTACCACCAGCGATTTTCTATCTTGCTTCCAGAACTTTGTTCGAAAATGGGGCAGGCCCATGCGCCTCCTTTGCGACCACGGTAACTATCAATCTAGTAAGAAGGTCACCCATTATCTCAAAATGCCATGGATTGGACTCTGGCAAAGTGAACCGTATCACCAACACCAGAATCAATTCGAATGGCGATATCAAACGTTCAAACGCATTGTCAATCGCGTCATGGATCGTACAGGCACACCACCACATCTATGGCTACTGTGCATGACATACGTCGCTGGTCTCCTCAATGTTTTTTCAGATCCTACGCTGTCAGACAAACAACCGGTCTTCATTGCTACCGGTACACTTGGCGACATCAGCACATACACCAGTTTCTTCTGGTTTGAACCTGTTTATTTCAAGACCAACGACTCCCCTTTCGGTACCCAGTCTACCGAACGTTTAGGTCACTTCGTCGGCATCGCCGAACATGTTGGCAATGGACTCTGCTTCCGAATCTGGGATCCCGTTACCAACAAGTTACTTGACCGGTCCGGTGTCTGCTCTGCTCTTACGCCTGAGTCCCGCAACAAACGCGCGGGCCTATTCACTGATGATGGTTTCATCAAATGGCGTAACGCCAAGGATTCCTTGCCCCGTTTATACGCCACTGGAGACGCTCCAGCATTCAAACATGGGGAGCATACCACTAAGAATAACCCCATTGACGATTCTACGAAGCAAGGCAACTCGGTTCCTCCTGGCGTTTCACCCGCTGATTCTGACACCGCTGATGACACCATACCATCTGTACCCAACGAACAACCAGGTACAACACCTCCTGCATCTGGCACTCAACCAATTCTTCAACCACTCGCCCACCCATCGTTACCGAGCTTTCTATATAAGAAGGTCGATGACAGCCCAAGCTGGTCCCCTTCTCCACTCCCTAACAACTATGGGGAGAGTTTTGATGGTCCTCCTACGACACACATCTTCAGCAAGACCTCCGATGGCGTTCTCCTTACTGAAGATGATTTTGATCCACCGGAATTAGCATACTTTGATGTTAGTGACGTCACAACTCCACACACCAACCCTGCTACTCCTTCAGTAGACCCATCACAGGTAGTTGTTACCGACGAAGAAGGCAATGCACAATTTGACGATGATGGTAAACCAATTACCATTCCTACGGCCCTGATTGCCAATCTACAAGGACGATCCTTCCTTGTAACCAACCCCGATGGCACCCGGAAGCGTCTTACCATCGTCGATGTCGAAGACAGTCTTGAACGCAACAAAGACTTCATCAAGTTCAAGTGTAAACACTCTGATGACGAACTTAATGATATCATTGCATACAATGATTCCATGAATTACATCCATCGTGATTCAACCCAAGAAGACGGCAAACTTTGGTCATTTCGCCGCATCCTAGGACACCAAGGTCCGCTGGATAACAAGCACCCCCAATACAAAGGTTCCAAGTATAACCTTTGGATTGAATGGGAAAATATGGAAAGAACATATGAACCTCTGGCCAACATTGCGGCTGATGACCCTGTCACCGTTGCGAAATATGGGAAAGACGACAACTTGCTTGACCTCCCAGGTTGGAAACGCCTAAAGCGAATCACCAACCTAGCACGATGAACCAAGAAACTTGACCGACTTGTGCACCAAGCCAAACTTCGTTCTTTCCGTACAACTCCACAGTACCAATACGGATTCAAAGTACCTCGTAACCACGAAGAAGCCCTCCGGTTTGATCAAGCCAACGGAAACACCAAATGGGAAGATGCCACCACTCTGGAAATGGAACAACTCAATGAATACAATACATTCATTGATAAAGGCGTGTACAAGACAAGCTCCATTCCCCCCGGGTTTCAACAGATCAAGGTACACATGATATATGCTGTCAAGCACGACGGTAGACACAAGGCTCGTCTCGTTGCTAACGGTAATCTCACTGAGGCCCCTATCCACAGTGTTTACGCAGGTGTCGTATCTCTCCGCGGCCTACGTATGTGCCTATTCCTAGCTGAACTGAACGACCTGGAAGCATGGGGTACCGACATAGGTAATGCCTACCTCGAAGCAGTTACCTGTGAGAAAGTATGCATCAAGGCAGGTCCCGAATTCGGATCGCTAGAAGGTCACCTACTGATCATTTACAAAGCCCTATATGGCCTCAGATCTTCGGGCAAGTGTTTTGGAGACTTACTCGCAGCTTGTCTCATTGAACTCGGCTTCGAAAGATCCCGCGCAGAACCGGAAATATTCCTCAAGCCTGGAACGAACAAGCATGGTGAATGTGTATATGAACTTATATGCACATATGTCGATGACCTATGTCTTTGCATGGCAGATCCCAATTCCTTCTTGAAGATATTGCAGTCGTCACCATATAACTTCAAACTGAAGGGATCCGGACCTATGAACTTTCACCTAGGTTGCGGATTTGAGCGCGACGAGCATGGTGTTCTCTGTATGAATCCCATAAAGTTCATCGAAAAGATGGAAGCGTCTTACGAACAAATGTTCGGATGCAAACCTAGCACTAGGTTCCAATCACCCATTGCAGAGAACGATCATCCCAAATTGGACTCCTCAGCCTTTCTCGAAGAAACTGGTATACAGAAATACCAAAGTATGATCGGTTCACTCCAATGGATCATCGCTATTGGCCGTTTCGATGTACAAACAGCCGTGATGACACTCTCGAGTTTCAGAGCTCAACCACGAGATGGGCATCTCGAACGTGCCAAACGTATCTATGGATATATCTCCAAGTTTAGACATTTTAAAATCAGATTCCGCGTGGAACCCCCAGATTTTATATTGACTAAACCCGACACCATCGATTGGTCCAGCACTGTCTATGGGGAGCATTCTGAAGAGCTACCCGACGACGCTCCTGCACCACTTGGAAAGACAGTAGTGTTGACACATTTCTATGACGCCAACCTCATGCATGATATTCTTAGTGGTAAGGCTGTAACCGGCATTCTTCATTTCGCGAACAAGACTCCCATGATGTGGTTCTCGAAGAAACAGTCTACTACGGAAACAGCCACCTTTGGAGCTGAATTTGTTGCAGGAAGAACTTGCATCAAACAGATCGTCGATCTACGCCACTCATTCCGACACCTCGGAACAATTCACACTAGTTGCTACCAACTACTTGTAATCTACATACTAAGGTCTGTCTCGCTGCAATCTGAACAAGTCGCAGCAAGAAGAGATCTGGCGTTTCCCTAGTCTCCCCTGTAGTCCGATTATCCGTTGCCGAAAGTATCCAAACACAATTGTCACGTGTAGAGTACAATCGTTCGTCTACTAACACACTAACGCAGTGTTGCTGTTCTCCAGAAGCCTTTGAATCAGACCTTCAACGGATCGGATTCAGAAGGAAAATAATAATATCCCGTGAGGAAATTACTTATTGCAATCAAGAAAATCAGTACCGATTCCAGATGGGCCTACTCATATCCAGCATATATGCCACGAATAAGCATACGCTTCATCGAACAGAATACTTAACCCCAAAATGACTGATACCATCGAATGACCGATACGGTAAGAACGACACGACGCTAATACAGCAACAGCAACAGCAACAGCAACAGAAGAATCGGTACGACAGTAAAGAAGACAGTAACAAATAACCGGGGAAGATCTCTACCATGAAAATACAGAGAGCCCCGATACAGTACAAAATACATAGCGAAAATAAGAGCCTTTCTCAGAGCTCACTTCTCTTTAAATTTCAATTATCCTATACCTATCCGGTCGATTTTTAGAGTGACAACAGAAGGAACCCGGCAAGACAAATATTGCTGATTTCCTCACTAAGCTTAGTATGAGCTGGGAAACCCTGAAGAGTTTGTGTATGAGATGTATGTGGAAAGACGTAGTCGATGAGAAGGAAAAATGAAGTGGCGTTTTTAACTTGTGGATATTGGTATCTTCTACAAGTACTAGACTACCACGAAGACACGTGGACTTTAGAATATACACCGTGTAACGGACGGACGCCGCTTAGCACACAGATGGCGCGCGTCACTCCCAGAGGATGCCGGCAGTATACGTGTGCCGGCTCGGTATCTGACTTATGAATTACTTCTACAAAGAAATGGATCACAGCGGAGGTGTGATCTAAGTTTAATCTTACAGGCTAATGCTCACAATTCTAGAAACTGCACAATGACAACACGAAATAATCAAGCTTTTGTAGTAGGAATCTAACGTAGAAATACCCGAGTTACGAGTGGGAAATTCAAGCATTGCTCACGACTTCTGCCGTTTCACCTCATCCTTGTTCTTCGATTTTTTTGATTTGAAATATGTGTACATCGGTCCTTTTCTCTTTGTATCAATTCGTAAGAATTTCGTAGATACTGGTGTTTTTGATTGTTGTTTGTGATCGCCATTTTCAGGTAGAGTCGTTAGTAGGAAATAAGTGTTTATTGTTCGTACTTTTTTGTGTGGTTGTGATGCTTTGGTTTGCTTATCTTGATTGTCGAGTTTTAGATGATATGAACAACAAGAATCATCCAACAACACCGAGACGCCTATGTGGTCGCTAAACGTTGGAGGTGTGTAAACGTGACCAGTATGAGGCGACCCGAATTGAGTATTTAATATTTTCTGTGGTGCCTCTATAATTCCACCACCGCGAAATGACACAGCTTGATATCCGCCATTAGCGGTTGCAGCACACAATGCCGCAGCCTCAGTTTCGGGATCATGCTTCCCGCCACAATCGCCACAACGCAGAGAGCTAACTTCACCTCTACGCAAAGCCCCAACGAGAGACCTATCGACAAGCGTGAAATCGATCCTGGCCCCTTGATTATCGTATCTTTTATTTTTGAACTGGTCCCAACAAGTAAATCTAGCTTCTGCATTTGGGTAGTAGAAACGAAAGCAATCGATCATTCCATCGTCGCTGATAACTCGATTGAGCCACCTTCTTGGAGGGGATGCTCGGCTACTTACCCCCTCTGTAGACGCAATAGACTTCTGCAGGTCTTCCGTCCATTCAATTCTTCCAAGTTTCTGCATGAGTTCTGCAACAGTTATCACATTGACCATGTTCTTTTCCTTACAAATAAGTTGTTCCCCAGTTTCCGGACATGTGTAGTAACAGGTATTGAAGTCAAAATTGTACTCGCAATACTCTGGTTTCTCTTCGCAATTGCCCAGCAATATTTGCTTGCCATCCACTTCTACCATCATTCGAAATTTCTCGAACTTTTCTTTTGTCTGGGGATTAGTAGTGAGAACCATTCTGATCTTTTTTGATTTCAAGATCCCCTCAATCTTAGGCCAGGCTTTTGCCAAATCTAGTTTCCACTTAGGTAGTTGTAACTTCTTAGCGGTTGCATCTGAAGATTTTTTGTGACACGACGATGAAACCTCTACTTCATTGCAAATTGCATCGATAGCCAATTGTCGGCTTCCCCAGAAAATGTCTTTCTCTGTGTGAGAGATATTTAAATCCCCTACCAAAACCACTTGTTTATTGTGCTTTTCACGTTGATTTCTCATGGCTTCCCGCAAGGCCTTTAAGAATTTCATTTTGTAACTTAATGGCTGCCCTCCCCCCGCTGGTACATACACATTAAACAAAACAAATCTTCCGTGATCTGTCATGACACATCGACCCTGGTCGTCCAAGTCGGGAATTTTCAGAGGTCTCGAATCGGCGGAAGCTACGGTTCCTTCTTTACAGTAGGTGACAACTCCGTTGAAGCCTCTCTTTGTTGGATCAATACAACAGCTCCAAAAGCTTTCATAACCAGAAACATGCGCACAGCGCAAGGGTTCTCGTCGATTTTCCAGTGAGCTCTTCGGAATCTTTGCCTCCTGGATGCAAACGATATCGGCGCCGTGTCGCTGGAAGAAGTCTGCGATTACAGCTGAAGGATCCTTTCGTCGTTTAATTTCATCTCCGTAGTGCTGGTCAATTTTCTCGACCGTCTTTGAAAGCCCAGCGACATTCCATGATAGAATCAACATTACATATCCAAATGCTTCGTTTATCGAAGTCGAAGAAAAAGATGATAGGACTTCACCCGTACCAGTACTGAATACATGGTACTCCGTACGAAAAAACGCTTTGCTGACAGACTCGAAGAAAAAAGTGAATCCACCGACATACCGGTACCGGTATTAATACTCACACTTACTGAATCACCGCAATTCGGTAATAGATACGGTACGGTACGAGTAGCTTACTCCGTAATAGAAGTACTCGTATTCAATACGAAGTAATTGAACTACGCTGTGTATGAAATTGTGTGCTATTGAGTTTTAGTGTCTACTATGACTTCGAGATACTTCGAGAAGCTTCCCAGCTAGTTCAGTGATACGATTGGAAAAGAACTGTGTTCTTTGATAATCGGAATTCGGATGAGACTTCAAGGAGAAGGTTCTATTTGATGTTCGAATACGATTGAACAATGACAGAGGATCGGGAACGATGTCATTGACTCATGACTGAGGGAATGTGTCAATGACGCATGACTGGACTGGAGGAGTGTGTCAGTGACTCATGACTGAAAGAGTGTGTCGATGACTCGTGACTGGACTGAGATAGTGTGTCAGTGACACATGATTGAAGTGTCTGTGCGTTGTTCAGTCTCCCTTACCATGAAAATTTATGATGGTTTGGCTGGGGTAAGGTGGCGGATGCTGATGCGTTCATGTGTTTGTCCGCGGCGTATAGTGACTGTGTTGTTTGTGTGTACTTGTAAGATGGGATAGGGGCCTTTGCGGACGAGATCAAGTTTGTTGCGATCATGTATGGAGACGAAGACGCCTTGACCTACGACAAATTCGTGTTTTGTGCGTTTGCGGTTGGCGCGAAGGAGGCGGTTGTCAATTTTAGCTTGGCGATGTTTGGTTAAGGTAATGATGTCGGCGTGGAGCGGAATGTTGAGAAGCATGTCACGGTTGAAGACGAGGGCACTGGGCGAGAAGTTTCCGAGTGTTGAAACTGGATTGCAACGAAGGGCGTGCATTGCTGTTGATATTGCTTCGTCGACAAGGTTATTGGCTTCTATTTTGGTTTTGGGGGGTTTCAGGTTTATCATGGTGCGTATGATTTGACCAATGGTTTTGTGGGTGGACTCGATAATTCCATTGGCGGTGTGTGTGTGTGGGGAAATATTTATTGGTTTGATGCCTGCATAGTCTAACGGGAATTGAAAGTCGTGTCCGTTGAATTCGGGACCGTGATCGTGTACGATGCGTGAGGGACGAGGGTAACGGGAGAGCCAGCAGTTTTCGAAGAGTCGTCTGATGTTGTCGGCTGTCTTGGCTTCGGGGATGCGGATGATTTCGATAAGGTTGGTAACTGGGTCGATGCATGTGAGCGCATCAAATTTTAGGTTGATTTTGTTTATTTCGACGTTCCATGGGCCAATGCAGTCGACGTGGACTTCAGACCAGGGAGTTATGGGAGCTGTGCGTGGTGCAAGTTGACCGGCTTGGCGGGTTCCTGTACGAACGAGGGGGCAGATGAGACAGTTGGATATGACGTTGCGACATACCGCGCGAAGGTCGGGATGATGGAAGTGACGGCGGAGAATGGCTTCGAGTCTGTCCATGCCTGTGGAGTGAACGGTTATTTCGTGGTACCATTTGACGAGAGGAGCAAGCATGTCGTTAGGGATGACAATTTTCCACTGGGAGTTAGGTGTTAGTTCGTCGTATTGGCAAATGATGTCGACGTTGTCTAGCTTTTGTTTGAAAAATCGTCTGGGGTCTTTTTGTGGCAGGGTGAGAACTTTTGGGTCATGTGATTGATATTGGTGAATGGTCGTAAAATGGAATGGCAATCTGCCTTTTTGGTCGAAACGGGGGTGAATCAGATAGCTGTCTTCGACAGGATGACAATCAGTCGATGCAGCGCATGATGGCAGCGCCATTAGGCTCTCGGCCATGTGTTTAAATGAGAAAGAGTCGTCGTTGGAGACATCGTCGTCGAAATTGGTAGTTGTGAAATATGAGGTGAGGGTTGTTGGGGTTCGGCTGAGGGAATCGGCGACTGTGTTTTCTGGGCCTTTGATGTAATGGTAAATGGGGTTGTATTCTTCTAAGATTAGTTTCCATCGTAGAACTCGTTGGGTGTTGTACGTAGAAAGCTTGTAGGTTAGATTTTTGTGATCGGTGTAGAGGTGAATGAGTGCACCGAGGAGCATGGGCCAGTATTCCTTGAATGTTTCGACAATGGAAAGCAGTTCCTTTTCGATGGTGGTGTAGTTGGCTTGTGCTTGGTTGAGCTTGCGCGTGAAGTATGCGACGGGAATGTTGTTCTGTTTGATAACTGCGCCTAGTTGAAAGTCGGATGCGTCGGTATAGATGTGGAACTGGTATATTGTGATCTGGGTAAGCGAGCATTGTTTCGACTGAGACAATGGATTTCATTTCTTCGAAGGCTTTTTGGCAAGTGTCGTTCCATTGGAATGTGCGAGGAGCTTTCAAAAGATCAGTGAGCGGGGTGAGTATATGAGAACGGCGTGGCCACATGTCGCGGTAGTATGTAACGAGCCCGAGGAAGGCTCGAAGTTGTTTAAGGTTTTTGGGTGGGAGCATTGCTAAGATTGCCTTGATTTTCTTGATGTATGGCTTGATTCCGTTTGGAGTGAGCCAGTGTCCGAGAAAATCAGTTTCTTGTATGATCCATTCGCATTTGAGTGGATTGATTGCGAAGCCTTTGTCCTGTAAACGGGTGAGTACTGTGTCGATGAGTTGCAAGTGATCTTCGAATGTGTTGCTGAAGCAAGCAATGTCATCGATGTAAATTTCGAGATTTGGAATGTCGTGAAGTACTCGTTCCATGATTTCTTGTGCTACGTCTGGGGATTGAGAAACTCCCATTGGTAACCGATTGTACTTGTAAAGGCCAAATGGAGTTGTGATAGTGGTTAAGTCTTTGCTTTCGTCGTCTAGGACAAAGGTGTAGTATTGCATCGAAATGTCCATTTTGGTGAGGTATTTGTATCCGGAGCGGCGGGATAAAATGTCTTGAATACGGGGAATTGGGTAAACTTTGCGTTTGATGGCTTTGTTGAGAGCGCGAAAATCGGAAACCCATCGAATTTTTCCGTCTTTCTTGGGAATGATGAAAGTTGGGGAGATCCAATTGGAGCGACCTTGGCGAGAAAGAACGCCAATGTTGACCAGGCGATTGAGTTCTTTCTTAAATAGGGGTAATTGTTTGTGGGGTACGGGGTAAGCGCGAGAACGATTGGGCTTGACAGTTGGATCGATGTCGAGATGGATTTCTTCGTCTGGATAATGTTTAAGGGTTCCATCGAAGATTGTTTGATATTTGCAGAGAACTGAGTTTAGGCGGTCACGTTGGTCTTGTGACAAGTGTTTGCAGTTGTCAGATACCGTGCGAACGTCGTGCTGATCATAAGTGGATTCCTGAATGTTGGTTTTGTTTGTTGTAAGTGCAAACGAATCGTTAGGGGTATTGTTGTCAACCTGGCTTGCGTGAATATGAAGAGCGAGTGCCGCAGAGTCGGCGTGCATGCGGGGGAATTGGCGCATCGGGATGGAATGTGTGGCTGTTTTGATTTCGTTGTTGTGAAAGTTCAAAACGATCTGGAAATGACGGAGGACGTCGCGTCCGATAATCATGTCGTAACGACAAGGAGCTTGGAACACGCGAGCGTCGAGGGTGGGAAGGATTATTTTGGGGGCAAGTTCCGGAAGTGTGAAATGCTGAAGAGAAATCTGTTGAGATGAGTTGAATTCTCCAGCCATCGTGATGCCAGAAATAGGAGTAGTGGTGGTAGGTACGATTGTGACCGGAAGCGCGTGATGGCTAAACCAAGTTGTTTTGGAACCGGAGTCACAAAGAATGAGGAAGGGACGTGGGGAGATGCAGTTTTGGAGAAGGCGGGCAATTGCGATAGTATAGGGAACAGATTCCGAAGGTGGTTGTCAGTAGTCGGGTTGACTGTCGTAGTCGGGCTCATCGTCCTGATGATAACATTCGTCGTGTTCGTCGTCATACTCCTGTGTGAGAGGAGCGTCCGTTTGTGTATTTTGGTCGTGAAAATAATTGTCGTCATGACGTGGCCTGGAATCGGGATGCTCGTGGTCGAACTGTTGGTCGTGATCGTAGTAGAAATCATCACCCATTTCTAAATGATGAGCATCGTTGGCAGCAGTTGAGCGGGTTCTGTATGGACTGGTACGCGTTTTGCTGGCGGATTGCGAACGAGTAGTACGACTAGCCGAGGATGGTTGGTCGGAGCGATTAGTACGTTCGGAGCGAGGATAAGGACTGTATCGGCGTGGGGCATATCCGTGATTCGAGCGACTTGTCTGGGTTGAGTTGTCACGGGTGGTGCGGGGAGTGTATGCCGGACGGCGATACGTGGTGTTGTTGCCATACGTATACTGAGAGGACGAAGAGTAACGAGGGCGATTGTTGTGGCCGTTACCATTGCCGTTGCCGTTGCGGTTGTTGCGGTATCCATTGGAAGAGGAGGAGTGTCGATTTGATTGACGAGAGACTTGACCAGCGTCATGATGCAAACGTTGTTGTTCCACGAACGCGACAAGACGATGAAGAGGAAAATTCTGATCATCGAGTTGATTTCCAGTCTCGTTGAATTTGAGTTGCCAAGTCGGAAGCATGAGGCGAAAGAAGGCATTCTTCATGGTTGTCTTAGTGGGAAAGAGTCGCATTCCTCCGGATCCTGGTAGGTGAACGCTAAGAATGTTGATTAAGCGAAGGCGACCGGCTGCTGCGAAGCAATTCATGTGGTACGTCTTAGTTGCGTTGGACATGTATTCTTGCTGAATGAGAAACGCGTTGGACGGGAGAAAGAGGGAGATGAATGCGTTGAGATTGTTGGTAAAATCAGCATCTTGAATGCGAGAGCCGGCGTCGGTAATGATTTCGTCCCAGGTGTGCTTGAGGTCGCCACCAAGGACTTCACGAAGTTTGTAATGTTTGGCATCGTCCTTGATGTTAAGATTGTGCGGTCCAACTGGCGTCGATAAAATCGACGAGAACGCGAATGAGACGTTCGGAGTCGCTGGAGTCGGGGCAAAAGGTGGTATTCTGTTTCTTGACGGATGACGAAGAAGTCGTCACCGGAGGAGGGGGAGGAGGGAGGTTCGTGCCTGGGGTGCCAGGTGTGGTTGTAACCGAAGGAGAGGGGCGCGTGTTGTACTGAGTGACACTGTGGACAAGACAAACGGTGGGGTAATCTTCATAGCGAAGATTGGGTTTGAAAAAGAAGGGGGCCTGCTTAGCGGCTTGAAGTTGAGCGACAGCAGACATGGTGAGTTAGAGGGTACGGTTAGTTTTTAGATATTTTTATCGATAAAAAAAATTTCAAAGCGATATTGCGATTGAATTCAATATGAACTACGCTGTGTATGAAATTGTGTGCTATTGAGTTTTAGTGTCTACTATGACTTCGAGATACTTCGAGAAGCTTCCCAGCTAGTTCAGTGATACGATTGGAAAAGAACTGTGTTCTTTGATAATCGGAATTCGGATGAGACTTCAAGGAGAAGGTTCTATTTGATGTTCGAATACGATTGAACAATGACAGAGGATCGGGAACGATGTCATTGACTCATGACTGAGGGAATGTGTCAATGACGCATGACTGGACTGGAGGAGTGTGTCAGTGACTCATGACTGAAAGAGTGTGTCGATGACTCGTGACTGGACTGAGATAGTGTGTCAGTGACACATGATTGAAGTGTCTGTGCGTTGTTCATAATTGCAAGTACGAAACACAAACCAATTTTGTGGTTAATTACGGTACTCTAAAAAATTGGTGGAGTTGTTAGTTGAACGTTAAACACTAACCCTAATCCTAAGAGTTGACAACGTAACCTTGTAGACGGAGTTTATGGGGGGTGTTTGGGGGGGGGGGGGGGGGAACATGTAGAAATATTAAAAAAATCTGTTTTTAACAAGTAGCCTTGGTACAAACGCTACGACTAAAAATCGCTAAAAAGCTTAGCCAAACATTTATTTACGGAAATGAGATGCTTCTTATAAAAGCAATAGTAATATCTAGTGGCGCGCGTTCATTTTTATGGTAGCGACATCTCATTTTTATGGTTGCATGTAACCATAAGATTTAACCTGAATAAAGAACAAAATCATACGATTAAAATCTGTCTTAGATCAAGTTGGTCGTCGTCGTCAACATTGCCAGATGAGAGAGTTGGTGAGAAATAATACCGGACTTGTTAGAATTGGTACAATTTGTACATGAATGAGTCAGACTTGATGTACGGTACTTACAGCTATCTACTCTCATACGAATCGAATTTTTCCCTGTTGTCGGCGAAAACGGTACGTACGTACGGTCGTCATCGGCAAAGCGACAAACCGAGGTGCAACAGTCGTTGCCAGATGAGAGAGTTCATGACAAATACAATTGGACTTTTTAGATTTGGTACAATTTGTACCGGACTTGATGTATTTTACAGCCATCTACTCTCATAAGAACAACTTTTTTGTCATTGTCGTTGTCAAAAAAGACGTGATGTCGGCAGCAAATGCCATCGAAAAAGAAAAAGAAAAACAAGGTGACGGCCGAGGTGTGAAAACCCCGATCATTACTTAAAATCAAATAAGATGAGAGTTCGAATTGGTGGAGTTGTTAGTTGAACGTTAAACACTAACCATAAGAGTTGACAACGTAAACTTCTAGACAGAGTTTATGGGTTTTTAGGTTGATGACTGAGTTATATTTTGGTTGGGGATTGGCAGGATTTGCACTGTGTTCAAATCTGGTGGGTTTTTGGGTTGATGACTGATTTATATTTTGGTTGGGGACTGGCAGGATTTGCACTGTGCTCAAATCTGGTGGGCTTTTGGGTTGAAGATTGAGTTATAAATTGGTCGGGGATCGGCAGGATTTGCACTGTCTTCAAATCTGGTGGGTTTTTGGGTTGATGACTGAGTTATATTTTGGTTGGGGATTGGCAGGATTTGCTCTGTGCTAGAATCTGGTTGGTTTTTGGGTTGATGAATGAGTTATATTTTGGTTGGGGATTGGCAGGATTTGCACTGTGTTCAAATCTGGTGGGTTTTTGGGTTGATGACTGAGTTTTATTTTGGTCAGGGACTGGCAGGATTTGCACTGTGTTCAAATATCGTGGGTTTTTGGGAAGATGACTGAGTTATATTTTGGTAAGGGATTGGCAGGATTTGCACTGTGCTCAAATCTGGTGGGTTTTTGGGTTGATGACTGAGTTATATTTTGGTCGGGAATTGACAAGATTTGCACTGTGTTCAAATCTGGTGGGTTTTTGGGTTGATGACTGAGTTATATTTTGGTTAGGGACTGGAAAGATTTGCACTGTGCTCAAATCTGGTGGGTTTTTGGTGGATGAATTAGTTATATTTTGGTTGGGGATTGGCAGGATTTGCTCTGTGTTCAAATCTGGTGTGTTTTTGGGTTGATGACTGAGTTATATTTTGGTTAGGGACTGGAAAGATTTGCACTGTGCTCAAATCTGGTGGGTTTTTGGTGGATGAATTAGTTATATTTTGGTTGGGGATTGGCAGGATTTGCTCTGTGTTCAAATCTGGTGTGTTTTTGGGTTGATGACTGAGTTATATTTTGGTTGGGGATTTCAAAGATTTGCATTATGCTCAAATCTGGTGGGTTTCTGGGTTGATGAATGAGTTATATTTTGGTTGGGGATTGGCAGGATTTGCACTGTGTTCAAATCTGGTGGGTTTTTGGGTTGATGACTGAATTATATTTTGGTCGGGAATTGACAAGATTTGCACTGTGTTCAAATCTGGTGGGTTTTTGGGTTGATGAATGAGTTATATTTTGGTTAGGGACTGGAAAGATTTGCACTGTGCTCAAATCTGGTGGGTTTTTGGGTTGATAACTGAGTTATATTTTGGTTGGGGATTGGCAGGATTTGCATTGTGTTCAAATCTGGTGGGTTTTTGGGTTGATGACTGAGTTATATTTTGGTTGGGGACTGGCAGGATTTGCACTGTGCTCAAATCTGGTGGGCTTTTGGGTTGAAGATTGAGTTATAAATTGGTCAGGGATCGGCAGGATTTGCTCTGTGTTCAAATCTGGTGTGTTTTTGGGTTGATGACTGAGTTATATTTTGGTTGGGGATTTCAAAGATTTGCATTGTGCTCAAATCTGGTGGGTTTCTGGGTTGATGACTGAGTTATATTTTGGTTGGGGATTGGCAGGATTTGCACTGTGTTCAAACCTGGTGGGTTTTTGGGTTGATGACTGAATTATATTTTGGTCGGGAATTGACAAGATTTGCACTGTGTTCAAATCTGGTGGGTTTTTGGGTTGATGAATGAGTTATATTTTGGTTAGGGACTGGAAAGATTTGCACTGTGCTCAAATCTGGTGGGTTTTTGGGTTGATGACTGAATTATATTTTGGTCGGGAATTGACAAGATTTGCACTGTGTTCAAATCTGGTGGGTTTTTGGGTTGATGAATGAGTTATATTTTGGTTAGGGACTGGAAAGATTTGCACTGTGCTCAAATCTTTTGGGTTTTTGGGTTGATGACTGAGTTATATTTTGGTTGGGGATTGGCAGGATTTGCACTGTTTTCAAATCTGGTGGGTTTTTTGGTTGATGACTGAGTTATATTTTGGTTGGGGACTGGCAGGATTTGCACTGTGCTCAAATCTGGTGGGCTTTTGGGTTGAAGATTGAGTTATAAATTGGTCAGGGATCGGCAGGATTTGCTCTGTGTTCAAATCTGGTGTGTTTTTGGGTTGATGACTGAGTTATATTTTGGTTGGGGATTTCAAAGATTTGCATTGTGCTCAAATCTGGTGGGTTTCTGGGTTGATGACTGAGTTATATTTTGGTTGGGGATTGGCAGGATTTGCACTGTGTTCAAACCTGGTGGGTTTTTGGGTTGATGACTGAATTATATTTTGGTCGGGAATTGACAAGATTTGCACTGTGTTCAAATCTGGTGGGTTTTTGGGTTGATGAATGAGTTATATTTTGGTTAGGGACTGGAAAGATTTGCACTGTGCTCAAATCTGGTGGGTTTTTGGGTTGATGACTGAATTATATTTTGGTCGGGAATTGACAAGATTTGCACTGTGTTCAAATCTGGTGGGTTTTTGGGTTGATGAATGAGTTATATTTTGGTTAGGGACTGGAAAGATTTGCACTGTGCTCAAATCTGGTGTGTTTTTGGGTTGATGACTGAGTTATATTTTGGTTAGGGACTGGAAAGATTTGCACTGTGCTCAAATCTGGTGGGTTTTTGGTGGATGAATTAGTTATATTTTGGTTGGGGATTGGCAGGATTTGCTCTGTGTTCAAATCTGGTGTGTTTTTGGGTTGATGACTGAGTTATATTTTGGTTGGGGATTTCAAAGATTTGCATTATGCTCAAATCTGGTGGGTTTCTGGGTTGATGAATGAGTTATATTTTGGTTGGGGATTGGCAGGATTTGCACTGTGTTCAAATCTGGTGGGTTTTTGGGTTGATGACTGAATTATATTTTGGTCGGGAATTGACAAGATTTGCACTGTGTTCAAATCTGGTGGGTTTTTGGGTTGATGAATGAGTTATATTTTGGTTAGGGACTGGAAAGATTTGCACTGTGCTCAAATCTGGTGGGTTTTTGGGTTGATAACTGAGTTATATTTTGGTTGGGGATTGGCAGGATTTGCATTGTGTTCAAATCTGGTGGGTTTTTGGGTTGATGACTGAGTTATATTTTGGTTGGGGACTGGCAGGATTTGCACTGTGCTCAAATCTGGTGGGCTTTTGGGTTGAAGATTGAGTTATAAATTGGTCAGGGATCGGCAGGATTTGCTCTGTGTTCAAATCTGGTGTGTTTTTGGGTTGATGACTGAGTTATATTTTGGTTGGGGATTTCAAAGATTTGCATTGTGCTCAAATCTGGTGGGTTTCTGGGTTGATGACTGAGTTATATTTTGGTTGGGGATTGGCAGGATTTGCACTGTGTTCAAATCTGGTGGGTTTTTGGGTTGATGACTGAATTATATTTTGGTCGGGAATTGACAAGATTTGCACTGTGTTCAAATCTGGTGGGTTTTTGGGTTGATGAATGAGTTATATTTTGGTTAGGGACTGGAAAGATTTGCACTGTGCTCAAATCTGGTGGGTTTTTGGGTTGATGACTGAATTATATTTTGGTCGGGAATTGACAAGATTTGCACTGTGTTCAAATCTGGTGGGTTTTTGGGTTGATGAATGAGTTATATTTTGGTTAGGGACTGGAAAGATTTGCACTGTGCTCAAATCTGGTGGGTTTTTGGGTTGATGACTGAATTATATTTTGGTCGGGAATTGACAAGATTTGCACTGTGTTCAAATCTGGTGGGTTTTTGGGTTGATGAATGAGTTATATTTTGGTTAGGGACTGGAAAGATTTGCACTGTGCTCAAATCTGGTGGGTTTTTGGGTTGATGACTGAGTTATATTTTGGTTGGGGATTGGCAGGATTTGCACTGTTTTCAAATCTGGTGGGTTTTTTGGTTGATGACTGAGTTATATTTTGGTTGGGGACTGGCAGGATTTGCACTGTGCTCAAATCTGGTGGGCTTTTGGGTTGAAGATTGAGTTATAAATTGGTCAGGGATCGGCAGGATTTGCACTGTGTTCAAATCTGGTGGGTTTTTGGGTTGATGACTGAGTTATATTTTGGTTGGGGATTGGCAGGATTTGCACTGTGCTAGAATCTGGTGCGTTTTTTGGTTGATGACTGAATTATATTTTGGTTAGGGACTGGAAAGATTTGCACTGTGTTCAAATCTGGTGGGTTTTAGGGTTGACAATTGATTTATATTTTGGTATGGGACTGGAAAGATTTGCATTGTGTTCAAATTTGGTGGTATTTTGGGTTGATGACTGAGTTATATTTTGGTTGGGGATCGGCAGGATTTGCACTGTCTTCAAATCAGGTTGGTTTTTGGGTTGATGACTGAGTTATATTTTGGTTAGGGACTGGCAGGATTTGCACTGTGCTCAAATCTGGTGGGTTTTTGGGTTGATGACTGAGTTTTATTTTGGTCAGGGACTGGCAGGATTTGCACAGTGCTCAAATATCGTGGGTTTTTGGGAAGATAACTGAGTTATATTTTGGTAAGGGATTGGCAGGATTTGCACTGTGCTCAAATCTGGTGGGTTTTTGGGTTGATGACTGAGTTTTATTTTGGTCGGGGACTGGCAGGAATTACACTGTGTTGAAAGCTTGTGGGTTTTTGGGTTGTTGAATGAGTTATATTTTGGTTGGGGATTGGCAGGGTCTGCACTGTCTTCAAATCAGGTGGGTTTTTGGGTTGATTACTGAGTTATATTTTGGTCGGGGATTGGCCGGATTTGCACTGTGCTAAAATCTTGTGGGTTTTTGGATTGATGTCTGAATTATATTCTGGTTGGGGATTGGAAGGATTTGCACAGTGTTCAAATATCGTGGGTTTTTGGGAAGATGACTGAGTTATATTTTGGTAAGGGATTGGCAGGATTTGCACTGTCTTCAAATCAGTGGGTTTTTTGGTTGATGACTGAGTTATATTTTGGTCGGGGATTGGCAGGATTTGCACTGTGCTAAAATCTGGTGGGTTTTTGGGTTGATGACTGAGTTATATTTTGGTCGGGGACTGGCAGGATTTGCACTGTACTAAAATCTGGTTGGTATTCTGGGGTGATGACTGAGTTATATTTTGGTCGGGGACTGGCAGAATTTGCACAGTGTTCAAATCTGGTGGGTTTTTGGGTTGATGAATGAGTTATATTTTGGTCCGGGATCGGCAGGATTTGCACTGTGCTAAAATCTGGTGGGTTTTTGGATTGATGACTGAATTTTATTTTGGTTAGGGACTGGAAAGATTTGCACTGTGTTCAAATCTGGTGGGTTTTTGGGTTGATGAATGAGTTATATTTTGGTCGGGGACTGGCAGGATTTGCACTGTGCTCAAATCAGATGGGTTTTTGGGTTGAAGATTGAGTTATAAATTGGTTGGGGATTGGCAGGATTTGCACTGTCTTCAAATCTGGTTGGTTTTTGGGTTGATGACTAAGTTATAGTTTGGTTGGGGATTGCCAGGATTTGCACTGTGCTCAAATCTGGTGGGTTTTTGGGTTGATGACTGAGTTATATTTTGGTGGGGGATTGGCAGGATTTGCATTGACTTCAAATCAGGTGGGTTTTAGAAAGAACGATTCAATTATATTTTGGTCGGGAACTGGCAGGATTTGCACTGTGCTCAAATCTGGTGGGTTTTTGGGTTGATGACTGAATTATATTTTGGTCGGGAACTGGCAGGATTTGCACTGTGTTCAAATCTGGTGGGTTTTTTTAGTTGATGACTGAGTTATATTTTGGTTAGGGACTGGCAGGATTTGCACAGTGTTCAAATATGGTGGGTTTTTTGGTTGATGACTGAGTTATATTTTGGTTAGGGATTGGCAGGATTTGCACTGTGCTCAAATCTTTTGGGTTTTTGGGTTGATGAATGAGTTATATTTTGGTCGGGGACTGGCAGGATTTGCACCGTGTTCAAATCTGGTGGGTTTTTGGGTTGATGACTGAGTTATAGTTTGTTTGGGGACTGCCAGGATTTGCACTGTGTTCAAATCTGGTTTGTTTTTGGGTTGACGATTGAATTATATTTTGGTTAGGGACTGGAAAGATCTGCACTGTGTTCAAATCTGCTGATAGATCTGGTAGCTTGTAATTACCTTTAGCTCGTACAGCTTGCTTGCTCCAATTTAAAATAAAACTCGAACGAATGACTCACTTCATTGGTAGTATAGATCAATTGGTATGATCAATATGAAGGTAGGTAGCTTGCTTGTACCTCGTAATTTCCGGTAGCTCGTACAGCTTGCTTGTTCGAATTTAAAAAAGAGCTTGCGCAAATGACGACACTTCAATAGTAATATAAATCGATTGGTATGATCGGTATGAAGGTAAGTTGCTTGCTTGTAAATCTGATAGCTCGTAATTACCGGTAGCTCGTACAGCTTGCTTGTTCAAATCTAACCCCAACCCTATGAGTGTAGATACCTTGCTGATAGCTTACACATGAATTTGGTTGGTTGGCTAATGGTAGAATTGGAACTGGTAAGAATTGGTACAGATCAGAACACCTTTCGTAATTCTGATCTGACTTGATGCACACTAGTACTAGTAGAAATTGTACGCGTTATTGTATGAGTACTTCTCACCATAACTTTACTGACACATACTTACAATACATACAATAACTACGTACTCAACAACTTCACAGGGCCCGTACAAAGCACTAATTCACAATTCTTTTTAAAGTACTCGGAATCCCATCATGATGTGATGCTAAAAAAATACACATGTAACACCATGGCTCGTACGGGAGAGCACGTGCACTCGCAAAATCAACGCCTAAGTAAGAAAAAATAAAAGGGACTCGCGAGTTTAAAACAGACTCAACGGGCGCGAAAAAGGTGCAAAGGAGGGGATGGTACTTTGGTAACTTTGGTGGTACTTTAGTAATTTGCAAAATATGCCGTAGAACTGCTACACGATTTCTAGTAGTGTTTTCTTCTCTGACAATGGCATGATACTAAAGTAATTTCAAAAATATGCCGTAGAATTCCTACACAAATACTAGTAGTGTTTTCTGCTCTGATAATGGATTGATACTTGGCAATTCTGAATTACTCCGTATGAGTGGTACATAATTAAGAATATGAGTAGAAGTGGTACGTGATTTTCTAGTAGTACGATTAGTGTTACTCTTTCGGTCGTGATTTCCAGTCGTATTCTGAGCACTCTTCACCTACCACTCTTTTTGATACTCCCAGAACACACTAATACACAACAAACTACGGACCAGGGTATATTCCAAAAAAAAGCTCTAGAATTAGTCTGTAGACCTATTTCTTGCTAGAGAGCAAGCTATGGCAAATATTGAGGCTGTTGGGCCCAAAATGCCGAAATGGCCACAAAAAAGGCAATTTTGCAATTGAACGCAGTAGAAACACCAAAAAAACGCGTACTTGCTACCAACGAATTTGCGATCCCCATTCAGGCAGCTCCACATCTTCCCAAGCACTCGGGCGGTGAACCTCAGTAATTTGAACTTCGGGGTCATCGGATTGAAAAAATTCCCTTCCGTAACGAGGACGATGTGTGCTGTGTGAAAACACTTCCACTGGAGTAGGGCCCCACGCGCCATAATCCTCCATCCGGTAATAGTGATTGCTACCAAAAGAAACACAACGCTAGTCTTGATGAGGGGGAGGACGTTGTCGAGACCCTCTTTCAGCGAGAGACGGACGCTGCTCGTACGACAGAGTATTGGTAGAAGGGGGACACGGGGGCGGCTTGCGTTGCTCGTATGAATGACGACGCGGGGGCGGTTTGCGTTGCTCATATGAATGACGACGCGGTGGCGGCTTGCGTTCCTCATAGCGCGGTGGTGACAGCTTGCGTTCCTCATATCTTGGTGGCGGATTGCGTTCCTCGTAACTCGGTGGAGGCTTGCTTTCCTGGTAACGCGGTGGAGGCTTGCGTTCCTCGTATTGCGGCTTGTAGGACAGAGTTTCACCAAAAGAGAGACGTCGAGGTTCTTGACGAGCCACGCGCTTGTATCGCGGCTCGTAAGACTGAGTATGAGGGGGGCTGCGGAGGCTCTTTGTAACAACGGTCATTGTCATCGTAACGACTGCCGCAGCGATCCTCGTAATGGTGTGCAGGAGGACAATTGTAGCGAGGCTCGCAATGGTGATGATCCTCGTATTGCGGACGATCCTCGGCAAACATACCACTGACCTTTGTAGTGGGTCTTGGGCCTTGGCGTTGAGCGAGGTATCACTTCATCGTGGTAATCATGACGGCGATTGGTGAATGGCAAAGGAACTGGAGAAGGTTCCTCTCCTGTAGTGAAAGAAATATTTGATGGCATTGGAGGGGGAGATTCATTGGGGACTTCAAAAGTCTGCGTCATCAACCCTAAATTGCCTGCAGCACAATCAGTGGTCACCAAAGGAATGGTGGACAGATACCGTGGGGGAATCATGCACAGAAGTAGCTGGAGACGGTGGTGCAGGCGACGGCGCAGAAGTGGGAGGTAGAGCGTGCGCGGGAGGTAGAGCGTGCGCGGGAGGTAGAGCGTGCGCGGGACGAGCTTGTGCGGGAGCTGGAAGCGGCACGCGAATCTTGGAAGGGGATCCATGCTTGGCGCGAACAGCAGCATCAACAGCCTGCTGATCTGGAAGTATGTAATTGGTAGTAGTATTCAGATGAGCATGCCCTCCAAGACCCTTGACAAGAGAAGCAGAAACACCAGCATTTGCGACCTTGGAGATAGACTCGTGTCTTTTGCCATGGGCAGTACAGCGCTCAGGGTTCTCATATCCACTCCATGTTGCAATTAGAACCAAGATTTCGTTGATACGGTTCTTTCCAATCACCTGATTAGCGCTAGGATTCAAGCGCCAACGACGTCCCTGTTTCTTCCAGATCTGCAAAGAGAGAGAGAGAGGAAAAAGCAGCGCGAGATGGTTAGATATGCAAAAAACAGAGATGCGACACACAAAAAACAAACGTACGGCACTTGCCTCTAGTTGTTTCTTGGAAGCCGGCTTTCGAAAAATACGGTTGACACCTTCACAGTTATCAGGTACAAGCGAGAGTAACTTGATGGTAGTTTGATACATAGACATAGGATCCCCATTGTATGGACACGAAAGAGTAGTTTTCTTGGTATTGCAATCATCCAGCACAGGATTCTTGAGGGAAAGACTCCGTTTTTTCTGTCCGTTGTAGTTTGGCTTGAGTCGTATGTATTGAATCCCAACAAACTCCCCCTCAGTGAACACACCGGTTTTGAAGTCTTCCTTGACGATAGAACTTGGCTCAAGACAACCGCGAAGAGCCCATTCAGTCATGATGTTCTCCATTGCACACCAAACAAAGTGTTTGAGGTTGTTGAACAGGATCCAACGGGTTGTTGGGGTCCGCGATGGCTTTGTTCCGTTTCTTGTACCAGTTCACATCAAACTGAGCCTTGTTTGGACAGGTGCCGTAGTCCGCCTTGTAGGTTTTTGCAATTTTGAAGATATTCTTCCAGTAGGCTTGGAATCCTCTGGCCTCGTTGAAATCTAGAGTCTGCGAGTAGGTGATTCTGTTCTTCCGGAAGGTAGCAAAAAGACACCTGAACTTCATAGAGATGACCCCTGATTGATACTGAGCTTGCGCAAAAAGCCTTGGATCATTTGATAAATCCATTCCCCGGTATTTCAACTTGTAAAAATCCAAAGAGTGAATCAGCATGCACCAGTTGACGAGTGCTCTCTTGTTGGGAGCAATAGGAGCCCTTGTTAGAACATAGAACCAGCGGGTTTTCATCAACGGTGCTTTGGGATCTGGAATATAATCAACAAGTGGGGCAGCCTCCGGATGAGCCGCGAGTGATTTGAAGAATGCAAACTCCAGTCGGTTTTTTCCCTCTCGTGTTCCGTAGTATTGAAGGTAAGTGCCTTGATCCTCTCTGTGGTAGTCCCCAGAGCTGTGGGATTCTGCTTCAGTGCATGTAGAATGGCCCCAAGAGAAAAATTCCCATCAGCAGCGGCGGCGGCGGCTTCGCGAAAGTCATGGTCAGAGTCAACTGAGAGTGTTGGAATCGTTGGATTTGTTACAGAAGGCAGATGGAAGTCTGTAACAGTAACACCAGCAGCTGCCGCGGCCACAGCAGTGTCCACCTCTCCATCACTCTCTTGTTCCTCTTCTTCTTCATCGAATGATACAGTAGGAACCAGATCGTCCGTTGTTGGCGGCAGTGTAGTAGAAGGATCAATGGCCGGATCCGAAATCAAAGAAGGAACAACAGTGTCCGGGATGAAAGGAGCAGGAGCAGCAGGAGCGGGAGCAGGATCCATAATCGTAGGGGGAGCAAGAACAGCAGCAGTCGGAATCAAAGGAGGAGCACCGGCCAGACTTAAAAGAGCATCCACTGCCGGATTGACGGTTGGTGGAGGAGCAGCAATTGCCGGGGCAGAGAGACAAAGGGTTTGCCGTGTGCGCTTTTTCCTCTTTCCAGAAGTGGCGATTGGAGATCCAGAGGGGGGGGAAGGAGGTTTCTTCTTCCTGCTGTAGGGGTTGGGGAATGAAGGTTTCCTTGCTGCTACAGAGCGACGATGGGTTGTTGTTGTTGCTGTTGTTGTTGCGTTCGTAGACGACCGATGAGCCGTCCGAGACGACGTAGTAAGATCTTGAGCAGCAGATGAAGAACAAGTCCGCGGAGCAGAAGCAGCTGGTGCTGTGGTATTCAGGTTGGGAATAGTTCGAACCATGTTTGCTGGAAGGGGCTATTCCCATGGTCAAAAGAAACAAATAAGAAGAAGAGGAGTAGTGAGATCGAAAGGAGGAATAGAAATGCCGCCGTCGGCGACGAATCAAATCGAAACAGCCTGAACATCTCCCCTTCCCAGCAAAGCAAAGGACCGACAATGACTTACAGTGTGATAGAATGGGATTCTTGTTGTTGTAATAGAAAAGGAAGCAGCGAAAATGGTCTATTCCCATGGTCGGGGGGGGGGGGGGGGGGGGGGGGGGGGGGGGGGGGGG